>JAJEOX010000290.1:712500-1437500 GCA_020740385.1 Mylabris phalerata
TAATTTTTAAAGAAAATCCAAAAACAGGTTTCTCCTACTTTTTCGTCTTCTTTCGAATCACATTAGTTTCGTCAAAATCCTATGTAGGTACCTATAGTGTTTGATTTATTGCAAATTTTAATTAACATTTTGATATGCAAACAATGGATTTCCACTCTATTTTTCATCCTGAGAATAATGCCGTTTGTCCCTTTTGAATATTTTAACTGCAAGTATACGAAACTTAAAAAGTACCCCGTTTGAGCATAAATTTTGAGTGGCGATTTCATGCCCTAAATATGTTTTCCCGCCGATAAAGAAAACATGCATTTGTTAGAATTCTATGGAGAATAACATATCCAAATTTCATTAAAATCGGACAGGGACACCTGGGAATGTTTCTTGTAAGAATAGTGTAAAGTGAGCACCAGTCGCAAACTGCATCGCAAAGAACACAGATAAACTGAACATCAGCACAAAGTGTTTCGATAAAAAAGTATCGGCGCCCGTAAAATCGGTGTATATAAAACCTAACCAACTAATGCCCTTTTGTAATGTCACAAGTAATTAATGTTGTTAATATTGTCTTTTTTCATTCATTGGAAAACGAAAAAGCTTCATTTGGAATTTTTATGACCTTTTCTAAGAAATGCATCATTTTGTCATAGACCTTTGTATTACATAAATTACGAGTGGTTATACGCCAAATGAATTCAATTTTCCATTTCATATAGTTGGAAACTTTTGTCAAAGTTATAAACTGGACAACCTTCCGTCAGTTAGATGAAATCGACTATTGTACATAGTCGGTGTAACATATTCATACTTGAGTTAGCATATTCAAAAAAAGACTAGAATCACAGGTGGAAAAACCTTTAGTGCCTAAATTACACATCGAATTATTGAACCCTAGTTCCAGCAGTGTCCAATTTACACATAGTTTTCCAGGTCGATGTGATGCCCATTTTACATCCGCCCAAAATGCCAAGGGCAATTGGCAAAAGCCGGCAATTATGGTTGTATACAATAATTTTTTTATATTGTTAACTTTATTTCTATTTTCGGCCTTGGACGTCAAAATTCTTAGTAGCGGGTCTGCTTCATTCTATTCAGGCGGAGTTTCCAGATGTGTTTTCAAAATGACAGCCAAAATTGACGTTTTTCTAGTCATACAAGAGGAGCTTCGAAATTTTGATAATAGCAAACTAAAGACATTATTTTTAGATATGTTAGCAGCCGGCCCACCGGACGATTGCCCGGTTGCTTAACGGTCCAGTCCATAGATAGTCCATAGGTAGATGCCCAACTCCGTGATAAACTTCGAGGACGTCCTTATCACAACCCTAAGTGATCATAAGATACATGGTATTCAGAGGGCGTCTATTCCATTTTCTTCCATTTCTTCCAACATTTTTTACAAAAATAATTTGCCAGCCGGAAAGAGAACAAAATTGTTTACATAACCGTATGTATTTTAAAGCAAAATAATTAATTTTTAAAAGTGAAAACAGTGCCAGGAAATCAACTCAAAATTTCGCGATAATTCAGGCAATTTTCAAAATATTGAAAAAAGGGCTTCACAATTCCCTTGGCTTTTCTAATAGCTTTCGAATGAGGGGTCGATCAATGCTGTAAAATAAAAACTGTGCCCAAATTCTTATATATCCTTCCAGGCATCTTCTTAATTTTCCGGAAAACTAACAGTGGAATCGAAAAACTTCTTAAAGATTTGAAAAGAACTTTTTATTTGTTATCTAGTAGTACAAGAATTTTTGCAAAATAATCAAAATTGGCCAAGTTATAAGAGAAAATACAAGAGATTGTACAAAAATACGGAAAAAAACATGTTAAATTTTCATCTGTAATTCAAATTTATATCAAATTTTGAAAAATGGAAAGAACCTTTGGGTTCCATAAGAAATGATCTTTTCAAAAAGGTATTTCTGGTTGTCCCAAGGACGACCGAGAAATCGAGAGTTAAAAATTCACATTTTCACCGGTAAAGACCTTGAGATGTGCTCTTCCGCTTAATTTTCCGGAAAATCGATGAAAAATTTCAGGAAATACAATCAGCTGTCTAGACACAATTTTGAACTTGGACTTTTTGTCAATTTGACATCAAAGTCGACTATGGATGATTTATTATATATCTACTAAAAAAGGCCAGAAGCAGAGTTGGCAAACCTTGCGTAAATTCCTCAGTTGCGCAACCTGAAACAGAAATTTGTAACATCCCTAGATTATTTGTAAACTACAAGGAGTGATTTGAATTTTGCACCCTTAAATGCTAGCTTTCTATTGGCAATTTTACAGAGAAGTTTACATAACTCAAAAATAATGCCTAGGAAACATTGAAAATGATCCAATTTTAATCAGGGAAGTAAATATGTTAGATTCAAGATAAAAATTAATCATATTTTTTTTAATTTACGGTCAAACGACTCAGTGTTTGCCTCTAGTGACTTTCTCTGTGTAAACCCAGCTTCAATCATCACTCCTTCTAGGCTAAAAACAAAGCCTTAAAATTTGTTGACTACCTTTTACAAACTACGAATTTCCTCGATAGTTGTATAGAAAAGTCTGTTTTTCCCCAAATTTTATAAAATAAATAGAAATTCCTGTATTTTATAAGCTCATAGAAGCCCCCTGGTGGCATAATGTGTACACTAGAAATGAGGTAAAAACCAGTGTTGTCACGTTCAGTGATTTATCAGTAAACGTATGAAAATGGATTTAATTTTTTTTATTATACTTAAACTAATACAGAATTATAAATTCCTTCTAAATTACATTCAAAATAAAGCTAGAAAATAGTACAAATTGCCTATTGATTTATGAATTATAATGACAGGAATTTTCATGCACCATTAATTTTTCAAAATATTTTCCTTTATAATCACAGCCATTCTCTTTAAATTTACAAGGAAATGTAGTAATATCGAAAAGACGCTCCAACGTTGCCGATTCATGGTCCGTCCATTCGCTTCTACAAAACGGACAATATTCGCAACGTATCATACACGAAATACACGTCGTATGGCCATTTTCGCAAAGGATCATCGGCGGCTCGATACGTCCCGCACAAATTTTGCACGTCAAATTATCGACCATGACCTGGTTCAGCCGCTCCGTCGGCAAGGAATGGATTTTGCAGACGTCCCGGATGAACTGCAAATCACTCGGATTGCGTCTGGACGCTCGAGCTTCCAACACGTCCGCAACCGTCGGCGACGAGTCCATGTACAGATACCGCTTCATTTCGACTGGTTTCGCTGTCCGTTGGAGGCGTTGAATGCGGCGACGTTCGCGACGAGTCAAATTCTCCATTTTTATTGTTGATAACAGCTTTGACTTTATCAAAAATTCTGAAGTAGTGCAAGTTGAAACGTTCAGGATGGATGCTCGACTCAGACTGAATTTGAATCGAAACGTGGTGGCCTTTTATACCTTGCCGAGGGTCGGGGATTCACCCATTGGGCAAGTAGAAAGTCATCTACGAACAGGTAGAGAAGGGTTGTTTTGGTTGTTTAACGGATTAATGGCAATTCGTGCAAAGGTACCAATTGAATTACCTGGAATTTGTAATTTAAAGAATTTGAGAATTGAAATTAATTTTCCCCTTAATTTTATTTGGAATAAATGATAAATATTTTACAATAATTATTAAAAACTACAACTATTTTATTAAAATTTTAAATTTATCACCCTAAATTAAAGCGACGTCTGCTTGAGGAAGCTTGAATAACAAGCAAAATTGCCAAGTTTATATTTTTCTACTAAGTTTTATTTGAACTAAAACAATTGAAAAATATTTGTAGTTTTTATTTATTTTGCATTTATCTATTTATCTACATACAGCTCCATTCTTTTAACAGGAAGAACGCACAGAACTCCCATTTAATTGTTGGCTGATTGGTAACATATTTTAAGGATTTATAAGGGAGCTCCTACATTTTTAGCAAAAATTGAACCATGTACCTCATTGAGAAATAAGTGATATCAAATCTAACTTTAGAATAAGCAACAATTGTCAAAAGGGTTTTCCACACAATAAAAGTGTTGAATTAATGTAATACATTCATAACGTTTTGGTTTTTCCAATTTGCCCTTAAGACTTCGAAAAAAATTAAAAAAGGTACGAACTGAGCTTGGCCGTGAAAATGAAATGCAAAAGTCGCTCGCCTTCCTTTGTCGGTCACAGTAGTTTTGTACAAAATTTTAAACCAGTGTTTCTCAACAGTCGATCTGGTAAATTCTTTTAATCCGCAAATCGATTTTAACTGGCTCAGAGTGAAATATTCCTTATCCACAACATAAGAAATGTGTCTTTGTTAAAAATTGAAGGGTCCTTAATGAATTAATAAATAATTTACATGCTCGGCACTTCCAGAACGTTTCAAAACCACTGGTGTAGTCTCTTAAAACGATCCAATGTTTATTTATTTAAAGAAAAACAAGCCTATTCAAATTCAACTGGCATGTGCTTTTGTTATGAGTATCGAATGTCAACCACTTTTTCTTAAATAAACAAATACGATAACATGAACATCCATTAAGATAAGAATAGAGTAGCTGAAGAGGCGAATAACTGGTCACATTTACGATCGATGTACGAGACACCAGTTTTTCACTTTTTTCAAGATACAGTGTCAGAAAACGGAAAAACAGTTTTCCAAGAATCCTCAAGTCATCCTGACAATGGAGATGAAGCAATGGGGATGATACAAGCCATTTAAGAAATCAAAACCCTTTCTATTCCGCCCTTCATCTCCATTGCTAGAAGTCATCCACATATCTCATTTTATCTTAGAAATTTAATCCGCCATTTTTGTCAGTAATTATGTCAAATTTTCAACCTATGCCCACTTGATCCTTTAATAAATCAATGCTTGCAATGCTTATTGCGTTTTTCGTATACTATACTGATGCAAGGATATTGCGATGAGAGAAAATCTTAGAAACTTTAACAATTTTTTTCTCAAAAATTTTCTTTTGTAACCCCTAACAATTTTTACATTTCTAAACGCAGAAAAATATGCTCTTCCAGAAAAAAATTCAAAAATGGAGGTTCTAATTAAAAAAAACTGGTAGTGCCATTTTGACCTCCTCAAAAATAGGCAATTAAAAAATTGAAAGTTACTTATCCTGGCGTTTTTCAAAATTTTGTTAAATAAAAAAGTTATTTGCATTATACAGAATTTTTCGATCATAATGTATAGATAGAAGATAGATAGATATAGGTAAAATTTCCTAAGATCTTTCTATAGATGCGCAGTAGACCTTCGGCGAGAAGGGGTCGGAAAAAAGCACGTGCTACACCATTTTTGAAATTTCAGTGACGTTCTTTATTCCAGAGCATATTGAAAAAAATTTCAGTGGGTATTTATTTTGTTTAAATTTACGTATTTTTTTATATTTATTTCTTAAGGACGAGGAGTAGCTGTTCACATTTTAGCTGGCGAAAATGTGAGAGACTATGAATTTCCAACTCGCAATTTCTCGCTCATCCTTAAAGCTACAACAACCGCAAATAGATTTTTGAAAAGGGCATTTCTTATAGCCACTCCTGGTTCTTTCCGTTTTTCAAAGTGTTGACGAAAATTTGAATTACAGACGAAAATCTAACAACATGTTTTTATCGTATTTTTGTACAATTTCTTATATTTTCTCTTATAACTTGACCAATTGTGATTATTTTGCAAAAATTCTTGTACCGTTAGATAGCAAATAAAAAATACTTTTCAAATATTTAAGAAATTTTTCGATTCCACCATTAGTTTTCCGGAAAATGAAGAAAACTGTATGCTACAACAAGTGTTTTTCTACAGTTTTTATCTTACAGCATTGATCAACCCCTCATTCGAAAGCTAATACAAAGGCGGAGTGCAAGATGAAGCCCTTTTTTGAAATTTTGAAAATTGCCTAAGTTATTACGGAAAAACCAATTGGTTTTCTGGCATTGTTTTCACTTATTAAAATTAATTATTTTGATTTGAAATACATACGGTTATGTAGATAATTTTGTCCTGTTTCCGATTGGCTTATTATTTTTGTAAAAAATGTTGATTTTGCGAAGAAAATTGAGTGGAAATCCAACGTTGTTATTTTACAAAGATTGCCCGCGTCACACGTAAACAGCGCGGGTTTGCCTAATCGAAAGTTTGTGGAATCATCGATACTCAATCCAAAGCGGGACATACAATTCGATTTGGCAAACTCGCACTTTCTACGAGTATGGCGGGTTATCTTGCTTGATAATACACAAACAAAGAGATTGGATTTTCATTCCATTTTCTTCGAGAAATCAACACTTGACAAAAATAATAGGCCAATCGGAAACAGGATAAAATTATCAACATTATCGTATGTATTTCGAAGCAAAATAATTAATTTTAATAAGTTTGCCAAATCGAATTGTATATCTCTTAAGAACCCTTCATTTTTCACCAAAGACACATTTCTTATGTTGTGGATAAGGAATATTTCACTCTGACCCCGTTAAATCGATTTGCGGATTAAAAGAATTTACCAGATCGACTGTTGAGAAACACTGGTTTAAAACTTGATACTAAACTACTGTGACCGACAAAGGGAGGAGAGCGACTTTTTCATTTCAATTTTTTCACGGTCAAGCTCTGCTCGTACCTTTTTTAATTTTTTTCGAAGTCTAACGGGCAAATTGCAAAAACCAAAATGTTACGAATGTATCGCATTAATTCAACACTTTTAATGCGTGAAAAATCCTCTTGTCAATTGTTGCATATTCAAAAGTTAGATTTGATGTCACTCCTTTCCCAATGAGCTACGTGGACCTAATTTTGCTAAAATATTCTCTGAGAACCCCCATATAAATCTTTAAAATATGTTTCCAATCACTCGATAATTAACAGACGTTTGGCGCTGTGAACACCTTTAAGAGAAGGGGGCTATATCTCTCTGTTTAACAACAACTCTTCTCTATGGCAACCGATCCCTTATAGAGGGTGCCAACAGTTTACAACATACAAGAAGTTATTTAATCGGAATTATAGAACAACTACACCAATGATAGGTTCAACGCGTTGAAATGCTTATGGCGAAACTGTAGATCCTAATAATAAGACGACAAAATAATTAAAAATAATTTGACAACATTGCAGAAAGAGACCTGCTGACATCTGTGAGCCGCTGGAAGAAACCCATTTTTGTGGCTAATATTATACTCTGGCGAGTAGCTATCGAACTATCACCAGGTGGTAGTAACTTATATAGGCAAACGATTCTCCTATTTTTTGTTAACTTGGTAGTTCAACGGCCGGTTCTTAGGTGGCGCTTTTGTCAAAAATAAATATACATGTGCGCGTAAATGTCATAGTGACAATGACATTTCTCGATTCGAACAAAGAAACGAGTAATGTCACAAAATTCTAAATTT
This sequence comes from Mylabris phalerata, assembly GCA_020740385.1. NCBI lineage: Eukaryota > Metazoa > Arthropoda > Insecta > Coleoptera > Meloidae > Mylabris > Mylabris phalerata. Next base: position 719,894 of record JAJEOX010000290.1, read on the forward strand.
TATCTTGTTATTTTTGAGTAGAAACATTTAATATGAATAAATATCCCAATTATTACTAAAATTTAAGTGTATTAATATTAGTGATTATAGTGCCTTATAGTGATTATTATTAAGTTGCTAAAACAAACGGTATTTTTTGAGGAAAATTTGTACACTATGGTAATGCAATTGCTGCTCTTAAAACTACCAGAAGCGTACTATTTTGGTGAATGTTGACGGCTATTCAAGATCTTTGGTGTATTTATTAAGTGTTGAAAGTAATATTTTGTAAGTTCCCAATATTTTAACTGTTTATATGTTTGTATTGTTTATATACATACGTTTGTGTTGTATTATTTGAATTTATATATAAATAAATTCGTTTGATTAAATTTTTCTAAGTTTCATTTTCCTGATAAGATAAAAATATAAAGATATGAATACCAATATGTATATTTATATGACGTCACTGACGTCATTCAAAAATACGATTTGTGCGCCACCTAAGAACCGGCCGTTGAACTAAAGCTGATAAAATGGTGGAGAAGGGGAATCATTTAACTATAGAAGATACACGGGTCTGCTATCACTGTCAGCTTTCCACATAATAAGCATAGTTTTGTTTATCACTAATTTTCCAGAAGATTTTCACTTTTTTGCAGCAACAATGGTACCGTAGGAAAGGTAATGAAATAATCTATAAATTGCAATACACTTTATACAAAAATAATTAATTTTAACCGATAAAAATAATAGGTGAAAATTCATCACATTTCTCCACCATAAATATCCAGTAAATTTCCCGAATTTCAATCTCAAACTATTCTCCAAATAATCTTCTATTCATTAGCTTTCAAACAAGTCCTGGTTCAGTCGTCTAAGTTTAAAACTGTCCGTAAAAAAACAAAATTAGTATGTCGAAATCTTTCATCAATTTTTCGGAAAACTAACAATGCTAACGGAAAATTTCTGGCAGATTTGGAAAGCGCTTTTAATTGACCATATGTTTTGTAAAATTCATTAGAAAATAAGCAAAATTTGCTATGTTATGAGAGAAAATATAAAAAAAAACTGTAAAAAATGCTAAAAAACATGCTTCTATATTTCCTTCTGTAACTCCAAATTACATCCGAATTTCAAAAAATCAAATGCGTACTTCTCTTCCTTTTGAAATGCCCTTTTAAATACCGTTTAGAACATTGAAATCTGTTGGAAAATAAAAAAGTTATCCAGTTTACATTTTACCAGCCAACACCCTTAATGGTTTTTCATTTTCCTTTAGTATTTTCCTTTGATCTTCTTCAACTACACCGTAATTTCGTTCCTCTGAGAAATCAACAATTTTCTCGTTTTCCCCTATTTTGATCAATCCTAACCGCATAAAATATAAAATGTATTTTCTTTTCACAGAATACCACATACATATTTACCATTTAGATCTATGAGTTTTCGTCTTCTTTTTCCAATTCTTGTTCACTGGCGAAACTGGCAAATTTTGGGACGGCACTACGCCTTTCTTTCGTCTTTTTCTTGCGTTACAAAATTTACTGAAGTAGAAAAGGCCTTGTAGTGTAATCTTTTTTGAGAACATTACAAACTTACAGTAACTTTCGAAAAAGTCTGATGGTTGGAAGTGCTTGCTACAAACTTGCATGTACTTGGTTATGTTTTTCCCAATTAGGAAATTTGTGCAGGAAAATGTTTTGTGTGCAATATGAAGAACACTGTGGGACTGAAGAAAACTTTCTAGACTTACAAGTAAACCTTCCGAAGTCGAAACTCCCGATTTTGATGATTTTTGGTATATAAGTACTTCATTCTATTCTAAGGGATGCGTGTTTTGTCATTCGTGCCCATACGCAAGTTTAAGGGAGAAAATGGGGGTTGAAGTTACCTCTGCAAAATCAGTTTTTTAGCAATATCTTTAGAACGGTTCAATATTTTTTGATAATTCAAAAACTGAAAGATAGACATTTGTGAGGCCTATAACGTGGTAGAAACCAATTGTCAATATCTTGTTGGGGGTGGAAATAACAGGCACTCATGTGCCGTTTTTTACGGTTTTTTACAATTTTACACCCCATGGTAAAACATAGCAATACGAAATTTTTTGTAACAGTAGAAAATTACAAAATAAAAGTTACCTGTTCGAGGGTTTTTTATTATTTTTAATTGTTACCCCATAAATAATTATTAAGTAAAATTAAAAGTTGATAAATTAAAATATACTCGATCCTTGTATTTATTGGAATTACTTCCTTTAATTTACACTACCGGTTTCGGCTGTACAGCCATCATCAGGTGTATACTACAAAAGTATTCATTATAAAAATTAGTATTACATAAATTTGTATCAATTATTAACTCACGTCAATATTTAACAACATTCAAGTAACACACATATACATACAACGATTTTGATAATATCATCAATCAAAATTATAACAATATTTTTCAATTTATCGATTATAAAATACGAGAAACAAAAGCACAAATCAATTGAAAGCGAAAATTACACGTGTATTTAACTTCTTTGAAGAATAAAATCTTTATAAAATGGCGAATCTGTTTTCTAGAAAAGTTTAGATTAAACTTGTATTTCGATCTTATCATCCGTGTACATGCGTTAATTCAACCGACTCATATTCAGGCGGGAAGTTTTAAGAATTTGAAAATAGGATCGAAACTCAACTCCATCTGATCATTAAGCAGTGTGTTATTATTATTAATTTTGTTATGTTTGTAGATCTCATAAAATTCTAATAAGTCGAGTTCCAAACCTTTTTCACCAAAATGCAAAACAGTTATATTATCATTATTAACACTCGTATGTTCATTCTCAATCAAATGTTGTTTAAAACTGGATGATGTTCTCGTTCTATGTTCAGATACGCGTTTTATAATACTTCTTCCAGTTTGTCCGATATATAGTTTTTCACAATCATCACACTTCAGTTTATAGACTCCGCTACCTTTAAATTTATTATTTTTATTATTTTTATCACCATTAATTTTCGAAATAATGTCCACTATCTTGTTTTTTGTTTTGAATGCTGGTTTTATTCCATATTTTTTAAGTAACGATCTAATATGTTTTGTATATCGATTATAAGTGAATTTTAGGTATCGTAGATTATCTTGTTGATCTGTAACATATAAGGGATCTTTTTTGATTTTGATTTGGTGGAATAAATTTTGAATAATATGTGTAGGAAATTTATTGTTTTTGGCGATTTTTAAGATGGTATTGAATTCTTTCTGATACTTACAATTATCTAATGGTACATTTAGGAGTCTGTTGAACATGAAATGGAAAGCTGAAAGTTTATGTGAAGGATGGTGGTGTGAATCATAGGGTATGACTGTATCAGTAGTAGTAGGTTTCCGGTATATATCGAACTTAATGTTATCATCTTGATTTTTATATAAAGTTAGATCTAAAAAATTTATACGATTGTGTTCTTCAACTTCAACTGTAAATTTTATGTTTGTATGTAATTCATTGATATATTCATGAAGTCTATCGATGTTGTTGAACTCACCGTCCAATATTAAGAAGATATCGTCCACATATCTAGTCCATAGCTTGATGTTGCCATACCATGGGTTTTTATCGCTAATGATGAAGTTTTCTTCTAAATAATTAATGAATAGATCAGCTAATAAGCCCGATGCAGGCATCCCCATTGGTAATCCTTTTTTTATCTTGTAGAATTTATCGTCGAATTGGCAGTAGTTATTATTTATTATCGTGTTCAAAATGTATCGATATTGTCTAAGTTCATGTGTTGTTAGTAAATTATTACTCTTGACGTAGTCGATTATAATATTTGTTATTTCGTCGATTGGAATATTTGTATATAGATCTTTTATATCGAATGAAACCATATAGAAAGATTTATTTTTATCTTTACTATTGTTGAATTTTTGTATCGAATTGATAAATTCCAATGAATTTTTAACAGTAAATTTCGTTATAATATTAAACGAATTAGTGATTTGTAGAAAAATTTTTGCGAGATTTTTTGTTGGACTTTTGGAAAATGAAATAATGGGTCTGATGGGATGTTCGTCTTTATGTAACTTAATCAATGATGATAGTAATGGTGTAGAAGAATTCATAGGGACGAGTTTTCTAGGATTAATGTTAAATTTCTTAATAAGATTTTCAGAATATTTGATACAGTTTTTAGTCGAAGATAGCATCGCACTTAATGGATCTTTCTTGATTTCTATGAAATTGTTGTTATTTATGAATGTTAAAGTTTTATCAATATATTCTCTTTTATTCATAATAACTATACCTGCATTTTTATCTGCCCTTATATAAATTATTAAGTGTTGTAACTTTAGGGGTGAATTTTGGCTATGTATATTATTTTTTGAAATCGTATTTACGTGAGTTTTGAAGACATTTGAAGAACCTTTCAAATGATATATGAATGAGTACCCCAAACTACCCCTTAATGAATTATGCTAATCTGACTTTATGAAAAAATATTTTATTTCTATTAGTGATTCTACTCATAGTAATTATTTTATTTACCTTATCTAGTATATAATTATCCAATTTTTTATTTTAATTACTATTTCTACCAATTACAACCCCTTCTGAATTATGATGTATAATGGCAACAAAATTTGGTAAATTGGCGAAAGAACGATTTGAAGAGTGTAACCTGCAGATGGTGCAAGCAAAATCTTTGCTTTGAACATTTCTTCCAAATCTATCTTTACTATAACAACTGCTGACCATAAGCAAGTTGTTACGTATATGGAAATATGTAAAATGTAGGGAATTTCTAGAATAATTGTAAATAGAATAATAGAATATTTTTCTATAAATTTATATTATCATAATTCGGAAGGGGTTGTAATTGGTAGAAATAGTAATTAAAATAAAAAATTGGATAATTATATACTAGATAAGGTAAATAAAATAATTACTATGAGTAGAATAGTAATAAAATATTTTTTCATAAAGTCATATTAGCATAATTCATTAAGGGGTAGTTTGGGGTACTCATTCATATATCATTTGAAAGGTTCTTCAAATAACTTCAAAACCCACATAAATACGATTTCAAAAAATAATATACATAGCCAAAATTCACCCCTAAAGTTACAACACTTAATAATTATTTATGGGGGTAACAATTGAAAATAATAAAATACCCTCGAACAGGTAACTTTTATTTTATAATTTTCTACTATTTCAAAAAATTTCATATTGGTATGTTTTACCATGGGGTGTAAAATTGCAAAAAACCGTAAAAAATGGCACATAAGTGCCTGTCATTTCTACCCCCAACAAGATATTGACAATTGGTTTCTACCACGTTATAGCCCTCACAAATGTCCATCTTTCAGTTTTTGAATTATCAAAAAATATTGAACCATTCTAGAGATATTGCTAAAAAACTGATTGTGCAGGGGTAACTTCAACCCCCATTTTCTCCCTTAAACTTGCGTATGGGCACGAATGACAAAACACGCATCCCTTAGAATAGAATGGAGTACTTATATACCAAAAATCATCAAAATCGGGAGTTTCGACTTCGTAAGGTTTACTTGTTAGTGGGAATTTTTTATGAACCTATTGCAGTTTTGTTGTTCACCCCTACAACTGCCATATTCTCATTCAGAGCGCCTTCTTGCGAATCTCGAATAGTGGCGAATTAACAAGCTTTGAGACGTAACGTATGATCTTAAGTATGATTGTAAGTTGTTGTCAACATTGTCAATCAGTTAACAAGATCTTTGATCTCTTCAAAACCATCGAAAAAATTCATAGAGAAACTTTCTCCACTGTCACTACAACTCAGCTATCTGAAAGGTGATTTTCACTAGCCTTCAAACTAACAACTGTCAGTGGTGGTGAAAGCATTCAAACATTGCACTTGTATTGTAATGTTTACACTATATGGAGCTTTTCATTTAAGAGTATTTGATGAATGATTTGAAAAATTTTCTAAGGTTTTCTTGGGGCGTTCTTGTAGATAATTTTATCAAAATTTGAACCTTGTTGGTCAAATCCGTTCGTTTCCGACCTTGTCGCCGTTTTAAAAAATGAGTTCAGGACCCCCGTCAGTCAAGCAATAAACAAAGCCAATTTTCGAAACAAAAATTAAAATTCTCGTTTATTTTCCAGCCGATTTTGATGATCTAAATTGAATTTGTAATGCCAAAAAGCTTGCTCTAATTTTTCTTCTATAACTTTAGACTTCATCTGAATTTCCACAATTTCGATAATCCACCACATGCCCATTGTAATGCTCTTTCAAATTCCATTTAGATCATTTTGAAAATTAGTATTTTTTGAGGTGGTCTCGTGCAGGCGCTTATGCACCTCAAATAGATTAAATGCAATAGTTCATTACAATGGCGATAAGTAAATTTTTGCGGACCGAGTGTGCATGTTGGAGCCCGGGCTGCTCATTCATAATAGCACTTACTATAGACTCGTTGTATGATATACAATTAGTTATTTTTCGAAGCTTGATTTTCCTAGAAAGTCTAAAAAGTTCATCCAAATTTTGACAACTTTAATCCTAAATTTTAATAGTAATTTTTAACAAATTTGGCAACTGAATCAATTTGAAGAGAAGTTTTGTAACTCTTAGATTTCAAGACTGAAAATTCGGCCTCCCCAATATACTTCCAGGGGTAATTGCCTCGGTCTCTCTCCAGCCTCAGTCCACGAACCAGTTCTAAAGATCCACTGCCCAGCCTGTAAAGGGGCTCAAATTTACTATAGCAACGGTAATACATCGATTTTATAAGCATGGAAGCATATCCCCATATCCTCAAATAAGGGAGAAATATCATAAAAAAAATGTGGTTGTAATTTAACGATAGGAGAAAATATTCTAATAAGTTTAATTATGCGTTGATCTTTATTGTTATTATTGTTGTTAGTTGTTTGATTATTTACAGCAACAATGGGTAACTTACTACGGTTACAACTCCGTAAGCGTTACAACTCCGTTGGCGTTAATTTGATTACGAAAAGCCGATCCGTATTTACGCTGAATTAGAGATTCTTTAGACAAAAATTAAAATCGCCTATTTAATAAATGACGTTGTAAAAGAATCTTTTTTGTGGATAAATTAATGGGCTATATTGCAGAGGTACATTTATGAAAGGGCTTATAATTTGAATCAATTCTTCAGTTCTGATAAATTATGTTGGCTTTATCAACGAAATACACTCAACTTCACCTGACGTAACGTGACATTTTTATTTCGCTGTTGATAGATTAGAAAAATCTAGATAGATAAGAAAGACGTACGTATACAATTGTTAATCTTTGATAAGATCAATATCTTACACTTATTGCAAAAACCAAACAAATTTCAACCCCCTTGAGAATAAAAAATTCGAAACAAACTGATAAGAACTGCGTATAAATAGACGAATTTTTTACATACAACCTCAAACAAGTCTAATCAAAAAACCAATTAATAATGAAATTCGCCTTAGTATTGGCTGCCGTTTTGGTAGCAGCTTCTGCTATACCTCACCCATACATGGTGCAACAAGAATGGAGCATCTTCAAGGTAATTTTCCCATATTTTTCAAAATTTTCTATCGTTTTCAAACAAAAATTTCATTGTATTATAGTCGAAACATGTAAAGATCTACGAAAACGTTGAAGAGGAAGCTAAACGTATGGCCGTTTTCCACCAAAATTTGGTCATAATCGAAGAACACAACAAACTGTACGAACAAGGCTTGAGCACATTCAAAATGGGCGTTACTCAATTCGCTGATATGACCTCGGAAGAATTTATGGCTTACCTAAACAAGTCAGCCATCATAGGCCATCCCCAAGTTCGTGGCGAAAAAGTTGTTCTTTCCCACGGCAATGACCCAGCTTCTGTCGACTGGAGAAGCAAGAATGTTATTACACCTGTCAAGGACCAAGGCACTTGTGGATCATGTTGGAGTTTCTCAGCTGTAAGTCCCACGTTGATTTCTAAATTTATTTCGTTTTGATTTACTTATTTTTTGATAGACCGGTGCATTGGAATCTGCCTATGCTGTGGCCCACATTGAGCGAACAACAATTGATCGACTGTTCCAAACCATACGGCAACAACGGCTGCGGGGGTGGTCTGGTGGATTACGCTTTTCATTACGTTGCAGATAATTACGTTGCCTTAGAAGAAGACTATACATATAAAACTAGAGACGATGAGGAATGTCGCAAGGTAAAGGCATCCCCAGTTAAAGTCGTAGATTTTCATCGCTTAGAACCATCTATTGAAAATGTTCGTAGTGGTATTGCTAACCAACCATTGAGTGTTTCTGTTGAAGCTACGAACTTATGGCGATTTTACACCGGTGGTGTTCTCGTAGATCCTTATTGCGACCCTTACTATATCAATCATGCTGTCTTAGCTGTTGGTTATGATTCCCAATCATGGATACTCAAGAACTCATGGGGTAGCGGCTGGGGTGAAGATGGTTACATCCGTCTTTCAGTCGCCAGCAATTGCGGCGTTGAACATAGGGCTCGCTTCCTACAAGTTGCATAAATTCAATTCAAAATTGACAGCAGACCATTGTTAAGACAAGATATTGTAAATAAATTTATGTTGCTGCCTAATTAAAACTATTTTATTTTCTATCTGAAACGCAAAGCCCTAGAACACAAATCTCTAGAAAATAGTAAGAAAACATGAATACTCCAGTAGATTATAAATGTGTTTCTACATCTATGTGCTCCAGCATTTTTTTAAAAATTGGCTGGATTTTCTGAAAATTCCGAAAAAAAGTATTTTTCAGAATAAAATCATGGTTTTAGTACCATATACTTTTTATCTAGTAAAAGTCAACAAAATCAGATGAAATTCTTTAAAATAGATAGACATAAGTTGACTCTACAAGTGGAGCCTATCAGATTTTCAATTATTTTTTACGTTCTTATGAAAACCGCACTTATAAATAAATGTATTCACTTGAGGAAAAATTTATGCATATTTTGCATGTTAGGTTGCTAATTTTTATCGAATTCTGCTATTTGATTAAAATTTTCGAAATTTGAATCATTCATATTTTTTTAATGGAGAATTTTTGAGTAAGTAGTAGCGTTTTAAATCGAATATAAGTGGATTGATTAATAAAAAAAACAATAGGTGTTAAATACACTTCTAAAACAATAATCAATAACTCGATCAATGATGGATAAAATATTGTTTTTGATTTATTTCTTGACGAAAATTTCTGAACTTATTATAGCATGGGTGAAACACGGAATAAACATCAATAAATAAAAGATTGTGGTCGGAATTCAAGGTAGAAAATAAAATTCTTATGAGCTTAATAATAAGTTAGCCTTTATTGTTATATTTGTCGTTAATTTTTGTTATTAGTTGTTTGATCATTTAAGCCAACAATGGGTAACTAACTTCCGGTGCAACATCACAAGCATTCCTATTACGTAGAATAAGAATAGGTGTAACCATTTTCACCCCAAGAATCACCCCATGATCCACTGCAGATATACAGCCCCTTTCTTTTAAATGTGTTCACAGCACCAAACGTCTATTAATTATCGAGTGATTGGAAACATATCTTAAGGATTTATACGGAGGTCAATGGTGCACATTTCAGTGAAAGTTGGACCCTGTAGCTCGTTGGGAAATCGGGGAAAAAGTGATTTTTGTCGAAAATCTCAACATTTTCGTCAATCAGTTTTTTACATAAATAGGCTCAAGATGACTTGAGGATTCTCGGAAAACTGTTTTTTTCGGTTTTCTGGCACTGTATCGTGAAAAAAATTGAAAAACTGGTCTCTCGTACATCGATCGTAAATGTTACGAATGTACTTCTCAATGAGCTACGTGGACCGAATTTTGCTAAAATATTCTCTGAGAACCCCCCTATAAATCGCTAAAATATGTTTCCAATCACTCGAAAATTAACAGACGTTTTGGCGCTATGAACACCTTTAAGAGAAATGGGCTGTATTCACTATAGTATGTTCAATAAAAGGCATCAAGTGCATCACCCATTGGACCAACTGTTACAACAGCTGATAACAAAGATAATTCACTACCATTTGGGACATCAACATAACCACTAGTACGGACAACTTCTGGTTTACTACCACGATGGCATCTAAGATCAACACCTTCATATACGTATTCAGCTTCAGTTGTTAAACCATTATCTCGAACATAAAGGAGACCATCATCCATTAAACCACGATCACAACCGTCATCGGCTGTTGAGCAATCAACTAATTCCTGTTCACTCAGTGAGATCAATTTTCCTTTCCTTAAAGTGCTTTGTCCCTCCAACAATCCAGTCTATTGGAAGATGACTCAATTTTTCTCATCTCTTAATAATCAAACAATTGAAATTTTAATAAAACTTACAGTACTGAAAGACCAACAGGAACTACAAGTGCTTTGATCATTAATTGGAGTAACAGCACCTTGTTGTCGCCAATCAACCGAGCTCGGTAGTTGAACATTCAACGGCTCTAGAAAAGTGTACGTTGATTTTTGAACGTACAATTATTTTTCGTTAAAAATTGAACGAACTCATCATGACCTGAATCGATGAATTTATTTACGGCCATTTTGTAAGTTGTGAAACCTCGTTCGTATAATTTGTTGAGTTCCTCAATCATTTTTACATTTTCAGCAAAAATTTCCATACGTTTTTGTTCTTCATGGGAATTTCTATAAGTGTTACCATGAGCCGATTTGAATTTGTTCCATTTGGAGTGGAATTCTAAAGTTGCTGGTGTTGCAACTGTGATGGCAACAAGACAACACAAAATGATGAAAGATTTCATTTTGTCTGTGATCGTCTTGTTATTGGATCGATTGAACCAGAAAACCAATCGATTACTTTTTGAAATTTTTCAAATTGTTATCAAGGCGATTCACTGAAACATTTTTTTCTTTCTATTTTCAATTAAGTGCAGTTGTTTTTTTCAGGTTATCTCTAGTCACAATTGATAACTTTGTCAAGGGAAATGACTTCCAAAAATAGAATTTGTTAAAATTGGAAAATTAAAGTCTACTCTAAGTGTCTCTTTAGAACCTTGAAAGAGTACCAAAAAGTAGCGATCAATTATACGAAAAATGTCCCGGAAATGCGTATTTGATATTCGAATACTTTTGATAATCGAATAAGTACTCGAAAACTCTAAAACATTGTGTAACGTCTGTGATCTCATATGTGTTGGTACTTAATTTTTAACTTCCCCGACCAGAGAGTAGGGAAGTTATTAGTTTAGGACCAAAATTTCGAATTCGAGATTTCACCAGATCTTTACGTTTTGAGGTCCCCTGAACACGTTTTAGAAGTTTTTAGCATGATGTGTGTGTGTGTGTGTGTGTGTGCGTCTGTCGCTTCTTCAACGATTACTCAAAAACGGTTTAACCGATTGAGTTCAAATTTGGCCAGCACAAACTATTTGGTGGCCGTTCGAGTTGATTAGTTTTTGGTGCCAATCGGACCACGGGGGTGGAAGGGGGAGGGGGTTGATTGAAAAAAATTCAAGATAACATATTAATTTGATATCATCAATCGAAAGGGCATGTGTTTTTATGTCCTATCATGTGCAATGTTCTTTTCTTTTTTTAAATAGGGCTCAAAATTGGCAAAATAGTGTAATCAACCAATTCAAATTTGCCGCCTTCTATAAGGGATCGGTTGCCATAGAAAAGAGTTGTTGTTATATAGAGAGATTCAACAGCGAAATTTTGAAATGACAGTTTAGAAGGTTATCCAACATAATTTTTAAAACGTAGCAAAATTTATAACGGTAGTTTATAAAGACAGAATGATATCTACTGTTGGTATCACTGAAAGCATAAAATCCTATGCGTTTGTTTACATTCTTCTGTCATTTTTGAAACATAATCTCAGAATATTTGTTTTCAAGCGGTTTTTTTGAGCGGGTTTTGTGTTTCGGTTAGTGCTTTTTTAATATCTAAATGCTTTAAAATAATATAAATTTTGATTTTTCCCCCCCAAAAAAAAGTATATAATAAAATTAATAATATAAAAGACTCAAAATCAAATCCCATATATTAATTATAATATGATTAAGATTATACGTATTTCGGGTTTAAATACCCATCATCAGATCCTATATATATAAAATTATTAATTTGGTTTTTAACATTTTTTAAAATTTCTTATCAAAATAACAAAAATTGTTAATTAATTTTAAAATAAGTAATGTAAAAAATTTAATATAAAAGTAATAGATAAATTGAGATTGTTAAATGAAATTCAAATTTCAAATTTCAAATTTTAAAAAAATTTGAAATTAAATTCTGTCATTTCATTTATTAATTCTGTATTACTTGATTTTTTAAGAGATGTAATATAAAATTGTTCAATGTAGTCGAGATTTATATTCTTATTTTGAACATATATGTAAAATTGAAAATTTATCAAAATTATGATTTGATGTAATAATATATTTTGCAAAATTTGATTTGTTCATATTCAAACTAGAAATACATTTTAAATGTTCTTTTTTACGAATATTGAACTTTCTAATGGTTTTACCAATATAAAACATTCCACAATTACAAGATAGTTTATATATTCCACATTTTTCTAAATTTGGTAAAATATCTTTATTTGAAGTTAAAATTTTTATGTTTAATGAAGGATTAAAAACAATGTTAACATTAAAAGGTTTTACAATTTTCTTTGTAAATAATGAAATTGGTCTTAAATATGGAATTGAATGAAAATTACTTTTTAATTTTGAAATTGGTTCTAAAGTTGTAATTGAATGTAAAATGAATTTATGTTAAAATTTATTAAAAAGTTTATCAATTATAAATTTTGGAAATTTATTAATTTTAGCTATATGTTAAATAGTATTAAATTCAAAATTGAAATTATTATTATTCATTGGTATTGAAAAAAGTCTATGAAAAAAGGAATTAAATGCAGCTAATTTATAATTTAATGGGTGAAAAGAATCAAATGGAATAATAGTAGAAGTTGTTGTTGGTTTTCTATAAATGGAAAAATCAAATTTAAAATTATTAATTTTGATATTAATATCAAGAAAGGAAATATTATCATTACCAATTTCTAAAGTAAATTTAATATTTTTATGTAAATTATTAATAAAAATTAGAAATTCATGGATTTCTTCAACTGATCCAGAAAAAATACAAAATATATCGTCTACATATCTTTTCCAAAAACGTATATGTTTAACAAATAAATTATGTAATTGTGGAATGTTTTATATTGGTAAAACCATTAGAAATTTCAATATTCGTAAAAAAGAACATTTAAAATGTATTTCTAGTTTGAATATGAACCAATCAAATTTTGCAAAACATGTTATTACATCAAATCATAATTTTGATAAATTTTCAATTTTACATATATGTTCAAAATAAGAATATAAATCTCGACTACATTGAACAATTTTATATTACATCTCTTAAAAAATCAAGTAATACAGAATTAATAAATGAAATGACAGAATTTAATTTCAAATTTTTTAAAAATTTGAAATTTGAAATTTGAATTTCATTTAACAATCTCAATTTATCTATTACTTTTATATTAAATTTTTTACATTACTTATTTTAAAATTAATTAACAATTTTTGTTATTTTGGTAAGAAATTTTAAAAAATGTTAAAAACTAAATTAATAATTTTACATATATAGGATCTGATGATGGGTATTTAAACCCGAAATACGTATAATCTTAATCATATTATAATTAATATATGGGATTTGATTTTGAGTCTTTTATATTATTAATTTTATTAAATATTATCCCATATTTGAGATGGATTTATGGTTTAAAAATATAAAAAAGTATATTCCCCGACAATTCAATCCATATGATTTGAATTTTTCCATGTTTTTGTTGGGACTACCGTACTACTTTTTACTCCACGCTCAAATGACAGTTCTGTCGTTCTGTCAAAATTTCGCAATTGAATCGTGAATCGAATTTATAAGAAAGTTGAACTGAAAAGTATGTGTGGAATCACCGATTAGTGAACAGAGTTTTGATTGACGAGGTGCTGGTTCCTCATTGAATTTTTCGGTATTTGTGAGATAGTCTCGGTTCTCGATCCCCGATTTTGATTTTTATAGTAAGTTAGTTTTTTTTTTAAATAAAGTATCTACAATAGCAAAAATAGTATACAGAACTCGTGCTACGGTACTCGTTTTTTTTTAAAACTCGGACTCGTGTCGGAGAAGTTATTAGGCCGATTATTACAATTAGATTCGGCCCCTTTCAAATTTTTTAATTTTAATTTAAGTCAGGACTCAAATCTTTATCTTAAGATTTGAATCTCTACATCATTATTAACTTTTGATAACGACCTTTCATTTAGATATTTCACTAAAAAATCAAAAAAGTAATAAAAATGCATAACTCCATTGGAAATATGGCATAAATGAGAAGTTAGGTAGCTGAAACATAGAGAATGTTTTTAAATAAGGAGTTCAAACAACGAAACGACATAAGAATTAAAATTTGTACTTATAACAATAGAGTCCGATAATGCGTCACCTTATACAATTACAGAAATAGTCAAGTACATTTTCAAATATACAAAGAAAAGACATCATTATTGATTAATGACGGATGGAACAATGGAAAGGAAAGTCTATTCTAAACATCTCTTTAACTCCTACCCACACCATTTCGAGTTATTAATTAAATAGACAAAAAAACAATTCCTATTATCACAGATCTCAACTACAATAACCCGTTTTATCAATTCATTGAGCTTAGTTATCAACACTAATCAATAACGCACAAAATTTTAATTTAAAATTAGGATCCTCTTAAATCGAATATAAGTGGATTGATTAAAAAAAAAAAACAATAGGTGTCAAATACACTTTTAAAACAATAATCAATTACTCGATCAATAATTGATGACTTTCAAAATTTTGACAAAAATCAAATCAAATAAGACATCTTAACCAATTCACTCTTGTTCAAACCGGTTCTATGAAATTTAATAATATTATTAAAGAAGAAAGAAGAATGAAAACAAGGCCTTTGTGAAACAAATATGTACGCTCGCTAACGCTTATACTTCAATCACACGAGTTAAATGTTCATATGTAAAATGTCGAACGACCGTTCTCGAAGTTTGTCTTACAAACAGGTAAAAGAAATAGCCAACGCATTGGTCTAGTCAGAATCATCATTCTTTCTAATTCTGACCTTGATCCCGATCCTTCCCTACAATACAAATCAAATGGAATAAGTAATGATGATTGTCTTCAACAATGAAAACTTGATGATGACCATCAAGCCTAGATTATCTTGAACAATTCTGTATAACAACAATTTTTTCTACGATTGAACAAAAACTGAAAAATTATTCCTGAAAATTTCATTATCAAATTTGAAATACAATTTTTTTCACTAAAATAAAATAAACATTTAACAGATGATGTAGATTTTATTTGTCATTGTCGCAGATTATGCATTATCGTTATCATTGGTCATACTTGAGACTTGAGTAACAAATCTGAAAAATCTATTCAGCTTGCGGAAAAGTGCCATCTTGTTGTTTACGTTGCGAAGAAATGTCACACTCTACAGCAATTGAGAGCTTTGCACATGCAAAACAGGCTGGAAATTTAACAGTTTCCTAGAAATAGTTATTTACGTTATAAGTCCGTAACAGTACGAGTCCGACATTCAAACTTCGACAATACACCATTCCATGTTCAACTTCAAAAAGTAAATCCCTGAGCATGTGTCTCAAATAATCTATTGATGAACGAACATCAACGATTTTTGAATAACGTTGTTAAGAATATGCCATCCACATTCCAAAATATATACGTATTATTGAATGAAATTAAAAAAAAAAACGAGTTACTTGTTCAACTATTATCAAAACAATAATTATTCATATTCAAAAAACATCGTAAATTACACATGCGTAATTTTCTGAATTTTCGTTTAACGCAGGCGCAGCAATCTAGACTTGCTTAGCCTAAACTTGTCCAAATGGACAACATTTCAAATTTCCCGCTCAAAAATTGATGTTGGCGAAGCTGGCTGTCATTGAGTTTACACTAACCGTCCACTAGGTTGGTTCGTGACATTGTTGTTGTTGTTGTTCTGAACATTACAAGCCGCCAAATTCAAATTTCCTGCCGCGCTATCAAATTCAAATTTACCGCCATTTTTCAAATTCCACGTCACCGTCAAAATTCAAACTTCTCGCCATTTACAAATATCATTTGCAGGGCCGCAAATAGAGTGCTAACTTAAGTGACAGTGCCTGTCAAAATTCAAATTTTCCGCGAAGAAATATGGGTCGCCTAGATTCCAGTAATGGCCGTCATTTCCGGTCAAATTCAAATTTGCCGCATTTGCTGGGTAGGCAACCGACCGTACTCCCACCGCAACTTCCGGTTCAGAAGCCTCATATTTATACTACTAAGGAGATTCCAGAGTCTATTGGATACTGTGATTTTAAAGCTTCTTTGGATTGGTTACACAAATTCCGTATTCGTCACGACATAAAATTTAAATCAATTTCCGGTGAGTCTGGCAGTGTGAATCTTATTGATGTTAACAGATTTACTAAAGGGTTGCCGTCGTTAATTAAAAATTATAACCTAAAGGACATTTACAATGCGGATGAGAGTAGATTTTTTTGTCGTGCGTTACCGGACAAAACGCTTGAATTAAAAAATAAACGATGTATTGGTGGTAAAACGTTAAAGGAACGTCTTACAATCTTATTTTGTGCCAACATGCTGGCGAAAAAAACAGAACTCTTAGTAATTGGAAAATCTGCACGTCCTAGATGTTTTAAAAACGCGAATGTAAAAGAGTTACTTGTAACGTGGCGTTCAAATAGAAAAGCTTGGATGACCTTGGAAATTTTTAGCGAATGGTTATTGCAATTTGATAAGAAATTAACATTACAAAAGCGCAAGATTTTATTGTTTTTGGATAATGCTGCATTGCATCCAGAGTCCCTTCGATCATACAACATTAAAATTATTTTTATGCCCTCAAATACAACGTCAGTGTGCCAACCTTTGGATCAAGGCGTTATTAAAACTTTCAAGGTTATTTATAGAAATTTTATTTTAAATTGTGACAAATCTGGAAACTACTTCCACGGTAAGTGATCTTACAAAATCATTGTCTTTATTAGAAGCAATTTATTTTATTAAACAAGTTTGAGAACAAATTTTACTGTACACCATCAGCAACTGTTTTGCAAGAGCGGGTTTTCAAAAAACGAACCCGGAAGAACTGTTTGCTTTTGATGCAGAAGACGATTTGTCTCTATCACGTACTATTAGTCTTCCACAAACCGAAGATTTTATTAATATCGATCAAAATGTTAGTGTTGAAAACGAAAAAATAGATAGTGACGCTGACAACGATAATACTGATGGACAGCTACTTTGTAAGTAAAATAAAAAGTGCTACTGAAGCTTTAAATATTATAAAAGATTTAAAAACTTTCTCTGTTAACACCCTTACAGTACTCAGTATTGCAGTAATTTTGCTTTGTAATCTAGAAATATTGCACGCAATATTCCTGCAATATTGCTATGTCCTGATTTCTACGTTGCAAAGCAATATTGCTACAACATTGCAAAGCAATATTGATGCAATATTATTTTGCAACTTTGCTATAATGTTGCAGTTCCATATTATTTCAATATTGCAATTCAGTATTACTGTAACGTTACAATATAATAATCAACGATCAGTAATTTCTAGATCTTTCTTTAAAAACAAGACTCAAAATTTACTAACATCATTAACCTGCGCATAATAAAATCATAAAAGTGACTTGCGCCTATTCTTTAAGAAATAACGAACTAATAACCTAAGGGTGTCCTGACACTATAATCATTCGTCACAACAATACATTGTAGATGTGTGTAAAATCACCAACATCTTCATTGAAATTAATACGTTTATCAAATTTTTAACTTCCCCGACCAAAGGGTAGGAAAGTTACTAGTTTCGGGCCAAAATTTCGAATTCGAGATTTCACCAGATCTTTACGTTTTGAGGTCCCCTGAACACGTTTTTGAAGTTTTTAGCATGATGTCCTTGTGTGTATTTGTGTGTGTGTGTGTGTGTGTGTGTGTGTGTGTGTTTAGTTTAGTTTAGTTTAGTTTAGTTTAGTTTAGTTTAGTTTAGTTTAGTTTAGTTTAGTTTAGTTTAGTTTAGTTTAGTTTAGTTTAGTTTAGTTTAGTTTAGTTTAGTTTAGTTTAGTTTAGTTTAGTTTAGTTTAGTTTAGTTTAGTTTAGTTTAGTTTAGTTTAGTTTAGTTTAGTTTAGTTTAGTTTAGTTTAGTTTAGTTTAGTTTAGTTTAGTTTAGTTTAGTTTAGTTTAGTTTAGTTTAGTTTAGTTTAGTTTAGTTTAGTTTAGTTTAGTTTAGTTTAGTTTAGTTTAGTTTAGTTTAGTTTAGTTTAGTTTAGTTTAGTTTAGTTTAGTTTAGTTTAGTTTAGTTTAGTTTAGTTTAGTTTAGTTTAGTTTAGTTTAGTTTAGTTTAGTTTAGTTTAGTTTAGTTTAGTTTAGTTTAGTTTAGTTTAGTTTAGTTTAGTTTAGTTTAGTTTAGTTTAGTTTAGTTTAGTTTAGTTTAGTTTAGTTTAGTTTAGTTTAGTTTAGTTTAGTTTAGTTTAGTTTAGTTTAGTTTAGTTTAGTTTAGTTTAGTTTAGTTTAGTTTAGTTTAGTTTAGTTTAGTTTAGTTTAGTTTAGTTTAGTTTAGTTTAGTTTAGTTTAGTTTAGTTTAGTTTAGTTTAGTTTAGTTTAGTTTAGTTTAGTTTAGTTTAGTTTAGTTTAGTTTAGTTTAGTTTAGTTTAGTTTAGTTTAGTTTAGTTTAGTTTAGTTTAGTTTAGTTTAGTTTAGTTTAGTTTAGTTTAGCGTTGCCAGCTCAAGTAACACATAAAAGTATTATTTTTTAATGAAAATAAAATGTGTGTGCCCTTATAGACGTATCAAAATAAGCATTGAGGTAACTATTAGTTAGTAAAATTCAATTTTTTGCTTGATTTTTGATTAATTAATAAAATATATAATAAATTAATGCAATTGATATCAAGGTAGTATATCTGAAAGTATTTGAAATTTGAATATGACAATGTCAAAATATTCTGACAAAATTTCTTTTGAAGTATCATGTCCATTGATTAAGTTATTTGAAATAGGTATGAAAAAATTTGGAGAACAAAAATAGGGATGAAAATTGAACTCAGGAAGAGATTCTTTTTTACTTGAACATATTAATCAGATTGAAAATTAAAGAATAGACATCACCAATAGCGTTAAAAAAAGTAATTATAATAAATGCACTTGGTCTTTTTTGAGTATATGTATATCAAAATCTAAATTCGTCTCAATTACATACATTTTTAAGCAGATTTTTCTGTGTTTTATAAATTCTAACTCTGTTTCGCCTTATATTTACAACTTGCTTTATTTCAACCGATATTTATTTTCGCCATGATTTTCTCTACTAACGTTAATCAACTATTAAACTACCCCTTTAGTAGCTACTAAATTTCTCGGTCACGTGATTGAAAATTAATCAGTGATTAAAATGTAAGTAAAAGTTAGTCGCGTCTAAAAGAGTTTCTGAATAGTTAGTTAGTTAAGGGTGAGGTCCGAAGAAATGCAACCAAAAAATTACATTGAAATGCCATAAGCCGTATTTTGCAAATATCTCGAAAACGGTAAGAGATATCGAAATGGTGAATATTGCATTCGATTCGAAATGTCATTGTGCAACTCTGTCCCAAGGGAAATTCGTGTTAATCGACGGGATTTTCCGAAAAAAATGCGTTTTTCACACACAAATGCATGGCTTTAGTATTTTTCAAATAAACTGCATATAAGTTAACAAAACAGAGTGAAATTCACATGAAAAGATTTATGAAAGTTAAATCTATCTCTGTCCCAAACCCAGAGTTGAATTATGTTTCCGTTTTCTTGAAAATCGCATTTAAAAATATATAATTTTTCCGAGATTTAATAGAAATAGAGACACCCCGATGACAAAACGGACCAACCACAGAATTCTGTTCAACCCATCGTTCACCTTGAAAACTGCAGAAGGGACAACAGAGAAACAGATATGTGTTCATCACTTTTCTAACATCTGCAACAACTAGCAACTAACAACTGTGCTGACAAAAAAAAAAAAAAAAACTAACCCATATAAATTGTATAAAATATTCTTTTGCTCAATGAAAAATCACTAGACTTCAGCATCAAAGAAATTAATCTATTAATGGACTTTTTAATAAATTATAATAATAATAAAAATAATAAGTTGAACCACAGTACTTGTTACTATTATTATATATTGATTTATTTATTTATAACTAAAGTAAATAATTTTGAAAAAAAAGCATAAAAAATTTTCTGTCTATATCTATACATTGTAAGTTAGGTCAAGACTCAGAACTTCAATAGCTCGAAGAGCTCCACATTTGGTTTTAACACAAGCGTTGAGTGGTTCAATCCCGCAGTAGGATTTTGATATAAATTACTTTTTTCACTCTTTTTACCTAAACAAGTTCACGTTCATTTTGTTAAATTTGTAATTATTATTTTATAAGAAAATTTTAATTCTTTTTATCTTATAAAATAGAAAAAAGTTTCAAATAAAAGCGTAAAAAAATTACTACCTGGCAGAGGGTTGAATCCTCCAACATTCAATCGTAAATGAACAATAAAACTATTTTAGACATAGGACATTCCAGATGGACAAAATTTATCAGGACTGGAAATTTTAAGTAACTGAAAAATTATTAGAGATAAGTATGGGAAATGCCAATACCGTAGAATTTTTTCTTTATCCAACTGTATAAAGAGAAATGTACCGTTTCATTCAAAATAAAAAAGATTTTGCGCTTTGAAAATTGGCTGAAAGAAAAATTGATTTCAGCTAATCTCTGAAATCAGTTTTTTTTAATTCATTGCAAAGTACATAGTTTGAATTTTACATTTCGGATATGTATATGCTTAATCATAAGCTAGTTGCGATTAAAAAAAATTCTGAATAGCACCCTTATTGTTTTAAAATAATATAAATTTTGATTTTTCCACAAAAAAGAAATGTATATTCCCTCGACAATTCAATCCATATGATTTGAATTTTTCCATGTTTTTGTTGGGACTATCGTACTACTTTTTATTCCGCGCTCAAATGACAGTTCTGTCGTTCTGTCAAAATTTCGCAATTGAATCGTGAATCGAATTTATAAGAAAGTTTAATTGAAAAGGGTGTGTGGAACCCTCGATCAGTGAACAGAGTTTTGGTTGACGAGGTGCTGGTTCCTCATTGAATTTTTCGGTGGTTGTGATAGCCACGGTTCTCGATTCCCGATTTTGATTTTTATATTAAGTTAGTTTTTTTTATTTAAGTATCTACAATAGAAAAAAAAGTATTAAAAACTCGTGCTACGGTATTCGTTTTTTTTTTTAAACTCGGACTCGTGCATTAATTGTCTGACACTTGTTTTTAATATTCTATTCTAATTCATGATTAACTATCCGGACTGTCGGGGAAGTTATTAGGCCGGTTTTTAGATTCGGCCCCTTTCAAATTTTTATATTATTAACTTTATTTCTATTTTCGGCCGTAGGCGTAAAAATTCTTAGTTACGCTCTGCTTCATTCTATTCAGTGTAGTTTTCAGACGTGTTTTCAAAATGACAGCCAAAATTGACGTTTTTTAATCATACAAGAGGAGCGTCAAAATTTTGAAAATAGCAAAATAAAGACACTTTTTTTAGATATGTTAGCACCCGGGCCCACCGGACGATTGTCCGGTAGCTTAACGGTCCACCACAAAAATGGTCCTTCGAGCCGGATCTGCGTCGCAAAAAACTACTAACATCTAAAACAAGTGTTGTTACAAGAAGTCATGCAGCAGAAGAACGTATGTTAGAAAAACCAGAAAGAACAGAAAGCACAAAGAGTGTTGCCTATAAATCACAAGGAAGTGCGACAGGATCCTCCGGTGGTGAAATTGCTGAAATAGAACTTTCGAAACAAGCGTCTGTTACCAGCAGTGTAACCAGAAGGCTAGATTTAGAAGCTCAATTAAAAGCAGATGAAGAAATTGCCCGATTATTAGAAGAAGAAGAGACAAGACGACAACAACAAGAAGAAGAAAGACGTCAAGAAGAAGAAGTGAGACGCCAACTCATATTTGATCAAAAAAAGAAGTTAATTAAAACAAGATTCGCGTTAGTAAAGAGTAGAATAGAAGAACGATCTTCCAGAGAATCAAGTATCGAAACTGAATCGAGAATGGACGAAAAATCGATAAAATCAAAAGAAATAACCTCAACAAAGAAGAAAGTAATCAACTGATTACAATCTGTCAATCCTCATGACGAAAAGCGTGAAACGTCAGTTCAATACAATAAAGAAAAAAAATGATGAAGATATGATTAAACAATTCTTCGCACGACAAACAGTAGATCATAGATTACCACAATTTTCAGTAGATATAAAGGAATGGCCGAACTTTGCAAATCAATATTACTCGACCACAAGACTTCTTGGACTAAGAAGAAGAAAACATCAGCCGTCTCCGAATGTGCTTGAAAGGAGCAGTCAAACGAGCAACAGAAGGGTTGTTAATCTCTACATGCTCCGCTACGAAAATAATGGACATCCTCCACCAAAGATTTGGAAAATTAGACCTGATTGTGACTACTCTCATAAATAAATGTAAAAAAATGCCAACATGCAAACAAACCGTTTTAACTACACAAAATAAAAATAGAAAATGTTTGTATTGTCATAATGGTCAAAATCTATCACTGAACAAATGCAAAGAGTTTTATAAACAAACCATAGACAAAAAATGGGAATTTGTCAAAGAAAAAGGAATTTGTTTCTGCTGTTTGGGAACAAGACACAGAATAATCAGTTGTATAATGAAAAGAAAATGTGACTACGAGTCGTGTCATCAGTTTCACCATGAACTTCTCACATAAATAGACCAGCGAAAACTAAAGATACGCAAGTAGTAGCGTACACAGCAGTATGCAATAAAATTTTACTGCGGATAGCAGCAATAACCATCAAGACAGATTCCAAAAATTACAAAACCTACACATTGTTCGATGAAACGTCCACGATCTCGATTATCGACGAAAATTTAGCTAACGAGTTAAATTTGGATGGATCTGAGAAAGAATTGAATTTGAAATGGACTGATAAACCAACAAGCAAAAATATGAGTTCTAGGCAAGTCAATTTTGAAGTCTTTGATGAAAGTGGGGAAACATTTAAATTAAAAATGTCTACACAATGCAAGATCTAGATCTCCCAGTGTAAACAATTAAGGCAAGAGGACTCAAAAAGAAACGGAAACATCTGCAAAGAATTAATTTTAGTAGTATGGAGAATGCTCGACCTAGAATTCTAATTGGACAAGATCATTGGAGCATCATTACAAGTCGTGAAGTTATAGAAGGCCCAAAAAAGTCCCCTGCGCTATCAACAACTAGACTAGGGTGGATAGTACATGGAAATGTGCGACAGTTTTGAGGTAGAAGAGATGAAGATTTTATTTTGTGCTCTCTTCAACAAGACATTAATAATCAAGACTCACATGAAAAAATTAAGAAATACTTCTGACGTGAATCTGTGGGTATAAAATTAACAAAAAAGAAATTTTCACAAGAAGATGAAAGAGCTGTGAGAAAGCAGAAAAAACTACAAAAGATGCGTGAGACAGATGGGAGCCTGGTTTACTTTGGAAAGGTCAATATAATTTTTCGTGTATAAATAGCAAAAAATCAGCGTTAATAAGAATGAAACAAATAGAAAGAAAATAGGAAAGAAATGAAGAATTTCGAAAACTTTATAAATGCAAGATAACAGAATATGTCGAAAAGGGTTACGCAAGACAAATTCAGTTAGAAGAAGATGAAAAAAGAGATATTGCCAGTAAGAAAATTGGTTTCGTGTTCGATGCTGCCGCCAAAGTACAAGGAATAAGTTTAAACGATCAACTGCTAAAAGGTCCTAATTTGCATAATTCTTTGGTGGGATTATTATGGAAATTCCGTCAGTACAAAATAGCTTTCTGTGCAGATATTCAAGAAATGTTTCACCAAGTGAAGATAATAAAAGAAGATCAAGATGCACAAAGATTTGTTTAGCCAAGTGAAAACAACTCGAAAAAATTCGATGTCTACCAAATGTGCAGTACGTGAAGAATAGAAACGCAATGGAATTTGTGGAACAGTTTCTGAAAGCAGTCGAAGCTATTGTGAAAAAACATTATATGGATGATTGGTTAGACAGCGTTGATGATGAGAATAAAGCAGCACGTTTAGTTCAAGACGTGATTAATATTCACAAGAGAGGTGGTTTTGTTATAAGAAACTGAATAAGCAATTCAAAAACACCGATAGGAAAAATTCTTTAAGAATTAAAAGCCAAAAAGAAAGAAGTAGAAGATATGGTAAATTAAACAACTACAAAAGAAAAATACTGGGATGAAATGGACTTCAAGTGAAGACGTTTTGGGATTTTCATTCTCCTTCAGTAAATTCAAAATGGAATTAATCACCGGATTAAATATTCCCACCAAAAGAGAAGTCCTTCAAATAGTTATGTCAATTTTTGATCCGATGGGATTAGTAGGGAACTTCCCAGTAAGAGGAAAGATGATTTTACAAGAAATATGGAAGAAAGGAATTGCTTGAGATGACAAGATAAATGAAGATATCCAGAAGAAGTGGCTATAATTTCTCGTGAACTTCAAGAAAATTACTTCAATAAATATACTCCGTCTTGAAACACTATTAACATTTCTAACAGAAATTGAAAATATAGTAAACAGTAGACCATTGACATGGGTTTCGAACGACGCGGATGACCCCGAAGCTTTAACCGCAAATCATTTCCTCATTGGAAGGTCGAACACCGCGAAGCCATTGGGAGTTATGACTTACAGCAGCAACTTAAAAAAGCAGTGGAAAATAAGTCAAGAACTAGCGGATATGTTTTGGAAGCGCTGGATCAAAAAGTACGTGCCGACGTTAACCAGAAGAACAAAATGGTTCGCAAAAGCAGAAACTCTGAAACTAGATGATGTTGTAGTCGTTGTGGACCATACATTACCACGGAACAACTGGCCAGTTGGAAAAATAACCAAAGTACATGCAGGAGCCGACGGTCAAGTGAGAGTGGCAGGGGCAAAAACCCAACATGGAGTGTATCAAAGGCCAGCATGCAAGCTCATGAAAATCTTAGAAGCAGACGAAGGTGACGAAACGTGACGTTGTGTGTGTGACGAATGTTGTTAAATGTTACTGCACGTTCACATGACAAAAATTTGACGCGCGTTTTTGTTCGCGCGTGTAGAGATTCTATATTTTTATATACGATCGTTCACATGAACGCGCGTTGACGACCGTCAACGCTTGTCAACGCGACGTTTTGAAAAAAAATCTCTACACGCGCGTTGACGCCAGTTGGCGCGCGGTTTTAAATGTATTTGATATTCATATGCTGTTCACATGACCACAATTTGACGCGCGTTTTTGAGGCGCTCGTTTAGAAACTCCACACTATTCAGATGAAATAGGACGTGTTTTCAAAATTACAATCGAAATTGAAGTTCAATAACTCATGCAAGAGAGAAAAAGTCCAGCTATCCTCAATATAATTCATGAAAGCTACAAAAATAAAACGTGCGTTAACGCCCGTCATCTGAACATCTTCAAACTTTGAACGCGCGTTCATGGGCGCGCACGCGCGTCGACCGGCTGAGAAAAGTTGAACGTCATAGTAACTGATAAATAAATAGTTTTGAGTTTTGTAATAAAATAATACAAAAACTCGAAATCAACTCCCATATACTAACATCAAATAAAGATTTAATTTCAAATTTAGAAAAAAGTGGTATATATAAATTATCTTGTACTTGTGGAATGTTTTATGTTGGCAAAACTATTAGAAATTTCAATATTCGCAAAAAAGAACATCTAAAATGTATTTCGAGTTTAAATTTAAAAAAATGAAATTGTGCTAAACATATCATCACTAAGCTTAGAGATCGTGTTCCCGCCTTTAGATGCCGCGCGACAATCGTCTACGTACATCATAGACGTACGTGACTTTCAATTCTTACTGTAATTTCAATTACTAAAACGATAGACCGATTCTCGAACATTGTTGTGTTCGTGCAAGTACTTGAACCCACTCGCTCCGCTTATGAAAATCCAGTAAGAGAGGGGCAACAATCAGCTGCAGTGAACCACTTGTTTATTGTTTATGACGTCGCCCGCTCATTTCATCAACTACGCTGAATGATTATAGCGATCCAACAGTAACGAGTAGAGGGGTTATTCGAATACGGTATCGAGTCGTTATTGTCGATCGCTAACTTGCAATAAAGTTTGGAGAAGTCACGTGTTTGCCCCAAATTCGGGGCAAAATCCCGCTGCTAGATCATCACATATAATCAAAATTTTGATAAATTTTCAATTTTATTATTCAAAATAGAAACATAAATTTAGATTCAATAGAACAATTTTATATCACTTCATATAAAAAATCAAATCACAATTTAATAAATGAAATGACAGACTTCAATTTTAAATTTTTTTTAAATTTAAAATTTGACTTATAAAAATATTTCTCTCAATTTATCTTTTATTTTTTAAATATTTTTACATTTTTTTATTATTTCACAATTTCAATAATATTTACATTTTGGTAAGAACCAAATTATGTAAAAAACCAAATAATTAATTGTTACATCTTAAAGATCTGATGATGAGAGTTAGTATATGGGAGTTGATTTAGAATTTTTCTATTATTTTAATAATTAAATCTCATATTTTGAGAAAAAATGGAATCTTGGTTTTCAAACATAATTGAGTTTTGTAGTAATTTTGAATAAAAATATGTTTGTCCAATGAAATGCCGAACACATAGTATTCAGAGAGCGTCTATTCGATTTTCTTCGAGAAATCAACAATTTTTACAAAAATAATTGGCCAGTTGGAAAGAGAACAAAATTGTCTACATAACCGTATGTATTTTAAAGCAAAATAATTAATTTTTAAAAGGAAAAACAGTGCCAGAAAACTTTTCTGTGATAATCCAAGCAATTTTCAAAATATCGAAGAAAGGGCTTCGCATTCCCCTCGATTTTTCTATCAGCTTTCGAATGAAGGATCGATCAATGCTGTAAAATAAAAACTGTGCCCAAATTCTTATATCTCGTCTCAGACATATTCTTAATTTTCCGGAAAACTAACAGTAGAATCGAAAAGTTTTTGATTTGAAAAGTACTTTTTGGTTGCTATCTAACAGTATAAGAATTTTTGAAAAATAATCAAAATTGGCCAAGTTATAAGAGAAAATATAAGAATTGTACAAAAATATATATATATATATATATATATACGTACAAAAATATATATATAAATATATATAACATGCTGTAATTCAAATTTATATCGACATTCTGAAAAAGCGAACAAACCATTAGAGGCTACAAGAAGTGCTCTTTTCAAAAATCTATCTTTGATTGTCGTAGTCTCAAGGACGAGCGAGAGATCGCGTGTTAAAAATTCACATTTTCGCCGGTAAAAACCATGAGATGTACTCTTCCCCCTTAAAATCGATGAAAGTTTGGGAACTACAATCGGTCTTCTAGTCACAGTTTTGAACTTAAACTTTTTGTTAATTTGACATCAAATTCGACTGTGGATGATTTATTATATATCCACTAAAAAAGGCCTGAAGCAGAGTTGGCTAACCTTGCAAAAATTCCGCAGTTGCGGAACCTGAAACAGAAATTTGTAACATCCCTAGATTATTTCTAAACTGCAAGGAGTGATTTGAATTTTGCACCCTTAAATGCTAGCTTTCTATTGGCAATTTTACAGAGTTTACATGAGTCAAAAATAATGCCTAGGAAACATTGAGGACAATCCAATTTTAATCAGAGAACTAAATATGTTAGATTTAAGGTAAAAAGGAACCATAAATTTTTTAATTTACGAACAAAACTACCCAGTGTATGTTTCTAGTGACTTTCTCTGTGTAAACCGAGATTCAACCTTGATTCTCTCTCATTTAAAAACAACGCATTAAAATTTGTTGATTACATTTTACAAACTAGGAATTTCCTCGATACTTGTTTAGAAAAGTCTGTTTTTCCACAAAATTTTGTAAAATAAATCAAAATTCCTGTATTTTATTTAAAAGCTGATAGAAGCCGCCTAGCGGGCTGGTGTTGTAACATTCAGTGATTTATCAGTAAAAGTACGAAAATGGATTCAATTTTTTTATTTTCTTTAAACTAATACAGAATTATAAATGTCTTTTCAATACATTCAAAATAAAGCTAGAAAATGATACAAATTGTTGATTAATTTACGATTTATAATAACAGCGAAATTCATGCATAAATAATTTTCCAAATTTTCCTTTATAATCACAGCCATTCTCTTTAAATTTACAAGGAAATGTGGTGATATCAAAAAGACGCTGCAACGTTTCCGATCCGTAGTCCGTCCATTCGCTTCTACAAAACGGGCAATATTCGCAACGTATCATACACGAAATACACGTCGTATGGCCATTTTCGCACAGACGCATCGGCGGCACGATGCGTTCCGTACAAATTCCGCACGTCAAATTATCGACCAAGACCTGGTTCAGCCGCTCCGTCGGCATGGTGTGGATTTGGAAGACGTCTCGGATAAACGCCAAATCGCTCGGGTTGCGTCTGGACGCTCGAGCTTCCAACACGTTCGCAACTGTCGGCGACGGGTCGATGTACAGAAACGGCTTCATTTCGACTGGTTTCGCTATCCGTTGGAGGCGTTTTATGCGGCGACGTTCGCGACGAGTCAAATTCTCCATTTTTCTTGTTGATAACAGCTTTGACTTTATCGAAAACTCTGAAGTAGTGTAAGTTGAAACGTTCCCGAAGGATGCTCGACTCAAACTGAATTTGAATCGAAACGGGGTGGCCTTTTATACCTGTACGAGAGTCGGGGATTTACCCACCAGGCAAATAGAAAGTCACCAACGGTCAGGTAGAGAAGGGTTGTTTTAGTTGTTTCAGCCGGATTAACGGCAATTCGTGGAAAGGTAACAATTGAATTACCTGGAATTTGTAATTTAAGGAATTTGAGACTTAAAATTGATTTTCCCTTTAATTTTATTTAGAATAAATAATATATATTTATTACAATAATTATTAAAAACTGCAACTATTTTATTAAAATTTTAAATTTACGGCTCAACATTAAAGCGACAATAAGTTGAGAATTTAATTTTTGAAAAGTGGTTGTAAAATAAAGTGAACTGAAATAAATAATGGAATTCCTGAAACTGCCAAAAGGTATGGTCCTGAAGGAGATTTAGCAGAAAATTGGAAAAGATTTAAAGAAAGTTTCAAAATCTATTGTATGGCGAGTGGATATAAGTCGAAAGAAAAGTCTGTACAAGTCGCTATATTGTTACATTGTATTGGGGAAGAGTCTAGAGATATATTCAACTCGTTTGATTTAACAGAAGAACAAACACAGGATCCTGATGAAATAATAAAGCAATTTGATGGATATTTCCTGCCACAAACAAATAAAAGTATTGAAAGACACAAATTCAACACGAGAATTCAAGGGAAAAATGAACCATTTGAAGTTTTTTTGGCTGATTTAAGGAAAATATCTCAAAATTGTGGATTTGGAAATTTAAAAGATGAACTAATTAAAGACAGGATTGTTTGTGGAATATATGACCAAAGGGTAAAAAATCGGTTACTTCGTGAACAAGCTTTGGATTATAAGAACGTTATTGAAATATGTAAAGCTGCTGAAGAATCTGAAAATTTGGTAAGAAAATTGGACAACAGTGAATCGCAAGTTGTAGCAACCATCAAGAAAAAAAATACAACGAAGCCGTCAAATGGCAGAGAACTAAAGTTCCAGAAAGAAGAAAGAGAGCATCAATTGAATTCCTGTAATCAATGTGGATACAACCATGAACCCAGGAAGTGTCCAGCGTTTAAACAAGTTTGTCGTAAGTGTAAAAAGCTCAATCACTATGCAAAAATGTGCAAAACAAAACAAGTAAATCAAATTAATACAACCACCACACAGACTGAGGATCATGATGATAATGATAATAATAACGAATTAGTGATGGTTGAATCAATTTCAAAATGTAAAAATTTAAGTAATTAAATTGAAAAAGATTGGGTACAACCAATCTATTTGATTGATTGTAATAAAACAATTAATTGTAGATTAGACTGTGGGGCAGATTGTAATGTAATTAAATAAATTAAATATTAAAAAACCATTAAAAATAAGTAAGAACGAGGTCTGCGGTTATGGGGGTACTCAATTAAAAATTAAGGGTAGTTGTAAATTGAAAATAATTTGCAATAAACAAAAACACGAGTTAGATTTTCTAATAATCGGGACAAGGAAAGACGCAATTCCTATTCTTGGAATTGTAAACAATATCAAATTACAGGCGGAGAAAAGCAGCATTATAGATGAATACAAAGATGTTTTTACACGCGTAGGCTTAATAAAAATGTTACCGATAACTTTTAAATTATAAACAAATTATAATGAGTATGAGTTGGTACATAATTTAAAAGATTCCCAATATTTTTCAACATTAGATGCTAGTAACGGATTTTGGCAGATACCCTTATCAGATGAATCATCAAAACTAACTACGTTTGTAACACCTTATGGGCGGTATCGATTTACTAGGTTACCGTTTGGGCTTTGTAACGCTCCAGAATTATTCCATCATGTATTTACGGAAATTTTCAAAGGAACCAACGGAATTAAAATTTATATTGATGGCATAATAATTCACGGAAAAACAAAAACAGAACATGATACAATTCTCAGAATAGTTTTACAAAGAGCTCGTGAAATGGGGGTCAAATTTAATAAACAAAAATGTAAGTTTGGGTTAAAAGAAATTAAATACGTGGGACATATAATATCAAGTCAAGGAATCAAAATTGATCCAGATAAAGTAGAAGCGATTAAACAAATAAAACCACATAAAAATAGTAAAGAATTAGCAAGATTTTTAGGCATGATTACATATGTATCTAAATTTATTTCAAATTTGGCAAATTTAACAGCAAATTTAAGAAAATTGATAAGAAAAGATTCATTGTGGTATTGGTCTAAACAACATCAAACAGATTTTGATCAGTTAAAACAAATTTTAAGTAAAACTCCGGTATTACGATATTTTGATCCAGAAAAAGAAATTACTTTATCAGTTGATAGTTCAAGTGAAGGATTAGGTGCGGTAATTTTACGAGACGGATCTCCGATAGCGTACGCATCAAAAGCTCTATCAGAAACGCAGCGTAAATATGCTCAAATAGACAAAGAGCTCTTAGCAATTGTCGTTGGTTGTCAAAGATTTAAGCAATATATTTTCGGGAAAAAAATCACAGTTGAGACGGATCACAAACCATTGGAAAGTATATGTATATAAAAAACAACTAGATCAAAGTCCATTGCGATTACAAAGATTACTGATAAACTTGCAGAATTTTGATCTTGAAATAAAATATGTACCCGGTGCTAAATTATTTTTAGCTGATGTTCTATCAAGAAGTAGTTATGAGGATCGTGAATTTACAATATTAGAGAATGAAGTAAATGCTCATATTAATTTAATTAGATATACAGATATTGAACCAAAATATTTTTCAAAGTTAGAAACTGAAACGGGAAAAGATCCAGAATTGCAAATGTTAAATTCAATTATAAAAAACGGTTGGCCAAATGATAAAATTGTACTATCTGACTTAGTAAAACCATATTGGAACTTTAGAGACCAAATTGCAGAAATTAATGGAATACTAGTATTAGGGACAAAACTAATAATACCTAAAAATATGAGACAAGAAATGATTAATCGTCTACATTATAGTCATCTAGGTATAAACAAAACGATAAATAAAGCAAAAGAATAGTATATTGAAAAATAAGTTTCAGAAGTCCATAATTCCTGCACCAGACCAACATTAAAAAACGAGTGCGCTAGTACGAGTTTTTTAATGGTCGAGTGCAGGAATTGACTTCTGAAGCGAATTTTTCATACTATTTTTCCTATTTTGCGCCCCTTTGTACCCTTTTTTAATAAAAATTGAACACTTAAAATTTAGGGAATTTTATAGAAGTTGGTATTAATTAAAACAAATGAAAGTTCTACTTAACGATATTCAACTTTTTATTTGTAAAACGAGTTGATTTTCAATTGTTTAAGTCTCCATATTAATTACGACTTTTAATAAAGTAAAAATGTGTGACGAGTTATCGTGTACTCCACCAGAATTACGTGATATTGTTGAAAATGGTATCAATGATTTACTTCCCGGTAAATCAAAAATAAAATATGAACATTGTTATCAACATTTTCAAGAATGGTGTAAAAACAATTTGAAATAAATAAAAGTTGTTTTCAAGTTAATCAAGTGGTCTGCATTTCTGTCAAAGAATGACATTTGGGATAGTCGACAGTGTTACCAACTTCGAAAAAATAAATTATCCCAGATTTTCCACACTCGAAGTAGTTGGGAAATTTCCATTGCTTCACTACTTTTAGTGTGGAAATGATTTTCTTTCCAACGCAAAATAGGAAAATAATGTTTTGGCCATTTATCAAAAAGAAATACAAGATAAAATACAAAACTGTATAACCAACACTTTGTGTTCTCCCGTTGCTCAGTATCCAGGAGCGATGGATGGGTTCGGTGGGGGTTCTTTTGTTTTTGTTTTTTTTTTTAAATAGCTGTTAAAGGGCGCCACCACGATTTATAAAATTTAAAGAATCCCACAATCGTGGAATAGGATTCCGTTAAACAAAATAACGTTGAAATCAAACAATTTAATGATTAATAAAAAATAACAAATGGAGGTGAAATATACCACTCTAATAATGTGGTTTAATTTAGAGATTTATTATACTAAATGCGTTCGAACTCTTTAAATTTAGATAATTTATGGAATTAATGAAAATGATTTTAAAATTTAATACAAGGTTCTCTGATTATCAATCACACAGGAGATACGCGTACAAAGTCGCATACCTTAGATAAATCCTGTGTGACTGGACTATCTTTACAAAGAATTTGTAAAAATTTAAATTTAAGATGAAATATAATTGATAATCAGAGGAACGTTTAAATATACAGATTATATGATCGAATAGATAATGATCTTCGAAAAGCGAAATTTATATAACGAATCCTCAACCGTCTCGTAAGACGTATGCCACAGTACGTAAATAGAAAATTAAATAAAGAGTAAACTTATCGTTTACGATGGCACGGTACGATGATGGTTGCAAGCCACGCCACTGGATGAGTGAGATGCTCGGTATCAAGAACGATGAGGAAAACTCCGTTACAGCGAATGCAGCCAATTACGCCACTGGGTGAGCGATAGTACCCGTACTGGATGAATGACGCCAAAAACGGAATGAGTATTCAGCAAAAACTCCGGATTTATTCCAGATCTCTAAATATACCCCTATACAATTGGATTAGAACCCCAAAAGAATGAATTGAAAAAGAAAATATTACCTTTCTCCGGGGTATTTAACGATATAGAAAATATTCCAAAAGGAATCGGCACGGTAAATTCCCAATAATTAAATTGACAAAAAAACGAAACGTAAACTAACGTCTGACCAATTTAACGTTTGAACGGGAAGTGAACGCTACAATATCAGGGTACTGAAAACGTGTTTGCCGAAAACGTGATTGCGCACAGCTCAAAAAGGACGCTGTGTTCATAAACACCGTTAGTACTAGTACTTAAGGGCGAAAATAGCACAAGCACAATGAAAAACGCCGTTTTGGCTAACCGAGTACCGGAAATGAAAAAGGCAGGGCACTGTAATACCGACAATTATCAGGTGGTTCAAAAATCGTTATCACCTTAATTAAAAAAACAAAACATCCCCAAACAGCGAAAGATGGTCGAAAACAGAAAATTGGAAAGTAAGTTGACCAAATGAAATCAAACTTACGATAATAAAATGGTACCGTTGATCCCCAGATACGTACAAAAATAAAAAGGAAAGGAAAGGTAGAGAGAGACCTTCAGTTTCGGGAGCCCAGAGCTTAAGAGGGAAGGAAGGAAAAGGGAAACTCCATTAAGCGGGGTTGCATCCCTACCTCTGAAGGTCTACTGCTGAAAGAAGCAGAAACAATAAAGAAAAGAAAGGATAAAGGTACAGGACACTGCAGCAGAGACAGCGTAAAGGTTGTTATAGCACACCCTCAAGAAGCTTACATGGCTCTTACGAAATTCAAGGGTTAGATTGGTTGTAAGGACATCGAGAAGATGCCACCCTGCAACCAAGTGGATAGGCCTAAATTTCAAACTTAGGACCTAACCCGGAAAAACGAAGAACGACACGAGATACATCAAGATGTCCAAGCATCCATCTAAAGCGGTAAGAGAAAAGAAACGGTACGGTACGGTAAATAGATGAACACTCGAAACATCCCGATATAAACGACATATCGCTCTTCTAGCAACGTCAGATGGTGACGTAAATGGTACCCAAGCAATTAGTAGGACCCTATGGCCCCCTACTCCAGCCAATTTTTCCCTAAAGGAAGAAAATCAAAGCTCCGAACAAAAACGGAAATGATAGTTATGGAAATGGAACATTTTAATGTTACAACTGTCCAGCTTGCTTGAAATATAGTAAAAGTCAACAAAAAGAATCACTCCTGAATCATGAAATACCTAAGAGACCATGGCAATATGTAGCTGCTGATTTCTTTGTTTTTAAAAAAAGTGAATATTTAATTGTATCTGACATGTACTCGAAATTTCCAGAGATAATCGGTTTTAAAACAGCAACATCAGATATCGTTATAAAAACATTCAAAGCAATATTTGTCAGACATGGTAAACCTGAAATTTTATATACTGATAACGGACCCCAATTCGTAAATCAACAATTTGAAAAGTTGCTAAAAACATGGGAAATAACACACCGAACTTCATCACCAAAAAATCCACAATCCAATAGATTTATTGAACGGCAAATACAAACAATCAAACAAATAATGAAAAAAACTGAGTATGAGAAAAAAGATATCTATTTAGTGTTACTAGAGTATAGAAATACCCCGTTAGATAGTAGAATACCATCACCATCGCAACTTTTATTTGGAAGACGGTTAAAAGGGTACATCCCAATTAATGAACTGGCTTTAGAATCAAATTATGTTTATCCTTGTTATAACAAGCTTTTTGAAAATAATAAAAATAGACAAAAAAAAATATTACAATCGTACAGCTAGAAATTTGCGAGAAAATCTAACTAAAAATGATTTAATAGTAGTACAAACATCGGATAAACAGTGGGAACCAGGCATTATTGTTAAAGCTGATAACAGCCGTCCACGTTCTTACAATATAAAGTTAGACAAAAATTCAAATATTATTTCAAGAAATTGAAAATTTATTAAAAAAATTAATGAAAATAATTTTGTTCAAGAAAAGAATGAGGAAATTGAATATGTAAATGATGAAATTGTAACTAATAATAATGAAAATAAATCAGATAATAATAATAATAATGTATCCATAGATTTAAGTTCAAAAATAACGGATTAAAAAGAAAATTGTGTGACTAAAAATAAGGAACAAGATCAAATTGTTACCAAATCAGGTCGAATTGTCAAGAAACCAAAATATTTAAGTGATTATGATACTAATTAATTGTTTCCATTTAATTGTAACTTAATATATTGATTTTTGTAGTTTTGTAGAATTCTGTCTTTTCAAAAAAAAAGGAGATGTTATAAGAATACAGTGTGTGTTATAGAGGGGGACACATTAAGTATGCTGTGTACACTTAAAACAACAGTATGTATCTAGACCACCAACGTATAACATCAATAAAGTGTTTATTAAAAGATTATATATGATTGTCAATCCCAATCATAACAAAGTTGAATTACAAACAAGATTGCTATGTTTACATCTTTCAACTAAATATTATTTGAATTGAAACAGTTGAAAAATATTTTGATAATGATAATGATAATATTTTGGCGTTTATTTTGAATAATTATTGAATATGAATGTTGAAAAACAAAGTACACATTGATAAAAAAATTAGTTAGTAACAGTAACTAAAATAAAAAACAGGTTTGGTTTTTTAGAAATCAAAATATAATCAAGAAAAGCTTGTGTTCAAATAAATTGTCTTGAATTTATATTCAATTTAATATATACATATTAAGGCAAACATTTACTCGAAGTTTAAATTGTATCAGGTTATGGGCCCAGGCCCGTTGTAACTGTGATACTGAGTAAATCCTTAGTTTGGGGAGTAATGTATATATTTTGAAGAAGAATCGATAAAAATGGATTTCAAGACGCAAATAGAAAAGTTAGAAGGTGCAAATAACTGGACAAAATGGAAACGACAAGTTGAATTAATATTGCGGCAAAATGATGTCATAAATGTGGTTAATAGTGAAAAGGCAAGGCCAATTGTCTTAAGTGATGAAGAAGATGTTGTGAAGAAAGAAACATTTATTAAGGAGTTGAAAGAATTCGAGAATAATGATTCATTAGCGCAACTGATTCTAATATCGAGTTTGAATGATTTAAATTTAGAATTGACCACTACGTATAATTCGTCAAAAGCAATATGGGACAAATTGTTGTCTGTTTATGAACAAAGTTCTTTGCAAAGACTTGATCATTTGATGGAACAGTTTCTTTACTTTTGATAATAATCATTCAGATGGTATAACTGTGCATGTGGCACCTTTACAAACGAATTTTCGTGAATTGAATGATGAACTAAAAAGAGTGGCACAAACTGAATTGCCTGAAATACTACTTATGAGTAGAATTATATCTACACTTCCATCACAGTATTTTGAATTTAAAAGTGTATGGGAATCTGTTCTCGTAGATAAAAGAACTGTAAATAATTTGATAGAACGTCTTAGATTTATAGAAATGAGATTACCAACGAAACATAGCGAATCTAGTGCACTTATGGCAAAATTGACGTCAAATAATAAACCAGTATATAAGAAAGATAAAAAAATCAGCAAGATCGCAGTTGAAATGTTTCAAATGTCATAAAACAGGACATTTCATTAAAGACTGTCCTAAGAAAAATTCAAGAAAAGATGAAAAATCTGAAGGTGAAGCTTTTGTGTGCTTTGGTCATGATATAAATGAAGAAAATATGATGTTAGGAGATACAGGTGCTTCAACTCACATGGCAAGTACCTAATAAAAGTTATTTCGTAACATATGAGACGTTTAAAAATCCAAGAAAAGTTCCAATGGGAAATGGTGATACAATCAATGCATATGGTGAAGGAACTATAAATGTTGAAATGTATATAAGCAATAAATGGCACAAGAATTATTTATCAAATGTATGGTATATTGCTGAGATTGGAAAGAATTTGTTTTCTGTTGGTCAGACAATCAAAAAGGGATATGCTTTTAATAAAGCAGATCAAAAGGTTGTATTTTAATAAAAGATAATGTTGTAAAAATTAATGGAAAAAGAACACCAAAAGGACTATACATGTTGGAGATGAGAGTGTGTATTCCAGCGAAAAACGTGGAAGCTCTAATGATTACTACTGTTAATAATCGACAACTTTGGCATGAGAGACTGTGTCATCAGAACAAGCAACATGTAACAAGATTCTTGAAACAAAGAAATATAAATATAGAACGTAAAACAGATGAAGACTTTTGTGAAGGCTGTGTATTTGGAAAACAGCATAGACTGAGTTTTCATAATAGAAAGTACAGACCAACAAAAATAGGTGAACTTATTTACGCAGATGTATGTGGGCCTATGCAAGAAAAGTCTGTAGGTGGTTCAAGATATTTTCTATGTTTTAAAGATGATTATTCAAAATTTCGTCGTGTGTTCTTTATTCAATCAAAAAGTGACGTAATACAATGTTTGGAAATCTTCTTACGTGAAGCTGATGTTGCTGAACATAAAATAACAGAATTTTTAACTGATGGTGGCAAAGAGTTCGATAAATTTGAAATTAAAAGAATTTTACAAATGAAACAGAACAACAATGCCATATACACCAAATCTTTTTTTGTGTCTAATGCCACACTTTCGTCGTATTATTTGTGGACAGATAAATGAAAAAAACAATTATTTAATTGTATCTTGTAATTAACAAATTTGATTACCATCTATCTGCCATTAGCCGAAACTAGAATATACCGACATACAGGACGCATAGGTGTTTTTAGAATCTCTAGCGAGTATAAGAGGAACTAAGTCCATATCTTCCTACACGATAGACAGAGTTTTGTTTATCACTAATTTTCCAAAAGATTTTCACTTTTTTGCAGCAACAATGGTACCGTTGGAAAGATAATGAAATAACCTATAAATTGCAATACACTTTAAACAAAAATAATTAATTTTAACAGATAAAAACATTAGGCGGACATTGATCAACTTCTGCATCATAAATTTCCAGTAAATTTTCCGAATTTCAATCTCAAACTATTCTCCAAATAATCCGTTATTCATTAGCTTTTAAACAAGCCTGGTTCAGTCGTCTAAGTTTAAAACTGTCCGTAAAAAAACAAAATTAGTATGTCGAAACCTTTCATCAATTTTCCGGAAAACTAACAATGTGATCGGAAAATTTCTGATAGATTTGTAAAGCGCTTTTAATTGGCCACATGTTGTGTGAAATTCATTAGAAAATAAGCAATATTTGCCAAGTTATGAGGGAAAATATTAAAAAAACTGTAAAAAATGCTAAAAAACATCCTTCTATATTTCCTTATGTAACTCCAAATTACATCCGAATTTCAAAAAATTTGAAAGGGGCCGAATCTAAGAACCGGCCTAATAACTTCCCCGACACGAGTCCGAGTTTTTAAAAAAACGAGTACCGTAGCACGAGTTCTGTATACTATTTTTTCTATTTGAGATACTTTATTAAAAAAAAAACTAACTTACTATAAAAATCAAAATCGGGAATTGAGAACCGTCGCTATTTCACAACCACCGAAAAATTCAATAAGGAACCAGCACCTCGTCAACCAAAACTCTGTTCACCGATCGGTGGTTCCACTCACACCCTTTTCAATTCAACTTTCTCATAAATTCGATTCACAATTCAATTGCGAAATTTTGACAGAACGACAGAACTGTCATTTGAGCGCGGAATAAAATGTAAAGGCTCCCACACATTATTTAACATGTTGATCAACTTGGTTGAGTTGAATGAAAAGTTGTATCCTGTTGAACTGTGTGTAGTACTGTTATTCAACCAATTTGATGGT
Source organism: Mylabris phalerata (assembly GCA_020740385.1). Classification (NCBI taxonomy): domain Eukaryota; kingdom Metazoa; phylum Arthropoda; class Insecta; order Coleoptera; family Meloidae; genus Mylabris; species Mylabris phalerata. The sequence goes on from JAJEOX010000290.1 coordinate 759,235, forward strand.
TGAAGACTTGGTTGATGTAAAATCAAAACGTTTTAATTTCATGTGGGTGGAGCTTGTGGTTGATAAACATGTTGAACCGTATGTGCTGAAGTTGAACGACAAAAAACAAAGAAATTAAAGATAGAGTGCGCTCATTTAACCGCCAATTCAAATTATAGAGGTTAAGTATTCAAATACGATTCACTACGTTTGAGTCTATGACGTTTGTGTATAATTAAAAATAATTATAATCAATAAAATAGTAATATATTATCGATATCAATATCAAAATTATAAAAATAAAACATTGTTTAATATTTACAACATCGAGGTAAGATATTTTGTCAACTTATAATTTCAAAAAGTATGTAAATCATGTATATTTTTAGATTGTATTAATTTTAACAGAAAATATGACTGTGGCAAATACGGAAGAATGGAGAATTCTGTTAGAAAAATACAAGGAGCATACATTATTATGGAAATGCAATAGTGAACATTACAAAAATAAATTTCTACGTAATAGAGCTTGGAACGAGTTACTAGAAATATATAGAACAATAGAACCAAATGCAACTGTTGATAACTTGAAAAAAAGATTCGTAAATATCAGATCCTGCTATCGTAGAGAATTGAAAAAGGTATTAAGTTCTGAACGTTCTGGAGCAGGCACTGATGAGATATACATTCCATCATTATGGTATTTTGAATCTCTTAACTTTTTAAGAGAGCAGGAACTCACCATTGAAGGAACGTCCACTGTAATAAGTGATTCTGATGATAATTGTACACCGGTAAGTTTGTAATTTGTGTTCATATGTGAATCCAAAGTGAATAGAATTTATTTTATATTCTAGAATGCACCAGAAGAACGACAAAAGCTGAAACCCCCGTTTAGAAGCCAAAAAAAAATGGAATTTCTCCAAAAAGCTGTTGATTATCTCGACAATACAACTGCCAATCAGAATAACAATCAAAAGGATGATGCAGAGGTATATGCAGCAGGTTGGGCGTGTAGTTTTAGAAAACTTAATACAGAACAACAACTCTATGCAAAAAAACTAATAGACGAAACTCTCCTATTAGGTCAATTAAATAAACTATCGATGAACTGCACTGTAACACCACCATCATCTGGGAGTGGAACGCCATATGTGTTAACTAGAACACCAACACCTGTTCTGCAGGGTACTATTTTCACTACACCACAGCCTGAAAATGGATCATACCAATATCTCCAACAACTTTTCAATGATGAACAATATTCATAATTTTTTATTGAGTAAATCAAAAAAAATATATGTATAAAAACTAGTACTAGTAATTTATTTCATTATCATTATTATTACATATTGTTATTACTATTATTATTTAGTTGAAATAGAGTTTGACGAAAGGTGTTCCGCACAATTTTAGCTTGTGTGCTTGCATTTCGTGAAGTTGACGGTTCAAGAGCGGTTAAACTTTGTTGTTGCGAGGTGGAAACTGATTCTGAAACATTCATCTCTTGATTGAAGAGAAATCTATTTTTTTTCTTTAAATAATTATGTAAATAACAACATGATAATATTATTGTAGTCACTTTTTCTGGGCATAAATTTATAGTTGTCAGAAGTATTCGAAAACGCATTGCCAATATGCCGAATGTGTTCTCTACTTTTACTCGAGCTGAGCTAAGTTTTTTGTTGAAATATATCTCGTCGTTTGTTAAATTCTCGTGAGCATAGGGTTTCATCACATCTTCTCGTAGCGGAAATGCACCGTCAGCCACAAAAACATATGGCAAAGTGTTCCCGCCAGCTACAACAGCAGATGAACCTGGCACTCCGAGTTGCTTATTCTTTAATTTATCGAAAAACTTTGTTTTTGCAAATACTCCTCCGTCTGAGATACGTCCATTTGTGCCAATATCGACCATAAGAAATTCACACTCAGCATTTACTACTGCCATCAGTACTATACTAAATGTTTTTTTATAATTGAAATACAAAGATCCTGATTTTGATGGCTTTTTTATTTCTACGTGCTTCCCATCTATGGCTCCTAAGCAATGTGGAAATCCTGTTTTTGCATAAAATTTTTCTGATTCGGCTTTCCACTCTTCAGGAGATTTACAGAGCTACAACAAATACGATTCTATAATCTTAAGTACCTCTAAGTGCGTTAAAAGTTACTCTGATATATTGCTCTAAAACGAAATTAATTGCTTCACATGTTTCAACGACAATCTTGCCAATTGCTTGTGGTGATACTATACTAGAAAATTTTAAATCTTCAAAGGAATTTCCTGTGGCCAAAAATCGTAAAGTAATTGCTAGACGTATCTCCGCAGGAATAGCTTCTCGCATAAAAGTGTCGGATTTTTTTATCAAAGGTGCTACTTTAACCAACAGCTCATTAAATGTTTCCTCGCCCATTCGCATATAATTTTTATAGTCTCGTGGCTCAGTTTCACTAATTCTTTTTAATAATTTTTGATTTGAGTACTTATCTTTTTCTGCTAACCATTCTTTTCTCCATTTTCTCTTTCTCCGATTACGGTTCCCTTCTTTCTCTTCAGTTGCTTCAGCTATAACTATCAATGCGAGGACTTTATCCATATTTACAACTGCACCGTGTCACAGATCGCGTAAAATGAAGTTGATCAACTTGTCGAATAAGTGTGTGGCAAACAACAAAACATGTTTATCAACCAAGTCAACCAACTTGTTGAATAATGTGTGGGACCCATAACACGGTAGTCCCAACAAAAACATGGAAAAATTCAAATCATATGGATTGAATTGTCGAGGGAATATACATTTCTTTTTTGTGGAAAAATCAAAATTTATATTATTTTAAAACATTTATATATTACTAAAGCACTAATCGAAACACAAAACCCGCTCAAAAAAACCGCTTGAAAACAAATATTCTGAGGTTATGTTTCAAAAATGACAGAAGAATGTAAACAAACGCCTAGGATTTTATGCTTTCAGTGATACCAACAGTAGATATCATTCTGTCTTTATAAACTACCGTTATAAATTTTGCTACGCTTTAAAAATTATGTTGGATAACCTTCTAAACTGTCATTTCAAAATTTCGCAATTGAATCGTGAACAACTCTTTTCTATGGCAACCGAACCCTTATAGAAGGCGGCAAATTTGAATTGGTTGACTACATTATTTTGCCAATTTTGTGCCCTTATTTAAAAAAAGAAAAACACATCGCACATGATGGGTATCGTTTCGGACATAAAAGCACATGCCCTTTCGATTAGTGATATCAAATTAATATGTTATCTTAAATTTTTTTCAATCAACCCCCTCCCCCTTCCACCCCCGTGGTCCGATTGGCACCAAAAACTAATCAACTCGAACGGCCACCAAATAGTTTGTGCTGACCAAATTTGAACTCAATCGGTTAAAGCGTTTTTGAGTAATCGTTGGAGAACCGACAGACGCACATACATACACACACACACACACACACACACACACACACACACACACACACACGGACATCAAGCTAAAAACTTCAAAAACGTGTTCAGGGGACCTCAAAACGTAAAGATCTGGTGAAATCTCGAATTCGAAATTTTGGTCCGAAACTAATAACTTCCCTACCCTCTGGTCGGGGAAGTTAAAAATCAAATATGTACTTCCCTCCCTCTTGAAATGTTCTTTTAAATACCGTTTAGAACATTGAAATCCGTTGGAAAACAAAACAGGAATCCTGTTTTCCAATTGTCTATTTATGTGCAGAGGGCCCTTAAATTCTCTTTCAATCCAACACCACAATCACCCTCCGTATTCGTTGGCAAACAAAGAACTTTTTCAAACCGACACAAACTCATTGTTGATAAATGAGGGAATTTTATACAGGGATACTAACAACACAAAATTACTAAACTAATTTATGCCAACCTATGGACAACACCGTCAAACAGATTTGTAAGGTTGGTTGCCACAATTCTATCTAACATGTTGTGAACGAACAATCAGACGTATGTCGCGCTTTCGTCAGACATTTGTTGCGGACGCCAAAATGTGTCCGTGTGTAGACGGGGTTTTTAAGTTATGAGTGGGTATAGGGTTGACGAGGCGTGTGTGTGTAAAAACAAAGAATCTAGAGAGAGTAAAAAAAGAAGACGTACGACGAAAGACGTGAATTTGTTTAGTTGTTTTTTGTCTAATTCTAATTCTTGTATTTCGTTTTTTTTTATTCAATATATGTATATACAATCGTTTTGTGTTTTCGAAAAACACGTATTATCAATAACAGAGCAGCGGTGGGATGGTACCTCTAACAATAAATTTCCGAAAGAGTGTGTAATTGTGTCAAAGAAAATTCAGAGTACAAAATTGTGAATGTATGGCTAATTTTCCAAAGATGGCATCGACGAAAACATTATACGACGTTCCGAAAATTCAGCAAAATTTGAAAATTGTTTCTGGTGGTAGGATTAAGATGATCCATAAATTTATATACGGTGATGAAGGAGATATGTTTAGAAGAAAGAATTTGGGAAAATTTGCTGGATTTGGATACACACAAGAAGAAATTGAAGAGAAAATTGTAGCAGCAGTACAAATTTTCAAACAAACATTGCTCATCGACAATTCTGGAACTGTAGACGATATAATTCGACGAATTTATCTGAAACTAAACAATATCGATGATTTCGAGAAAAATCTAGAAATAGAGAGTGACGATGAAGAAGAAAACGATGACGAAGATGAAGAATACGAACAAGACGAGAAGGCGAGTGAGAAAACGAATGGGGAAGAATTAGATGCTGACGTTATCAACTGTAATGAGTGCAGACATAAACATAAACAACAACAGAGAATGAAGGTCAACGATTGTTTACATGATCGACAGTTTTCAATGAATTTTCGAGACGTCGAAGAAACGATACGTTGTTTTGATGGTAACGACAGTTATCCGATTGAAAAATGGGTACAAGATGTTGAAGACCGTGCTACATTGTATGGTTGGACAGAATTACAAACATTTGTGTTTGCAAAGAAATTATTGAAAGGAATTGCGAAACTATTAGTTTAAGCCGAATGTAAAATCGTGACGTGGTCAAAGTTAAAACAACTACTTTTGGATGAATTTTCAACGAAAATTAACAGCGCACAACTGCATAAAATGTTGATAGAAAGAACTAAAAGAGACAGTGAGTCGATTCTAGAGTATTTCTTGACAATGAAGAAGTTGGCAGATCGAGGAGACATAGAAGATGAAGCATTGATGGAGTATGTAACAAATGCTATAACAGATGATAGAAACAACAAAATAATTTTATATGGTGCGAAAACTCTGCGCGAATTCCAAAAAAAGTTAAAATTATATGAAACTGTTATGTCTAAATAACCGAAAACGAACTTGAGAGATACAATGAAGGTTGTGAAAACGCGTGATGGACATAACTCTTGTAAAACGGGTTCAAAAATGGACACCTGTGGAAAAGAAAAAGTTAATAAAGGTTTTCAATGTTTCAATTGTGGACAAAATGGACATAAAGCAAGTGATTGTAGTTGAAAAGATTTGGGCGTTAAATGTTTTAAGTGTAATAATTTTGGGCATAAAGCAGTGGAATGTGACAAAGGGAAAAATAAGAGTAAAACAGTTAAAGAACAGGAAAAACGACAATATAGAATCAAGAAAGAAATAAAAAGAATAGATGGTGAACAATTTCAAGGCGAATATTATAAAATTATAAACATTGATGGAACAAGTGTCAAAGTATTTATAGATTTAGGGAGTGATGTTGTGACAATGAAGCGAGAGCTTGCAGAAGAACTTCAAATTAAATATTTACCGTGTGATGTGGTAATAAGAGGTTTTGGACAAGGACAATGTTGTGCATTAGGTAAAAGAAACCTGTTATTAGACATTGAAGGGATTCCAGTCGAAGCAGATGTATTTATTGTACCCGATGAAGCCCAAAGTGACTTAATGATTATTGGGCGAAGTGTGTTAGATTTACCAGAGATCAGAGTTATAAAAGAAGGAAGAAAATTGATTATTGAAATCATTGAGTAAGCTACAAAATGTCGACAATATTCCAGAGAAGACATTAAGGTTGATCCAGACGTAGGTGAGCATGAAAAAGAACAAATCTACGAACTGATAAGTCAAGTTGAGTCTGTGTTTCCTTCAACAATGTCGTAAATCGGGAAAACTGATCTAATCGAAATGAAAATCGAACTAACTAAACCGGAAATAGTGAACTGTAGAACGTATAGATTATCACATGCAGAACGTGACAAAGTGAATAAAATCGTTGATGAACTGTTGCAAACCGGTATCAAACGCGAATCCTCATCTGAATTTATCAGTCCCGTGTTGCTTGTTAATAAGAAAGAAGGTGATAAGAGGATGTGTATCGATTATCAACATCTTAATACAATTACGAAAAAAGAACATGTACAAATGCCTATAATCGATGAACAATTGGACCAGTTGTCCGGTGCTAAGTACTTCACCTCATTAGATTTTCTTAGCGGTTACTACCAAATACCGATATCAGAAAAATCGAAATATTTGACTGCTTTTGTAACAAACAATGGTCATTACGAGTTTAATCGGATGCCCTTCGGATTAATTAACGCGCTTAGTGTTTTTCAATAGACTAATGTTGAAATTAAAAGGACGAATTGGACCTAATCTTGTTGTCGTGTACATGGATGATGTTTTAATCCCTAGCAAAGCGGTATCAGAAGGTATACAGAAACTTCGTAAAGTGTTAACAGTATTAAAAGAACTTGGACTGACTTTAAAATTATCAATTTTTACGTACTCAAATAAACTTTCTGGGTTACGACATTGATTGTCACGGTGTACGACTCGGTACACGAAAAGTGGACGCGGTAATTAACTCTCCGACGCCTAAGAACATACACGAAGTAAGCGAATTTCTCGGGTTAACCGGATTCTTTCGTAAGTTTATTCCAATGTATTCTATGATTGCGCGACCGTTAATGCAATTAACAAAAAAAGATAGGGAATTTGATTAGAACGAAGAAAACGAAGCTGCATTCAACGATTTAAACAAAATCTTAACAGAACGACCAGTAATGGCACTGTATGATCCGACAGCAGATCTTCAAGTGCATACAGATGCCTGTAAATATGGTTTAGCCGGATTATTGATGATGAAAGTAGATGAAAATTGTGTTATTATAGTAGACAGACTACCGAACTTGAGGGTCTAGCAGTTGTCGAATCTTTCGAATGATTCAAGATATATTTATTGGGCAGAAAATTTTCTTTAATGACTGATTGCAATACACTAAAGACAATGATGACAAAAAAAGACTTGACCCCAAGAATCGGTAGGTGGTTACTTAAGCTACAAGAATTTGATTTTGATGTTATCTATCGAGCCGCCAACCGAATGAAACATATAGATGCTCTAAGTAGAAATCCGACAGAAGAGAGTCGAGATGTTGAGGTTGCAGACCTTAAACTGTACAGTATGAGAATTGATGAATCTGATAGGTTGTTGACAATGCAACTGCAAGATAAACAATTAAAAGAAATATATGATGTGTTCAAGATAAAACCTAAAAACCCACAGCAGAAACAGATACATGTTGATTATCTCGTTAAGGATAATCGGATTTGTCGTAAAACGAAAGAAGGAAATAAATGGGTGGTTCCAAAGGGTGTCATATGGGAAATAATTCATGAAAATCATGACAATAAAGGACATTTTGGAGTAGAGAAGACACTGCAAAATTTTAAAACGATATTATTGGTTCCCAAAAATGAGAAAGCGGACGAAAAATTACGTTGCTTCGTGTGTCCGATGTGCTTATCATAAAGTTAATAAGGGTAAACCTGAAGGGGAATTGCATGTGATTGAGAGAGTACCCATACCTTTTCATATAGTAAATATGGACCATCTGGGACCGTTTGTAAAAGGTTCAAGGAATCAAGATTATGTTCTGTTATATCAAGATAATTTCACTAAATATACAATACTAAGAGCAGTAAGATCAACGAAGACCACACCAATAATAAACGTGTTGAAAGATATATTTAGTCATTTCGGAACACCTAATCGGTTAATAACAGATCATGGTACGGCGTTTACGTCAAAGAAATTCGAAGACTTTTGCAAAGAGAATCAGATAGTTCGTATTAAAAACGCAACAGCTACTCCAAGAGCGAATGGTCAAGCTGAACGACAGAATCAAACCTTGCTTAATGCTCTTATGACAACTTACAACAAAGAGAGTGATAAAAATTGGGATCAGCATTTGAAGAATCTCCAATTTACAATAAATGATACTGTAAACTAAACAACTAAACAGACGCCACATTTATTGCTATTCGGGTATCAACCTAGAGATGCGTTGCAGAATCAAGTCGCTCTGGCAACCATGGAACTGAAACCACCTGAAGATTTCAAGGAATTGAGGCAAGAAGCCCTTGACAAGATCACTGAACGTCAGGCCAAGATGAAACAGCTATTTGATATGAATCATAAGAAACCGCGACAATATATTGAGGGTGATTTCATGCTCGTGAAACGCGAACGGGTGGCCACCCCTCAACCATATTTGAATGGATTAGAAAAAAAACTTTACTATTCTTATAATCTTTATGTTTTAATTCATAAATGGTACTTTTCCATCAATTTTCAACAGTTGGGGCACATAACAATAGTATTTTCTTCATATGTTGCATACCTATTTTATTTTCACGTTGGTCATTTTTGTTTATATGAATATAGATACTAAAATTAGTATATTATATACCAAGGGGCTAAAGCGCGTCATTTCGTCCCGAGAGTGGAAGTTTATTGCCCGAGGGACGTAAGTCCCGAGGGCAATAACCACTCGAGGGACGAAAGAAAGCACTTTAGTCCCGAGGTATATACGATATTTTTTGCACTTTCGGAAATGTTTAAAGCAATAAATTTAAAAAATTAAAGATTTGGAAATATCTATTACCATTTTTATTATGGGGTGCTATGCTAATTTACCATAGTTACTGCATTAATAAACAAGATTAATGAAATCGTCATTATAGAAAGGTAAGCAATGTCTGAAAATTTCAATTTAAAAAAGGTATTTTGCCTTCAAAATCAAAAAAATTATACGAACACCAGTATAGAATATTCATAAGTTGGTGTCACGAGAAAAAAGCAGAAGTTAATGAAGATTCTCTGTTAGTATTTTTTAATGAAAATCAACATCAAAATTTTTAATAAAATTTGACATTTCTTAGACTTTTGTTGTCTTGGAAACATTTATTTATTTTTCATTATATCCCTAGGGATATAATGAAGTACTTTAGTCCCTGTTTTGAGGGACTAAAATCTCACTTTAGTCCTGAAAGTGCAAAATAATTATTAATTGGCGATATATTTTCTCTAGATCTGTTCTAAAACTTATTAATTTCCTCTATCGACATTCAATTATTCATATTTTAAATGTTATTAAGGGGGAGTGGTAGGCATGGCCAATTTTGACCGGCGAAAATATGAATTTCTAACTCGCAATTTCTCGCTCGTCCTTAAAGCTACGACAACCACAAATAGATTTTTGAAAAGGGCATTTCTTATAGCCACTCTTGGTTCTTTCCGTTTTTCAAAATGTTAACGAAAATTTGAATTACAGACGAAAATCTAACAACATGTTTTTTTCGTATTTTTGTACAATTTCTCGTATTTTTGTACAATTTCTCGTATTTTCTCTTATAACTTGGCCAATTTTGATTATTTTGCAAAAATTCTTGTACAGTTAGATGGCAAATAAAAAGTTCTTTCCAAATATTCAAGAAATTTTCCGTTTCCATTGTTAGTTTCCCGGAAAATTAAGAAAATTTCTGTACGCTACAACAGGTTTTTTTTACAGTTTTTATCTGACATCATTGATCAACCCCTTATTCGAAAGCTGACACAAAGGCGGAGTGCAAGATAGAGCCCTTTTTTTGAAATTTTGAAAATTGCCTGAGTTATTGCGGAAAAACCAACTGGTTTTTCTGGCATTGTTTTCACTTATTAGAATTAATTATTTTGATTTGAAATACATACGGTTAGGTAGATAATTTTGTCCTGTTTCCGAATGGCCTATTATTTTTGCAAAAAGTGTTGATTTCTCGAAGAAAATTGAGTGGAAATCCAACATCGTTATTTTACAAAGATTGCCCGCGTCAGACGTAAACAGTGCGGGTTTGCCTAATCGAAAGTTTGTGGAATCATCGATACTCAATCCAAAGCGAGACACATAATTCGATTTGACAAACGCGCACTGTCTGCCAGTATGGCGGGTTATCTTACTTGATAATACACAAACAAAGAGACTGGATTTTCATTCCATTTTCTTCGAGAAATCAACACTTTTTACAAAAATAATGGGCCAATCGGAAAGAAGACAAAATTATCTACCTAACCGTATGTATTTCAAAGCAAAATAATTAATTTTAATATGTGAAAACAATGCCAGAAAAACCAGTTGGTTTTTCCGCGATAACTCAGGCAATTTTCAAAATTTCAAAAAAAGGGCTCTATCTTGCACTCCGCCTTTGTGTCAGCTTTCGAATAAGGGGTTGATCAATGCTATCAGATAAAAACTGTAGAAAAAAACGTGTTGTAGCGTACAGAAATTTTCTTAATTTTCCGGGAAACTAACAATGGAAACGGAAAATTTCTTGAATATTTGGAAAGAACTTTTTATTTGCCATCTAACTGTACAAGAATTTTTGCAAAATAATCAAAATTGGCCAAGTTATAAGAGAAAATACGAGAAATTGTACAAAAATACGAGAAATTGTACAAAAATACGAGAAATTGTACAAAAATACGAAAAAAACATGTTGTTAGATTTTCGTCTGTAATTCAAATTTTCGTTAACATTTTGAAAAACGGAAAGAATCAAGAGTGGCTATAAGAAATGCCCTTTTCAAAAATCTATTTGTAGTTGTCGTAGCTTTAAGGACGAGCGAGAAATTGCGAGTTAGAAATTTATATTTTCGCCGGTCAAAATTGGCCAAGCCTACCACTCCCCCTTAAGGTTTAATGAAATTACCTTGCAATAAGCAAATAACTGATACGATGCGAAAGAAATACACTGATATTAGTCAAATTTTATAATATCTTAGGAGATGATATTATTTTGTTATTGAGAGAAAAATGTGGCGCAAAATGCCCTTGGAATTATAATAAATAAATAAATAGTATAACAGACGTAAGGGTTGAAACTTGTTAAATTTTTACAAAACAAATACTAGCCATTGTACTTTCACAAAATCAATCAGGTATTGTTGAAACATATAACTTTCACGACTTCAATGGAAAAACTCTGTAGGGTATGAATTGACATTAAAAATATAAATAATTGAACTTTGATAGCGATAACAAATAAGTTTTAGAATAATTCTAGAAAAAATATATTCGAAAGTTATAATACAATAATAATTATAAGAAGTATCTATTCTCGTATAAAAAATAACGTTCAGCATGAAAATTAAAAGGGTAGGCAACAAAGAAGAAAATAATATTATTTTGTGTCCCAACTATTGAAAAGTGATAAAAAGCACCATTTATGAATTAAAACATAAAAGCATAAACATAGAAATAGAATGGTGAATTTTTTTTCTTAAACGTATCGATATGCTTGACGAGTGGTAACCTACTAAACATAAGATTTCAAAAAAATTAAAAAACAGGTTTCTCCTATTTTTTTGTCTTCTATAGAATAACATTAGTTTCGTCAAAATCCGATGAATAGTTTTTGACTTATAGCAATTTTCTTACTTTCAACCCTTATAAATTCTACCCTAATGAACTTTGCTTCTATATTATTTTTCAGCCTGCTAATAATGCCGTTTATCCCGTTGGAATATTTTAACTGGACGTATGCGAAACTTAAAATGAACCCCATTTGAGCCTAAATTTTGAGTGGCGATTTCACCTCCTAGCTATATTTTTCCGCCGATAAAAAAAAAACATGCTACTCTTAGAATTCGATGGAGACTAACATATCCAAATGTCATTAAAATCGGAGGGGGACATCAGGGACTGTTTCGTTGTTAGTGGGAAAATGTAAACATGACAATCTTGCTTGCAATTCAAGTTTTCTCAAGCAGACGTCGCTTTAATATAGAGCGGTAAATTTAAAATTTTAATAAAATAGTTGTAGTTTTTAATAATTATTGTAAAATATTTCTTATTGTTTCAAATAAAATTAAGGGGAAAATCAATTTTAAGTCTCAAATTTCTTAAATTACAAATTCCAGGTAATTGAATTGTTAGCTTTCCATGAATTGTCGTTAATCCGGCTGAAACAACCAAAACAACCCTTCTCTACCTGACCGTTGGTGACTTTCTATTTGCCTGGTGGGTAAATCCCCGACTCTCGTACAGGTATAAAAGGCCATCCCGTTTTCATTCAAATTCAGTTTGAGTCGAGCATCCATCGGGAACGTTTCAACTTACACTACTTCAGAGTTTTCGATAAAGTCAACAAGAAAAATGGAGAATTTGACTCGTCGCGAGCGTCGCCGCATAACGCGCCTCCAACGGATAGCGAAACCAGTCGAAATGAAGCCGTCTCTGTACATGGACCCGTCGCCAACGGTTGCGAACGTGTTGGAAGCTCGAGCGTCCAGACGCAACCCGAGCGATTTGCAGTTCATCCGGGAAGTTTTCCGAATCCACACCATGCCGACGGAGCGGCTGAACCAGGTCTTGGTCGATATTTTGACGTGCGGAATTTGTACGGAACGCATCATGCCGCCGATGCGTCTTTGCGAAAATGGCCATACGACGTGCATTTCGTGTATGATACGTTGCGAATATTGTCCGTTTTGTAGAAGCGAATTGGCGGACTATGGATCAGCAACGTTGGAGCGTCTTTTCGATATTACTACATTTCCTTGTAAATTTAAAGAGAATGGCTGTGATTATAAAGGAAAATATTTTGAAAAATTAATGGTGCATGAAAATTCCTGTCATTATAATTCATAAATCAATAGGCAATTTATATCATTTTCTAGCTTTATTTTGAATGTATTGAAAAGACATTTATAATTCTGTATTAGTTTAAAGATAATAAAAAAATTGAATCCATTTTCGTACTTTTACTAATAAATCACTGAATGTTACAACACCAGCCCGCTAGGAGGCTTCTATCAGTTTTTAAATACAATACAGGAATTTTGATTTATTTTATAAAATTTGTGGAAAAATAGACTTTTCTATACAACTATCGAGGAAATCCGTAGTTTGTAAATAGTAATCAACAAATTTCAATGCTTTGTTTTTAAACTAGAGAGAGTCATGATTAAAGCTGGGTTTACATAGAGAAAGTCACTAGAATCAAACACTGGTAGTTTTGGCGGTAAATTTAAAAATTTAAGGTTCCTTTTTACCTTAAATCTAACATATTTAGTTCCCTGATACATACAGCTGACCCCTTTGTCCCCCCCTCTGCGGACACTCATGGTTATACGCCAAATGAATTCAATTTTCCATTTCATGTAGTTGGAGACTTTTGTCAAATTCATAAACTAGACAACCTTCTGTCAGTTACATGAAATCGACAATTGCACATATTCGGTGTAACATATTCATACTTGAGTTAGCAAACTTAAAAAAAGACTAGAATCACAGGTAGAAAAACATTTAGTGCCCAGTTTACACATGGTAAAATTTTTCCAGGTCGATTTGGTGCCCAGTTTACATCCACCCAAAATGCCAATGGCAATTCGCAAAAGCCCGCAATAATGGTTGTATACAATATTTTTTTTATATTGTTAACTTTATTTCTATTTTCGGCCGTGGACGTCAAAATTCTTAGTTACGGCTCTGCTTCATTCTATTCAGGTGGAGTTTTCAGACATGTTTTCAAAATGACAGCCAAAATTGACGTTTTTCTAGTCATACAAGAGGAGTGTTGAAATTTTGATAATAGCAAACTAAAGACATTATTTTTAGATATGTTAGCAGCCGGCCCACCGGACGATTGCCCGGTTGCTTAACGGTCCAGTCCATAGATGGTCCATAGATAGATTCCCAACTCCGTGATAAACTTCGATGACGTCCTTATCCCCACCCTAAGTGATCATAAGATACGGGGTATTCAGAGGGCGTCCATTCCATTTTCTTCCAGAAATCAACAATTTTTACAAAAATAATTGGCCAGTTGGAAAGAGAACAAAATTGTCTACATAACCGTATGTATTTTAAAGCAAAATAATTAATTTTTAAAAAGAAAAACAGTGCCAGAAAACTTTTCCGCGATAATCCAAGCAATTTTCAAAATTTCAAAGAAATTTCCTCTCGGCTTTTCTATCAGCTTTCGAATGAAGGATCGATCAATGCTGTAAGATAAAAACTGTGCCCAAATTCTTATATCTCGTCTCAGGCATTTTCTTAATTTTCCGGAAAACTAACTGTGGAATCGAAAAGTTTTTTCCAGATTTGAAAAGTACTTTTTGGTTGCTATCTAACAGTATAAGAATTTTTGAAAAATAATCAAAATTGGCCAAGTTATAAGAGAAAATATGAGAATTGTACTAAAATACGAAAATAACATGTTGTAATTCAAATTTATATCGACATTCTGAAAAAGGGAACAAACCGTTAGAGGCTACAAGAAGTGCTCTTTTCAAAAATCTATCTTTGATTGTCGTAGTCTCAAGGACGAGCGAGAGATCGCGTGTTAAAAATTCACATTTTCGCCGGTAAAAACCATGAGATGTACTCTTCCCCCTTAAAATCGATGAAAGTTTGGGAACTACAATCAGTCTTTTAGTCACAGTTTTGAACTTAAAACTTTTTGTTAATTTGACATCAAATTCGACTGTGGATGATTTATTATATATCCACTAAGAAAGGCCAGAAGCAGAGTTGGCGAACCTTGCGAAAATTCCGCTGTTGCGGAACCTGAAACAGACATTTCTAACATCCCTAGATTTATTTGTAAATTGCAAGGAGTGATTTGAATTTTGCACCCTTAAATGCTAGCTTTCTATTGGCAATTTTACAGAGAAGTTTACATGAGTCAAAAATAATGCCTAGGAAACATTGAGGACAATCCAATTTTAATCAGAGAACTAAATATGTTAGATTTAAGGTAAAAAGGAACCATAAATTTTTTTAATTTACGAACAAAACTACCCAGTGTTTGTTTCTAGTGACTTTCTCTGTGTAAACCGAGATTCAATCTTGATTCTCTCTCATTTAAAAACAACGCATTAAAATTTGTTGATTACATTTTACAAACTGTGAATTTCCTCGATAGTTGTATAGAAAAGTCTGTTTTTCCACAAATTTTGTAAAATAAATCAAAATTCCTGTATTGTATTTAAAAGCTGATAGAAGCCCCCTAGCGGGCTGGTGTTGTAACATTCAGTGATTTATCAGTAAAAGTACGAAAATGGATTCAATTTTTTTATTTTCTTTAAACTAATACAGAATGTCTTTTCAATACATTCAAAATAAATCTAGAAAATGATACAAATTGCCTATTGATTTATGAATTATAATGACAGGAATTTTCATGCACCATTAATTTTTCAAAATATTTTCCTTTATAATCACAGCCATTCTCTTTAAATTTACAAGGAAATGTAGTAATATCGAAAAGACGCTCCAACGTTGCTGATCCATAGTCCGACCATTCGCTTCTACAAAACGGGCAATATTCGCAACGTATCATACACGAAATACACGTCGTATGGCCATTTCCGCAAAGACGCATCGGCGGCACGATGCGTTCCGTACAAATTCCGCACGTCAAATTATCGACCAAGACCTGGTTCAGCCGCTCCGTCGACATGGTGTGGATTTGGAAAACTTCTCGGATAAACGCCAAATCGCTCGGGTTGCGTCTGGACGCTCGAGCTTCCAACACGTTCGCAACTGTCGGCGACGGGTCCATGTACAGAGACGGCTTCATTTCGACTGGTTTCGCTATCCGTTGGAGGCGCGTTATGCGGCGACGCTCGCGACGAGTCAAATTCTCCATTTTTCTTGTTGACTTTATCGAAAACTCTGAAGTAGTGTAAGTTGAAACGTTCCCGATGGATGCTCGACTCAAACTGAATTTGAATAAAAACGGGATGGCCTTTTATACCTGTACGAGAGTCGGGGATTTACCCACCAGGCAGGTAGAAAGTCTGGAATGGTCAGGTAGAGAAGGGTTGTTTTAGTTGTTTCAGCCGGATTAACGGCAATTCGTGGAAAGGTAACAATTGAATTACCTGGAATTTGTAATTTAAGGAATTTGAGACTTAAAATTAATTTTCCCCTTAATTTTATTTGAGACAATAAGAAATATTTTACAATAATTATTAAAAACTACAACTATTTTATTAAAATTTTTAAATTTACCGCTCTAAATTAAAGCGACACCTGCTTAAGAAAACTTGAATTACAGCAAGATTGCCATGTGTACATTTTTCTACCAAAATTATTTGAATTGAAACAATTGAAAAATATTTGTATTTTTTATTAATTTTGCATTTATAGGCGAACATGAAAGACGCTTCAATGCACCGACGTTGAATGAAGTTGTCATTGTGGTTGTTGGTGAGAATTTGAAGTCTCGCGACATTGTGATTCGACGACGTAATGGTGATAACCTTCATTGGATCTGCGAAACCCACCGTTCATACGATGTATTGCAGAACCCACGAATATTTTGCCAAGGAGAGGGTGGATATCATGTTCGGTCAAGATGATTCATCCTGTGACAGGTGTATATAAACCGTTTGAATGTTATTCAATTCGATTTTTAACCAAATTTCATTTGCCGGTCAAGAGACAAATAAAAAGGTCAGTTCGATGAATTTCTATGCCTACCGTTCGATAATTCGTCAAAACAAGGATAATTGAAATGCCGCAGATTGTTTCATCAGTACGCTGTAGATATGTACGTCAAAATCGAAACTGAACGTTTGACATATACACGTTTAAACCAAAAAGAATAGCGCACGGAAGAGTACATTCATTTGCGTGATGCAATGAATGTAGATGGAAATTCAAATTATGTAGGTAAACTTATCATTCTACCAGCAACATATGTTGGAAGTCCAAGGTACATGCACGAATACGCGCAAGATGCGATGACTTACGTGCAACAATATGGTCGACCAGACTTATTTATTACTCTCATTTGCAACCCAAAATGGATCGAAATCACACAGCTTCTATTACCGGGACAATTATCAAGCGATCGCCATGACATTACAGCATGAGTGTTCAAGCAGAAACTTAAAGCGCTTATGGATTTCATTGTAAAGTGTAATGTCTTCGGAGACGTTCAATGTTGGGTGTACAATGTGGAGTGGCAGAAAAGAGGACTACCCCATGTACACATTCTTCTATGAATGGTTAAGAAAATAAGCTCAAATGAAATTGACACTATCATTTCCGCAGAAATTCCTGATCCCGAAACAGATCCAGAGTTATATGAGATAGTGACAACGAATATGATTCATGGACCATGTGGTGACCACAACCGAGAATCACCGTGCACGTCCGGAAATGAATGCTCCAAATGTTATCCACGTGTTTTATTAGCAGACACAATCACAGGAAAAGACGGTCACCCCCTTTATCGTCGTCGTTCTGCAGAGGAAAGCGGCAAAACGATAACGTTGAAAGTAAAAAAAAGGACGTTATAATCGACAATAGCTGGATTGTTCCGTATTCGCCGCTGCTTTCTAAAACATTCAAAGCGCATATCAATGTTGAGTATTGCAACTCAGTCAAATCAATTAAATACGTTTGTAAGTATTTAACGAAACAAAGCGACATAGCCATAGTTGGTATTGCAGCTCATAATGTCAACGATGAAATCACACAATATCAAATGGGAAAATACGTCAGCAGCAATGAGGCAATTTGGAGAATATTTTCATTCTCCATACACGAAGATTATCCCATTGTAGTATATTTAGCTGTTCATTTGGAGAAAGGACAACGAGTTGATTTTACGACAGCAAACACAGCGCAGAGAGCTGAACGGCCACCAGCGACAACGCTGACAAGCTTCTTCAAGACCTGCGCAAGTGATCCATTTGCAAAAACACTGCTTTATTCAGAGATGCTGAGATATTTCACATGAAACGTATCATTAAAAAAATTCCAACGTAGGAAAAATGGAAAGCCTGTTCCTGGATATGTGAATGTATATGCAACTGATGCTTTGCGACGTATTCACCCAAGCAATGACGAATGTTTTTACCTGCGTTTTTTATTGGTTAATGTTCGTGGACCGACTTCATTTGAATTCCTACGAAATGTCAATGCTGAGTTGTGCGCAACATATAGAGAAGCATGTTAACGTTTACATTTATTAGAAGATGACATTAATTGGGATAATACACTCTCTGATACTGTTATTTCGTCTACTTCGAATCAAATTCGATCACTTTTTGCTATTATCATTTCAACGTGTTTTCTATGGAACCCACTTCAATTGTGGAACAAATATAAAGACTACATGGCTGAAGACATTTTATACCGTCTACGTACAACAATAATGCATACAGAACTTGAATTTACCACGGAGATCTACAATGAGGTGTTGATTTTTATAGAAGACTAGCTGACCCGGCAAACGTTGTTCTGCCGTATAAATTATTTCTTGTGAATATTTTGGTTGATAATTAAAAAATAACGAAAGAATTGTAAGTTTTTGTGGATATAATCTATGACAGTAACAGGAAAGAAGCGAGACTATGACTGCCGGTAATTTTTTTATTCTAAAGTAAGAGATGAAACAAAGGGAAGCAGTTTTAATTTCGAAGAGCAATTGAATGTAGTATATTTTTTGTCAGTCCCTCTGTAGCCAACACAAATTAGTTCGATGACTTTTTGGAAATTTTATGCAATAAAAACTCCAAATTCCAATCTAATTTGTGTATTTTTATCAGCCTCCGGAAGTTTTCCGTTTCAGTTTCCCAAATCAACCAAAAATAATTAAAATTGAAGCTGGCTCAAGTTCAATATTTGGCACACCTTTGTAACCGTATAAATGACATGGCGGCGCACGCATTATAAAATGGCGCACTGTTGTCAGCTTCATTTTCTAAAATAATATAATAGCTAAAATAAAAAATTTCAATTAAGTATACAAGAATAGTTTACCTATTTTATAGACGAGATATCAATTTAGTTGCAAGACATTTCTATATCTAAACTTAATATGACAAAATTGACGAGATAATTGTCTTTGTAGTACCCATATTGGCAACAATGTTGTTTAGTCACTGTGTGCCTTATTTTCGTTAACACCTGGAACAAAAAAAATATAACATTATATCTTCAATTTGTCAATGTTTGTAAAATGTTTATAAATGGTTTTATCACCATTTTTAAGTCTTCATCTGCGCCAACTAACCTGGCTAATTCTGTGATTTCGAACCATTTAATTTGTTTGATTTCCTTTCGATTATAACGGAACCGTTGGTTCTTATCAACATTCCTAACAACATACAATCCAACCAATGATGCATCACCTTTTTTTGGCTGTACATACTTTTCGTAGTATTCGTTCTTTGATATAATTTGGCTGACATCAAATTTTAATTCTTCATATATTTCTCTAATTGCACATCTTAATGTATCGTTATTATCGTCGATATCTAATTTTCCTTTCGGAAACGACCATTGACCACTGAAACCACGAATTAGCAATACGGATCTTTTATCGTCTGCTATCAGAATTGCTCCATAGCGCGGCAATCGTTTAGATTCGTTCACATAGGTGTGGATTTTTGATATGAAATCTTTATTAAGGTTCAATTTTTTGAATACAAACTCTGTGAAGGTTCTACGATCATAATCGTTGGTTCTTGATTTGAGTAGATATTCATCAATGTAATACCAGTAAGCAGGCTCAATTCGCGATGAAATGAACAGTGGCATCAATTCATCATCGAGGTTTGATGGCAGTTTTCCAACACGATCAAGAATTTCGGTTTGGATTTTTTCTGGTGACTCTATGAGAGTTTGTTTGAACCTATTAAAATTGCTTCCCATTTTAAATTTGTTGTAATCCATGTCCACCTCTTATAATTTCAAATTTTTGTATATTTTGAACAATATACTATGTATCCTTATAAATAGTATATTTGAGAATAATTTCATTTACTATTCATGTATAGAATAGCTAATCCGGCAAATGTTGTTCTGCCGTATAAATTATTTCTTGTGAATATTTCCGTTGATAAATAAAAAATAACGAAAGAATTGTAAGTTTTTGTGGATAGACTATGATCGCCGGTAATTTTTTTATTCTAAAGTAAGAGATGAAATAAAGGGAAGCAATATTAATTTCGAAGAGCAATTGAATGTAGTATATTTTTTGTCAGTCCCTCTCTAGCCTACACAAATAAGTTCGATGGTTTGCCCACGCGAGAACATGCCACGTATAATTGTGAAAAACATGCTGTGCTCAAATCTAAGCTGCAAACAGACATCGTTTGTCCTTGCGACTTATTTGTTGGATTTGTTCCTCTGTTCTTTCTGATCTTCTATTTTGCGTGTTTGTTGCTCTATTCGTTCTACAGCCCAAATCCGCTCACTTGCGTCTTGCTGGCATTGTTCAATGTAATTCATACACACAAATGGACAAAATTGTTGCGCTTACTGATGAAAAACGTTATACCGATAATGTATTTGTTCTTTTTGTATTTTAGCAATCTTTTTATAATCATAAATTAAAATTAATTACAAAATTTTTTGAATGGAAAATGAAATTTATTAAATACGATTAATTTGCACAAATGCTAAGTTGATTGTAAAAAGTTCAACAATAAATGTATCCATGGTAACCAAATTAAATACTGCGCTACTATTTGTCTGTTAGTTAGTGCAAGGCCTGATTACAAAAGTAATAAAATCTTGATTAAAAAATTGAAGGATAGGGGCAGGGGGGTGAAAATTTGGATATATATGCATTTTTGATGAATAATAAAAAAATATTTTTGGCAAAAAATAATTCTTTTTTAACTTCCCCGACCAGAGGGTAGGGAAGTTATTAGTTTCGGACCAAAATTTCGAATTCGAGATTTCACCAGATCTTTACGTTTTGAGGTCCCCTGAACACGTTTTTGAAGTTTTTAGCATGATGTCCGTGTGTGTGTGTGTGTGTGTGTGTGTGTATGTATGTGCGTCTGTCGGTTCTCCAACGATTACTCAAAAACGGTTTCACCGATTGAGTTCAAATTTGGTCAGCACAAACTATTTGGTGGCCGTTCAAGTTGATTAGTTTTTGGTGCCAATCGGACCACGGGGGTGGAAGGGGGGAGGGGGTTGATTGAAAAAAATTCAAGATAACATATTAATTTGATATCACCAATCGAAAGGGCATGTGCTTTTATGTCTAAAACGATACCCATCATCTGCGATGTTCTTTTCTTTTTTTAAATAAGGGCACAAAATTGGCAAAATAGTCAAGTCAACCAATTCAAATTTGCCGCCTTCTATCAGGTATCGGTTGCCATAGAAAAGAGTTGTTGTTCACGATTCAATTGCGAAATTTTGAAATGACAGTTTAGAAGGTTATCCAACATAATTTTTAAAGCGTAGCAAAATTTATAACGGTAGTTTTATAAAGACAGAATGATATCTACTGTTGGTATCACTGGAGGCATAAAATCCTATGCGTTTGTTTACATTCTTCTGTCATTTTTGAAACATAACCTCAGAATATTTGTTTTCAAGCGGTTTTTTGAGCGGGTTTTGTGTTTCGGTTAGCGCTTTTTTAATAAATAAATGTTTTAAAATAATATGCATTTTGATTTCTCCTAAAAAAGAAATGTATATTCTCTCGACAATTCAGTCTATATGAATTGAATTTTTCCATGTTTTTGTTGGGACTACCGTACTACTTTTTATTCCGCGCTCAAATGACAGTTCTGTCGTTCTGTCAAAATTTCGCAATTGAATTGTGAATCGAATTGTAAGAAAGTCGAACTGAAAAGGGTGTGTGTGGAATCACCGATTAGTGAACAGAGTTTTTGTTGACGAGATGCTGGTTCCTCATTGAATTTTTCGGTGGTTGTGAGATAGCCACGGTTCTCGATTCCCGATTTTGATTTTTATAGTAAGTTAGTTTTTTTTTTTTAATAAAGTATCTCCAATAGAAAAAATAGTATACAAAACTCGTGCTACGGTACTCGTTTTTTTTAAAAACTCGGACTCGTGTCGGGGAAGTTATTAGGCCGGTTCATAGATTCGGCCCCTTTCAAATTTTTTTTTGATCGGGGCACTCTAATCACCTAGGGGTGTGAAATATACTTTACAACCTATTCTCATACCTACTAAATATACATAAAAAATTTCATGAAAATCGGTCGAGCCGTTTCGGAGGAGTTCAGCCACAAACACCGTGACACGAGATTTTTATATATATAGATAGATAGAAGAAGATTATAGATAGATTTGTATCTAGTGCTGCACGGTAAAATGTTGCACGAACTATGCCAGCGTCGAATCGTCCTATGCACGATGTATTCAATATAGAATTTGAAAAAGAAATACAATATGATAGAGATGCTTTAATCGATTTAGTAACAACAAAAGTTCCACTTCTAAATCAGCAACAAAAAAATGCGTACGATACCGCAATTCTAGTAGTAAATGATGGCTGCGGAGGAATTTTCTTCCTTGATGCACCTGGCGGAACTGGGAAAATATTTTTAATTTCATCAATTTTAAGTTCAATTCGCGCACAAAATCAAATAACATCATCTGGAATCGCTGCCTCATTTTTAGAAGGAGGACGAACAGGTCATTCTGCATTCAACCTGCAATTAAATTTACAAATTACAAATGAACCAACTTGCAATATTTCAAAACAATCAGTTATGGCAAAAGTATTGCAGAATTGGAAAATAATTGTTTGGGATGAATGTAAAATGGCGCACAAACGAGCTTAGGAGGCACTTAATCGAACATTTAAATATTTGCATAATAGCCAGGACTTATTTGGAGGTACTTTGATTCTACTAGCTGGTGATTTTCGTCAAACGCTGCCAGTTATTCAAAGTGCAACAGTTGCAGATGAAATAAACGCCTGCTTAAAATCATCAAATTTATGGAGACAAGTAAAAATTCTAAAATTAACGACAAATATGAGAATTGCATTACAAAATGACGATTCGGCTGAATTGTTTTGAAATCAGTTGCTGGATATTGGCAATGGAAAAACTCCAATTGACCCTACTACTGGCCTTATTTCGCTTGAAAATAATTTTTGTCAATTCACAACATCGAAAGAAGAATTGATAAAGAAAGTGTTCCCGAATATTTCTACAAATTATAAGCGAACACGCCATTTTAGCAGCAAAAAATAGAGACGTGGACGAATTAAATATAAACAATCAAAATCAAATCGCTGGCCAAATACATTTTTTTTAAACGATCGACACAATTACCGATCCGGATAAAGTTGTCAATTATCCAACTAAATTCTTAAATTATTCCAAGAATACCGCTAATTTCAACGGACTTGACATTTCAATTTAAGCGTGTCCAGTTTCTGGTTCGTCTTGCATTCCCAATGACGATTAATAAATCGCAAGTGCAGTCTTTGGAAGGATGTGGCATTAATCTGGAATTTCTATGTTTTTCCCATGGGCAGCTATACGTAGCTTGCTCATGAGTTGGTAGACCGTCAGCGCTCTTCATTTTCCAATTAAGTTGTTCATAGAAAATTTTAATTCTTTATATCGCTCTTTCAAGATGAACACGTGTACGAGCAATTGCAGCTGTTAATTGGGCTTCAGATTTAGAAAGTTGTTTTTTATTTCGTGAAAACGGTGGCTGATAAACTGTTACCAAAAAGTCCTGACATTTTTTTTGAATAATCACCCCCTTATCAACCATTACTGGGATCTAGTTGATTTTAAATATTTTTGCCTATGGCCCAAATGGCGTTATTCCGATTGAAAATTTAGCTGTATGTCAAACTTTATAATGAGAATATGACATAATCCGATTTTGCAAGCATTTAAGTTTTTGCAGTTTGATTTCTGTACAATCCAGCACTACTCTTGTGTCTTAAAAATATTTGAAACACTTCAGTATATTACCCAAGATTTCTTTTTTTGTTAGCCAATATAGGTATCGCTAGCTTAACAACACACACTAGTAGACTGACTGTTTCATAGAATATGTCACCACAATTGTAATTACTTCCGATATTAAAAAGCACTGCTAAACACGTAAATGAAATATTTAGTTTCAGTTAACAAAGTACCAAGATAATGTTTCTTTGTAGCTGTAATGGATGACAAAAATTGTACGAGTGTTTTTTTGTAATTTCTTTATTTTAATCCTTCTAGTTCTGAGGTTACATTGGAACTGTCTTACTTGCTAAGGTCTTAAAACTAACACCCTTGTGAGGGTGTGGGAGGGGCAGTGTTCCTAGCCTCTCTACATCCTTCCTCTTTGCAAAATTAAATGTGACTGTTATTAATTGTTACTGATAACGCGAAGGTTTGATAATTGGTCGTCCACTTCTGGTCATACATTTATTTGAATTCGAATCAGATAAATGTGCGTTACAATTTTGTGTTGTTTGATGAGAGCTATCGCCAAGACCGACTAGTCCAGTAAAGCCCGGTGGACATAGTATTAAAATTTCATCTATATCATCATCATTTTTCTCCTTCCAATCTGAAATGTTTTTATTAGACCATTTTACCCGTTTATTATTATTTTCTGTTTTACTATCTGATTTCAGAGAGGATGGTTTGATGAATTTTATATTTCTTACATACCCTGTGACCGAAAAGTTCCGCATAATGCAAATACATAACTTCTTTATTTATCAAAATTTCGAAAAACGCCGAGACAGGTAACTTTTTATTTTCTAATTCTTTTTTCTTGACTCTTCCAGTTACCATCGCGAAGAAATACCATCATCATCAAATTTTAACTTCCCCGACCAGAGGGTAGGGAAGTTATTAGTTTCGGACCAAAATTTCGAATTCGAGATTTCACCAGATCTTTACGTTTTGAGGTCCCCTGAACACGTTTTTGAAGTTTTTAGCATGATGTCCGTGTGTGTGTGTGTGTGTGTGTGTGTGTGTGTGTGTGTGTGTGTGTCTGTCGTTTCTCCAACGATTACTCAAAAACGGTTTAACCGATTAAGCTCAAATTTGGTCAGCACAAACTATTTGGTGGCCGTTCGAGTTGATTAGTTTTTGGTGCCAATCGGACCACGGGGGTGGAAGGGGGAGGGGGTTGATTGATAAAAATTCAAGATAACATATTAATTTGATATCACCAATCGAAAGGGCATGTGCTTTTATGTTCGAAACAATACCCCGCATGTGCGATGTTCTTTTCTTTTTTTAATTAGGGCATAAAATTGGCAAAATAGTGTAGTCAACCAATTCAAATTTGCCGCCTTCTATAAGGGATCGGTTGCCATAGAAAATTCAATTGCGAAATTTTGAAATGACAGTTCTTAGGTTCTGTCAAAATTTCGCAATTGAATCGTGTATCGAGTTTATAAGAAAGTTGAACTGAAAAGTGTGTGTGGAATCACCGATCAGTGAACAGAGATTTGGTTGACGAGGTGCTGGTTTCTCATTGAATTTTTCAGTGGTGGTGAGATAGCCACGGCTCTTGATTCCTGATTTTGATTTTTATAGTAAGTTAGTTTTTTTAAAAACTTGGACTCGTGCATTAATTGTCGACTTCTGATACTTGTCTTTAATTTATTTTTCTAATTCATGATTAACTATTCGGAATGTGTCGGGGAAGTTATTAGGCCGGTTCTTAGATTCGGCCCGTTTCAAATTTTTTTTAATTAAAACCCATATTTTTCAAATTTTTTTCTGGAAGGGCATATTTTTTCTCTCAATATAATAATTAATTACTGCTCCCACATCATGATGTAGAAGGGCTACACTGAATAACACATTCACCTTATCAAAGTGAGACGTTGTGATGACATTTTGTTTGAATCTAGGCCAGACTTTCAGCGAGTCGTTTTGGTCCAGTTCAAAAACTCTTTAAATTGCTCCTATACAAACAACATTTGACGGTAACTGTTCCCGTTGCACAATAGACATGTCTATATAAAATTTTCTTCCGTTGGTCAAGGCGGCAGCAATATTTTTGAAAATATGTACACAGTCTGGCATAATATACAACCTTTCATTTATACGCACAGGATGCGCAATGGAGTTCAGAATGTGACTATGCCGACTTGCATTAATGTTCATTCGTTTCCAAAATCCTCTATTCTGACCTCCCATGTCAGAAATAATTGCTTTTATGTGTATCGCTAAATCATAGTAGGTATTTACGAATCACAGTAAATAATTTGTTTTGCATTTCTTCGGCAGAGAAAGACTTTTCTGTATACGCGTATGTTATAGTTTGTTTCCAACGAATGCTTATTCCAGCAATCAGAAATACTAGAGCGTGTATGGCGTAGTTGTCATAGCCACCAGCAGCATTTTTCATTGTTGGTCGGCCCAAAATGGTCTCAGTTGACGAGTCGATTTGGAGGCCAGGTTGTATGGCCATTTCATCCACTTGTAATACGGCATGTTTTTCTTCCCCTCTAAACATCGCCACCTAAAATAATAAAAACCATTAGCATGTGCTGAAAAAACTATTTACAATGTAATGTTACAAATGTGGTAAAATCGATGAAATAGATAGAATCTGCACAAACCTTATACTTGAGCATTTTGAAAATATCTTCCAAGAATGCCTCTGATGCGACGTTGAATAGTTCTTATGTTGCGAAGAGGGATGTGTTGACGTCTAATCTCTGCGAAGCCCTTAGCTCCACAAGACATATATAGTTTTAGGGGCTTAGTCATAGTATTTTCAGACCATAAATGACCTCTTGCATTTCCTTTATTAATGTAATTCATCTGATCCTCATTGAAGCAGATTTCCAATTCTCTTTAGACATTCTCTAATTATTTTTTGTATTTGTTACGCTCGTATAGAGCTTTCTTCAGTTGTGTGCGTAAATTATGAATGATTTCTTCCTATCTGTCACATGAAGGGATAGGCTCAAAGTCGTCTTCGTCATCACCGCCAGGACTCTTTTTTGTCTCCATCGAGGTCACGACGTCGTGAATGAGGTATTGACTACTTTCTAAAAGAGTCACATTTTCGGACATTTGTGTGTCTTCCAATATACACTGACAGCGAGAATATCGACAAAGATTCGGGACAGAATTTGGTTTCAATTTTCTTTTTACATCAAGTCTTTTTTGGAGGTACGCGATACAAGGTCGCATACCTTAGATAAATCCTGCTTGACTGGACAATTTTAACAAAGAATTTTAACAGGAAAATTAACGTTAAAAGAAAATGAAAATATGATTCATAATCATATGAACAACACATATATTACATATGAGATAATAGAAACGGTAATGATTTACTGATACGAAACGTAAAAAGCAATAAGGGATCTTCCTCTATGCAAACATATGAATATTGAAAATTAAATAAAATCAACTTATCGTTTTACGATGCACAGTACGCTGAAGGTTGCAAACCACGCCACTGGATGAGTGAGATGCACGTTATCAGGAACGACGAATGAAACGTCCGTTACGTGAATGCAGCCAATTACGCCACTGGATGAGCGATAGTACCCGTACTGGATGAATAACGCCACAACGGAATGAGTGCTCAGCAATAATTCCCGGAGGTACTCCAGGTCTCTAAATATACCCCTTTCTCCGGGGTACTTAACGATATAAGAAAATATTCCGCAAGGAATCGGTACGATAACTTCCCAATAATTAAATTGAAAAAAAAACGAAACGTAAACTAACGTCTGACCAATTTAACGTTTGAACGGGAAGTGAACGCTACAAAATCAGGGTACTGAAAACGTGTTTGCTGAAAACGTGATTGCGCACAGTTCAAAAAGGGCGCCGTGTTCATAAACACCGTTAGTACTAGTACTTAAGGGCGAAAATAGCACAAGCACAATGAACAACGCCGTTTTGGCTAACCGAGTACCGGAAATGAAAAAGGCAGGGCACTGTAATACCGACAATTATCAGGTTGTTTAAAAATCGTTATCACCTCAATTAAAAAACAAAACATCCCCAAACAGCGAAAGATGGTTGCACGCAGAAACTTAAAGAAAGTAGACTTCACATTCACATGCGCTCAGCACGCTTTGTTAGTTTGGAACTTCCCAAAGACTTCGAGGGTGGATTTTAGTTGAAATTGAGAAATTTGTGGCGGAGAAATTCTCTATTACTTTATCAACAGATCGTGTTTATCATTCCAAAAAAATGGAGAACTTAGTATAGCGCGACGATACAAAGAAACGAAATTTTACGTGAAGATGACGATGATAAACCAGAAGATCTGGCACGTGTTTAAGATTCACTATAATGCCTAGGGTGGATTCTGTTACGAACCATTCGATTCAACCTAATAAAAAAATCCCTTCTCAGGCGAAGGACGTTCAAAAACAGAAAATTTGAAAGTAAGTAGATCAAAGGAAATCGAACTCACGATAAGTAAATGGTACCGTTGACTCTCCCGATACGTACCAAATAAAAAGGAAAGGGAAAGGGTAGAGAGACCTTCAGTTTCGGGAGCCTTGAGCTTAAGAGGGAAGGAAGGAAAAGGAAAACTCCATTAAACGGGTTACATCCCTACCTCTGAAGGTCTACTGCTGAAAGAAGTAGAAACAATAAAGAAAAGACAGGATAAAGGTACGGGACACTGCAGCAGAGACAGCGTGAAGGTTGTTACAGCACACCCTCAAGAAGCTTAAATGTTCTCAACTATGAAAGTTTTGGATGATTGCAAGAACAACGAGAAGACGCCACCCTGCAACCAAGTGGAAAGGCCCAAATTATTCAAACTTAGGACCCAACCCGGAAATAAGAAAAAAGAACGACACGAAATACATCAAGATGTCCAAGCATCCATCTAAAGCGGTAAGAGAAAAGAAACGGAACGGTAAGGTAAATAGATGAATACTCGAAACATCCCGATATAAACGACATATCGCTCTTCTAGCAACGTCAGATGGTGACGAAAATGGTACCCAAGCAATTAGTAGGACCCTATGGCCTCCTACTCCAGCCAATTTCTCCCAAAAGAAAGAAAAATCAAAGCTCCGAACAAAAACGGAAACGATAGTTATGGAAATGGAACATTTTAATGTTACAAACATTTCAATACAATTTCCGAATGGTTAAACAAGTGGAAAATTGAAGTGAATGAAACGAAAAGTTCTTACGTTACATACACATTAAAACGTGCACAGTGCCCAGCTATAAATTTGAACAATATAGCAATTCCGAGAGCAAAAGTTGCTAATGCTCGTATTTATACTTGAGACCGAGCCGTTGCTTGAGTATGAGTTGACGACCTGTTTATCATTTATAAACCAACCTCAAACTAGGATTATATCTAGATGACAAACTAACATGGAAACCACAGATTGTTAAGAAAAGGAAAGAGCTAGACCTCAAAATGAAAAGCATGTACTGGTTGTTAGGCAAAAAATCATCATTGTCTTTAGAGAACAAAATTTTGCTGTAAAAAGCTATTATTAAACCTATATGGACATACGGAATAGAATTATGGGGATGTTCCAGTAAATCGAATGTAAATATCATTCAACGTTTTTAATTAAAAGCAATAAGAATTATTGCAAATGCTCCATGGTATGTGACAAAACACACACTCCACATAGATTTTGACATCCTATTTATCGAAGAAGAACGGAAGAAAAAAGTCCAGAACCACTTTAATACACTTAAAAGCCATCCTAATGAACTAGCATCACACTAATAATGCCCGTATTTATAAACAAATCTCAAACTCAACCTCAAGTCATACTTGGACAAGCACGACTCCAAGCTCAAGTACGAGTTCCACTTTATAATTCGTACTTCGGTAATTCTCGGCGAAAGTCAGGCTTGAGCACGGGAATTTGGGGAATTCTAGTTATTTTTGTCGGCATTAGGTTTTTTCGCCGCGAATTTATTTAGTAGGCTTTGTTTTTGACTTAAAAAAAAATTAAATTTGATTCACGGGGATTTATTATTTTGATGTGGGAGCAATCAATGCATCCTACAACATTTGGAAAATTTGCAATGTCGTAAAACGTTCTATAGTTTGAACGAAATTCTCGTGGTGACTGAGGAAAACGAATGAATTCTTGCGAGTGTTCTGCTATCAGGATTGACACTTTTTTTATAATAACACTAATCGCAGACTGACTGATTCCACGTAAATCACCCGAGACAATTTGAAAATTAGAGGTGGCATAAAATCGTAAACATGTTATCAATTGTATTATAGGTGGTAGAGGTAAACCCCGATTATCAGGTTTCTGAAGTCCTGCGATCACAAGGGGCAAAAGAATATCTTGAACTGTTTCTTTATGAAATCGATATCGCGCTTTGAATTCATCAGCACTGAAATGCTCTAACGGAATTGTAGCATCACGTATGTATCTTTTTGGGACACGTACGTGAATGTTCTCTTCAACTATATTAATATATTCTAAAAAATCATCCATTTCGTTCAACATTTTGTAAATGTTAATATTCAACACAATGAGAGTAGCAGGCTAATAGCTATTTTTGTTGACATTAGGTTTTTTTTTGTGCAAAATTTATTTGGTGGGCTTTGATTTTAACTGTCAAACGGGCTTTATGTCAAAACGGCCGGTGCTCAAGGTAGCCAGAACACAAACTTGAGCCAAGTTCGTATCCAAGCATCGATTCGAGTCTGAGGTTGATTTATAAATGATAAATAGGTCGTCAACTCGTACTCAAGCAACGGCTCGATCTCAAGTACGGTTTATAAATACGGGCAATAGCCAATTACGGAGTAAAAAACCGTTGTACTACTATATCGTGTTAAAAGAGGCTAGAATTTCAATGAATCTTTTACCAGTAGTATATATTGTCGTAAATTAGTTCATATTGTACTAAATTTGACATTTGTTAATGTCTGATTTAGTACGGTGTTTTATACCACAGCTGGCCATGATATTCTCATGTAGTGTCGTAGCTTTGTTCGTTTATTTGTAAATGTCAAATAGGCAAACATAATCAACTGCGCTAATAAAATAAAATAGCAATGTAGAATAGGAATAATTCATCTTACCAAGTTGTAAATTGACCTGAAAATCAGCATCAGAAGTCTCAAATGCAGCACCGGAAGTATCAGAATCAGCATGCGAAATATCAAAGTCCACCTTAAATTGTCCATTCTCTTGATTAAAATAAATCAGTGGTGAATTTTCATGAAAATTCTCTAGATTTTCCACATTTTTATCAATTTCATATTTTTTTAACAACAATCGATCCGCTTCTAAGACTCTTTTACGATAATTATGAATTGTAATCAGTACATTGAAGCAAACCATTTTCGTATAGGGATCATCTTCAATAATCTGTAAAAATAACGATAAATAATTAATTATTTAATTAATTAATCAATTAATTAGTGTTTATATTTTTAGATTAGTCAACATTTCAACAATTGTTGGAATTGTTGGATTTGTTTGGGGATTATCGAAAATATTGTGAAATAATCCTCGTGATTTTGAGACATTATTAAGTTTCCGAAAAATCGATGAAAAGCTTATAAATTACAATCAGTCTTCTAGACACAGTTTTGAACTTGGACTTTTTGTTAATTTGACGTCAAAGTCGACTGTGGATGATTTATATCAGCCCCAAGCAACTCTTATGGGCGATCTGTGTACATTGAAATTAGTTGAGAGTATGAAGTTCAGGTAGCGCTGGCATCGAAAACGACATAGAAAGTGACATCTATCCTCCATAAGTTAAAATAAATAGTTAAGATGATGGAATACTGATGTCGCGTTATTATTTTGTATGTTCAAGTTCAAAAGAATTTCGCCCACCCC
Source organism: Mylabris phalerata (assembly GCA_020740385.1). Taxonomy (NCBI): domain Eukaryota; kingdom Metazoa; phylum Arthropoda; class Insecta; order Coleoptera; family Meloidae; genus Mylabris; species Mylabris phalerata. The sequence goes on from JAJEOX010000290.1 coordinate 791,086, forward strand.
TCACCACCAAACCTTTTTGTTATTATTATTATTATTATTGAAAAAGACGCACAAGTGTAAACATTGAACAAAGAAATCGTGTTTTTTATATTATTGTTTGAAAAAATTGAAAAATAGTTGGTAAATGTTTAGTTTACGGGCTTTTGGTAATATTTACCCGATCGTTAGGAAATTTCACATATAGCATCAAAATCACTCATAGAATTCAATTCTGACTGCGCCTTGTTGAAATTTTGGCACTAAGATCCTTAAAAAGGGCCGTTTGTCTTAGCCAATTACAGCATGTAGAGTCACAATTTGACGTTTATCTGACAAGAGAGAGATGCCGCTCAAATTTGACATTTGTTTGACAGTGTTGCCACACCGACTCAACCTATAGTCGGTATAGGCAACACAACATACACGATACATAATCGAACTCAGTTCAATTAAAAATACTTTTAGAAATAATAATACCATCTAATATCAAAGCAGGAATAAAAATTTAACCAATTTCAATTAACAATAATTTATAAATGCTCATTAAATAAATGGTTAAATGACAACACTATCAAACAAATGTCAAATTTGAGCGGCATCTCTCTCAGGTAAACGTCAACTTGTGAATCTACGTGCTGTAATTGGCTAAGACAAAGGGCACTTTTTAAGAATTTTAGGGCCTAAATTTCAACAAGGCGCAGTCAGAATTGAATTCTATGAGTGATTTTGATGCTATATGTGAAATTTCATAACGATCGGGTAAATATTACCAAAAGCCCGTAAACTAAACATTTACCAAATAGTTAATTTAAAAGGTAGGCAATTGACAGTATTTTATTTTATCAATTTATTATCAAAATATTGCTGTAAAACGTTTAATTTAATTTTCACGTGAAGAGGTGTTTTTCTGTGGGAAATTAGAGGACACACAAATGAAATTTCATGAGATTTCAACAGTATCCACATACAATTTTCACACAGATCCGTAAGTTAATTAAATATTTAGGTACAATATAGATTTGTAGTAATTTAAATTAATTCACTTTAATTGTATGTATTTGTTTGTTATTGTTTATATCTATTCTCATCAATATCGTACATTTTCTTGGAAAGTAAACAAAATTAGAGAAAAGTCAAATATTTTTTAATTTGGATTGTTTAAATCAATATATTCATGAATGTAATTATTTTAAATTCTACGATAAAGACACCAAATGTATGGAAAATGTGTTCACATTCTTTATTAATATATTTTTTATATATATATAAATAAAATATATTAATAAAGAATGTGAACACATTTTCCATACATTTGGTGTCTTTATCTTTATCTTTATCTTTATCTTTATATATATATATATATATATATATATATATATATATATATATATATATATATATATATATATATATATATATATATATATATATATATATATATAAAGTTTGTTCCAGCAGCTAGTTTGAAACGGTTTGAAACCGTTTGAGGAATCAGAGACATGCGCAGTTACATATTAAGCGTTCCAACTGTAAACAATCCATGATTTGTACTACCAGTTGGTCGTTCCACCAAAGAATCCGAAGAATCAAGAATTAGTTTCAAACGGTCAAAACAGTCCGAGGATTTTTGTCTGATTTTCAGTTGGCGTCATGCGCAATAGAATAGTAGGATTTAAATAGCAGAACGTTTTGCTGGAAACCATTTTTATTAAATGCCCAGATGTTCATATTTGAAAATTTTTGAGTTAAGGGCCGGGTCACAACTCGAAAAGAAAGTAGAAGAATTCAGGTACATTTTAAAAGATAGAGAGCTGAATGTCACAAAAATTCAAGTTTTGAAAATTCGAGGATTTTTTTTTTAATTATAAGAAATTCGTTAGCGTTAAACGTAATTGTTTTGAATCAGGTCTTTTTCAGATTGTACGCGAATCATTGTAGTTTATGATTATGCTATTGTTACCAAAAAAATGTGCTTTGTTGATGATTTATTTTATGCAAAAATTTATAGTGAATTTGAACCTTTAATCCAGACAACCCACAATACTTTATATTGCATTATGCTTTGCAAAAGTATCATACAAGTTTATTAAGCGTTCCAACTATAACAGTTTGAAACTAGTTTGTGATTAGTTTCTGACTAGACATGCGGACTAAAAAAGTACATAAAACAATCCGAAACTTTAAGCTGGAACAAACCTATATATATATATATATATATATATATATATATATATATATATATATATATATATATATATATATTAATAAATAAATTGTAATATAATTATACATATAGAATTATTTGTTAGTAAATTGAATTCCTAGAAGTACCTATATAGTATATTAAATAAGCCTTTTTGAATTTCTCGCAAATTATTGGATAAATGTAGCGTAGTGTCAACAGTCAAACGTCAAAAAAACTCAATTACAGAGACCTGTCGCTTCAGAGGCTGCCATCTGAATATCATGTTACTTGTGATTATTTAGGGTGGGGATAAACCGATGACAAAAATGAGTACGGGACTTGCGTATCTATATTATCTATGACGGCATGGTCGCAGCCATAGATAATATAGATGCCCAACTCCGTGGCAAATTTCGAGGACATCCTTATCCCCACCCTAAGTGGTCATAAGATACATGGTATTCAGAGGGCTCTGATGGCAGCCTCGAGATTACAGGTCTCTGTAATAGATTTATTTTGACTTCGACATGCGCTACATTTAACTAATAATTTGCGGGAAATTTAAATCTTTTAATGCTAGGAACTTCTAGGAATTCGATTGATTAAAAAAAATCTATATGTAGTACAATTATATTACAATTTATTTATGATAAAACATACAAGTAAAATATAAAAATAATGTAAATAAAAACATTTTCAATACATTCTGTGTCTTTATCACAGAAATTAAAATTATTATATTTATAAACAGATTGATTTCAAAAATTCAAATTAAAAAATATTTACTTTTTTCTGTTTTAATCTAAAATATCTAGGGTGCAGTTTATTGAAAAGTGAATGTGACCTTCTGTCAATGCAACCCTCTTTTTTGTTTGCTTTCTAAGAAAATGTACAATTATAAATAGGGATAGATACAAATAATAACAAAAACATATACATACAATTTAAATGAATTAATTTGAATTACTACAAATCTATATTATACCTAGTTAACTAACTTACGGTTGATAATGCTTCTTTTTATCTGACTGAAAATTGTATGCGGATTTGAAAACCCATGAAATCTCATCTGTGTGTTCTCTAATTTCCCACAGAAAAAGACTTCTTCACCTGAAAAATAAATTAAACATGTTACAACAACATTTTGATAATAAATTGATAAATTTAAAATATTAACAATACCTACCTTTTAAAGCGAGCATTTTTCAATTGTTTTAAAGAGTTTTCCAAACAATAATATAAAAAACACAGTTTCTTTGTTCGGTGTTTACACTTGTGCGTCTATTTCAATAATAATAATAATAATAATAATAATATCAAAAAGGTTTGGGGTCTATGGTTTGGGGGTAAGGGGTGGGTTAAATTCTTTTAAACTTGAACATACAAAATAATAACGCGACCTCAGTAGTCTATCATCTAAACTATTTATTTTAACTTATGGAAGTTAGATGTCACTTTCTATGTCTTTTTCGATGCCAGCGCTACCTGAACTCCATACTCTCAACTAATTTCAATGTACACAGATCGCCCATAAGAGTTGGTAGGGGCTGGTCGCAGCCATTTTGCGGGTTGTTGTTTCAAGTAAGGTGTCCTTAGTTGATAACTGTGATTTTTCATTTGTGAATTTGTAAAAAAATATTAAATTCTGAGAAAATGTCCTGTTCTGTACAGGGATGTACTAATACCCGAAGGTTTAAGCCTGCGGGTATATCTTTTCATACGTAAGTATTTGTTATCTACACGTGTTTAAAAAGAATCAAAAAAAGACTCATTAGACTTATACGCTTTATAATTGCATTACATATTTTAGTTTTCCTCGATCAGGATCTCCGTTAAAAGCGTGGCTACAGGTTTTGAAAAAAAACATCGAAACATGGACGTGGTCAAAGCATAAAGTTGTTTGTTCTTTGCACTTCTCTGACGAAGATTTTCTTGGAAAAGGGGGAAGAAATATTCTGAAGGTTAACGCTATACCAAGCCTCGCGGATTCTTCTATTATGTCCTCAACATCTTCAGTACATTCCATGGAGAGTGATAAATTTCAAGCACACCAAGACGAAAAAAAGTATCTATGTTTATCATATCTTATGTTGAAAAAATCTTGTAATTATTTTTATAGAAAAGTGAAGACAGTCTTTCGAGAAAATCTTTCAACGAATACGGAAGTTAGCGGAACACAACAAAAAACTGTGCTCCATGTAGCTAGGCCTCGAAGATTAAAACGAAAGATAAGGTAATTTATTTCATTTTTGTTAAAAATATAAATATTACATTTCGTCTTCTAGTAATGCTAAAACTGTGGTGCATGAAGCTTCAACTTCCACCGACAGCAGTGGGAAGCGACGCAAAATTGCCTTTATGAAAAACATTCATAATTATAGGTAATTTATAGTTTATAGTTCACAAGTGTAAAATTATACTTATCTGAAAAATTTTTATAGCCTTTCTCCCTGCAAAATTCAAAAGAAAAATGAAGAATTGAGAAGAAGGCTAGGTCAACATAGAAAGAAATTATACACTGCAAATAAGAAAATTACTTTGCTGCAAAAGAAAGTGACATCATTGAATGCGGTTGTGCAGAACTTGCGCCAACAGATTAAAACGAGCACATTGAATGGAATAAGCAAAAAATGAAAGTAAATATTTAAAACTATTATTGTATTATGTAAATTTTATGTGTATGTGAAATTTTACAGGTAAATTTAACTGCACAAACATTAAGTAGAAGCGTGGCTGATGCCAATTTCAAGGGTGTGAGGTTACTATTAACTTTTTTAAAAAAGTGGACCACCTGTTTGACATTTCAAATTCGTGAAGCCCCTGTGGTAGAGGGCTTAAGGCTCCCCAGCATGTAGAAAATGAACACAGTTGGCGAGGATTTTTGGTTGAAACAATACAATATTTATTATATTGTAAAGATGTCAGGCAGGCCTTTATGGAAAACGCCGCATAAAACACCAATTGTAGGCTTTGCAATATCTGGACTTTCGTTGTGTGGATTGTTTGATCGATTTGTAGAAAATCCAGAAACTCGTGTACTTGATTATCTTTTTAAGTTACAAATATAGTCAAGATCACTTAGAAATATTTTTTGTTCTGTCGGGTCATTATGGTGCCATCAATAAAATTCTCACATTTATGTATTATAATTTATTTTAGCAATAGAAATGGATGGAATAACATCCCTACCTCCTTACAGTTTATGAGAACTTTCAAAAGGTTTTTATTGCATAGCTCTATTTCTGCAAGAGGAAGAAATTGTAAAGTACTGGATTCAACACTTGTCTGAACAGTACCTAGCAGCCAGAAAAATAAAGAACCACAAATATTATATGTATATATATATATATATATGTATATATATATATATATATATATATATATATATATATATATATATATATATATATAATTTAAAACCAGCAGATCATCCTCAAAACCACGATTACGATATGTTACCGCATTTTATGAGTTTGAGTGATCTTCTATTAAATGTGGTAACATACATTAGTGGTTTTGTTATAAAAATGTTACAAAAAATTATCTACTGTTTTGAGTGTCTTGAGGAATGTGGTACAGCAGTACAAGTATAGGAAGATCCATATTATTGATTCTTATTTTTTAAGAATAGAGGTACTGTGATCCGAAAGTATTGGTGGACCCTAATTATTATTGTTAATTTCAGGTGGTCTATATATTCCTTCTAAAGGTGTCACATGCATTTGTTCCAGACTTGAAACTCAAATTAGCCAATTGGTAAACGATTGTGACTATAAACTTCTAGTAGAACCTGCATTTTTTGAACATTTTAAAAATATCGCCCAACAATTTTTCCCTCGGGTACAAGAAATTTTTCCAAATCTTCAGGAACATTTCTTATCAGAGGAAAACCATAATTTTACTTTAACCAAAGAAATTGTGCGCTGCTATATCAGAATTCGGTTTTTTTTTTTTAAGTTGGCAAAAAGATATACAGCTAAAATACAAGCTTCCTTAATTAGAAGGAAATTGAATAAAATAATACTATTTAGTCATCAATAGAAACACGATTGTAACTATTGAAAATACATGTAAAAAATTGTATATTTTTTTGATTATGACAATTTTAATAATTGTAAGTTAAATAAAACATATTTTTTTACTGATCTACTGTGAATATTTTCTTACCCAGTGTATTATTTTTTTGTAAAAAATGTAGAATTGCTGGAAAAACGTTCAAATTTGTCGCTTTGACAAACCCGCAAAATGGTGGTCTTCAATTTTAGTCTGTTGGCGCAGCTTGAAGCGTATTGTCCCTAATTTTATAAAAGCTGCAGTGGAATTATGAAATCTCGCTACGAATTTCGATGCGAAAACAATTTCGAGGTCGGTGCGACAATGATTTCCCTTCGAACCAGCAGGGGGTAATGATATCCCGCAGAGACATTCGGCCAATTTTCGTTCCCATGTCCATTTGATTGAATTATTCGAACAAATGCGAACTTTCGAGCAAATGCTTGTTTATTTGTATAAATAGCGCTGAAATAAATTATTTAAACGTACTGTTTGTTCACTTTGGTGCCGTTCAGTAATTTCCAAATTGTTGCAATTTTTTTTGAATCTGTAATTACTATTGGATCTTTTTATTGTTTATTTTGTAAATCAATGTTTATTTGGGAAATTCTATCATTTTTGTTTGAATAATAATAATAAATATAAACTAATTATAAGAATTTTTTTAGACACTCCGTGTATTTTTATTTTTATCAGAAATAGTCTATTGAAAAATAAGTTTCAGAAGTCCATCCCCCTGATTATGAAATCTCACTCGCAACGAAGTGGCTGTTATTTCGTCAAAATATAAGTTAGGTTCGCTCGAGTCGAAGGAAAGTGGAAGCGTATAGACGAAGTGAGCACTCCGCTGAGCTATTGTTGCGAGGGTAATTGAGTGTAAAAACGACATTCCTCTTCGAAGTTACTAGGCCTCGAGGGAAATTTCCCATCGTACTTCTCGAAGGAATAGCTCACGGTCTAAATGCATTGCGAGCTGGGTCTCTCGATCGTTCTATCTCCTTCTATATTATAATAAATTTGTATGCGCTTCCTTTTTTAATTATGAATTATGGAATAGTATATTGAAAAATAAGTTTCAGAAGGCCATAATTCCTGCACGAGACCAATTTTAAAAAACGAGTGCGGTAGCACGAGCTTTTTAATGGTCGAGTGCAGGAATTGACTTTTGAAACGAATTTTTCATACTATTTTTCCTATTTTGCGCCCCTTTGTACCCTTTTTTAATAAAAATTGAACCCTTAAAATTTAGGGAATTTTATAGAAGTTGGTATTAAATAAAACAAATGAAAGTTCTACTTGGCGATATTCAACTTTTTATTTGTAAAACGAGTTGATTTTTAATTGTTTAAGTCTCCATATTAATTATGACTTTTAATAAAGTAAAAATGTGTGACGAGTTATCGTGTACTCCACCAGAATTACGTGATATTGTTGAAAATGGTATTAATGATTTACTTCCCGGTAAATCAAAAATAAAATATGAACATTGTTATCAAAATTTTCAAGAGTGGTGTAAAAATAATTTGAAATAAATAAAAGTTGTTTTCACGTTAATCAAGTGGTCTGCATTTCTGTCAAATAATGACATTTGAGATAGTCGACAGTGTTACCAACTTCGAAAAAATAAATTATCCCAGATTTTTCACACTCAAAGTAGTTGGGAAATTTCCATTGCTTCACTACTTTTAGTGTGGAAATGATTTTATTTCCAACGCAAAATAGGAAAAATTAAGTAATAAACTACCAATTGATTATTCTTAAATATCAAATTTTATTTCTGCCCATAATCAATATAAAATTTTACCAACATCAATAAATTAATTATGATTAATTAATATTAACTATAAAAGTAAATCAAAATAAGTAAGATTGTTTATTGCGTAAAATGTTTTAAAATCGTGCTGTTTTCTTGTTGTCAGACTTGCGTACTTGGAATTTTTTGTATTTGTACGTTGCGTTTACTCCATCGGACCTTCCCACAAGACCCTTCGAACTGGGCGGAGTTTAAAGTAATCTTTTGTCGGCTATGTTCGCCAAAATTTGAGATATTGAAAGCGATTTTCGAAGAAATGCACAAATTTTAAGAGTGCGCGGCTAAATTTGAATAATCTGCACCTATTAATTTAACATATATTATTCGTATTTTTCAAATTTTGTATTATTTTTATGTAGTTTTAACATAATTTTGTCTTCAATTAGAACAATTAATGGAAATAAAGATTCCAGCACAGATAATTTTCAAAATTGTAAATTTTGTTGTTTTCTCTGTAATGTAAAGTTACTTTTGATCAAATTTTGTATAGTTTTTGAAAAAAAATAGTAACTTCAAGTTTATTTCCATAATTCATAATTAAAAAAGGAAGCGCATACAAATTTATTATAATATAGAAGGAGATAGAACGATCGAGAGACCCAGCTCGCAATGCATTTAGACCGTGAGCTATTCCTTCGAGAAGTTTGATGGGAAATTTCCCTTGATGCCTAGTAACTTCGAAGAGGAATGTCGTTTTTACACTCAATTACCCTCGCAACAATAGCTCAGCAAGGTGCTCACTTCGACTATATGCTTCCACTTTCCTTCGACTCGACAATGAGATAGAAGCTCCTAGAGCAACAATCCCCTATACTCTGTGTATAGTGGAAATGTGCCGATTTCCAAAGAACTTCGACAGCATTCTTACTCTGCCTAACTAATGATTATCGCAGTCTATCTTTTGTGTGGATCGATCCACACAAAGGACAGACTGCGATAATCATTAAGTTAGACAGAGTGAGAATACTGTCGAAATCCAAAACCACCAGCTCACCATTTGGTTTGTCTCCAATATCCAACGCATGAGAGCTTCAAAATTTCGAGAGGATTGTCACTCTACCCCCTTCTACCTCATTGCGACTCGAGCTAACCTAACTAGAGGTATGGAGTAGGGAGAATAAGCTTCGACCATTGCGCATCCGATTTTAATGAAACGGCATGGTGGCAGCCATTTTGTGGGTTGTTGTGTCAAAAAACATAAACAAGTAAGGTGTTCATAGTTGAAAACCGTTATTTAGTTTGTAGATTTGTAAAAAAAAACATTAAATTGTGAGAAAATCTACTGTTCTGTACAAGGATATACTAATATAGTCCGTACACGGTGGTAATTGAATTTTTCATTTGACAGAAAAGTTACTAGACGTATCTATAATGGCACCAAATTTAAATTTTTAACGAAATTAACATACAGCTATAATTGAACTTTGTAAATTATTTTAACATGTTATCATTATCAATATCACTATCAATACTGTCAATCGAACTCGCCATTATAGCGAATAAAATACGAAATTACTAAGTTAAAACATCGGCAAAATACTAAGTTTTAAGAAAGGCTTTCATCGAAAATTAGATCAGTGAAATGTCAATTTCGAGCTATTGTTCAAATATTAGGAATACATGTAGAAAATTGTATATTTTATTTATTTAAAACAATTTGAATAACTCTAAGTTAAATAAAAAATACATATTTTTTATTGATAAACTGTGAATATTTTCTTATCCACTATATTATTTTTTGTATACAACATTTTATTAATTTTTGGATATGCAAAATGAATTCTTGAAAAAACATTCAAATTTGCCGCTTTGACTAACCCGCAAAATGGCGGCCTTCAATTTTAGCCAGTTGGCGCAGCTTGAAGCGTATTCTCCCTATTCCATATCTCTGGATTTCATAATCAGGGGGCTGGTAGAAGCCCCTGGTGGCGTAATATGTACAATAGAAATTAGGTAAAAGCCGGTGTTGTCACGTTCAGTGATTTCTCAGTAAAAATACTAAAATGGATTCAATTTTTTTATTATACTTAAAATAATACAAAATCATGGATTTTTCCAAAATTGCATACATTCAAAGTAAAGCTAGAAAATAATACAAATTGTTGGTTAATTTACGATTTATAAGAACAATCAAATTCATGCCTCATTAATGTTTCAAAAAATTTTCCCCTATAATCACAGCCATTCTCTTTAAATTTACAAGGAAATATGGTGATTTCGAAAAGACGCTCCAACGTTGGCGATTCATCGGCCGTCCATTCGCCTCTACAAAACGGACAATTTTCGCAACGACTCATACACGATAGACACGCCGTATGGCCATTTTCGCAAGGGGTTATCGGCGACTCGAGATGTTCCTCACAAATTCTGCACGTTAAATTATCGACCAAGAGCTGGTTCATCCGCTCCTCCGACAGCGAATAAATTTGGGAGACTTCCTGGATGAACTGCAAATCGCTCGGGTTGCGCCTGGACGCTCGAGCTTCCAACACGTCCGCAATCGTCGGCGACGGATCCCTGTACAGATCCCTGTACCGATCCCTGTACCTATTCATTTCCACAGGCTTCGCTATCCGTTGGAGGTGTCGAATGCGTCGTCGAATGCGGCGACGTTCGCGGCGAGTCAAATTCTCCATTTTTCTTGTTGATAACAGCTTTGACTTTATCGAAAACTCTGAAGTAGTGTAAGTTGAAACGTTCCCGATGGATGCTCGACTCAAACTGAATTTGAATCGAAACAGGGTGGCCTTTTATACCTGAACGAGAGTCGGGGATTTACCCGTCGGGCAAATAGAAAGTCACCAACGGTCAGGTAGAGAAGGGTTGTTTTGGTTGTTTCAGCGGGATTAACGGCAATTCGTGGAAAGGTAACAATTGAATTACCTGGAATTTGTAATTTAAGGAATTTGAGACTTAATTTTATTTGAAACAATAAGAAATATTTTACAATAATTATTAAAAACTGCAACTATTTTATTAAAATTTTAAATTTACGGCTCAACATTAAAGCGACGCCGGCTTGACCAATGTTGAATTACAAACAAGATTGCCATGTTTACATCTTTCAACTAAATATTATTTGAATTGAAACAGTTGAAAAATATTTTGATAATGATAATGATAATATTTTGGCGTTTATTTTGATTAATTATTGAATATGAATGTTGAAAAACAAAGTACACATTGATAAAAAAATTAGTTAGTAACAGTAACTAAAATAAAAAACAGGTTTGGTTTTTTAGAAATCTAAATATAATCAAGAAAAGCTTGTGTTCAAATAAATTGTCTTGAATTTATATTCAATTTAATGTATACATATTAAAGAAAACATTTACTCGAAGTTTAAATTGTATCAGGTTATGGGCCCAGGCCCGTTGTAACTGTGATACTGAGTAAATCCTTAGTTTGAGGAGTAATGTATATATTTTGAAGAAGAATCGATAAAAATGGATTTCAAGACGCAAATAGAAAAGTTAGAAGGTGCAAATAACTGGACAAAATGGAAACGACAAGTTGAATTAATATTGCGGCATAAGAAGATGTTGTGAAGAAAGAAACATTTATTAAGGAGTTGAAAGAATTCGAGAAGAATGATTCGTTAGCGCAACTGATTCTAATATTGAGTTTGAATGATTTAAATTTAGAATTGACCACTACGTATAATTCGTCAAAAGCAATATGGGAAAAATTGTTGTCTGTTTATGAACAAAGTTCTTTGCAAAGACTTGATCATTTGATGGAACAATTTCTTTACTTTTGATAATAATCATTCAGATGGTATAACTGTGCATGTAGCACCTTTACAAACGAATTTTCGTGAGTTGAATGATGAACTAAAAAGAGTGGCACAAACTGAATTGCCTGAAATACTACTTATGAGTAGAATTATATCTACACTTCCATCACAGTATTTTGAATTTAAAAGTGTATGGCAATCTGTTCCTGTAGATGAAAGAACTGTAAATAATTTGATAGAACGTCTTAGAATTATAGAAATGAGATTACCAACCAAACATAGCGAATCAAGTGCACTTATGGCAAAATTGACGTCAAATAATAAACCAGTATATAAGGAAGATAAAACAATCAGTAAGATCGCAGTTGAAATGTTTCAAATGTCATAAAACAGGACATTTCATTAAAGACTGTCCTAAGAAAAATTCAAGAAAAGATGAAAAATCTGAAGGTGAAGCTTTTTTGTGTTTTGGTCATGATATAAATGAAGAAAATATGAGGTTAGCAGATACAGGTGCTTCAACTCACATGACAAGTAATAAAAGTTATTTCGTAACATATGAGACGTTTAAAAATCCAAGAAAAATTAAAATAGGAAATGGTGATACAATCAATGCATATGGTGAAGGAACTATAAATGTTGAAATGTATATAAACAATAAATGGCACAAGAATTATTTATCAAATGTATGGTATATTCCTGAGATTGGAAAGAATTTGTTTTCTGTTGGTCAGACAATAAAAAAGGGATATGTTTTTAAAGCATATCAAAAAGGTTGTATTTTAATAAAAGATAATGTTGTAAAAATTAATGGAAAAAGAACACCAAAAGGACTATACATGTTGGAGATGAGAGTGTGTATTCCAGCGAAAAACGCGGAAGCTCTAATGATTACTTCTGTTAATAATCTACAACTTTGGCATGAGAGACTGTGTCATCAGAACAAGCAACATGTAGCAAGACTCTTGAAACAAAGAAATATAAATATATGTGTATTTGGTAAACAGCATAGACTGAGTTTTCATGATAGAAAGTACAGCCCAACAAAAATAGGTGAACTTATTTACGCAGATGTATGTGGGCCTATGCAAGAAAGGTCTGTAGGTGGTTCAAGATATTTTCTATGTTTTAAAGATGATTATTCAAAATTTTGTCGTGGGTTCTTTATTCAATCAAAAAGTGAGGTAATACAATGTTTGGAAATCTTCTTACGTGAAGCTGATGTTGCTGAACATAAAGTAAAAGAATTTTTAACTGATGGTGGCAAAGAGTTCGATAATTTTGAAATTAAAAGAATTTTACAAATGAAACAGAACAACAATGCCATATACACCAGAACAAAATGGTGGTGCTGGAAGAGAAAATCGTACATTAGTTGAGTGTGCTCGTTCGATGCTTCATACCAAGAACTTGCCAATTAGTTTGTGGGCTGAAGCACTCAACACGGCTGTGCATGTTCGAGATCCGCAAAAGATAAAACACCAATAGAATTGTGGTTTAATAAAGAAAATACTGATATTAAACATTTTTGAGTTTTCGGTATTGAATGTTCTATACATATTCCAAAAGAGCGACGCCGTAAATGGGATAAAAAGAGTATTAAAGGTTGTTTTGTGGGATATTATGGTGAGAAAGATGGTTACAGAATATGGCTTCAAAAAGATAATAAAATTATTATCAGACGTCATGTTATATTTATACAGGAAGAAACAGTGCAGAAGATGATGCAATTAACAATTCAAACAAAATCAGATGATACTGTTGTGTCTGCTAGTAATAACGAAAATATTTCTAAGGATGACATGAATAGTCATGTTGAAGGGAAAATATTAGAAGATGAAGGAAATATTGAAAAACCAAGAACAACTCATCGACAAATAAAACTGCCAAGTTATTTGTCAGATTATGTTATGTTTGTGGAATGTGATGTTCCAGAATCGTATAACGAAGCTGTGAAATCCAGTAATTCACATCTTTGGAAAGAAGCTATAAATGAGGAAATGCCATCATTAGCAGAAAATGAACTTTGGGAGCTTGTAGAATCGCCACAAAATAAAAGTATTATTTCAAATAATTGGGTTTTACGTATAAAAACAAAACCAGACGGAACACAAAAATATAAAGCAAGATTAGTAGCAAGAGGGTATTCACAAAAACCTGGTATAGATTATGAAGAAACATTTAGTCCTGTGGTACGATTTGAAACTGTGCGTGCTGTTTTAAGTGTGGCTGCTTCTGAAAAACTTCATTTGGTACAATTTGATGTAAAAACTGCATTTCTGTATGGTAAACTTGATGAAGAAATATACAATCCGATTCAGTAAAGTATGGACAGTAAGCTATAAAGTCTTATAACTCTTCTATTTTTTTTAATCGAATGAAAAAATTGATACAAGAATTCGAAGGGAAACAACTAGGTTATTTATTGGAATTGGAAAAACCCTCCTACGATATTTGGAAATCGGAAAAATTGACGTTAACTTTTGAGAATTACGCAATATTGCATGGAAAATTCCTAAATTTGAAAACTTGAAGTTAACTAGATTAGAAAATAATATTACCATTTTGAAAAATTAATTTCTCTTCGCGAAAAAAGTTTAATACATTGTGAATATTCGAAGGGATGATTAAACTGTTTAAAAAATCCAGGGCAGGGAATCCCTTAGCCCACACGCAATAAATTTGTAAAGCAAGAAAAGACAAAATTTGAAGGGCAGTACAGATGTCGATGGTTAACTTTTGAAGAAATGCACAAGTTGGAAAGAAATAAATAAAATACAAGACGGAGAAGGAAAAGGTAACACAGAAACAGATGTTTAGTGTATGGAATTGACTAAAATGTACTGCCCTTCAACCAACGGTCAGGTAGAGAAGGGTTGTTTTGGTTATTTAAGCCGGATTAACGGCAATTCGTGGAAAGCTAACAATTGAATTACCTGGAATTTGTAATTTAAGGAATTTGAGAATTAAAATTGATTTTCCCTTTAATTTTATTTGGAGAAGACGATAAATATTTTACAATAATTATTAAAAACTAATAGAAAAGCCGAGGAAAAATTTCTTTGAAATTTTGAAAATTGCTTGGATTATCGCGGAAAAGTTTTCTGGCACTGTTTTTCGTTTTGAAAATTAATTATTTTGCTTTAAAATACATACGGTTATGTAGACAATTTTGTTCTCTTTCCGACTAGCCAATTATTTTTGTAAAAATTGTTGATTTCTGGAAGAAAATGGAATAGACGATCTCTGAATACCGCGTATCTTATGATCACTTAGGGTGGGGATAAGGACGTCCTCGAAGTTTATCACGGAGCTGGGAATCTATCTATGGTCTATCTATGGACTGGACCCTTAAGCAACCGGGCAATCGTCCGGTGGGCCGGCTGCTAACATATCTAAAAATAATGTCTTTAGTTTGCTATTATCAAAATTTCAACACTCCTCTTGTATGACTAGAAAAACGTCAATTTTGGCTGTCATTTTGAAAACATGTCTGAAAACTCCACCTGAATAGAATGAAGCAGAGCCGTAACTAAGAATTTTGACGTCCACGGCCGAAAATAGAAATAAAGTTAACAATATAAAAAAAAATATTGTATACAACCATTATTGCGGGCTTTCGCGAATTGCCCTTGTCATTTTAGGCGGATGTAATCTGGGCACCAAATCGACCTGGAAAAATCTTACCATGTGTAAACTGGGCACTAAAGGTTTTTCTACCTGTGATTCTAGTCTTTTTTTAAGTTTGCTTACTCAAGTATGAATATGTTACACCGAATATGTGCAATTGTCGATTTCATGTAACTGACAGAAGGTTGTCTAGTTCATAAATTTGACAAAAGTTTCCAACTACATGAAATGGAAAATTGAAATCATTTGGCGTATAACCATGAGTGTCCGCAGTGGGGGGGACAAAGGGGTCAGTTGTATGTATCAGCGAACTAAATATGTTAGATTTAAGGTAAAAAGGAACCTTAAATTTTTAAATTTACCGCCAAAACTACCCAGTGTTTGATTCTAGTGATCTTCTCTGTGTAAACCCAGCTTTAATCATGACTCTCTCTAGTTTAAAAACAAAGTATTAAAATTTGTTGATTACTATTTACAAACTACGAATTTCCTCGATAGTTGTATAGAAAAGTCTATTTTTCCACAAATTTTATAAAATAAATCAAAATTCCTGTATTGTATTTAAAAACTGATAGAAGCCTCCTAGCGGGCTGGTGTTGTAACATTCAGTGATTTATCAGTAAAAGTACGAAAATGGATTCAATTTTTTTATTTTCTTTAAACTAATACAGAATTATAAATGTCTTTTCAATACATTCAAAATAAAGCTAGAAAATGATACAAATTGCCTATTGATTTATGAATTATAATGACAGGAATTTTCATGCACCATTAATTTTTCAAAATATTTTCCTTTATAATCACAGCCATTCTCTTTAAATTTACAAGGAAATGTTGTAATATCGAAAAGACGCTCCAACGTTGCTGATCCATAGTCCACCCATTCGCTTCTACAAAACGGGCAATATTCGCAACGTATCATACACGAAATACACGTCGTATGGCCATTTTCGCACAGACGCATCGGCGGCACGATGCGTTCCGTACAAATTCCGCACGTCAAATTATCGACCAAGACCTGGTTCAGCCGCTCCGTCGGCATGGTGTGGATTTGGAAGACGTCTCGGATAAACGCCAAATCGCTCGGGTTGCGTCTGGACGCTCGAGCTTCCAACACGTTCGCAACCGTCGGCGACGGGTCCATATACAGAGACGGCTTCATTTCGACTGGTTTCGCTATCCGTTGGAGGCGCGTTATGCGGCGACGCTCGCGACGAGTCAAATCCTCCATTTTTCTTGTTGATAACAGCTTTGACTTTATCAAAAATTCTGAAGTAGTGCAAGTTGAAACGTTCCCGATGGATGCTCGACTCAAACTGAATTTGAATCGAAACGGGGTGGCCTTTTATACCTGTACGAAAGTCGGGGATTTACCCACCAGGCAAATAGAAAGTCACCAACGGTCAGGTAGAGAAGGGTTGTTTTGGTTGTTTCAGCCGGATTAACGACAATTCATGGAAAGCTAACAATTCAATTACCTGGAATTTGTAATTTAAGAAATTTGAGACTTAAAATTGATTTTCCCCTTAATTTTATTTGAAACAATAAGAATTATTAAACAATAATTATTAAAAACTACAACTATTTTATTAAAATTTTAAATTTACCGCTCTACATTAAAGCGACGTCTGCTTGAGCAAACTTGAATTACAAGCAAGATTCAACTGAATATTATTTGAATTGAAACAGTTGAAAAATATTTTGATAATATTGAAATTGGCGTTTATTTTGAATAATTATTAAATATGAAAACTTTATCTTGTCATGGTTAAAGAGAAATTTGACAACGTTGTTCAATCAATAATAATGATTGATATACCAAATTCACTCTCTTAATCGAGGATTGCTGAGAACATAACGCAATAAAAGTCCCTAACTTTTAACTGATTTATTCCATTACGAGTTTAATAATTTTAAATATACTTATTAGCATTACAATTAAATTATCAAGTGACCACATCAAACTATTGTTTTCTAAATCATTGGCTGTTTTAAAATTTGGCACCCGTCTTGATAACCAATTGTTTTATTTTTAATGACGTATTGCTTGGTCATTGGTTATTTTAAGATTCTGCGCCCTTATCCACAACCAATGAGATTTTTTTCCAAATAAAATCTGAATAATTATTGGCTGTCTATTTCTAATTTATTTCGAATAATTATTGGATTTTGTGAATTTATCCATAAGCGGAAAGACAAATCTGACGACATTGGAATAGGCGTTTTAAAGTTTATAATCAATAGAATTTAAATTTTTACCGTAATTAATCATTTCAGACCATCAAATAATTATCAATGCGAAATTCCAAAGACATAGTTAGGAAAGAATTTGTAATTATTTTAATTAAATTTAATGATTAACTTTTTAAAATTGCCGCCTTACATAAAGTGACATTTGATTGAAATTTGAACAGGAAAACCAGATTGCCACGTTCATATTTTTCATTAACTCTACCGATTAATATATAAATTCCAATAATTAGTCAATATTTCAAATTATAACTCAATAAAATTGAACTAGAATAAAATAGGTTTATTTTATTAATTATTTGTTACTTTTTAGGTAATTATCGGGAATTCTCAATTTATGTGTAAGGAAGAATTGACAACGTTGCAAACAATCGATCAATAACAATTTTCTAGGTTATAATAAAGATTCCAATTACACCAAAATTAATCGATTTAACAATAAATTAAACCATTTTAAAAGAAATTATAAATAAATGGCTAGTAGTAGTGTAGAAATCGGTATAAATACTCATAAATTCTAATAAAAACAAGTAACATAACCTCACTTTTTTTGTTCTAGACGATGAACAAAAATACAAATTTGGGCCGTTGAAACTGTACGAAAACAAGCTGGAGATCGAGCGAAAAGACGAAACTATCTGTCTGTTATGCAACGAACAGTACAATTTAAAGAGAGAATTCGATAATTTCGTTAAACATCTATTCGAAGTCCACCAGATCGTGATCGAAGACATCCAAAATATCGAAGATTTACCCAGGTTTCTTCGCCGACAATCCAATAATTTTACAATAATCGATAATTGTACGAAATTTCAGGTATATACAGTATTGGCGCGATCGTTTCGAACACGATTCAATCGACGAAATCATCCCAACAATATCCGAGAATAACCGGCAATATTTCGTTATTTCGACATTATCGAAGGACGATAAAGAATTGCGGCATCGTATACGTTTAGATAACGTGTTAAAGATCCAAGAATTGGAGCGTTACGATCGGAATTATATCCGGCAATGTCTGTTCTGTCGGTCCATCTTCAAGGGTACCCGCTACGAATTCATCGATCATCTGCAATCGAAGCACAATTTCTATCTGGGCAGTCCGCAAAATCTCGTCTATATCGACGAATTAATCGATAAGATCAACCAGAAATTGATCGATCTGAAGTGCATCTATTGTGATCGCCTGTTCCCCGAACGGAATATTTTAAAGGAGCATATGCGCAAGAAATTGCACAAGAAATTGAACGAACACAACCACGAATACGATCGTTATTTTATTATAAACTATCTAGAAATCGATAAGAATTGGAAGAACGTCCAGAAAGAGAAGGATAATGGGGGCGATGATAACGATACGAATAAAGATGAGGATTATTACGATTGGAACGATCGGGATTGTCTAATTAAATGTCTATTGTGCAATGAAATCGATACGAATATTAACAATTTGTGTTTGCATATGGAGGGCGATCATGATTTCGATTTTGTTGAATTGACTAGAAATTTGGATTTCTATCAGAAAATCAAATTAATCAACTATATACGCCGACAAATCCATAATAATTGTTGTATTTATTGTAATCAAGAGTTTGGTGATAGGAAATTGTTGGAGAAACATATGTTGGATCGACAACATCATCAAATACCCGACGTTAAAGTCTATGATCAACCCGAGTAGGTTTTCAATTGATCAATCGATCAATCAGAGAAATACGTCGCTTATTATTTGTGATTTTGTGGGGTTTATCACGGTATTTCAACTTGAAGTTGGCTGTGTTTTTGTAATTTTGTTTGGTTAAATGTCAAATTTGTTAGGTTAAATGTCAAATTTAGTGGAGCATGAATCAATCTAAGACTCTACATAATAAAGACATAGCCAACTATATTTGAATCTAATAAGCGATTTATTTATTTTTTTGTAGTTCTAATTTAATTTTATTTGTAGATATTATTTTCCAACATTTGAAGATGATTCTTTTCTTTATTTGATCGATGATGTGGAGGATTAAAGGAAGATTAATCCATTTTTTTCGGGGAAAGTAAGTCTTTATTTTCATTGTTGATTTATGAAATAAATTTATTGGAAGATTGCTTCTGGGAATTTTATAGAAATCCCACTTAATCCTTCCAGTTTGTTATTTGTTGGGATTTTAAAGAAAGTATTTTCTCCATTTCTATTGTTCAAAGAGATTATTAATCGGATTGTACAGGGTGATTGTAGTTCGCCAGGAATTTGTGGAGTAATGTCTTAGTTTTGTTCGGATACTTCAATAAATTAATAAATGTCAAATCTTTAAGGGCCCTCTGCAGTTAAATAGACAATCGGAAAACAGGATTCATGCAGGACGAATAGGTGTTTTTAGACTCTCTAGTGAGTATAAGAGGAACTAAGTCAGCCGCTTTCCACACGATTGTTTATCACTAATTTTCCAAAAGATTTTCACTTTTTTGCAGCAACAATGGTACCGTTGGAAAGATAATGAAATAATCTATAAATTGCAATACACTTTATACAAAAATAATTAATTTTTAACAGATAAAAATAATAGATAAAATTTTGCCACCATAAATTTCCAGTAAATTTTCCGAATTTCAATCTCAAGCTATTTTCAAAATAATCTGCTATTCATTACCTTTCAAACAAGCCCTGGTTCAGTCGTCTAAGTTTAAAACTGTCCGTAAAAAAACAAAATTAGTATGTCGAAACCTTTCATCAATTTTCCGGAAAACTAACAATGCGATCGGAAAATTTCCAACAGATTTGGAAAACGCTTTTAATTGGCCACATGTTGTGTGAAATTCATTAGAAAATAAGCAATATTTGCCACGTTATGAGGGAAAATATAAAAAAAACCTGTAAAAAATGCTAAAAAACATGCCTCTATACTTCCTTCTGAAACTCCAAATTACATCCGAATTTCAAAAAATCATATATGTACTTCCCTCCCTCTTGAAATGCCCTTTGAAATACCGTTTAGAACATTGAAATTCGTTGGAAAACAAAACAGGAATCCTGTTTTCCGATTGTCTATTTAACTGCAGAGGGCCCTTAAAGCAACGATCATAGATAATATAGATATCCCACTTCCTCACCCAGACTAGTCCTCAGTTTTATGTCGAGGAAGATTCAGATGGCGCTTGAAACGTTATTACTAATAAAGTCACTATATATATAAAGTACCGCATTGGCATCCATTTTGTGTCTGAAATTTTACGCCAACTTCAAACAGAATGAAACAAGGCAGGCTCCTGCCAGTTATATTGGTGGGGGTAGGCAACATTAAATATTTAAAATTTAAATTTGGCGCGCTAAAAATTTAATGACCAGTGTCATTTATTAGTTGTCATCACCGACGTCATATAAATAGACCTGGCATGAACTTCGTTTGTTTGAAGCCAACATCTACAGTGGGGAAAGGGGAAAGTATACATGTTACTGGATTATGAGCCTTAGTGAACACCTGCTCTCATTGGTTAAAGTAACAGTTTTCGTGCAGGTTCGCTTCATGTCGTGCTGTTGTCGTACAAAGCATGGTGGATTGTTGCAAAAAGTGCACATCTATTTTGGGATAATCATAAATGAAAAGTGTGTTATATTTTATTAAAGCAGGTGACGGTGCAAAAAAGTAGTCTAAAACTTTAATTAAAAATGGGCAAAACCTGTTATTTGTGTCGAAGGACGTCTAAAAAGGCATCGACGCGATAATATCATCGGTAAATTTAAACATTTGTTGACCACGTTGCTAGAGATGTAAACAAAGCAGTGGCGTCGTAATTGATAAATATAAAAATATTGATCAATATAATTAAGCAGAAATTTTAATGTATTAATGTATCTAACACATTTCCACACAAGATCGTGAAGAGAAATTAAAATGGTTTCAAAAAATCTGGACATAGCACCGTCTTTCACTTGAAATATTTTATTTATTACTTATGTTGAGCATGTTTTTCGCGAGTCGTCACTGTTGCGGGTGTAAGCTTCCTCTTACGTCCCTCTCCCCTGGTCATGAGATGTTGGCTTCAAACAAACCATCCACATCTACGAACTATGCCAGGTCTATTTATATGACGTCGGTGGTTGTCATCTATTGTTTTCTGTTAAATGAAGGTCGCCTTCTGTCAGGCAGCCATGTTGTGTCTAGGAAATGTACTTCTCTCTCTAACACATTTGAACATTGAATTGCGGTACTTTATATATAGTGACTATGTTACTAATGGTTTGAATGGAACTCAAAAGCGCGGGCAATTTAAATTTTACTTAAGCGCGGGAGATTTAAATGTAAATTTTTGTCCTATACTGCAAGGTATTTATATTCAAAATTATTTGAATATAAATTTATTCAATATTACAAAAAATTACATACAAAAAGATTTTGTGGTACTACCAATTACTACTATTATCATGCAAATACCCATTAATAAACAATTAAATGCCTGATGTTAATTGATATGTAACAAACAATTATGATAGATGAATTTTCTTTGGATAAATAGAAATAGCAAAAGAAATACAATTATTTACACAACATATACACCAAAAGAAGTTTGTGCTATTATCAATTGCTACTACCATCAAAATACCCATCAATAAACATCCTAAAAATGTAGTACCACTTACGAATAAATATATACAATAAAAATAAAACTTAAAAACTAACTATAGCGGAATCTCCATATACTACAACACGAATAACAAGAGTTACTGGTGTTGTAATATACGTAGTCTCCGCTGCACCCGTCTCGAGTTTGCTTGGGCCCTCGCATCACAGAAGAGGCGCTTACAGTACCATGGAATACTGATACAACAAACAGCCTCTACAATGCACTTTTTGACAGTTTCAAAGTGCAAAATGCAATTAATCCACGTAAAATCTACCCGTTCACTAAGAATAATTGCAAACTCCTTTCGAACCCCGTATCCTTTAATTTGGAGGGTAATAAATGTTCAATAAGTTCTACCCCATGACCAACCGTAATAACTAACCTCTGCGATGGATAAGTCAATCTCGATTGATCATGGGATAGCTCTTTAAAATATATAAACAAATTACAAGGACGAGAGGCGTCGAATATGAGAACACTTTCGCATTGACTGCAATTATTCTTAGCCAGAATCTTAAGAGCAATGCAGCCACTCACATAAGCCCATGACAGTGACTTAATATTGCCTACGAAAGTTGCATTAGCTATTTCACTAGCAAAACAAGTACTGTCGTCAAGAGATATGGTAGCAGCTGCATTCTCATTCGACGCTGCATTTGGTACTTCTTCAACTTCAAATAAACTTTGCAAAGTACTTAATAGTTCCAAATCGTCTGCTTGGCAATTGGTCCCATGCAACCTTTCGCAAAGAAATCCTTTCACAATTTGAGCTTTTAAGGAGTTTACAAATTGTGGCACTGTAAGATTGTCGTTGCAGCCACATCCCGCACGAATGGACCAAACAAATTCTCGAGAAGGTCTTGATTTAACAGCCTGGTGCGGAGTTCGCTGAACCTACTCTGCCGGACAGTTTGCCAGACCCCCTTCATAGCACCAATGGTTATTAACCATCCATCCTAAAATAAATTACTTTAAAATAAAAACGATAAATATGTATCACAACATGAATACCTGTGATGGGGGCCGACGTCTAGCTCCTTCAAATGTCCAACTCTGGATACATTTGAAGACGTCGTCCCAGAACTCCAAATGGGGTGAATCCTCTTTGCTGCTCTTAAACATCCTAATTGAACAGAAAAAGATTATTGTCAAAAATAAGAACAGTTATACCATAGTTGTGTGCAAATTTGAACAGATTTTACCGAATTCTTTTTTAATAAAATGATTAAATCATTTAATTAAGTTATTTTTATTATTTAACTGAATTATTTGTTTAGCTGTTAAGTGCTCAATTACAATGATCAGTATGTTTGAAAATCAATAATCCGTCTCAAAACATGGGATTTATTAATTAAATAAAAGAAAAAACTGAAAATCAACCCATATAATAACATAATAAAATATAAAGGATTAAACGTATTTTGGGATAACTCCTATCATCAGATCCTAAATTAAATACAATTAGATATTTGGTTTATTATTATTATTTACTATATCAATTCAATTTAATTCAATTATTTTGTTTATAATTTTTTAGTAAAAAATTTGTTCAAAATTTAAAAACCAAATATCTAACTGTATTCAATTTAAGATTTGATAATGCAGTTATCTCGAACTACCTATAATCTTTGTTTTATTATGTTATTATATGGGTTGATTTTTTATTTAATACAATGATCAATTTTTTTAGTTGATCCAAACGTTATTTCGTAAAATAATTCAAATAACGACAATGAAATTAAATAATGTATCATTACCATCGACGTTCGAACTTTGACCATTAAAACTATCAAAGAGGTCGTTCACCATGATTAAAAATTCGGAAATTCCTGTGGCTTCTGTCGGCAGCCAACCTACAACAAAAAAATTGTTACTTAAAGCCTAAAAATTTACTTTTATGGATAATTACTACCTTTTGATATGAACAGATCAATCATGCCAGCCATAGTTAAATTGAATATTTGGGCCGCCATTTTTGATTGCATCACTGGCGCCAAATGTTGATCGGTAATTTTCCGGAGGAGCTGTAAATACAATTAAATTTTTTTTAATTGAAATTCAATAGAAATTGTATTTAGGTATTGTAGTATTGTATAATTATATTACCCTTGTTCTAGGCTGGCCGATTTTCTGTCCTTCGTATGTTTCTTTGATGTAGGTCCAGCGGGCTACCTTACGCACTTCACAACCGCCAAATGTGGAGTGGAAATGGATGGGATATTTAAGAAGGTGGGGAGGATCGAAGATGGTAAAAATTTGCCGATCTTAGTGGATAAAATAAGGATGGGATACCGAGGTGCCCATATTCCGCAGAGCACTAACATTTGTTGTCCCCATGTCGCAAATGGTGGCAACAACAAGCACACCAACATGGAGCAACGAGCTAATTACTTCGCGAATTATGGACTCTAACTCGCCCGGGCAAATACCCCCGTGGGAAAAGTAATAAGCAAGGGGTTGCTTCCACTTTCCCACAACACCTTGCGCCATGAAAACCAGGGCCTGAGAAGCGATATCGTTCCTCCTACCCTGATTTCCAAGGTCTACAACACCTTCGATACCATCTAAGAGAGAATTATAGAGAATGTCCTCTCTTATGATCATTTCATCGAACACAAGGCAGCACATTCTCTCTTCTTTCTTAAATGACTCGAGGCATTTCGCAAGGTGCTGGAATATATGCTGGTTTATCCCTGTAAGGAAAGGAACTTTGCTCAGAAGGCGGTGTAGTGTGGTCGGTGAAGGAAGAGCAAGGAATCTTCTGAGCAAGGAATAAGATCTGGGACTTCTTTGATGGAAATTTAAGGAAAGGAGTTTTTCTTCAAAGGTCCACCTTCTACCCTTGGAGGCCCGTTTAGCAGCCCTAAGTTGTGTAAGCATAAGGGCAACAGTGGGCGCTGGAACATTTTTTAAAATATTGCGAACCAATGTTTCGCCATCATCCCGTAATAATTCGATAATTTTGCCCTTATACTCTTGACACTTTTTCTTAAGGCTGCGTATATGGCGTTGTTTATTTCTCAGCACATGAATAAGCTGTTTGTCTTTCGATAAACTGCTGCTCATGCACTGAGAAACAAACGATCTCCTCAAAAATGAAGATGAACCCTGAAATGGATCTTGGGAATTACGGGGAGGATTAACCACCCCTGAAGAAGTAGACGCAACAGGTACATCTAAATCTTCAGGAGCAACCGTGGAAATTCGGGAAGAAAGAGGGAGGGGGATTGCATTTGAATTCAGTCTAGGACTTCCAGGATGGGCATAGGATTCTGGAGAAAAATGGCGTCCGCAAATGCGTTTGCTACGATAGAATTCGATGTCTTGATTCTCCGCACCAAGAGCTGTAATCCATGTCAGCAATCTAAAAATAAGTTCATATTAAAACAGTGCTTTATATCTTTCAATATAAAATTTTAGTTATTGGTTCATAATTCAAGTAATTTATGCAGAATGTGTTATCTTGGTTTGATGAAAAATGCACATAATCAATATGAAAAAAAATAAATCAACAGTGGATTTATCAATTGTGATTTTCATATGCTTCAATTCACTGATCGAAAATTTTCAATATTTCATAAAAGATCTCTTAGTTATAATTTAAAATTTTTCTAATGATAATACTACCGTTCTAGAAACTAACAAATTTTGCTATCAAATAAATAATTGATTTCTCCATATCTTGACTGAGTTTTTGATTAATTGAATGAATGGCAAATTTTCCTATTGGTTCTAAAAGGTTTTTTGCTTGATTAAATCGATTTGTTTCAATTAATTTTATCCATTTTCTCATTACAATAATGAGATTTACATATTTATTAATCCAATTTCACCAAATATTCCTGGAAAAGTGACAAATATAACTGCGAAACTGACGATATATTTGTAATCTTAGTTAGAAGTCCAAATAAGTATTTCATTTCCCGTTCAATGTTTCAATCTTTGCGTCAATCTTCCAGGAAACAGATTCTGCATATATCATTTGATTAGATGTAATCACTATCTATCATTATCTATCATTGTTGCTTATGTTATTACTAGACTTAGGATTTGGTCACTTTCTTGGGGCGCTGTCAAATCTGATCCCTGAAAAATTTGGCAAGAGCGGCACATGAATTTCGATTTTAAACTAGTTGTTTTATCCGTCAACAAACAACAACAAGGCAAGGCGCTCTATATCGATAGCAACAGAATTTAAAAAAACAGTTGACCAATTGTAAAGATTTGTTTAACTTAGCAACGTCATCGCTAAAACGCAGGTGTTTGATTTTAGCGAAATTTTTGACAGATTCAGCTTCCCCACCATGATTCTCTCATTGTAGTTCGTTTAGGTTAATGAACAAATGATTTATACCGAAAAATAAATGAAATTTTACTCACGAATTTATAAATTATCCATAATTCTAAATTAATTTACTAATTCTGATGAATACTAATCATAGAAATTATTTTTATATTTAATTAATTACAAGTAAATTGCCGATTATTTGTATTTTAAATCAGTTACGTCACTGGTACGTTTTGACAGTTGAAATTTTTATTGTGCAACTGTACATCCTAACTCTAGTTATTACTTGAGTTGATAGCTAAATTGCACTTACTTTGATGGTTTTAGAGAAAAAAAATGCAGGGGAAATTGTTCATTTTCAGTTTCTCCACAAAATACACATCTATCTAAAATGGGAAAATTGAAAATTAAAGGTTAATCTAAAGAGTTTAATTTAAAAGTTCAAATGTACTTACAGGTTCTTTCGGACATCGTAAAAACGAAAATAAATCACTTTAAAATGTTTTTTTTATTGTTTTAAGATACACACATACAAACACAGCCACACGCACGCAACAAATAAAACAATTTAACTCTGAATTTTGAAAAAGATCTAGGCGAGTTTTTTGAAAAATGATTGATCAGTTAATTTACTAGTAAACAACAAATTTGCAATGGCTACTAATGAAAATGGCGGGGTTGTTTTTCTTTTTAAAACTTTATTTAATTTCAATTTAACAAACATTACAAGCGCCACCTGTAGGTACTAATAGGAACTTATATTGAAGAGAAACTTTAAACAAACTTAAAGTCACTATATACATATATAAAGTACCGCAATTTAATGTTCAAATGTGTTAGAGAGAGAAGTACATTGTCTAGACACAACATGGCTGCCTGACAGAAGGTGACCTTCATTTAATAGAAAACAATAGATGACAACCAATAAATGAGACTGGTCATCAAAATTTTTAGCGCGCCAAATTTAAAAATGTAAATTCTAAGGGCCACTTTTACAATTCTGGGATAAACCAGGTATAAACTTATTTCAAGAACAAGGTCTTAAATTCGATTTTACAACAATACGATAATAACGGTATAGAATAAACTTGGAATAACCATGAGGTTTTCTTATTCGGTCGGTCAGGTATGGAACATACAACTTATCCAAGGAATAACAATACAGGCATGCGCATTGCGCAAATTGTTTTGACAACATATAAATTATTAGCTATAACCGATTGAATTTTTTTTATGTTGGCCACGTTACCGTTGTTGATACCCTTTTAGCGCACGAAAACGTTTAATAATATACATATATGTATATAAACGTTCAATAATTTCCTCGTCGTCATCCAAATCGAAAATTGGAATATCTTCTACATTCCACATGATGTATTTTTTTATTATAGCACTTAAATAAACAGAATCACATCAACGAATAACAGCAACAAACTAAGAGAACCATTAAAAATCACAAACATAAATATTTTTTCAAAACTTATTGAACAAATAATACAAAAAACTCAAAATCAATTCCCATATAATAAATACAAAATTGTAGGATTACATATGTTTTGGGAAAAATCCCATCATCAGATCTTATTTAGATTTTTAACATCAAATGAAATTAATTTATCATTAGGTAGTAATTGAAATTTATTTTAAAAATTAATTAATTCAATTGAATTTTTAACTGAAAATTAAACATATGTAACCCTACAATTTTGTATTTATTATATGGGAATTGATTTTGAGTTTTTTGTATTATTTGTTAATTAAATCCCATATTTTGAGTAAAAATGGATTCTTGGTTTTCAAACATTACAAAACTTATTGAGCGTGGTCATGCGCAATGTGATTTTGTAATACCAACCTACCGTTATTCATCGTATAACTATCTAATAACCAAAAGCGCATTGTAAAATCGAATTTAAGTAATACCTAGAATAAAATAGAGTATAAATTTATTCCTTAGATCGTTTTTCTCTAAATTATACTTGCTTTGTAAAAGTGGCCCTAAGTATTTAATGTTGTCTACCCCCTCCAATATAACTGGCAGGGGCCTGCCTTGTTTCATTCTGTTTGAAGTTGGTGTCAAATTTCAGCCACAAAATGGATGCCAATTCCGGTACTTTATATATATATATATATATATATATATATATATATATATATATATATATATATATATATATATATATATATATATATATATATATATATAGTGACTTTAAACAAACTTAGATGTTAGATGTAACAAGTTACGACACTATTCATCAGAGGCTTTGCCAACTAGGAAGTGAATAGCATTGTACACCTTGTATATATTTAATTATTACCAGTACGGTTCGTTATTTAATAAAAATGGAGAGAGAGAGAGACAGACAGACCGATAAAAAGTCATATGTGTCTTCATTCCTATTCACAGAATTAGCCTGATTATACAGCGTGTATAATGGTATTTTGTTTCGCAAAAAGAGAGAAAAGAGAAGATTTTATAGATATTTCGCAAGTACTTTATAATTGTTAATTGCTGGTATTCTTCTAAAAAAATTATCTCCATTTCTATTGTTCAAAGAAGATATTGCAAAGATTAAAGGAACATATTTTGTATTATTCTCAATGGCGGCTCATTAAAGATTCTTCCTTTGGAATTTTAGAAAAATCCCATTAATCCTTCATATTTGTTAATTGTCGCTATTCTAAAAAAAAGCAGTATCCCCACTGAATAATAACAGTATTATTACCAGTGGCGGCTTGCTACTTCATAAATGAAAGAGATGGGTAGGGGGAAGAGAAAAGTTTTATAAAAATTCCACAAATTCATATTCGTTAATTGTCGATATTCTATAAGAAAGCGTTATCTCTATTTCTATTGTTGAAAAGAGTTATTAACGAAATTATAGAGAATACGATTCTTTATGACCAGTAGCGGTTCGTGACTTAAAACAACGATACAAGAGAGAAATTTTCGAAATCCCACTAACTCTCTTTTAATTTGAAACGTTACTATTCCAAACTAGGGATTATTCACATTTATATCTTCATTTTTTAGTTATTTAATCGGATTATACACAATCATTGCACAGTCAACCATGCCTAGAAAACTTACTATCGTAGTTTGTTTCAGTTGTTTGTCGAATTTATTAAAATACGAACCAATCTAAGACACTATGAAATCAAAATAGAGCGAACTGTAAAGCGAAATACTGTTGTATATATTGTGTATATGTTTATTTCAACGAAAATCTAGCAGCTGATAAGAAAGACAGGATAATTTGGATTAGAACAAGGCACAATACAATTTCATCTACCGGTTGGTCATGGTTTTGATTGCGTCGTAGCTTTGTTCGCAAAATCTATCAGCAAATGACAAATAAAAAAAATTACAACATTAATCAAAAACATGTGAAACTGTGATGTAAAATTGCGATTTACTCCCAGAAAATGTTTCGAAAAAACCTCGCAATTTTTGTTCAAAATCCACTTATACATTTGTGTATAATCCAGTGGAAGTTAGGGCAGTTAGAATTTATATAAAATGAGAGCTGAAAACTTACTGAAACGGCTTTGATTGCGTTAAAGTTTAAGAAATTTGAAAACTATAATCGTGTATGATTTGTCTACCGATTGGTTATAATTTGAATGAAGAGCAAATTATTAACGAATCATATCAACAGAACAATTATGAATGATTTGATAAAACAAAAACTGAACCAATAGACACGCCTATTAAATTTATGCAATATCAAATGATTGGTCATTACTCCGCTGATATTCTTTTCTATTGGCTAGTAATTCAACTTGGTCCAATCAGAAAGTATAAATAAGTTACAACTAATCAAAATATAGCAACTTGTTCACGTGATATGAATTGCTCCTTTTGATTATTTGAAAACGTATTGAAGGTCAAATTTACAACCAATAAAACAATGCATTATTATTATTATTTCAATATAAAACAGTGAAAATAAAACAATATTCGTTGCACTTTAATCTAATACTATAATCGATTTCTTACGGTTTTTTTGTTTTAAATTTGCTTAACTTCAATCTGTTCTAAAGCTACCTTATCAGCATTCTCACTTAAAATCGACTGTTTCACATAAGTTTCACCTTGTTCTTGTTGCTGTTCTTCAACAGTTTGATCTTCAATCTTATCTTTATTTTCATCGGTATCTTCTTTTTCTTCTTCATCGTCACTTCTGCCATGCAACAATCGATTGATCTTATCAGCCAAATGCATATTTTCTAAAATGGTAGCATGATTCCCTGGGAAAATACGTATTTCAACAGGTTGTTCACACAATTCTTGTATACGATAATCTTCTGGTAATTGTGTTAAACTTGTCTGTTCGGGTTTATACAATTTAACAATCGATTTCAATTTATTATAAGTCGGATGATAACGATCTAATGCTTTCAAACGCATAAATGTCGCTTTGGCAAATTGCTTCCAATATTGTGTTGAATGTTCGGTATCATTCGGTACGATTTCTTCACACAATTTCAAACGATCCTCAAACGTTGAACAACCCAAGAGGTTATCTTTGTTCTTCATTACCACCTCGAATGGGACGTGCAATGTTAAAATTTGACATAAGAAGCCGGTTTGGAAATGTGCCTCGGAACCAACATCTAGCGTTGCTTTTAATAAGTTACGTAACATATAGGGGGCGCCATCAATGCAGATTAGTGTGCCGATATAGCCGTTCTCTTCAAGCATACTTACAGTTTCCATTGCCAAAACAACACCCCATGAATAGGCGATCAAGAAGAATGGCTCATCTTTTGACAGTTTCGGCTCAATTACCTATAAATTTAAATGTAATATATACATAGTATTTCGAACACATATGGGCTCAAAATAATGAATGCCAAGGTAGAAAAAACAGAAAGATAAGAGATAAAAAGGGATGAAACTTTGCAGGAGAGTTACTGAAGTGGAAAGATTGAGGAAAGAAAGGAAATAGGAATGAAGAAGAAAAGAGAAAGTGAAGAAAACTTGAAAAGAAAAACGGAAGCAAATAAGGAATGAAAAAAGGAAGTATGAAAAAAAGATAAGAAGTAAGGCGGAAAGAAAAAAAATGAAAAGGAGGAGACTGGAGAAAAAGAGAACAGAAACGAGGAAGAGTGCAAACAAGGAATGAAAGAAGCAAGGAAAAATGACAGAGAGAAAAAATGGGAAGAAGAGAAGGAAGCAGGAAAAGACAAACTTCAGCATGGAAGCACAAACAATGAGAAAACGATGGAAGAATGAAAGGAAGGAAAGAAAGAAAAAGAAAAGCAGAAAAGTGGGATAAAAGCGAACGTAAACTAGGAAGAAAGTAAACAAGGAATGAAAGAAGGAATAAAAATGGAAGGAAGAAAGAAAAAAGGGGAAACAAGGAATGAAGAAGAGAGTAGTAGGCAAAGAAAAATGAAAGCAACGCAGGAAAGAAATAAAGAAAGAACGAAAAATGAAAGAAAAGAAAAGTAAGGAGGATATGAGAAAAAAGAAGAGGAGAAGAGTGAGAAAAAGCGAATGGAAACAAGGAATAAGATAAACAAGGAGTGAAAGGAGGAAAGATAAAATAGAAAGGAAGGAGAAAAAAAGCCAGAAGGAAATAGGAAAATAAAAGCAAAAGGAAACAAGGGAAGCAGAAAGAATGGAAGAAAGGAAAGAGAGAAGGATGAAAGAGGAAAAATAGAAAAGGGGAATGGAAAGAAGAAAACACAAGCAATGAAGAGAGCAAACAAGGCAGGAAGTAAGCAACGAAAGGAAAACAAAATGTGAGAAAGAGCGACAGAGGAAAAAAGAAGAAAAAATAAAGAAAAGAGGAAAAGAATGATGAAAGGAAAATGGAAAGCAAAAAATTATAAAAGAAAGAAAGAAGGAAAGACGGGCAGAAGAAAGAAGAAGAGAAAAGAAGGGAAGAAAGAAGCTGACTGCAGGTGGCCGTTTTCTCTAGAATTTTATGGAGAAAAATTAAAAAAATGTTAGGGGAACATCCTTGAGTTAGTCTGAGTTATTTAACATCTGTAACTCGATTCTAACATGGGTAGAAATAATCATTTGATGAGCAACTTTTAAATGAACTACAAACCTCAAATTTTGCTACAATGATCTCTAAGGACCCTTTTCTGTAAATCCTTGAAATATTTTTAGACTTCCCAATTAAATTCTCTAGTTTTAACTCAAAAATTTTTTTTTTAAATCACTATATGGAGAATAGTAAAATTTGTAGCCCTACCGTATAAAGATGGCTGGACATCGCTTCAATTGTATCATCGTTACGATCCAACGGGAACTGGATGCAACTAGTGTGAGCTTCTAAATTCATAGCCAACGGTTCAACAACTGACGAAACACCTTCTGTACCAGGAAACATGAAAACTTTCGGCCCATCTGTACGTGGCTCAAGTTTCGATTGCATTTCAACGATTGGAAATTTCGCATGTGTTTCATTGGTCATTAAACGTAACATCATCTCAAAACCGGTAATTGGACGTTCCTTCTTCTTACCACTATTACCTTCCGTTAATTTCTCTTCTTGTATCTCTTCTAAACGTGCAAAAGTTAAATTCCTCATATCTTGTGGTGATAAGAAAACTTCAAATTCACGTTCTAATGTTTGCTTTATTTCCACAGCACTCATCGAATCCATACCCAATTCGGCTAATGTAGCATGCTGACTTATTGTTTTCAAATCACGTATACCTAAAATGTTGGCAACAGCTTCAACGATTGTTGTCGCACCACCGGCACCACCACGTTTCTCAGCCACAACCATACTGCTGACAATTGGATTGGTTTGCTTCAATAATTGATCCAATACTGATAGACAACTAGTGATGCGTTGTTGTAATGTACCGCCGATTTCAATTTCTGTATCCATTTCTTGCATTTCTGCAACTAGACCAACATCACCAACAGCACCCCATTCAATTGCCAAGCCGGGTAAACCGTCTGCTTTACGTTTTTCACAGATACGTTCCATAATTGAATTGGCCATACCGTAATTCGTTTGGCCGGCATTACCACGACCACAAGATACTGAAGAAAAGATGACAAAATCTCTGCAAAAGTTAACCAAAATTAAACGCCAACGTCTTGAGGATGAAATAAAACAAATTATAGTGCAAACTGTCCGAGTTGGACAATCATCGTGCTGTCAAAAGCTGACCACAATAGACAAGTGTTCCAATTTATGGAAAATCTCATCATTTTTGGAACGTACAGGCTTATTTTATAAACAAAAATGTAGAACATCTAAAAATAAGAAGTACTTTGTATTCAGCCTCCACTGAACTCTTTAAACTTTCCAAAAATCATCAGTAATGCTTCAAATAGAGCTACAGCTTATTTAAGAAGAGCAATATGGATGTGATAAGAGAAAAAAGAACGAAAAAATAGAAGGAAAATAATGATTTAGAAATACAGAATAGAAAAAGGCAAAGAGAAAAGGGAAAGGACAGGAAAATAAAAAAGGATCGAAATGAAAAAGAAGCACAAAAGAAAATAGTTATTAACATCATAAGTCCGGGAAAACAAATTTTACAGTACAAGTGGCGCTTAAAGACGAGGCGAAGAAGGAGCCGGGTCGTGAAACTCGAAACGAGTACTGTAAAAAGTGTTCACGGACGAATGTCGTTATGTATTTTATTTCATCCTGTACCAAATTTCATTTTAAAGAAACATTGAAATTAATTCCAAAATAATTTAACAAATGCTCCAAATTTAGTTACATTTTCGGAACATGATTGGCAACGGTTGTTTGGCAATCGTTTAATTTGTTGATTTTGTTGAAATAATTTGATGCGTCAAAATGAATTCTAATGCAAATCCTCCAGAAATTGTGAGAAAATGTGTATTTGTATTGAGAGCAATACAAATTGTACTATTAATCTGACCATTAGTATTTAAATTTAATTGTTAATTTTTCATTATAGATGTAGTTTCGAATAAAAGATTTCTTAAACCTGAATAGCTGTTATTGCCATGATTAATTTTATGTTTCCAATAGCAACATTTACCGGGCAAGGCTGTTTTTTGCGTTTTCCCGAATTCAAACTGTTGACGTAAAGTATTGAAATTTGACACAGGATGAAATAAAAAAATAAATAAAAGGGCAGGAGAGTAGAATGAAATCGGCTAAAAAGAAGGAAGCAAGAGAAGTATAAAAAAGCAGAAAATATTGAGAGATAAAGAAATAATGTAAGAAATCAAGCAAAAGAAAGAATGAAACTGCAAAGGAGAGAGAAAAAGAAATAATAGAAAAGAGAAAGCAGAAAAAGAGAGAGAAGATAGAAAAGACAGAAAGTAAGCAGTAAAACAGGAAACGATTGCGAGAGAGCTAGAGATTGAGGGATAGGAAAAAAGGAATGAGGAAAGAAAGCAAGCTTGGATGAAGACGCAGAAGGGTGGAAGCAAGGAAGCAATCAAGAAAAGAAGACGCAAGTAAGGAAGAAAGGGAAGGCATACGGTTGAAGATATGAAGGAAAGAGGGAAAGAAGGAAGGAGGGAAAGAAGGAAGGAGGGAAAAATGGAAAGAAAGAAGAAAGAAGAAACTAAAGGAAGAACAGAAAGTTGGAAGCAAGAAAGAAAGCAAACAAAGAAAAAAGCAAGAAAACAAGCAAAGAAGGATGAAAAAAGACAGGGATGAAGGGGTAGAAGCAAGGCAGTAAACAATCGAGAAGAGGAAAGATACAAGTAAGAAAGGAAGGGAAGCATGGTTGAAGGTAGGAAGGAAGAAGAAATGAAAGAACAAAAGCAGATCTGAAGCAAGGAAGGAAGCAAACAAGAAGGAAGAAAAAAAACAAACAAGGAAGGAATGAAGGAAGCAAGGAAAAAAGGAAACTAGGCAGGTGCTCCTATTAGTTATAAATTTTAGAGGCTAATAAATTGCATCAAGTGATAAAATCATTATCAAGTAGTTTCGACATCAATTATGAACAAATGATAAAGTAATTAGTGAGGTTAAATCAGCTGAGGTCAAAATTCGTTTCAATTACTTCAGTTAATTTGTAAAAACTAAAAGTTTGATTATAAAATTCAACCAAAAACTGAACTGAAAGGAATCATTTACTGTCAATCAAAGTATTACTACCAAGGTTAAACTTGAAGATTAATACATTTCAGAAGTATCCAAATTAAAATCACCTTATCGCGGTCAAATCAGATGAAATGGAAAATTGTTATAGGATCTGAAGATTAGGTAAATCAAAATCTTTTCAATTTACAACTTGATCACAACCTGAAGATGGCGAAGTTTGATAAAAACGTATTTGACAAAAATTGATGACGTTACAAATTCTGAGGTCTGAATGTCAAAATCATTTTCAAGTACGTAGAATTTTAGAAAATCATGTTTTTATAGCTGCTACTAACTTTAGAGACTGCAAATACCACAAATTAAAATTGAATGCCAATATTCTGAGGATAAAATAATTGAAAATGTCTCTACTGAGGTCAAATTTGAATGTTGACAATAATAAGGAAACAACGAATTCGTCCTGAGGATTGAAGAAACCAAAATATCTCATCTGAGGTCAAAAGTAAGTAAGTAAATTATTTCTGAAGTCTGCTAGTTGGATGATCTTTGGACAAACTCGTTTCAAAATAGTATCAGTATTTAACTTCTAAGGTCAAGTTCTAAAGAGTGAATGGGGAAACTTACAAGATGTAATTGATTAAACAGAGGTCAGATTTAAAGCCAATAATGGAGCTACAACTGTACCAAATTATGAGGTCAGGATCGATAGAAAATTAAAATATTCCTATTACAATGATATAGAAAAATGACGGTACTTACTCAAGTTCCGGACATAATACCCTCGATAATTCATCCAAATATTGTGTAGCATACGCTTTCGGTTCCAATGATTTTTTAAAGTTATCAACATTCTGATTCTCCAATAGTGCATCTTTCAAAACTACAGCTAGATTAAAGATCGAATTAACAGTTCCTAAACTATTTGCCTCTTTCAAAAGTGCCTCACAACCAGCTCTTGTTGTAATATCAGCTGTTGAAACGTGAATAACAGACCCATAACCCTTCCAAATTCTACGCAAGAAACACAAAAATCAATTATTTTCTCCTATTATTTAAATAACGGTCGTACCTGATTCTGTAGGCTTGATATCCGGTTTTTATACCTTTCCTTGATGTCAAAACAACTTTTCTAGCACCTCTTAGTACCAACCAATCGGCTAGTTCAAGACCAAAACCACCTAATCCACCGATAACAATATAGACCTTATCTGGATTGCACGTGTACCTTGGTGTTCCTTTCATGATTCGTGTATAAGGTGGGCAAACGACTTCATTCTCTTCCTTACGGATCTGAATTAAGACTTTACCAATATGTTTACCATGCGCCATTAAACGGAAAGCATCTTCTAATTGGTCTTCTTTGAATATAGTACGATGTAATGGACGTATGGCACCATTTACAATATTTTTCTTCATTAATGGGTAGATGAAATGTTTATGGTGATCATCACGGAATAGGGCATCCAACATGACACCGTGAAAACTGGCTTCTTTCTCCAAAAATAGCAGCCGTAACCGATTATCATTGGCCAAATCGAATTTGCCTATTTCCAAGAAACGTCCACCATGGGCCAAACAGCGTACCGAAGCTAACAATTTCTCTTCAGCTAGTGAATTTAGTACAATATCAACACCACGCCCTTTTGTATATTTGGAGATCATCAGTTCGAAACTTGTATCACGTGAATTACCAATTTGATGGTCTTTCAATTGTGGGAAACGTTTCTTCAAAAATTCCCGTTTTTCTTTAGTACCAACTGTGGTAAAAACGGTACAACCATAATGTAGAGCCACTGCAATAGCAGCTTGTCCAATACCACCACTGCCGGCATGTATCAGTACGCTTTCGCCACGTTTTAGAGTTGTTACCATGAAGAAAGCGTACAAGACAGTACCGTAAACAACGGGTGTTGTAGCGGCTTCTTCTAAAGTCCAATGCGATGGTACCTCCCAAGATAGGTAATTGTCGGCTTCTACAAGAGTTGCCATAGCTTTAGCTACTGTCATACCGAAAACACGCTGACCACTGCAAAAATTCAACGTTAGTACCGACATTTTGCCAAATTTCAAGCCAATTTACTTTGGCGTACGTCCTGAGAACTCAAAGCCTTGTACACAATCCTGTAAGGTACGATTCAAAGTAATAATATCAGAATTAATCCGACCAGTGGCTGTCATAATATCACGAAAATTAACAGCCGAATAATACACCTAAAAATGACCGGATTAGGTCTGAGTAACTATTTAAAAAATGGTACATTACCGAAATCAGACTCGTCTCAGGTGGTACTCTTGATTGTGAATTCAACGGACCTTCAATCCATTTTAAACTGGACAAATCACCTCTCTGGGTTACATTAACAAAACAATGCTCACGTTCAACTTCACATAAATTCTCCAATAAAATATGCCGATAAGTACCCCATTGTTGGTTTTTGAACACGTTTACAGCTAAATTCTTTTTTAATTGTTGCTGATAGAAGGGAAGATTTACATCAAATTTCGGTGCTGTATCCGTTATAAATACAGATTTAACATTATTACCACCAGGTTCACGTCGGAGACAGTTCACAAGGCCCAATACACCGCTCAAATTATCATCCTGAGCCATTACAACGATATTCTCTTGTTCTTTGACAGATTTTTGAAGGTACTCCAACCAGGTAAAAGTCTCAGTAGTGGTACTAATATCGACAATTGCCGGTGGTTTGAATTCGTAATTCTTACGAATTAGTACCAAACGATCAGTATCGGTACTATGTACTGTTAAGACATCGATATCATCACCTACTGGGGCTAATTCACAATCTAGTACCTCTCTAGATAGAATAAAGCCTTTCTCTTTCAGTACCCCAAAGGCTTGGTTCAAAATTATAGTCCTATGTAAAACATTACTAGCAACAACTAAGGTACAATCACTTTGTGCTACCAATTTTTGATCTTCTATAGTAACATTAGATAGTTCCAAAGGTTCTTTTGATAAGATAGTAATCTCAGGTCTTATCAAAGGTAAATCACCTAAAACTTCATAGATTAAAGGCCCCAAAGGCTGGCTATCAACAGGAGTAGCTTCATCAATCAATTCGACAACTTTAACTTTCATCCCAGGTAGATTTTCTAAAATTAGTTGCATATTAACCCGCATTGAAGAATGTGTAGGTATCTGTGTGATATTCGGTACGAATTCGTATTTTTCTAAAACAGGTTCACCGCGTGGTTTTCGGCGTGGTATTGATTGAGCAGCCAGGCCGCGAATTTCAATGAAACCACACCTAATTTTGGTTGTATTGTTGAGTACTTATTGAAAAATTCTATG
This sequence comes from Mylabris phalerata, assembly GCA_020740385.1. Taxonomy (NCBI): domain Eukaryota; kingdom Metazoa; phylum Arthropoda; class Insecta; order Coleoptera; family Meloidae; genus Mylabris; species Mylabris phalerata. Next base: position 829,961 of record JAJEOX010000290.1, read on the forward strand.
GTACTTACTTGATGACGTTGTTATCGTTGTAAATATATACAGGAAGGCTTGGATTTTCGCCCATTGATTGAGCATAGGAGATATGGCGTTTGGCATCGACTGTTAGACGTTTAATGCTTGTCGGTACGTATAAGTACCTGGTGTCGATTTGGAGTATTTTCATTTGAAGCATATTGTCGATAAATGTGATCCAATTACCGTCCCAATTCAGGAAGCCGCGAGTGGCTGTAACGTCGCATTCTTTGATTTTACGGAACATACCTCTGGAAGAAACAGTAGTTTTGTTAAAGAAATGAAGTTAAATGTGGGCAAAACAAAGTTTAATATTAGAAATACTAAACAACCGTACAAATTTGAAGGTATTCTTTGATCTCATATGAACATGATTGTTAATGATGAACAGGCAAAAGTATGCAAAACTGAAGGCATTGTTTGATTTCGATTTCTAAGAGAGTTTTTGAAAACAAAATTGGACAAGAAATTTCAAAGCTTGATAAGATTGAAAAAATCAGATAAAATTGAAAACATTCTTTGACTTTATAAAAGGTAATAGGATTTCTTATGAAGAATTCAAGCAAAACTTCAGTATAAAATAATCGAAAATTAAGTAAGCTGCAAAGACTGGGAAAAATTGATCTTATAGAACATACTCCTGAAATAAACATGATTTTACTTAAACATTTTTAGCCAAATTTGGGCAAAACAAAATCTAAGACAGAAGAAATTGGAAGTACTGGGCGAAATTGAAGGCACTCTTTGATCGTTCGAAATAAACAAAATTTTTGATGAAGAAATGAAGCAAAATTTAGTCATTACCAAATAATAGACTAAGAAAATTTTGAAAAAATTGAAGACATTCTTCGTTATTACAGAACACACTTCCGAGCAGAATTTTTGATGAAGAATGAAGCAAACTCGAGCAAAACGGGATCCAAAATCTGGAAAAATTGAAGGCATTCTTTAATTTTTCGGAACAAACAGGACTTTTGATCAGAAAGTAAGCAAAATTTAAGCAAAATGAAATCTAAAACTAGAAAAGCTGGAAAAAGCAGGCAAAATTGAAGACATTCTTTGATTTTACTGCACATTTTTCTAAAACAAACAAAATTTTTCATGAAAAATTAAAGCAAAATTCGGACAAAAGATGAAATTGGAGACAATCGTTGACAAACAAAATCAAAGATTATGAGAATTGGAAAAACTGGGCGTAATTGAAGACAATCTTTGATCTTACAGGACTTATTTCTGAAAAAGGGTTTTTTTAATGCAAAACTGAAGTGCAATTTGAAGGAAACAACGTCTAAGACTGGAGAAACTGCAAACTTGAAGATATCCTTGGATCTTACTGAATATATTTATAAAACAAACAAAATTTTTGGCAAAAAAATGAAGCAAATTTAAATCCAAAGCTTGGAAACGCTGGAAAAAAACCGGGCTAAATGAAAGTACTCTTTTATCTTACAGAACATATTAAAAAAAATTGTTTTTTTATGAAATCACAATGTAAGCGAAATAAAAACGAAGACTGGAAAAACTGGAAAAATTGGCACAAAATTGAAGCAAAATTCGGACAAAACAAAATCCAAAACTAAGGAAGCTTAAAAATCGTACAAAATTGAAGATACTTACTTGTAAGTATAACCACGCAATTTTAATTCTTTATAAACATCTTTAGTTTGTAATGGTATTTTATTCTTTTCTTCATCAATTACTGGTATGGGTAATTTGAGTTGATCGTTAACCACATTCAATGACACTTTTATTTTACCAGTTGCAACAGCCTCTCCACCTTCTATAACTTCAAAAACACCACTACCACGTTGTATCATAACAGTTAGATCACATTTTGACTCCAACGATAATGGTGTCGCACGCAAAAATCGACAATCTTCAAAAATAATTTGCATATCACTTGTCATCATACCAACAACCAAACCCAACGCCTCCCAAACAAAATACAAATAACCAGTAGCTGGGAATAGATTGCGACCATCGATCACATGACCGCCCAAAAATTGCCAAACATCCTCCTTTGGACTGAAACGGTTATTCTTCTCACCAGACTTCAATGTATCATCGGACGTGTAAACGGTAACGAACCAGTCTTTAGAGTGGTCCCAACGGATCATTGGGGAGATCATTGGAGTACCTCTACTAACCGGATATTGGATTGTTGGATATAATTCAGATAATTTCAAAGTGTAACCGTGTTCGTAGAGTTGGCCCAAAATGTCCAAAAACTGATTTAAATTCTTATCATTCGGTGTGAATGATAAGAATTCCAAATAGTGATTTTTGGGTGGTTTTAAGTCATTAGAACCAATTGCCAAAATGATACTACCACGTTCTAAATTATTGGTCAAATGATCGATTGAAAAGAAGATGTTTAAGGTGTTGACAAAATGATCAGCTGAGGCTAATTCTGTTGTTGTCGGTGATAACCACTTACTACCTCTTGGTTTTGGTTTGGTGATAATCCCACGTAAACTCCTCAACAACTGGGGTTCTGTAACAAAAATTTGCAAAATTCCAATCAAAATTGGTTAATTTACCGACAACTTACTGATCTTTTGAAAAGGATTCTCCACCGCTAAGGCTTTACCAGCTTCGGCAACCACATGGGCGATTTGATAAGCCGCCAAAACTGTCTCTTCCAAAGTAATTGAACCTTCATAATACCCACAAATCAGTTCACTAATACCATAACCTATGTAGCCATCAACTTCGAGATTTATAGCTTTCAAAAGGTCGACAATACCGATTTGTAGGGCAATGTTGCCCAAAATTTGGTCAAAAATGTCGACACTCTTCGTTGAAATCTCCTTCAAATTGACTTTTTTCGCTAGCAAAAGCTCGCTAACTTTCTGCACACTTTGGGCAAATTTCTGGAAATTTTCCAATTGGCGATAGATTATTGTCCAATCTTTGCCAAAATCGTTAAACACCAAATATAGAGGCTTCTTTATCGCTAATGAGTTTTTAATCGATCTTTTGATCTCTCCTGATTGATTTACAAGCGAATAACCACGATAAAGATGTTGGCTTATGTTTATCTCGAATAGACGATGATATAAATGGACATATTCGGCATCTAAGGGTCGATTTTTGATATCGTCAAAAATTGTAGTAAGTGCCTCCTCAGTACGACCACTGATGCAAACCAATCTTGGTAAATTGTCACACAATTCTTTGGGTTTCTGTTTCGGGTTCCAATGCATCAGAACATGACAATTACCACCGCCAAAACCGAAACTATTAACAGCTAAAATTTTAATTAATATAAAAAATTGACCTCAGTAGTTGTCTATTTTGGGTTACCAATTAAACCACGATCATCTTCAAACGGTATTTTCTCGGTAACAACTTTGATACGTCCCTTTTCTAAGGCTTCTAAGCCTTCACGAGGACGTGTGAAGTTTATATTGGGTGGTATGCAGTCGTTCTCCATACCGAGGATCACTTTGGTGATTGAACATAAGCCAGATGATGGTTCACTATGGCCGATGTTTGATTTAACTGAACCGACTAGTAGTGGACGATCGCGGCCTTTACAGAATGTCGCATCGATGGCTTCCACTTCTTCCGGATCACCCACTTTGGTACCTAAGCAAAAATTTCGATCAAAATTACCACTAAATGAAGAGCAAACTTTTGTATTGATGGTTTAATCGGCAAATTGCGGTCGAATGGACTACCAAATAGAGAGCAAAAATTTTAATGAACGCCTTAATTGGAAATTACAATCAAAATATTAACCAAAAAAGCAAAAATTTTGATAAATGGTCTAATTAGGAAGTTGCAGTGAAAATTATTACCAAATTAAAAGCAGAAATTTTGATCGTGGCCCAAACTAGAGTCAAAATAACTTCCAAATAAAAGGCAAAAAATTTAATGAACATCTTGATTGGGAAATTACAGTAAAAATAATTACTCAATGAAGGCCAAAAACTGTAATGAACGGTTTAATTGTAGATTATGGTCAAAATCACTTCCAAATTTAGCGCAAGTTACAGTCAAAATGACTATCACATGAAGAATAAAAATTTAATGAACGGTCTAATTACATTCAAGATATCCACCAAATTTAGGTCATAACTGTTGATAAATGGCCTAATTAGGAAGTTGCAAATAAAATGAAAGCAAAAATTTTAATAAACAGTGTAATTAGAAATCTAGTCAAAATAAGTATCAAATGAAGAATAAAAATTTTAAGGAACTGCAACTGGAGGTTGCAGTCGAAATAATTGCCAAATAAAGGGCGAATTACGGTCAAAAAGACAACCAAATGATGCGCAAACATTCTGCCAAATCGCCAAATCAGGTAACTACAGTAAAAATGACTACCAACTGAGCGCAAAATTTTTGGCAAAACTACTTACCGGTACCGTGAGCCTCCAAAAAGCTTAGAGTGGTCGGATTGACGCCGCATTCCATGTAGAATTCCCGTAGAAGCTTTCTTTGAGCAGCACTCGATGGGAATGTAATGCCTTGTTCTTTATAACCATCACAATTTGTTTTGGCATGAATAATACGAGCATAAATACGACGAGCATCTTTCGATTTTTGTAAAAATATAGCTGCCACAGCTTCCGATCGTGCATAACCATCACTATTAGCATCGAAAACTTTACAGGCACCATCTTTACTCAAGACGCCCAAACTGTAATTTTTTGGTAATTTAGGAGGAATTATTTTAGAAGAGTATTTTAGATAGTTACCGTGCAAATTGGAGAGATACAAACGGATGGAGGCATAGATTTGTACCGCCGACTATAGCTTGGTCACAAACACCATTTCTTAAGGCTTGATAAGCATGCTCTAAAGCATACAAGGAGCTGCTACAAGCTGTGTCGACAGTATGCGATGGTCCTTTCAATTTCAAATAATAACTCAATCGATTCGGTATCATTGAACGTTCTAGACCAGTTATAGCAAAATATTGCGAATAGATCTTTTCCAAAAACCATGTTTTATCCGATTCGGAGAAACAAGCACCAACAAATACACCAGTATTGCTACCTTCTAATTCAACTGGATTGACACCAGCATCCATTACAGCTTCAACGGCACGTTCTAAAAAGAGCCGAACGACTGGATCCATGGCATGAGCTTGTCGGTAATGGATGCCAAAGAAACCGGCATCGAATTTTTGTATTTCCAATATTTTACCACCACGTTTCGGTATTTCAGGATGGTGCAAGGACCATCGACGGTCATCACCGGAGACCATATCAATTTTATTGAAGAGATTGTCGCGGAAATGGTAGACATCTTTGGAATCGGGGAAGACACCAGCCAGACCTAGAGCGAGTCAAAAACGCAAAATTTTTCCATTTGTTTGTTTACAAAATTAGATTACTACTAGGGCCAAACTGGACTACTTTAGCTCCGGTGAAGCAAAATTTTTGCATTTGTTTGGTTTTCGATAAAATTGTAAAATTGGATCAATAAAAGAGTCGCACTGGACCATTTTAGCTCGGGAAGAGCCTTAAGGGCCTGTATTACGTCTTTAGTAATACGGTTTAGGACAAATGACTATTTTAGCAAAATTGTACGTAAATTAATAGTATTGCACCAAATTTAGACAAAAATGTGTGAAAATATAGAAAAAACATTTGCTTCTAGAATTTGCCCTATAATTCAAAAGTCGATCAAAATTTTTTGAAGCAAAAAATTTCAATGTAGGCTTCTTGAAACGTTATTTCTAATGGTGTATTAATCATTACAATGAGTTATCAAACATGCGAAAAATTGAATAATAAATATTGGCATTCTTCAGGCATAGATTTGAAAAGAAATGTAATGTAGGCTTTTAAATTTTGACAATTTTCCGGAAAATTATCAGGTTTATCGAGAAAATTTCTTGAAGATTTGAGAAGCGTTTTTCATTTTCTATATTTTTTGTGAAAATTATTGGAAAATAAAGAATTTTGATTATTGTAAGTTATGAGAGAAAATATCAAAAAATTGTAATTAGTATCGGAAAAAAACCTACTACAATATTTTCCACTGTAACTCGGAGTGTAATCGGAATTTTCCGAAACAAAAGATATCTTGGCATGGACTTTGAGATGCTCTTTCTAAATTTATCTAACTTTTTGCGATATTTATAGAAGCAAAAGCAAGATATTTGTTATCAAAAATTGATATTGTTCATTCACTGGATTGAAGAAGATGCATAAGAAATTTAAAGAGTAACTTATAGCCCCCTTGAAGAAGATCAAACTAAGGGCCTTTTTCTTTTTTGCTTACCTGTAATGACGAGTTCTTCACCCTCTGGTGGATTTGCTAGATACCGGCCGGCTTCCAATTCGGCCTCAGTATAGAGGTCTTCATTTTCTTGAGATGTCATTTTTGTAAAAATTAATAAATTAGAGAAAAAATAGCCTAACGATATGAATTAAGGGAGGAAAAACAACCACCAATGATTAACTTAAGAAATAAAATAACCCCCACAACCTAATTTGTACTTAATTACGAAAAATATTCGTTAAAAATAAGAGAGGACACAATCACACCCAACGACCGTTAGAGGAAACGAAAAAAATGTTTTGCTTCTAATCGAATTCTACGGCTTTTATATAAAAAATGTTGAAGAATGGTGGGGGTTGTGGTATTCTTTTTTTTGAATTAATTTTTTTCGTCTTTTGGTGCAAATTGACGAGTAATTTTGAATACAATAATAATTTGCCTGAAATAATAATAATGATAATAGTAATTTTTTTTCCTTTTCCTGTACTACAATTCTTGGGTCAAACATAAAATGAGAAACATGAACCCACAGTTGAAATATATTCATGCATTGTTTCTTTTTTCCGTCTTATATTTAGTCGTAATTGATTTACATCGATCACTTATTGCTGAGTCATTGATTTGCGTCTGAGAAGAGGAGCTTAATTTTCCACTTCGGATCAATTAAGTTGCGATGTTTGGAACTTTTAAGGAGGATAGTAAAGCGAAGACAATTGGGGTACCAAAGGTCAAATAGATTTTGCCAAATATCGAGTCGTAGATTTGATTTACATACAAAAAATTGGACTTTAAGGCTCCCCTAACGCTGTATTTTTCAATAAGAGTAAATTTATTTCTGCTTTTACAGTCACAATTTTCAATTTGAAGAAAAGGTCACCAGTTGAAAATGTTGAGCACATTTATACCGAGGGAAAATAACCTATTATTTTTCAAAATTTTCCATCAAATTTGAAAAAAGCGGAAAATTGTGAAATACCAATTTCCGGGATTACGCTTCTAAATTAATTTTTTTTTTAATCTATTTTACATCATTTTAAAGAGGAGATAAATAGAAGGGGCAATTAATATCTAGTTTTTTGATTAGTCCAATCGTTTTCCCACAATTGCAATTTAAAGAAAATAAAAACAGCAACTATTGGAAGGAAATTTGCCGTAAAATTAGCGCCATTCCGTGAGGGTGAGATGGAGGTAGAAGATAGAGGGACCAATCAGCGTTTGAAGAAATGTAGGGGAATACACTTCAGTAGTATTGCCAAGTTGTACATAATTTCTAAAATTGTTTACCGAGTAGTTCATGATATTTATTTTAGAATATGAAAATCTTACAACAAATTAGCAATTAATGTTATAATAATATAAAAAAATGGAAATGAAGCTTTTATTTGAATTGTTGAGCAGATATTTTCAATTTTTTTCTTATAAAATTTCACAAATTTGTAGATATCAGTGAGCTTGGCAACACTGAGTTCACTAAACTGTTTTCCCAAAATTGAACTCAGTGCTGGAAATTAAAAACTTTTTTATTTTATTTTATCAAACATTGGTTCTTAATTATAATAAGCCAATAATTTCATTGATAAAAAAGGGAAATGGAATTTGTTTGGATTTAAAAATTGTTTCTATATACATATACATATACATATAACCTCATAGATTAATTAATTACTACATTTATTCATCCATTCATTTAATTTTAAACAGTTTAGACAAAACCGATTAGCACTTTGAAAAATATTCTACAGGAGATGTATGTCCTTTATAGTTATTATTCAGAATAAGACGAAGACACATATAAATGAAATAGAGATATAAGATTACAAATTTGTAACAGAATTCGACCCTCTGGTGCCTGAATCATTACTTTCCCTTTTATTGAGACATACAAAATTTTAAAATATTTCTTTGGTGAAGCTGCTATTTTTGTTTTTTCAATATTTTTCCATTCCGTCTAACTTGACTTATGCTTACAACAATTAATTATTTTGGCGGGGCAAATATAAATTTTATACTACAACCTCCACATAAACATTTTGCTAGATATACCAAAGAATGCACATATCTATATAATCGTACATAATAAATTTACCGTATATTACAACAACCAAACAGTTTCTTTTTCAAATACATATGCAAAATAACAAAATTTTGAATTATGCCAAATTATTGTTTTTTACGTAAACATTATATTGAAAGGAATAACTGCAGATATCAAGTTCTGTATTTGAATAACAACTCATTATAGATGGAAAATTTATAGTAATCTAAAGTTTTGGATTTTGACTAGGTGTTTGATTGTACATATTCATTTCATTTTCTCTTATGTGGTAGTCTAACATGTTTAGATATATTGTAATATCTATAGACGCGAATTTCCGTGAAATGAATTGAAGTTTACAAACATCTCTAAATTGATAAAAACATTTTCTTTAATGAATAGTTTTAGTATTCGTGCCTCATTCATTGTCAGTTTATTCAGCGAATCAAGAACACATAGCTACAATATACAACAGATAATTGGAAAGCAAATTCAAATTATTTCATGATAGAATTCGAAAAAAGAACCTGCCCACATAAATTATTAACCATAGAAATAGGATAATTTATAATAGTTTCCAGATGTGGAGAAAGGCGCATCTTTTGTAAAACAGGTAATTTTACGTAGAATTCTCACTATTTACCGTTACGAAATAAAAATTTTAAGAAATCCCAACTGAAAATTTATGTAATGCAAAAAGTAAATGAGAAAGAAAATAATAGTTGCAATATTAAAAAATAGTCAAAAAATAGTAAAACTATTTTGCAATTGTATGGTATGGTCCATACAATTGTTCTGTAATTCTGCATGAAATTCATTTTTACGTAAATTAAATGATAAGAGTCTAAACGAAATCTAAAGCATACAAGGTTTTTAGAAAGTTCTGAATAACAACATACTACATACGTAAGGAAAATTTGGGATTATGTTGTACGATTTTAAAAATATCTTTTTTCGGCGAACAAATACTACTGGAACTTGTAGGTAATAAAATCATAAAAATTCCCTTTCGTTTTCGTTGTCCCTTTTGGACACTTGTTTTTTCTCTGTCTCTTTTTTCTTTCATTCTCTTTCGTTCTATTTCTCTATCCGTTTTCCGACCTTCCCCTCTTTGGTGGGGATGAATTTTTGGACATTATGGGTTGCCTATTTAATAAAAATCAACATTCGGACAGATGAGTTGACGCGCCAATTCTTGGTTATTTGAACACGTTAGGGGAGCCTTAAAGGCGCCTATTGACCTCAAATTTGCCGCTTGCCAAAGTCTATTGACCTCGGATTTTTAATAAGTTCGAAAGCTGAAAAACCTTTTGACTTCAGATGTTGGATGGATTTTGACGAGTACCAAGACAAAAATTTGATTCAAGCAATAAAAAACAACACTTTGAAGAGCCCTGTCGACCTCAAATTTAGCCAGTATCAAGTCAGAAATTTGACTGCAATACCAGAAATTGCACTTTGAAAGATCCTGCTGACCTCAAATTTTCAGTAAGTTTAGAAACATGATGAATTTTGTCGAAGACTAAACCAGAAATTTGATTGGAATACGAAAACTTGCATTTTAAAGACGTTTATTAAGATAAAATTTCAACCGATTCAAAGGTCAGATAACTATCAAGTCAAAGGTTTGATGCAAATATCAAAAATATCAACCTAAAAATTTCTAGAAATGAAAGAAAGAAAGTAAATTCAATTTAAACCGAGATCGGCTAATTCCAGACCGGGAAAAATTCGCCCCTCGAACGGGACCCGAACCCGCGACCTTTACATGGCAACTGCTCTACCAACTGAGCTATCGAGGGACCCTGATCTCCCAGTCTAGAATCCAAGTCTTGACTGGACGATTACTACTTAGTCGTCCAGCCACGTCAATTAAGGTAAAGTTTCTACTAATAGAAGTTATCTGATATCAGTAGTAAGTTTTTTTGAAACAAACCGATGTTGTTATACGAGAAATGAAAGAAAGAAAGCAAGAAAGGTAGAGCAGTTGCCATGTAAGCAAAAGGTCGCGGGTTCGGGTCCCGTTCGAGGGGCGAATTTTTCCCGGTCTGGAATTAGCCGATCTCGGTTTAAATTGAATTTACTTTCTTTCTTTCATTTCTCGTATAACAACATCGGTTTGTTCAAAAAAAAAAAAAAAAACTACTAAAAATTTCTATTGACCTATTATCCAATCATTTTAGAAGTTAAGATTTTAACCCGTAACAAGCCAAAAAAATTTGGTTCGCATACCAAAAGTAGCAATTTGATTTCAAATTTTTAACTGGCTCAGAGATCCAATAGATTTTTGTCAAGTTCCCAAACAAAAAAAAAAAAAGTAAAAAACAGCATTTCAAAAACGTCAACTGATCTCAGAGGTCGGATAAATTTTGCTAAGTACCTGGCCTGAAATTTGATTCAAATAACCCAAATAGCACTTTGAAGACGCCTGTTAGTGTCAGATTTTCAGTAGGCTTATAGTCTAAGGTCTCAAGTCGTAAATTTAATTTTAATATGAAAGATAACACTTTAAAGATGCATTTTAACCTCAAACATTCTTCAGGTTTAGCGTTTGGACAGATGTTGTCGAGTACCAAATCAAGAATCTGACTGGAAATGAAAAATAACAACCTTAAAAATGCCCATTAAACCATTTGCAATCGATTTAGATCTGATAGTTAAGTATTAAGCCAAAACTTGAGGCACCTATTGACCTCAGATTTTCAGTAAAATCAAAAGTCAGATAGATTCTGTCGAATTCCAAACCATAAATTTGATTAGAATACTAAAAATAACATCTAAAAAATGCCTACTGACATCAGATTTTATCGAGTACTAGGTCGTGGATTTCATTCGAATATAAACAATGGCATTTTAAAGACGTTTACTGACCTAAGACTTTCCGCAGGCTCAGATGTTGAATGAATTTTGCCAAATATTAAACCAGAAATTTGACTGGAATACCACAAATTACATTTTGTAAAGGCCTATTCACCACGGATTTTGAATCAGTTCAAAGTTCGGATAAATTTTGCCAAGTACTCATCCAGAAATTTGTTTGGAATATCAAAAATTACGCCTTGAAGACGCTTATTGATTTCAAATTCTCAGCAGAGCTAGAGGTCGGATGAAATCTGCGGAACACCAAGTCAAGAATCCAATTAGAACATGAAAAGTATAACTTTGAGGAAGCTTACTGACCTCCGATTTTCAGTAATTCAAAGGTCGAATAAATTTGGCGAGTACCAAGTCAGGAATTTGATTCGAATGCGGAAAAATGACCATTCACTGATACCAATTGACCTCAGATTTTGCTAGGTATTAAGCCAAAAGTTTGATTTGAAATAGCAGCCTGAAGGTCTTGAATTTTGAACAGATTGAAAGCTAGGATGGATATTTTCGAGCACCAAATCATAGATTTTATTATAATACCAAAATGGCCCTAAAAAGGTCTGTAGACCTTAGATTTTGAGTAAACTTAAAAATTAGATGAATTTTGCCGTACACAAAGCCTCAAATTTGATTCGAATAGGTTTTGGTGAGTACTGAGCCAGAAATTTGTTTGGTATAACAAAAACAACAAGTTGAAGACGCCTACTAATCTCGCAGTTTCAGCTGATTCAAAGATCGGTTTGGTTTTGATAAATACCAAGTCAGAAATTTGATTCGAGTGCCCAAAGTATTGACCTCAGATTTTCAACAAATGCGGAAATCTGCTCATGCACTAACTAAATTTGATTCGAATGTCAAAAATCGCGCTTTAAAGGCGCCTTCTGACCTCAGATTTCCAACAAGTTCAGGTCAGCCCAATTAAAAGGTCCTCTGGTTTCGTTTACGAAAAGTTTGTTGGTTTGTTTATGAAAATTTTGAATTTCTTGGCAGTGTTATAGGGTTTTTGGATATTTTTTATTGGTGGAATAAGGTCGTATACCTAAATCAATCGAAAATTCAATACCGACACAACAAACCATTGTTCTTGTTCTTTTCCTGTCGTATTCTCTAGACAACGAATTCGATTAACATCGGTCAAAATACCGAAAGTAAAAAGAATAATTAAAAACCAGAATATCGTTGAAAATTGATGGAATATTAAGAATTGTTTTAAATTATTTTAGAATTTATAACACAAAAAAAAAGGAAAGAATTCTATTATTTTCAAACACAATCGAAATATTTAGAATTCAATTTTATTCAAAATTTCTATTATCAAGTTCGAAACTAAAATTCCTATAAATTATTATGAACTTCCTTTCTTTTCAATTTACAATTGATCAGGCAATGTCAATAACATTCATTAATTTAAAAAAAAAAAAAAACTATTCAAAAATAATATCGGAGTCAATAACTTGAAAAAAATTATGCAAATTATATGTAGGCGTTTGTTTTTTTCGAGTATTTAAACCCCAAAAAAGGAATACTTTACTCTAAATAAACAGAGTCAGGCCAAATTATTATTACAATAACAAAAAAAAAACTACAATGAACCATTCGAAAATTAATAAAACATTAAATTTTCTCAAAGTACATTGAAGTCGACCGACAATATACAGAATGTGTCACGGTATTTTTTCACGCAGCAGTCTATGACTTTGCGAGCGTAAGTCAGTAATCTGCATTACCGACAATTTGTTAAAACAAGAGGTTGTCGGTAATGCAGATTACTGACTTACGCTCACAAAGTCTTAGGCTATTTCGTGGAGAAATACCGTGAAACGCCCTATATAAACAGCCAATGCCTGCTCGATTTTTTAGCGTTTTGCTTATTACAGGCCCATTTGTCGTCATTCACTATTTCGAGAGAAATGCGAACTTTGGTCGCATTGGCGTTAGTTACCCGAATATAGCTCTCTCTATTTTTATTTTTCTATCTTTATTTAGATACGCCATCTTTGGTTGCTTTGTTTGTTCGTTTTTGGCGGGAAATTTGTTACCAATCCTAATTCAAGATTCGTTCAGCGCCACACTCGCCACAGTGACGAAAGTTGAAGTTTTAGCCAAATGGGTACGCTTGTAATAAGCAAAGCGCTAAAAAATCTAGCAGGCCTTGTAAACAGCAATACAAACGACGCCATCTTGCATAATTAGAATGATATCGAAATTCAAGGCTTTACTCTAACTATCCTCTATTTTTAAACTAGGAGTAATTTAAATTTTGCGCGCCTAAATCCTAGCTTCCCATTGAGTATTTTACAGACAAGTTTACACAACTCAAAAATAATGCCTAGGAAATTTTGGTTTTTAACGTGGTGTGAATATTATATGGTGGAACACCCTCTCTCTCGCACAATTTGACGTCATCTTGGTCATGTCAACATAACCTATAGAAGACTGTGTATGTTTTTTTTTTAAATAAAATAATAATTTTTCAAAAATTTGAAAACTGTCGAACATTATATTACCACATAATTACCAAATTACCACAACGACTAATTATTATTAGTACTATTAATTTTTATAAGTGAAAACAGTGCCTGAAAATCAACTCGAATTTTCCGCGATAATTCAGGCAATTTTCAAAACATCACAAAAAGGGCTTCGAATTCCCATCGGCTTTTGTATCAGCTTTCCAATGAGTGGTTGATCAATGCTGTAAAATAAAAACTGTGCCCAAATTCTTATATCTCCTCCCAGACGTTTTCTTAATTTTCCGGAAAACTGACGGCAGAATTGGAAAATTTCTTAAATATTTGAAAATAACTTGTTATTTGCTATCTAACGGTACAAGATTTTTTGCAAAATAATCAAAATTGGTGAAGTTATAAGAGAAAATAGAAGAAATTGTACAAAAATGCGAAAAAAACATGTTGTTAGATTTTCGTCTGTAATTCAAATTTGTATCAACATTTTAAAAAACGGAAAGAACCGTTAGAGGCTACGAGAAGTGCTCTTTCCAAAAATCTATCTGCAGTTGTCGTAGTTTCAAGGACAAGCGAGAAATCGCGAGTTCGAAATTCACATTTTCGCCGGTTAAAATTATCACAGCTACTCTTCTAACTTAAATTTTATTTTTGACCAAAATGACGTCATGCGCAAAACGTACCAAAATACGCCATCTGCGCAGTTCCGCCATATAATATTCACACCACCGTTTTTAGTACTTTTACAACATTTAAACTAGGAGGAGTAATCACTAAAGCCGGATTTACACAAAAAAGTCACTAAAAATAATTGGCGATAAATTTAAATATATTTAGCCCCTGATAAGAATTATAATTAACAATTAATACATATTAGAGTACTATCAAAACATCAAAATCTTGTTTCCTCGGCATTATGTTTGAGTTGTGTAAACTTGCCTGTAAAATAGCCAACGGGGTGTTAGCTTTGAAAACAAAAATAGTCGAGTTAAACTAGACCGACTATATTCTATTGATAGTAGTACAAACAGCACCCCCTTGTGTAAAATCATCGAAATTCAACACGTTACTGTAACCACATCCATGAAATTATAGTTACAAATAATAACTTCAACTATAAGAATTGATTATGTATTTTTAAATATAATTCCGTACTACTTTTGGTATTATCGATAACCATAAAAGAAATTGGGTCAAATTCTAAAAACAGCGCATCTAGTGTTGTTGAACTGTAATTTGATGTCACCGTAACCACATCCGAAGTTTCTAGGTTATAAACCACTGTCTTGTTGACGTAAACAGAAAATTTATTTAAAATTCTTATTATTTATTAATTTTAAAATAAATAATTAGTAAAAAATATGAAATTATTGTTTATATTATAATCTGTGATACGTATGCATTTAAAACGAATTTAACAAAATCATCAATTTTAATGTTTATTTTAATAGAAAGGTAGTCTTTTTTTTATAAATAAGAGAAATCAACCAACAGTAAATCGTAAAATATGGAAGAAGTATTCGTATTAATATCGCTAGTTTTGTTCATGTTGATTGGCTCGTTTTTAGCCGGATCGATACCGCTATTCTTCAGTTTTTCAGAAGTATTTTTTCCTAATTTTCCTCATAAAATATCTAAGACGATTTTGCTTGTTTTTCAGGAAAAACTGAAACGAATCACCGTTTTCGGTGCTGGTCTATTAGTCGGCACAGCATTGGCTGTTATCATACCGGAAGGCGTCCGGTCTTTACTTAATCCAAACAGTAATCACCAACATGATAATAACAATAACAACAACAATAATAATACACAAAATTCGCATACTGATAACGATCCTTTATCAGTGATTGGTATCAGTCTAGTTTTAGGCTTCATTTTCATGCTGATGGTCGATCAGGTAATGATAATAAATCGACTAGTAGGCTGTGATTTTGGGAACGTAAGTCGTTTCGTATTTCAATCGTCGATAATGCAGATTACTAGTGATCTAAGTTTAATAATAAATATCAAATAAATTTAGAAAAATAATTATTTAGATTAAATTTTAAGTGGAAATTGAATAAAATTTGGTTAAAATTCTGTCGGTAATTGAAAGTAATCTGCATTACCGATAAACAATTGAAACAAGTCACAGCTTACTTCAGATTGGGTATTATTGATAAAATATTGGATGATTCCCGCAGTAGGCTGTGATTTTTGGCAACGTAAGTCTATTTCTTGTTTCAACCGGTCGTCGATAATGCAGATTACTATCGAAACTACCAGAAAAGTGGACAATTATCAGAATTTTCAAGTATTACAAATAAATTTCGAAAGAATATTTATCGGAAATTGAAAAAATTTCTAAATTTATGTAGAATTCGGTCGGTAACGCCGATAGTGATCTACATTACCGACAGATTTTTGAAACAATTGTAAATAATCATAGCCTACTCGACTATAGCTTGTACAATGAAAATTTGGTGGTCTGATCGCTTTTTTTTGCAGATTTCGCAGAGTCGTAACGAGAATTTGAAACCATCCGAACGCAACATAACCGCAACAATCGGTTTAGTCGTCCATGCGGCCGCCGATGGGGTCGCTTTAGGCGCCGCCGCCACAACCAATCATGCCGACGTTGAAATTATCGTCTTTTTAGCAATAATGCTCCATAAAGCACCGGCAGCATTCGGTTTGGTCACATTTCTATTACACGAATGTATCGACCGTCAACGTATCCGCAAACATTTATTTATATTCTCATTAGCCGCTCCAATTCTAACGATATTAACCTATTTTGGTATCGGTAAAGAACAAAAAGAGACGTTAAATACAATGAATGCTACCGGTATTGCGATGTTATTCTCAGCCGGTACATTTCTCTACGTTGCCACCGTACATGTTTTAGCCGAATTGACACAACAACATTCGCATAATTATTCGAAATTGCCGACAATTGAAACAGGAACGACAACCCAAAAAGGGGCGTTGAAAACCGTTGAATTGATTTGCTTAGTTTTGGGTTGTTTAACACCATTGTTGTTAACATTGGGTCATCACCATTAAACTAGTCGATTTTGTTTTATCGGTGTAATTGAATAAAAATCGAATTGAAATTTTGTATTTGTCGCCAATTTCAACTGGTGAAATTCCCCTAAATGCCCCAATTGTAGATGGCGTTATTATCGGATTTTCTCACCGATACTACGATTAGTTTTTGTCGTTTATCTCTGTCTAATAGATGGGGATTAGAGTGAGATATACGTGTCGTAGTGGTGTTGTTATGGTTTGATTTGGGTATCGACGCCATTCTGGTTGTTGCAACGGCGGCCATTATTGTATTTGTAATGGTGTGTACAATAGAGTGCGGGTAATTTTCTATTTTTGAAATCGGCTAAAAATTCAAAATAGAGCAGCCATTTTTACAATTGTGTCCACCATTTTGTGTAAACAACCATTAAAAAAAACAAAACAAAAACAATTATTGTTGTTTGATTAAAGAATAATGGCGGACCATCAAAATATCATGTGTGAAGTTGAAATACAGCCGGATATACAGGAGTGTGTTGAAATTGAATCGATACCAGTTGATATTTCCGATACAGTTGAAACGATTGTTGAATGCGGCGGTGAACCGATGATTGCTATGCAACCGTTAGAGGGACGCGATATTATATTGGAGGCCCAAGAGGAGATCATCGATGATTCTGGTGATCCATTGAATATTTACGATGTACCAGTACCTGATGCATCCGATCTTTATGTTGAATCGACAACAACACAAACAACATCACCAGGACCATCGAAGAAACGCAATAACAACAACAATCACACAAACCACCATCACCACCACCACCATCATCACCATAATCATAACAACAATCACCACCATCATAATAGTAATTCGAATAGTAGCAGTGGTAGTAATAATAACAATAATAGTAATAATAATAGTAATAGTAATAGTAAAACAATAAAGAATCGTGGTATCTTAGCTAGACGTGATAATGAAATGTTATTAAGTGATATGCATGTGGAGACGAAGCCGAGGAAATGGGAACAAAAACAAGTACAGATCAAAACAATGGAAGGTGAATTTTCTGTAACAATGTGGGCATCCGGTACTAGTGATGGTGAGTTTTTTATCATTGTTTTTTTTTAAATAAACCGTTATTAATTTTGTTTATTAATTACTTACTTTTTTCAAATTAATTACACCGGTTTTTTCGTTAAAAAATCAGTTGGTAGATTTTGTTATGACAACAGTGGCAGCCATTTATTTTTTCAATGGAAATTCGGCCATTTTTTTATCATGGCCGATTACGATTCCTAATTCTCTCTAGTTAGCTGTGGTTTGATAAAATGGCCGACAATTTATTTAAAAAATTCATAATTAAATAAAAATTATAATAATTATAATAATGATATAGATAAAATGATGATTCTATTCCGTGTATTGATTCATTTTACTCTAGAATATTCCATAGAGACATTGACGAAAATAAAATAATACGGAAAAACAAGTGAGTCATGTTGGTGTGGTGTCTAATAGATGGCGCCACAGTTGAACTTTGATCAATATCACTATACAGGGCGTATTGGAAAGTTTAATTTTTGTTATACAGGAAGTACAATTGTTTTATGTTGCCAATTTTAGACTTTAAGGATGGTAAAATGGTATATCCTTATGTTGGTATCACTGATCTAAACGATACTTATTTGTTTGTAGATCAACAAAACCTCAAATTTTATGTTTTTTAAATATTTTTAAAGAATTTTTATTTTAGATTTTAAATTTTATTTTGTTGATTTTTATCGCCTTTTTATTAACATTTGTTGTGTACTATAGGGTGATCCAGAATGACTGAACGTGCCGCTTTCCTCATAAAGCTGTCAAACAAATTTTTGCCGTTTTTCATTTATTCTGACACATATAAGGGTCAGTGGCGTACTATAAACCTATGCTGTAAACCATCGAAACATAACCTGCGATTTTCAAATAAGTATTTAGAATTTACTAGTTCTAGGAACACTGTTTTTTATTTGTAAATAGCTTAAAAACGAATAATACAAAAAAAATACAATACGACAATACGATCAGAATACGTTATACGCCACTGACGGTTTGTGAAATGTCACTCAAACGTCCAATGTCATTGAAAGGAAACAAGTGGAAATTAATTTTGATAAAATGGCTACGCATTATGCTGACGTCACCTTCAGTTATTCTGGATCACCCTGTATAACTAGAGTTAGGATTTCGCTCCGTAGAAGGAGCAGTAGGCGATCTAATTTTGTAAAAATTTGACAAGAGCGGCACATAAGTTTCGATTTTGAATCAGTTGTTTTATCCGTCAACTAACAACAACAAAGCAAGGCGCTCTATATCGATAGCAACACAATTTAGAAAAACAGTCGACCAATTATAATGATTTGTTTGACTTAGCAACGCCATCGCTAAAACGCAGATGTTTGATTTTAGCGAAATTTTGACAGATTCAGTTTCCCCTCCGTTATTTTCTCATTGTAGTTCGTTTAGGTTAATAAACAGATGATTTATACTCAAAAATAAATGAAATATTACGCACAAATTTATCAATTAACCATAATTCTAAATTAATTTACTAATTTTATTAAATATTAATAATGGCAATTATTTTTATATTTAATTAATTACCAGTAAATTACAAATTATTTGAACATGAAATCAGTTACGTCACTGGTAAGTTTGACAGTTGAAATTTTTATTGTGGGACTGTAGATCCTAACTCTAACTATAACTATATAGCGTTTCATTATTGTTTATTTAAATCTCCCGCTTTGAATCTACGTCACTAGATTTATTTATATAAATGAAGGCCTGCTAGATTCCTGTAAATTTGACTAAAACGCCAACTTTACCACTGTAGCGCTGCTAACTGAACAAATATTGAATTATGATTGGTAATAGATTTCCCGCCGAAAACAAACAAAACAATCAAAGATGGCGGATCGAAATAAAGATTAAAAAACTATAGCTATGCCATTTTATGTTCTGGTTTTGAGCGGTAATATGGCCAAAACTCGCATTTTTTTTCTAAAATTTGAATGAAATCAAATTGGCAGGCCTGTAGTGTAGCAAAGTGTTGAAAAATCTAGTAGGTCTTGGTAAAATTTTATAAACGAAACGTAAGTTTATAGTTGCCCATGCTTTTTGGTTAACATCAAAACCTACTAGATTTTCTACTATTACAATGTTCGTTTCGTAAAAATGTTATTAAAAAAAAGAAACTCAAATTACCCAATTATTTATAAAGTTGGTAATACGTTTTCCACCAATAATTGTTAAAAGTAGCAGTTTTTTCCAAAGATTGAATCTATTAAACGTATTCTGTAACTTTTTGGTGGTTCGTTACCATGACAACGCTGAAGATTGACAATCTTTTTGAACAAAACTGTTCGCGTTTCCATGGTAAATATTAGCAGCTGCACCTATCACTGCTAATGAAAATCAGTAGTTTAACCTATCACTAATTGATCTATAGTGTTGTCATGGTAACGAATTACCAGAAAGTTACAGAATATGATTGTTTATCAAAGGATTAGACCTCTACAATGCAGTAAAGTGTTGAGAAATCTAAAATGCCTTGCTTCAAACAATTGAGAAATGTCAAATGTAATGTAATATGAATAAAGTTAGGATCTACGTTCCAAGAATTATAGCCACGTCTTTGATAAAGTTTTGGGCGTTTTTTGTGGTATTTATTTCAATAAAAATATTCTAATCGCTCTATTAGGTGTACCATGGTAATTCTCCTAGTAGTAACTTTAAATTTGATGATCCTAGGGACAATTTATTAATTCACTCGGTTTACTCTCGAACGAAATTTATGAATCATGATTCATGAATCAATAAGTATAACTATAATCTGTTTTATCAACAAATGGTCACACCTGCGAAAGTTACCTTACGGGATCTTTCAAGATAATTCTCTTTGCAGTAGCCTGATTTTGTGAACGTAGGCCAGCTTCTTGTTTCAGTTTAGTCAGCTGCATTACCGACAATCTGTTGAAACAAAAGTTTGTCGGTAATACAGATTACTAAGCTGACACAAGAAGCTGACCTACGTTCACAAAGTCATAGACTACTATGAGGAGAAATATCGTGAAACACTGAATTAATAATAATGGTGCATAAATAGAGATGGCGGTGTTGTAGGTAATAACAATGTACGTATAGATGGCGTTGTTTCGATAGTCTTTTATTTGTGATACAGGGTGTATTAGTTTAAGTGGACTAATTATTGTTGTTTATTTATTATTATAATTTTTTTTAAATTTGCAGATGAAGGATCAAATCCAGAACCAGATCCGGACTACACGGAATATATGAGTGGTAAAAAAATAGCCACTGATGGTGGTATACCGGGTTTAGATTTATCAGATCCTAAACAATTAGCAGAATTTGCAAGGCCTGGATTGAAAAGTCCAAGAGTACGTCGACCAAATCAAGATAATACAGATCGTACAATAGGTATTTTTTTTCGAATTAATTAATTAATTAATTAAATTTGTTTTTGTTATTGTATAGCATGTCCACATAAAGGCTGTAATAAAATGTTTAGAGACAATTCAGCGATGCGTAAACATTTACATACACACGGTCCTAGAGTGCACGTATGTGCTGAATGTGGTAAAGCATTTGTTGAATCAAGTAAACTCAAACGTCATCAATTAGTACATACTGGTGAGAAACCATTTCAATGTACATTCGAAGGATGTGGTAAACGATTTAGTCTTGATTTCAATTTGAGGTAAACGTTCCAGAATATTATAAAGATCATTTATTAAAGTGTTTTTTATTTTTATTTTTTTATTAATAATAATAATAGGACACATGTACGGATACATACAGGGGATAGACCTTATGTTTGTCCATTTGATGGGTGCAATAAGAAATTTGCACAATCGACAAATTTAAAAAGTCACATTTTAACACATGCAAAAGCCAAGTAAGTTGATTACAACAAACAAAATAATCAAAATACAAAGTGTACCATGGTAATTTGGCTCGTAGTCAATGGCGGTAATTAGCCACCACAATTGCTAATGTTTATTCCGAAATTTTCCAGTTATTTTCCAACGGATTTTAATGATCAAAACGGAATTTGATAGGGCATTTCAAGGTGCATATAATGACGTGTTTTATTTTTGCAAATTCGAATGCAATTTTCAGTTTCATAAAGAAATATTAAAGTATATTTAATTTTTTATAGTTTGGTCATTATTGCTTATTTTACATTAATATTCACTCGGTATATAGCAAATTGAATGCACTTTCCAAATCTCTAAGAGATTTTCCGATTGTAGTGTTAGTTTTCCGGAAAATCAACAACTTGGTAATTTCATCCAATTTTCTGGGAACAATTTTGATCTTAGAAAATTCAACAGTATCTCATTTGAAAGCCAGCCTGTATATGGAGGAAAATTGGTCAGTTTTCCAATTTTCAATTGTGAAAATGTAATTAAAATTCAAAGTGGAAAATTAGCTAATATCCTTCTATACAGAAACTCTCGAACGGGATGTGGTTCAATTCGCTAAGTTTAAAATTGTTCCCAAAAAATGGGAGTTTTTCGGAAAACTAACACTAAAACCAGAAATTTTCTTAGAGATTTAGAAAGTTCTTTCAATTTACTATTTATTTTTTGAATATTAATGCAAAATAAGCAATATTGAGCAAGTTGTAGAGGAAAATATAAAAATATAAAAAAACCGAAAAAAACGAGCTTTAATATTTCTGTCTATAACTCAAAATTGCATCCGAATTTGGAAAAATAAAATACATCATTATATGCGCCTTGAAATGTTCTTTTAAATTCCTTTTGAAATATTTAAATCCGTTGGAAAATCACTGAGAAATTTTGGAATAAACATTGGCAATTGATGACTGTTTATATTACCCTTAATTATGTTTTTGAAACAAAATGTCGTAGCTTTATTCGTATATGTAATATAATAATTCGTAAACTTAAATTTTAGTAAATTATTAGCCAATGTACGACACTACGTAACCAAAAACATAGCCGATTGTTATGAGGTGAATTATCGTGGTATACTTGATGTAGTATACAGGGTGAGTCAAGAAGACGGCACATTAACAGTAAAAAGTTCTAATTGATCGAGATTTATGAAATTTGGTTGGTTTAGAGCGCTAGAAAATATTTTCATTCTTTTACAATTTCCAATTTGTGTAGTTGAGCGAACCACTTTTATATTTTAAATGGATTGGGATATTTTTATTGCATATTTCGTGATAAAAATGGTGGAATTGAAGAGGATTTTCCATTATATGTTGAGTTTGTCAGAAATTTGGACTTTTCTTTGAAAATTTCCAATGTTGCAGTCTTTAATTTAAAAATCGATATTCTTGCAATTATAACCTCTAAAGGATGAAAATGTGCAATTAAAATGATGTAAAATTTATAGTTTATGGAGATGAATTATCTTTCAACGTTTAACTGAAATGATTTTTTTCTTTCAGTCGCTTGTTAAACCAATTTTTCTTCATTGAAATGAAATTTTGTTTTTTACACAGGATAATAGAGAAAAAAAACTGTTCTTTATCTGTTAATTTTTCCCTCTTGTTTGAAAATTTCTAGTAGCCTATGACTTTGTGAACGTAGGGCAGCTTCTTATTTCAACACTGTAATCTGCATTACCGACATGCTAAAGTGTCGGTAATGCAGATTTAGTTGAGACAAGAAACTGACATACGTTCGCAAAGTCATAGGCTACTGCGAAAAGGAATAGTGTGGCACACATTGTATACATTGTATATAAAAGCATAGAAGGCTTAGCAAATTGTTACAATTGTTATAATTGTTACAATTGAGGTTAAAATCGAATATTTTTCTTTTTTTTTTTTTCTTAAATTTCAGTAAACTTTACAAGAGAAAAAAAATTAAACCAATTTGGATTCAATTAGTTATCAATTTCTTCTGTTTTGTATTAACAAAAAAAAATACATTTTCATATTAATTGCGACAATTGAATTGATAGTTGTTTTGCTAAGCCTTCTATGTTTTCATTTTTTTTTTCAAGGGTGGCATTTCATTTAACTAGAACTGATAAAGTGAAATTTTCAAGGTAACTTTTTTTGGCGATTCATTACCATGAGAATGTTCTATTCTTGTCTCTTTTCAATTTTACCTATAATAGAATTGTAAAGACTGAAAGTGAAGTTCTATCTAAAGAGGCTGATATGCAGCGTTGCTATAGGAACGAATTTTTATAAAGTTAGAGAATACAACTATTAAAGCATATTGATACAATTGAGTTTTTTAGTTCAAATAAACATTTAAAATACCTAAGGCATTACGGTTTGAAAAATAACTGAAAAAATTTAATTTCAGGTAAGCGCTGAAAGATAATTCAGTTCTACAATAATTTGCACTATTTGCGGATTCTTGGGGGTGATTTTACCACTCATCGGCAAGTTGGTCATTTTAATCGATGTTGCGATTTTTGAAAACGAATCAAGTATATCAAATGACTCAGAATGACTCCTTGATGCTTTTCACGTCATTATATTCCAGAATAAAATGGAGAAAAATGACTATTTTTAGTCATTCTGAGTCGTTTTATGTGTGCAACTCATTTTTAAAAATTCCGACGAAGTCACAAACGAGCGGTTTTTTGACCAACTTGCCGATGAGCTACGAGACTCAAATTTTGGAAAAATGATCTCTAGAGGTGCTTCTATAAATCTCTCGTCGGATAATGTATGGATTTTTAAATCAAACTACTAAATTATAAATTTTAGACAATCAAAGTTTGAAAAATAAGCAATCAAAATATTTTAATTTAACTATAAAATATACAGTCTACCTTCCCATTTGAATTCAAGTTGAAAAACCAAATTTCAGCAATTTCTGATCAATAGTGGCCGGGCTAAGTGGCGATTTTTCAGTAGCAGTACTGCTGTTCCTGCTACATTTGATACAATATAGGCAACCCGCAATTAGTGTGTATTACTAGCTAATAGTTGGTTGCCTACATTGCACCAAATATAACAGTAACGGTAACACTGCTACTGGAAAATCGCAACTTATCCCATCACTTATGTTTTAAAGGTCCCATCTTCTAGATTCACCCTATATAAAATTGTATAATTATTAATTTTTGTATGAATTTCAATTGTAGATCTAGAAATAATATGGCACGTAATACAAATAATATGCAAATGTTACAATCACAATTCGTTCAAGTTGAAGTAACTGATCCTGAATACATCGTCTATACGGATTAATGAATTAGCAAGTTTAATTGATTTGATTGTTTAAAGAAGACGTAAAAAATACAGAAAAAAATTAGATGATGGTCCTGGTTTTATTTTGGCTAATTATTTAATTACAAAAAAATTTAATAAAACAATTAAATAAGTAAATAGTAAAACACACGCATACAACTTGTACAATGAAATTCTCATGGTTCATTTGAAAAGCATCCGGATGAAAATCCGGAATTCTATACGATAGACATTTATAAATATTTAAATAAAATGAGGGATAATAGTGGCAAGTGAACAGCAGCACGTATTTGTATTGTTTATGATAAAACTTAATCGAGTTCTATTGTTTTGTAATCGTTTATATATTGTTTTGTTCAAATTAGTACAAATTATAAGAATTTTTTTGTTTTTTTGAGGAAAACAAATATAGAATTGACAGGAATTTTGATCAACGTTTAACAAAAAAACAAATAATTGAAGAAACATCATAGTTTGTAAACAAATTGATCTTTCCTAATTGTACATATTGATGATAATAATAATGATAATGATAACAATATTGATGAAAAAGAAAGATGAATAAATACTTTTTCAGTATATTAAAGAGCGATGTATTAACCTAGAATTTGAAATAATTGTAATTCCAGTTATCCTCAATAGATGCCGCTGTAATTTTGTATAATCAGCGCCATCTAGTATCGGGAGGTTGAATCCAATTCCTGACGTCATTTACTACCAAATTTGGGTAAGTATGGAATTCGGATGCAATTCAACCGGACAAAAGAGGCACACCACTCAAATTCGACAATTGAAAATTTTATTTGAACACAAAAAATACAAAATTTGATTTTTTCAAGGCAAAAAAGTAATAACTCTAGTAAATCTAAGCAATAAATGTAGAAAATAACTTGAAAAAAATACAAAAAAAAAGTCTTAACACTGTTCTATTTGATATTAAACACAAATATTGATCTTTTATTGTTGGTAGACAGGACAAAAATAGTGATGGAACAATAAAAGATTGTTGTCAAATATGAAATAAAACAGTCAAATAAACAATGGCACCAAACAAATACAGTTTAATTTCATTGTTTATTCGATAATGCATAAATTCGGGGAATTTACAACGAAATCCGTTCAAATTTCCAAAGCAATCCGCAAAAAACCCGGAAAATTCAACGGATCTCTTGTAATATAGTTGAACACCTTGTTTTTGTTTGTTTTTTTAAATTTATATAAAAAAAATAAAGGGACAACTACATAATTGAACATTTCTCATCCAGTTGCGGATCGCCGACTTGGTGGTGCAACTCCTCAGTTCCCCCTAAAAAAGCACCCCCAGTACCGCCAAGGCCGCCCATCTCTTTGTGTCGCAACACCGATGTTGACAGTGATTTCTTCGATCTGGAAAAACAAAAAAAATCAATACATAAAATTTGAGGTTACAATAGTGACGTTTAAGTATCAATAAGTAGAGTGGTGGCATCTTGCGGTAATTTCAAACAATTGCAACAGTGTGACATCACCTTTATTTTTATAACTTTCCTACATAGCCATGTATATTTTTTTTAGACCAATGACATCATCGCTTCTTTATTGTATACTCAATGATTGAATAAATAAAAAAAAATGATATTTAATTGAATTTATTATTAATTAAATTAAGTAAATTATTACAAAATACATAGATTCGATCGAAAAAATAGATGCAGTAGAATTAAATCAACCCTGAAACTTCATTTTTGTTTTTCTATTGTTTTATCTTACAATTAGAAACAAACAATTTTAAGCAGACTAGATTATAAAATTCTATATTATAGACTAGTTAGTTTACTATTATTATTATTTTACAAATACACCACCACCACCTTTGATACTTAAAAGACACTGGAAGGCACTACTTTTATTCTTAAAAAATTAAAGTATCCTCTGATATATTCTATTGTTTCTCTACAGTAATAACGTAGTGTCGTAGATTGGTTCAACTGTTCAAACAAAGCTACGATACAAAATCAGAGCCAACTTATACCCCGTATATTTTATACTACAATTTGGAACACTTTGTATGTTTATTTGTTTTTACTAAAAAAATACAAAGTGTGCCAATATTACAATGGTTTTTATCAATTTCCTTTATAATTGAGGAAATTTGTATAAGTCTTTTCAAATTGTCAATTTTTCTTCAAATTTACTGATTTTAATAAAGAAAAATTTACAATTTTCTAGTTTTTCTTAAATTCTAGCCTGCTAAATCAATGGGATTAGTGTTTCAGAAATCGATTTTGTGCAAATATTTATAAAATTAAATGCAATAATTTATTAGATTATACAGAATGTCCCAATTATAAAAGTACAAGTTTTGTCAATTAATGGAACACTATGTATAATAGAATGCAATATAGATAAATAGAAGCAAATTTTGATGATATCCACACACTGTATTATATTTATAAGAATTATACGATATTCCAACTGATTTTTAAAGAAAATGAATACAATTTTGATAAAATGGAAAGGCCCAGGTAGCTAATTTGACAACTGTAAACTCCAAATGAAGCAATAATTGCCATTTCTGATGGATTTTCTTGGTGCAATCTCCAATTGTAGACAAGTTTTTTGTCTAAATTAGCTACATATGTCTTTTTGAGATGCAAATTTGATTTTCGTTATAAATTCAATGGAATACCGTAAAATTGGAGTTTTTTTTTTCTTATCATAAATACTTTTAATACTTACACTCTGTTTTATATTTATGGGAATTAAACGAAATTCCAACTTGATTATAAAGAAAATCTAAAAGTTTATAAAATTTTGATGAAATTAAAGGGCCCAGATAGCTAATTTGACAACTACAAACTTCAATTTGAGCGCACTAATAACCGTTTTAGATGTTTTTTCTTCTGATAATACCCCCAATTGTAAACAAGTTTTTAGCAATTTTTATAAATTAAAAGTTGTACTAATTTCCAAATGAGCTACATGTGTCCTCTTGAGATTCAAATTTGTTGATTATCGTTATAAATTCGTTGGAATATCGTAGAATTTAAGTAATTTTTATAGTTATACGAAATTCCAACTTATTTATAATGAAAATTAACAAAATTTTGACAATTTCGAGGGTACAGGTAGCTAATTTGACAACTATAAGCTACAATTCAGCCGATAATAGCCATTTCTGGCGGATTTTTTTGGTGGTATTTCCAATTGTCGAGAAGTTTTTTATCTAAATTAGCTATATAGGTCCTCTTGAGATGAAAATTTATTGATTTTCGTTATAAATTCATTGGAAATCGTAAAATTGTAGTTCTTTTTTAAATCGTAAATACTTTTGATACTTACACTGTTTTATATTGATAAGAATTATATAAAATTCCAACTTAATTATAAAGAAAATCTAAAAGTTTATAAGATTTTGATAAAATTAAAGGGCCCAGGTAGCTAATTCAACCCCAATTTAAAGGTTAATAACCGTTTTAGATGATTTTTCTGATAATACCCCCAATTATAGACAAGTTATTACCCATTTTTATAAATTAAAAATAGTACTAATTTCCAAATTAGCTACAGAAATCCCCTTGAGATACAAATTTGTTGGTTTTTCTTATAAATTCATTGGAATATCGTATAATTAGAGTTTTTTCTTATCATAAATACTTTCGATACTGTTTTAAATTGAAAAAAATTATACGAAATTCGAACTTGATAATCAAGAAAATCCAAAACTGGAAATTTTGATAAAATTAAAGGGCCCAGGTAGCTAATTTGACAACTACAAACCCCAATTTAACCGCCATTAACCGTTTTAGATGTTTTTTCTGATAATACCTCCAATTGTAGACAAGTTTTTGGCCATTTTTATAAATTAAAAATTATACTAATTTCCAAATTGGCTACAGAAGTTCTCTTGAGTTTCAAATTTATTGATTTTCATTATAAATTCGTTGGAATATCATAGAATTGATCCACATACTGCTTATATTTATACGAAATTCCAACTTATTTATAAAGAAAAATAACAAAATTTTGACAAAATTATAGGGTAGAGGTAGCTAATTTGACAATTGAAGCTATAATAACCATTTTTGGTGGATTCTCTCGGTGATATCTTCAATTGTCGAGAAGTTTTCTGTCTAAATTAGCTACATAGCTTCTCTTGAGATGCAAATTTGTTGATTTTCTTTATAAACTCATTGGAATATCGCAGATTTGGAGGTTTTTTTTTATCGTAAAAACAATCGAGAATAACCAGAAGAATGCACTAACCTTTCAGATACAGCAACTTCATCACCATTTGCATTAAATAATGTTGTTAACATATTATCAGCAACAAACCATTTTTGTCCTTTCATAACTAATTGTGTTGGTGGTTCATGTTCAACATTTTGATCAGATGACCATATTGTTATATAACCATTTGGTTCAATTTTAACAGAACGATGGAATTTAAATTGTGTTTCTAAATCATTAGCTTTCCGCAATATTGTCCAACCACTTAAACTTAATTCTTGATTTGATTTATTATGAATTTTTACATATTTCCCATCTGAATCAACATCGATAATTTCTATATCACCTTTTGTAGATGAATTTACACTATAATCGGACATACTTTGTTCATGGCTTTCTTCTAATAGAGTACGTTTACGTTTAGCACCGAGACGGATTGGTGTACGACGGGTTGTTGATGATGTTGTTGAACTACTACGTTGTTGATGTTGTTGTTGTTGTTGACTTGATGTTGTTGTATCATTAGGCGAACCGTGTGGTGTTATATTTAAACGCGCCTCTTCCGATTCTAATAATTTCCGATAAGCGGCAATTTCCGTATCTAATGATACTTTAATATCCATTAAATCTTGATATTCTTGTAATTGATTGGCCATTTCTTCACGTAAACGTGCCAAATCATTTTCTAATGCTGCTAAATCTTCAGCATGTCGTAAACGTTCATTTTCTAATAATTTCTCTAAATCACGACAACGTTGTTGTAATTGTTGATTTTCATTTTCTAAATCTTGTATACGATTCGATAATGTATCAGTACGTGTACGTACTTGACGTAATTCATCAATTGCTGTACCGGCTGCTGTTGAATGTCGATTCGCTGCTAATTGTAAATTTTTAATTTTTGCTTCATATAATAATTCGATTTCTTGACGATTATTTGCCATTTGACTTTCATATTGATCACGTAAATCTTGTAAGGCCTCTTGTAATTTGGCTTCATATTTTTCAGCTAAACGTCCATCAATTTCACTGATTTCAACTTGACGACGGGTACGTGTCTCTGATAATTCCTTCTGGTACACCTACAAAATTACAAAAAAAAAAAAAAAAATTATAAAACTAGTTAAAAAATTATTAAATTAGTAACACTATTAACCCACACAATGATGAAATTTGTACAACTTCCATCAAATTTCTCGAGAATTTCGCTTAAAGGTCAACAAATCAAATTAACATAATTTGAAATTCCATTCAATATACCGAGAGTTTTAATGAAAATAATCCGAACAAATTCATTTCTTTATACGAAAATAATAAAATTAACTTAAATTTAGGTGAAAATTTTCAATTTAGCCCGGAAAATCTAACAAAATTCCCTGTTTAACATACAATTCGCACCAAATTTGCCCTCAAAACAAGACAATTTATTCGTGTAAATGTTGAATTTCAGCAAGTAACTTGTTAAAATTGGTGAGATTTATTAATTTTTTATCTAAAATTGTGTCAAAATTGAATTTAAACCTTACATTTTACCAATAAATTGGCATATTTATCGCCTAAAATGTCTAAAATTTAGATGAAAATGTCCACCTTAGCACCAACACTCTTACAAAATTTACTATTTCAAATTCAATTTATCTACAATTTGCTAATTTTAGGTGAAAATACTACACATAAACATATAAATTTGCAGTCTTTTTACTGAATTTGTGTATGTTTAGCGTAAAAAAAATGCACAATTTTTCATTCTAAATCATCAATTTTGCTACAATTTATTGGAAATAATGTTTAATTTGGACTTACAGCTTACATTTGATCTGTAAATTGGCATTTGTATTGCCTAAATTTAGCTGAAAATTTTGTTAAAATTTGGTGTACAGGTAGAGCTTCAAAAAATAGTCGATGCATATTTTTTTGGCTGCCCATATTCACCTTAAGGGGGTGAAATTGCGCCTTAAAGTTAACCCCCAAAAACACATTTTTAGCTATATCTCGAAAATGAAACAAGATATTGAATTCCTTCAAAAACTGAAATACTATTTTTATTTTTATCCTCCAATACACAATCGTAAAAATTCTTCATGATATCGACTAATGATCATTATAAACAATTTTGTAGCTTTTGATTAGTTCTGATATGAAAATACTACTAATTCAATTTGGACGTTATAATATATTGAGGGTTGCAACCCTTTAAATAGGTGATGAATTGGAAAAACCAAAAACAGGTAACTTTAGTTTTTCTATAAAATTTACGATTATATCGAGAAAAACTTGAATTTTCTAAAATTGTGACTATGGGGAGCAAAAAAGTACTACCCCACATGTATTTCTCACCCTCCGCAAACTGGAGGGTTATTGTCTGCTGCCATAAGATAGTATTGATTGTGTGTAATATTTTAGTTTTTGAATGAATTCGATAACTTGTTTCGTTCTCGAGATATCGCTAAAAATGTGTTTTTGGAGGTCAACTTTAAGGGGCAATTTCACCCCCTTAAAGCGAATATGGACAGCCAAAAAAAATATGCCTCGACAATTTTTTGACGCTCTACCTGTACACGAAATTTTATCAAAAACGGGGAGGGACAGTTGTGTCCCTTTCTTTGTCAGATGAACTAACAAATTTTAGTCTTTTTTTTGATTATTTTTAATTTTAAAAAGTAGTTTCGTTTAAAATCGTCAATTTTTGTAGAATTTACTATTTTGCTGTTGGAAAATGTGTTCAATTTGGACTTACATCTCACAATTTAGCTGCAAATTGGCATTTTTATCGCCTCAATTATGACAAAGTTAACTGCAAATTTCCATTTTAGCACTAAGAATTTTGTGAATTTTGCTAATTAATACCAAATTATTATATAAATTGTTAATTTTAACGAATAAAATTATTCACAGGCATGTAAATTTGCAGTTTTGTCATTAAATTTGTAATTGATATCAAAATATGTCACTACTAAAAAATAGTGTAAATAGTGGAAATAGTGTTCAATTTGGACTTACATCTTACATTTTAGCTGTAAATTGGGATTTTTATTGCCTAAATTTAGCTGAAATCTTCTATTTTAGCACTAATAATAAGAATCTTATGTATGTAATTTACTATTTTCAGGTGATAAAATCATCTTTTATGTAAATAAGCAGTTTAATTTTAGACCACTTTTGATAATTATTTTTAATTTTAGTAATTAGTTTCGTTGACACTATCAATTTTTCTGGAATTCATTAATTTACTGTCAGAAATTGTGTTCGATTTGGACTTATATCTTGTATTTTAGCTGCAATTTGGCATTTTTACGGCCTAAAGTATCATCATTTAGCTAAAAATTTCGATTTTAACACTAACAATCTTACTAAATTTGCTACTTTTTGCGTAAAAAATGAAAGAAATTAACAAGTTTATCCCATTTTTTATGGATATTTATGCACTATTTTTCGTTATAAATCATTAATTTTGCTACAATTTGATTTACTATTGGAAATTATGTCTACTTTTGACTTACATTGTGCATTTTAGTTATAAATGTGCGTTTTTATCGCCTAATATTTCTTAAATTAAGCTAAAAATTTCTATTGTAGCACTAGCAATAAAAATCTTATGAAATGTATTTAATTTACCAAGTCAGTTAATAAAAACTATGTAGGAAGCATGTAAATTAGCAGTTTTAGTCCTTTTTGACATTTTTTAGTTTTAGTAAGTAATTTGCATTCATTTCGCTCAAAATCGTAATTTTTGGAATTCACTATTGAAAATTGTGTTCAATTTGGACTTACATCTTACAATTTAGCTGCAAATTGGCATTTTTATTGCCCGAATTATGACCAAGTTAACCGAAAATGTCTATTTTAGCACTAGACATTTTATGAATTTTACTAATGAATATCAAATTATTACACTACTTGCAAATTTTGACTGATAACATCACAGACAAGCATGTAAATTGGCAGTTTTATCACTGAATTTGTACTATTTATATTAAAACAAGACAATTTAGCATGTTTTATTCTACTTTTTTTAATGCTAATTTTGATTTCTTGTAAATAATTTGAATTAGGGTTGTTCAAAATCGTCAATTTAGGTGGAAATTTCTAATTTAGCACTGAGAATTTTACAAAATCTACTGTTTAAAATGAAATCCATGTACGATTTGTATGTGAATTTGCAGATTTATGACTGAATTTGTACCTAAAATAGCAATTTTTCATAGAAACATTAAATTTTTGCACGAATTTAGCTGCGAACCACCTACTTACAATCGAAATTCATACCAATTTGGATATAAATCTCAGCACTGAAAATTACGTAAATTTTCAATTTTATCACTAAATTTGACCTTACATTCGAGTAAGATAATTTTTGAAATATTTTTGATGTAAATCTTGAATTTGAACAGATAATTTAGTTACTAATAGAACTTCTGTCTAATTTAGATTTACATCATTGATTTTAAGTTACAAATTGGCATTTTAATGGTCTAATCGCAGATATTGCTGAAAATTTCCAAATTTCAGGTGATAAAAATCACTAATAAGCTTATCAATCTGTAGATTTATCGTGTCTTTTGATCGAAATCACCAATTTTTTTCTAACAATTTGCACTTTTCGTGCCCTAAATCGACAATTTCGCTGAAATTTACCAATTCATCATCGAAAATTACGCCAAATTTGAAAGTAAATCTTACACTTTATTGGAATTTTTAATTAAAATTGCACATTTCGCTGAAAATTTCCAATTTAGCACTGATTTTAAGCATGTAAATTTG
The DNA here is from genome assembly GCA_020740385.1 of Mylabris phalerata. Taxonomy (NCBI): domain Eukaryota; kingdom Metazoa; phylum Arthropoda; class Insecta; order Coleoptera; family Meloidae; genus Mylabris; species Mylabris phalerata. The sequence continues at coordinate 863,821 of JAJEOX010000290.1, forward strand.
CAGTTTTATCACTGAATTTGTACTTTTTGCATCAAAATAACACGTTTTAAACTATTTTTGATGTAAATGTGGAATTTCAGGGGTAATTTGCACGAATTATTAACGAAAATTGTATTAAATTTCGACTTAAACCTTTGAATTTCAGCTGCAAATTGACATTTTATCGTCAGGAATTATAACACTTCCAACATTTTTAGACAATTTAGCATATTTCAGTCAATTTTTGACCTAAATCTTGAATTTCAATTAGGAATTAGAAATTAATTATCAGAAATTATACCAAATTTGGACGTAAACCTCAAATTTTTGTTGCCTTAAATCATCAATTTAACTAAAAATATCCAACTTAATCCTGATGAAATCATTGAAACGATATTAAAAAATAAAAAATAAAAACTAAGAAAACAGAAAAATTGAAAAAACCACCCCATTTTATAAGGGTTAATTTGGTACTTCCAGAAAATAATCATAACAAAATCATTAAAACTAAAAATAACTTTCCGACAATCCCTTGTATATTAAACATAAACATGACGTCAGAGATTAGATAAAATGGCGGCAATTTTTCAATGAACCACCATTGAGAATTCCATTAAAAGAAAAACAAAAAAAAAAACAAAAATAAAAGATAACGTAATCGATTAAATTACAAATATGCTAATCCAAAAAAAAATACAAAAATCCTTGAATAAGTATAATAAATTACACAACCAGAAAATAGGTTATAAATCCTACCATCTCTATCTAATTTATACAGATGTTTATGATTTAAAAAAAGATACCAATATATATATATTATAGTCAAACGATGACATCATGAACACGATTATAACAAAATGGTTGAACCGGCATTTTATCACAATAATTCATTGATTATTTCGTATAATCAACCGGTATTTGGATAAATGACGTAATTGTGGAAATATTTACCACCGGAACTACTATCAATATCGAATTAGACTTGTAATTAAAAAATTTATTAATAATAACGCGAATTGTGGGGGTTTTATTATAAATAGATGCGAAATTAGGCCACCACCTGGGCCTTTTTTTTAATAGATTTAACCAATATCGAGTAATTTATCAAGTTGGCTATATTTCTATAGGTAGTGTCGTAGCTTTGTCCAGCCATTTGGAAAAATATCAAATTTAACAGAACATGAACCAATCTACGACACTATAACCGAATTTGAGGTAAATTTGTACTTTTACATCAAAATAGTTATAAATTAGCATTTTTAAGGATTAAAACGGTAAATTTAATTAAATATTTCTAATTTAGCAGTCATAAAACTGAAAACCTCACACAAAAACCCGAATTTGAATCATCCTGTATAGTCAAAAAATCCACAATATAAACCAAGAGGAGCAATTTGAATTCTGCGCGCCTAAATAATAGCTTCCTATTGGCTATTTATATGAAATAACCAATAGGAAGTTAACATTGAAGCGCGAAAAATTTAAATCATTTCTAGTTTAAAAATTGAGCATAATCCTCAATAAATCTAGTAACTTTATCTAGTTTATTGGTATTGCAATTAAATTAACACGTGATTATGAACGAAATATTGTTTTCAATGATATACTTCTAGATCATTGGTTATTTTGAAATTTGCGCCTTTATAGAAAACCAATTGTTTTATTTCCAATGACGTATTGGTAGGTTATTGGTTATTTTCAAATTTTGCGCTTTTATAATAGAACCGATGCGATTTTTTTTTTATAATGATTTATATTCAGTGAGTGAATCGAGTATATCAACACGATTAAAACAAAATGGTTGATAGTTCATTTATTATTTGTACAATAAATGACGTCATTTGGAAATATTTACCATCAATCGAATTATCATTTTAATCAATAAATTAGTCAAAATAAAGAGGGTTATATTATAAATAGATTTAAGAATCGAAGGTGGCTATATTTTAATGTCCTCTATTTAGACAAAAACAAGCCAACTTCGATGTAAATTGGGCTTAAATCTCACCTGATCTTTGAACGATAATTCCTCACGTAAAGTTTGATTATGATTTTCGACATCAACACGTGCCAATGATTCCTCTTCCAATTGTTTACGTAATTCATCATTTAATTTCCGCAATTTATCCCGTTCTCTTTCCAAATCTTTCAAATCATTCAACGCCTTTTTGGCATCCTGATTGGCTTGATTATATTTCAATTGGATTTCATTGTAACGTTGTTCCCATATACGTGCCGAATTCTCCGATAATACCAATTCTTTTTTAACTTTAGCTAGATCGGCTTTTAATTCCTCATTTTCATCCCATAAACGTTTCGTATCGATCTCCAATTTGGCTTTCTCTCGAAAAGTTTCATCTAATAGTTTTCGGGCTTCTGATAATTCATTATCGTACATCTGTTTAATATCGGTGACTTGTCTAGTTACGGTTTCTTGTGTTTGTTGGACTTGTCGTGTTAATTTACTATTTTCACCTTCTAAATAACGTACCCGGTCGATATAACAAGCTAGACGATCGTTTAGATTTTGTAGATCGGCTTTCTCTTGCATCCGACTGTGACGTGTTGGACTTAACGGACTCGATGGACGGCCACTGCCGCTCGTTGTCGACGTCGGTGGCGGTTGGGTGGCCGGTGTTGAACTCTTCTTCGATCTTGAAGCCATTTTCTAACAAAACAAACAATTAACGATAAAATTATTAAAAAAAAAAAACTATAAACTCACAGACGATCAGTCGCCTCTTAAAACGTCGCTTTTATCACACCACACTCTTTTTCTCCCGCTATTTCGATCTACAGTGCTGCGTGTCCGGCGTCTCTAAACAGAAGAGAATTTTTAGACGAATTATTAAATCGGTCGAGGTTCCACCACTACCAACACAAATAAATACACACGTATATGCGAAAAATTCGCAATTTGTGCGTGTATTTGTGTGTGTGTCACCACTATTTTTGATACGATGACGCTACCCACCACAGATCAATGACGACAACTTTTCTATAACTGAATTGTTTTGTAAACTTACAAAATTTAAATTCCAACGGTTCTTGGCCGCCGTCGTCCTCCTCCACTGTTCTTATTGTAAATAGGTGGGGTCGATTATTTCATAAATTTCTAGGTTACTTTTATTATTTAACCGTTCTTGGAAAGCGTCGCGTCGGTTATGTTTCAATTTGATTGGACGTAATGACAGATAGAGGGCGCTAGCTACTCGATTGCTAATTGTCGCCCATTCAACAATTATTAAAAATCACTTCAAATTATAAAAAAATATTTCAATCGATTCTTTTTTAATTATTAAATTAATTTAATTACGTTTTTATATAATTAATCTATAAATATATTTCGATATTTTGATTCAATGTAATGACAGCTAGAAAACGCCGGCTACTTGATTACAAATCATCGACCCCAATACTAATTAATTTAACAAAAACAATCACATTATTTGAAAATTTCTATTTCTCCTAGAAATTGACTCGAATTTAGTAAAATCGAATTAATTACGTTCACTTTTCTGTAATAATTCCATAAATTAGGAAAATTTTCAATCTAATTCAGTGATAACGGTTAGAGGGCGCCAGTTTCGTGCAACACTAGCCGTCGACCGGATATCAATTAAATTGAAATTATGACCAAAAATTTGTGTAATTTTTATAATAATTGTATAGAATTGATGATTTTTTTCTAAAATTGCCTTGAAATATTTAATATTTTTATTTAATTGCTTGAATTACCTTCGATATTCATCAAAAACCACAGCGGCGTTGATTTTCGTTATTTTTTAGTTGTCACAAGTATTGCAGAGAGGACGCCACTATATTTGTTTATTATACAGAACGTCCACAAATTAACGGCCTTATCATGTTTATTTTAAAACAATTATATTTATGTGGCATTTATTCTTAATTATAATCCAACCTTTTATATTCTATATTTGGAAAATAATTACCGTAATCTTTAATTATTTATATCGACATTAGTGGAGTATTTGGTATATCCAACGTGTATGTATAATTGGTTGTCTAAATAACAGGCAAAATTTTCAATATTTATTATACAAGGTTAAAAATTGGATTTTTTAACTTAACTTATATTCAACTGTTATTATAATCAATTATAAACGATAATTTCCAACCACGAAATGATAAAATTGAGTAATTTGGAATTGATTTTAAGTGCGCAATTAGAATAACTTTCCTTATACAGAATGTACAATTGTCAATAGAATGAAGATTCTGTTCTATTTTCCACTAATAGATGGTATTCAAGCGCGTTTGTAGCACACAATTTGATCGCAGACTTGGCTGTGGATTAGTTGCACAGTGTCGTAGCTTATTTCATATTATACTATTGTTGTATTTAGTAGAAGCAAGGCCTGCTAGACTTCTCAACATTTTTCTCATTAACTATTATATGAATCAATCTACGATACATAATTAAAATACAGCCAACTGCCAGTTTAAATACATTAACACAAAATTTTGAGCTACAATTACTGTAAAATGCGATCCATTGGGAAAAAGTAATACACAATTTTGATATCATTTGGACTTAATTAGCAATTTTACTCTAAAATGTTTTCGTTAAACAAGGCCATTTGGAAGTTTCTTCAACAATTTACACGTAACAAGAGGATTTAAATGTAAAAATTGAGAAAATGATAATGTAATGTGACCAGGCTATTGATTTATTTGAATTTCCCGCGCCATCTTTTAATTATACCGGACATCCCATAAATATTCCAAATAATTTCAGTGGTGAGCAGCAGATACGGGGTAAAGTTCTATAACAAAAAAGTTTATGCCATTTTTTTCCCACTCACTAAGATTGACGAGAACATGACGGAATAGAAGTCCCTAACTTCGCCTAACTTGAGTCTAGTAATTTTATGTATATTTAGTTGGTATTGCAATTCAATTGTCACATGTACATAACAAAAGTATTGTTTACGATGACGTAATTCTAAATTATTGGTTGTTTTAAAATTTGGCGCCTAAATAGACAACTAAGTGTTTTTTTTAATGACGTATCGCTAAGTTATTGGTTATTTTCAAATGATCCGCTTTTTTTACAGTCAATAAAATTTTATTTTAAAAAATCCAATATTAGTGAGTCAATTGAGAATAATTTGTCATAAATTAAACTAATTAACTAATCGGGTGTGTGATGTAAAGAACAAAAGAGTGAACGAGTGGTGGGGTCAAGGAAAACCAGAAAATCGGCGCGGCAACCCTTGAAAATAAGGAGGCTTCTGACTACCTGATTTACTTAATTAATTAGGGGTAAGGTACAATTTCATCCCCTATCTACTCATAAACTCAAGCGCGACATTATGGGATATCCGGTATATTCAAACTAATTTAAAACTTGAAATTACAGATATCGTTCTTCAATTATGTCGCCATCTAGTGAAAAGAAGAAAAACTAAAATTATATAATCAAATTTGATACAATTTTTGAACATAACCCCACTTTCTACAATCATGTTGAGACGAAAAAATACAACTTTTAGATGAAATAAAACAATGACAACACTACCGGAATTACTCGAAACATCCACAAATTCCACAAATAGTTCCAATAAATTAACAATACGTGGTAAAATTCTATTGGGAATAACAGGTAAAACAACATAACCTCAATGTTTTCCTAACCTATAATTTTACAACGGATTTCAGGTGGTATTGCTGTGGGTCTTACGGTAATTTCCGCACCTTTTCTAACGCCAGCATTACGGCGATTTTGTTTACCGTACGTGCCGGCAACTAGACATCAAATCGACAATGTTGTTAAAGCTTTAGAGGGCCGACATCGGGACGGTTTAGTTCTCGATTTAGGTTCCGGTGATGGACGGATTGTTTTCGGTAATTATTTCCAAATATTCCAAGTTTTATTGTTTAATTTGTATTGTTTTTTCTTATTTTAGAATTAGCAAGACGTAAATTCCATGTACATGGGGTTGAATTGAACCCATGGTTGGTGTTGTATTCAAAATTACAAAGTTTAAGACACGGTCTCAATGATCGTGTACGTTTCTATAGGGATGATTTGTGGCGATTTAATTTGAAGAAATATGACAATATTGTTATATTCGGCGTTGAACAAATGGTAATTTTCTCATGAATTACCCAAATTTTTTATGAATTTTTGGTATTTGTAAAAGTTGTCGATTATACAGGGTGTCCGACGCTATTTAATTTCAGAGTTGGCTATGCCTGTTATTACATAGCGAACAATTGAAGACGACGTTAACAAATGTCAAATTTATAAAGTGTAAAGCAAGATTGCTAGATTTATCAGCATTGTTGTATTTCAGGCCTGATTATTTGACTTTTTCTACCTGTTGTCTTGATTTTCTTGCTTTTGTTTTCTTTTTGTTTTGCTTTTTTGTTACCATTATTTTCCTCTTGTTCTTTCTCTTTTTCCTTTCTCTTTTCCTCTTCTTTTGCTCTTTTATTCATCGTTTCTTCTTTTTCCTTTGCTCATTTGCTTTTCTTTTGCTGTTTTGTTACTCTTATTTTCCTATTCTTTTGTCCTTTTTCTCTTTTTGTTACTCGTCCTTTCTTTTTGTCTTACTCTTCTTTTTCTATTTTCCTACTCTTACTTTTTTGCGTTTTTCTTGCTCTTGTTTTCCTCTTTCCTTACTCTTTTTTCTTCTCTTGCTCTTCTTTTTCTGTTCTTTCTCTTTTGTTCTTTTCTTCCTCGTCTTTTCTTCTGCTCTTGCTCTTGCTTTTCTTTGGCCCTTTTTCTCTTTTCTTGTTATTTTTTTACTATTCTTGCTTTTGCTCTTTGCTTCTTTGCTTCTTCCTTATCTCTTGGTCTTTTGCTTCTCTTTCGTTTTTATCTTGCTCTTATTTTCATCTTTTCTTGCTTTCCTTTTCTCTTTACATGTTCTTCTTTTCTTCTTCTCTTGCTCTTCTGTTCATATTATTTTTCTCTTCTTTTGCTCTTTTCTTCATTTATCCTTTTTTCTTACTCTTGTTCTTCTTTTTTTTGCTTTTCTCTTCCTCTTCACTTGCTCTTCTTTTCCTGTTCTCTTCTTACCTTACTCATCATTTGTTCTTCATTTTCACTTTTTTGCCCTTTTTAAACATTCTCTTGTTCTTTTCTGGCTTTTTGTTTTTCTGCTCTTATTTTCCTATTCTATCCCTCTTGTTTTACTCTTTTACTCTATTCTTGATTTTCATTTTCTTTTGTTTTCCTCTTTTGCTCTTCTCTCCCTTTTCTCTTGCTCTTTTTTGCTCGTATCTTGTTTTCTTTTGCTATTTTTTCTCTCTTACTCTACTTTTGACCTTCTATTCATCTTCTTTTGCTCTTCTTTCACTATTCTTTTCTGGATAATCATTTGCTGTATGCTTTCCCTTATTCTTGTTATTTTTTGATCTTATTTTGCTTTTTTTTGATCCTCTCTTTACTTTTCCTGTTTTGTTCGTTTCTTCCTTTTCTATTGCTCTTTGCATTTCTTTTGCTCTTTTATTACTCTTCTTTTGATTTTGCATTGCTATTCTTATTTTCTTCTCTTGCTCTTTTTTGCTCTCCGGTTACCCCTCCTTTTCTCGTCTCTGTTTCAGCTTACGTACTTTCTTTCTAATTGCCCTCTTATCTTGTCCATTTTTCGCTCTTTGCTTTCTCTTTTGTTGCACTTCTTTACCTATTCTCTTCCTTTTCTTTTGCGCTTTGTATTTTCCTTTTTTGCTCTTTTGTGGTTCCTATTTTCTTCTTCACTTGTTCTTCTACTTCTGTTCCCTTCCTGTTCTTTCCCTTTTCTCCTGATCTTTTGCTCTACTTTTCCTCTTCTCGTACTGTTTTTGTCCTATTTTTTTTGTTCATCATTTGTTGTTTTTTTTTTTTTGCTCTTTTGTTTTTTGTGTGCACTTGGTCTTCTATTGTTCTTTTACGCTTTTTTCGATCTTCTCTTTGTTTTTTTTTGCTCTTCCTCTTATTTGTCTCTTCTTTTGCTCTTCTTGTCTTTTTCTTTTCCTTTTCTCTTGTTCCTTTGTCCCTATCCTCTCCTTATCTTGCTCACCATTCTGTCGTTCATTTTCTCTTTCCTTCTCGTTTTCCCTCTTCGTTTGCTCTTTTCTAACTCTTCTTTTTCCTCTTTCTTGCTTTCTTTTGCTGTTTCTTAATCTTCTCTTGCTTTGTTGTTTTGCTTTTACTCTATTTAACGCTTCTGCTTCTCCTGCTCTTTTTCTCTTCTCTTCCTTTGCATCTTATGGCGTTTTAGTCCATTGATCAAGTTTGCAATAAAGTAAAGTGGTGAAAAATCTAACTTTTGTGTGAACAAAGTTACGACACTACGTAACCAACATTTAGCCAATTTTGTGGTCAAATGGCGTTGGACACCCTACATTCTAAAGGCTGCAATTTTTGTAATAGAGATGCTAAAAAAGATAGAATGGCTAATTTCAAGCCTTATTGTATCTCATTTGAATTTTAGACAAGATTAACAAAACTACATACCTTCGACTAAAAATAAATCAAAATAGGGTAGTTCTAGTATAGATTTAAGGGTGTTTTATCTGTTTTAGATGGGTGATTTAGAGGCGAAATTCGATCGTGAATGTCGCGCTGATTGTAATATAATCGCTTGTCGTTTCCCCTTACCAAATAAAATACCGAAACAAACAATCGGTTATGGTGTTGATACGGTATGGATTTATCAACAATAGACCCTTTCAACAATTGGTTTTTTTGTTTGATTTAATTAAAATTTTGTAACTAATATGTAATTATTTATTAATACTTTCGACAGGAATGTTTTCGATTATATAATGTCATAGGTTAATTTATAATTTATTAAATTTGACATCTGTTGAAATATTTCTCAAACGGATGAACAAAGTTACGACATTATCTAAGAAAAGCATAGCCCATTGTAATGTAAAATACCGTAGTATATTTTGTAGATAAAATTGTCAATTGGAATTATATTAAGCGATTAAAAATGATACGAAACTGTACTTTAATCAAAGATTATGAAACCGTTTCAAATTTTTATCGTAATGATGGACTAATAATTCAAAATTGATGAAGAGAGATAGAGAATTTTAATTATCCACTCAATTATTTCTAACGCCTTTCTATCGTAAATAAATAATTATTATTGTCATTGTTTAATGAATCATCCAACATTTTGTTTTTTTTTAATTTAATTTATTAACGTTTGATAATTACAAACAATAATTTTATATTGTTTAAATTTTTTTTAATTTATTCGTAATATTTTTTTGAATTTAATAAATTGATTGACATTCAATTAAAATTAAATGAATAAATAAATTGATAAAGGCGGGTTCATAATGGTTAATAAACATTGTTAGTAAATTATAGGTTAGGTAAATGGCACCTTGGCAACTTTTATTCAGCATGTTTTTCAGGGGTAGGCTATTAGGAATTTATCGAAATTGGGTAAATGGTAACATTTTGTCAATTTCGTATAAGCATAAAAACTTGAAATATTTGCAGAAAAGCACTCTGTTTTGTTTGGTAAAGTAATTACAGAAGAATCGTTTTTTTTTCAGTAAAAATCTCCATGAACCTATGCGGAAAGAGCAACTGTTAGTTTCACTCAAAAACTTGTCGAGAAATTCAATTCAAACGTGCTACTGAAATGTAAATGAATGCTTATAAAATGACATAAATATTAAATCATCCTGATAAGTAGCTTTAAACATACCCAGTAGAGTAAAAATGTACAATAATCTGAGTACAAAAAGCTTCTATTACCTTTACTCAGAGTTGTGTAAATTTCCAAAATTTGTTCAATGCTTTTAAAATAAGATAAGCAAGAAATTGTTTGAGAATTGAATCAGTAGCTTCGAAATGTGCTTTAGTAGCTTTAGTACAAAAGTCGATTTTTATATGTAAAAAAGTGTAAATTTGTGTAAAATAATGACGCCAAACTTACACAGGCAATACAATTGGGCAAATTTCAGAAAAGAGTGCAAAACCTAAATTAAAGTTATATGCTGTTGCAATCCGAATGAATACTTATAAAATGTCATAGTATAAGTATGAAGAGTAATCGAATTAATGGTCTTAAAAATGTACGTATTGTTAGTAATGAAATGCGGAAAAACATATCTAGGGGGTGAAATCGTCACTCAAAGTTTAGGCTCAAACGGGGTACTTTTTAAGTTTCGCATACTGCCAGTTAAAATATTCAAACGGGTCAAACGGCATTATTCTCAGGATGGAAAATAATGTAGAAGCCCATTGTTTGCATATCGAAATGTTAATTAGGGTGGAAGTTATAAGGGTTGAAAATAAGAAAATTGCTATAGTGAAAAACTATTCATCGGAGTTTGACGAAACTAATGTCATTCGAAAGAAGACGAAAAAGTAGAAGAAACTTGTTTTTGGAATTGCCGAAATATTACGTTTAGGGGGTAACCACCCGTCAAGCATATCTACAGCCCCCTTCTCTTAAAGGTGTTCACAGCGCCAAACGTCTGTTAATTATCGAGTGATTGGAAATATATTTTAAGGATTTATTGGGGAGTCAATGGTGCACATTTCAGTGAAAGTTGGACCATGTAGCTCGTTGGGAAATCGGGTCAAAAGTGTTTTTTGTCGAAAATCTCAACATTTTCGTCAATCAGTTTTTTACATAAATGGACTCAAGATGACTTGAGGATTCTCGGAAAACTGTTTTTTTCGGTTTTCTGGCACTGTATCTTGAAAAAAATTGAAAAAACTGGTGTCTCGTTCATTGATCGTAAATGTGACCAGTTATTCGCCTCTCAGTTGTTCAATTCTTATCTTAATGGGTGTTCATGTTATCGTATTTGTTTACTTAAGAAAAAATGCTTGACATTCGATACTCATAACAAAGGCACATGCCAGTTATTTGAATAGGCTTGTTTTTCTTTAAATAAATAAACATTGGATCGTTTTAAGAGACTACACCAGTGGTTTTCAAACGTTCTGGAAGTGCCGAGCATGTAAATAATTTATAAATTCATTAAGGACCCTTCATTTTTCACCAAAGACATATTTCTTATGTTGTGGATAAGGAATATTTCACTCTGAGCCTGTTAAATCTGTTTGCGGATTAAAAAAAATTACCAGATGGACTGTTGAGAAACACTGGTTTAAAACTTGATACAAAACTAGTGTGACCGACAAAGGGAGGCGAGCGACTTTTGCATTTCAATTTTTTTCACGGTCAAGCTCTGCGCGTACCTTTTTTATTTTTTTTCGAAGTCTTAAGGGTCTCGCTCGAGAAATTTTCTAGTTTCTATCTATGTAAGATTCGTTTCATTTTATTTATGATTAAAAGAGTGATCTTGGAACAAATAACATCCTTTTTTGCCCGAAAAACGCTGTTTTTCGGAAAAACCAGTCGGATTTTTTAAATTTTTCCTTGTCGGGGCGGTAGAAGCTTAAATTTCGAATCGAATGAGATATTTCCCATCGCGATATCTTTTGTCGTTTTCGAACGATTTTGGAATTGCTTTTCTTATGGGATTTCAATGTAATTGGGGACAGGCTAGCTTCCTTCGAGCGAGACCCTTAAGGGCAAATTGCAAAAACCAAAATGTTACGAATGTATCGCATTAATTGTGTGGAAAACCCTTTTGACAATTATTGCATATTCAAAAGTTAGATTTGATGTCACTCATTTCCCAATGAGCTACGTGGACCTAATTTTGCTAAAATGTTCTCTGAGAACCCCCCTATAAATTCTTAAAATATGTTTCCAATCACTCGATAATTAACGGTCGTGAAAGCTACATTTTGCAAGAATAATTGATTTCGTGAAAGTACAATGGCTAGTATTTGTTTTTTAAAAATTTAGCAAATTTCAACCCTTATGTCTGCTGTACTATTTATTTATTTATTATAATTCCAAGGGCATTTTGCGCCACATTTCTCTCAATAACAAAATAATATCATCATCTAATATATTATAAAATTTGACTAATATCAGTGTATTTCTTTCGCATCGTATAAGTTCTTAGTTTATTGCAAGGTAATTTAATTAAACCTTATTAACATTTAAAATATGAATAATTGAATGTCGATAGGGGAAATTAATAAGTTTTAGAACAGATCTAGAAAAAATAGATGGCAAAATAATAATTATTTTACTATCTATATTCATATAAACAAAAATGTCCAACATGAAAATTGAATAGGTATGCAACATATGAAGAAAATACTATTGTTATGTGCCCCAACTGTTGAAAATTGATGGAAGAGCACCATTTATGAATTAAAACATAAAAATTATAAGAATAGTAAAGTTTTTTTTCTGATCCATTCAGATATGGTTGAGGGACGGTTACCCCCTAAACGTAATTTTTCGAAAAAATCCAAAAAAAGGTTTCTTCTACTTTTTTGTCTTCTTTCGCATGACATTAGTTTCGTCAAAATCCGATGAATAGTTTTTGACTTATAGCAATTTTCTTATTTTCAACCCTTATAACTTCCACCCTAATTAACATTTTGATATGCACACAATGGGCTTCTACATTATTTTTCATCCTGAAAATAATGCCGTTTGCCCCGTTTGAATATTTTAACTGGAAGTATGCGAAACTTAAAAAGTACCCCGTTTGAGCCTAAACTTTGAGTGGCGATTTCAGCCCTTAGATGTTTTTCCGCCGATAAAAAAAACATGGATCTCTTAGAATTTGATGGAGAATAACATATCCAAATTTCATTAAAATCGTAGGGGACACCTGGGAATGTTTCCTTGTGAGTAGTAGAAATTTTCATGAATCTGAGTAAAAAGAGGAACTATTAATTTTACTCAAAGAAGAAAACTGTTAAAGTTGTCTAAAGGCCAAGTTAACACAATATGCTGTTGAAATGCCAATGAATGCTTATAAAATGCCATAATATAAGCATGAAACCGTTCTGGAAATTTTCATAAAAAATCGCCTTGAAAATATACTGAATAATGTATAAAGTTCAATTTTCCACAGATAAACTGAGTCAGAAGAGCAATTACTCATTTGTCTTCGAAATGAAAATAAATGCTTATAAAATGGTATAGTCTAAGTATGAAATCGTTCTGGTAGTTTTTGATTTTGATCAGAGAATTGTTGAATTTGTTCGAAGAATTATCAAATTCAAAAATTTGTGCAAAAACTAAATTAAAATAACATGCTGTTCAAATGCAGCTACATGATGATAAAATGGCATAATATAATCATGAAATCTGAATAAAATGTGTAACTTTACTTAAGCAATAGAATTGTGTAAATTACAAAAAGTTGTCTAAAAATTGTAACAAATGTTGAAATGCAAATTAAGGCTTATGAAAACCATTATAGGTATAAACATGAAATCGTCCTAAAAATTTTCATAAAAAATTGCCTTAGAAGTGTACTCAATAATGCATTAAACTTAATTTTTCAGAGTAAAACTGAGTCAGAAGACCAATTACTCTTTTTACTCAGAAAATAGAATTGTTCAACTTTCAAGAACTTTTCCAAATGTTGAGTTAAAACATACTGTTAAAATGCAATAAATGCTTATAAACTGGCAAAGCATAAGTGTGAAATCGTTCTAGGAGTTTTGGATTTTCTTCAGAGAATTGTTAAAGTTGCAAAATTTTGGGCAAAAACTAAATTAAAATGACATGCTCTCAAAATGCAATTTAGTGATTATAAAATGGCATAATATAAGCATGAATTCTGAATGAAATGAGCAATTACTAACTTTAATCAAACAAAAGAATTAGGCAAATTATAAAATCTTGTCTAAAAACTAAATTGCAACAAATCGTTAAAATGCAAATTAAAGCTTATAAAATGCCATTATATAAGCATGAAACCCCTCTCTAGTAATTTTCATCTAGAAATCGCTCAGAAGATGCTCTGAATAAGTTCATAAAATCGTCCAAATGCTTAGTGTTTTAAAATAATATGTTAAAATTGAAATACAAATTTTTAAAACATCGAAAACTTGAATTAAAAGGCCGGTCTATTAATTTTCATCTGAGAATTGCCTTAAAAATCTACTCAGTAATGTACAGGTCAGTTTTCCTAGCTAAAAATGTAGCATAATTGATTAAAATGAGCAACCACTAATTTTACACGAGACAATAAAGTTGTGTAAGTTTCTAAAAGTTGTGCCAAGGCTGAATTTAAGCAACATGCTGTTTAAATGTAAATAAATTCTTTCAAAAGGTCACAACATAAGCATACATGATCGAATCAATCGTTTTGAAAATCTGGTAAAAAATGTAAAAATGTAAGTTTTTGTAACACAATTTTCGTGCTAATTTGAGATAATGCATAGGAAAACAATGAGCAATAAATCGCCAAATAATGTCACAATTATGAATTTTCCCTATTAAGCCATTATCATTGTTTTTGTTTTTATTACAATTCCAACAACAATAGCAATTTGTGCTATTGTTATTGGAATTGTACGTTTATTTTTATGTATATGGAGATATTTGATCTCCATATACATAAAAAATAAACGTACAAACGCCCACAATCAATAGAACTTATATCTCTACAATTCAAGGCACTAAATTTTCAGTCGCATTGATAAGTTTCAATCTTGTAAACGATATGTTTGCAAATTTCATGAAATCAACACCCTTATCCATAATAATCATTAATCTTGTCCTTATATCAATCACACATAGTGATCAGACGAAAAAAAACAAAGTGATTGTAATTTGTGTAAAACGTAAGCTTTGTGTAATTTTTGATTGCATACAGAAAATGTACAAAATTCGTTTGTTTGTAATTACAGATTATTGCCACCATGTTGTGATAATAACAATTGTGACAAATGTCGAACAAATGTACAAAATGTCGATGGTCGAAATTATGTTGTTACATATGTACCAGCTATTATACCATACAATTCCGGTAATTGTTACATTTGATAGGCATTATCGTTTATCATTTAATAAATGATTGTCCTTTTATAGATGGTACATTAAATCAGAAGCCCAATGTTAAAGCGAGATTACTACCAATGGACAATCTTAAAGTTGGCAAGAATGATAAAAATGTGCATGGTTTTAGTGAAAATGTACCAGCATTAATCTATCAGCCTGATGTTCAAATTCAACAACCAATTGTAACATTACGACGATTACAACAACAACAACAATTAAATCGGCAATTTGTACCATTTTCATACTGGAATTTCAATGCTGATAATATTGATTTCGACGATGTTAGTGCTAGTGATTATCAAATGGCATCCAATAGTGGAGAAGATAATCAGCATGTGCCAGTAATAATCAACACTAGTGTCACAAAAGCTCATCGTCCAAAATTAAATAAAGCAAAAAAAGTGCAAACTAATTATATTAAATCAAAATTACCATCACCACCTGGTAAAGTATTAAAGAAGGAACCAACAATAAAATACCCTATACAAATTGATGGGGTAACTTATATTATTACACCAGGTAAGCATCCGCAGGTAGTCCTAGCTAATGAAAATCCGTATAAGAATCCAGCAGTTAATAAACCACCCCCACGACCAATAATCAATACTTACGTCGTACCATCCGATATTAAACCACCAAATCAAATAACACAATTCCAAGTCAATGCTGCTAGTATGCCAAATGATGATAAAAAAATGCCAATGCAACTTAATGATTATGGTATACATGATTATAATATACCAGCCGATGAAAATTTCCCACTTTACGATTATCCTATATTCGACCAGAAAATGGCACAAAATTTCCAGCCGTATCAACAATCCAAAATACCAATCAATGCTTATCATCCGATAATCCCGCCTGAAAATCTTATGAAATTATCAATTCCTTACATACGAATCACTCCAGATGCTGATGTTAATAGAGCTGGCAAATTATCGACAGTCTATTCGGATAATCCAGTGTTGCCAACACCTGAAAAAGTGAAATATCCCCAAGTTACAAATGCTGATGAATTAACAACAGTACAATTCATTCCAAGTCCACTACCAGTTAAAACTTCTGGCGCAACCGATCCGGGTGAAAATGCTTATAGTTCGGTAATTCAAGTATTGCCAGATCCGCAACAAATCAAACAACCACCAATAAACTACAATAAAGACCTTGTAAATGCTTATAGTACTCCTATTATTATGCCGCGTATCGAAGAATTTCCAAATATTAAAAGCGACATGCTACCATTAGTGCAAAATATGCCTAAACCGCCGATACAATCGCATGATGATGGAAAACTATCAAATGATCAATTGCCAGTACAACTCAATGTTACTGATGTAAATGCTGATAATAGTGATTCTAATCAAACAACGGTAGATAATGCTGATGATAACACAACTCCTTCAGCAAATGATGAATTTCTATCACCACAACCTTATGGTAATGCTAATAGTCGTATAAGTAAAGTAGATTATGAAGAGAGTATCCCATTTTATGATGCTTACATTAATGGCGGAAATGGTGATAATGATGATAACTTGACCGAATCTACAGGTACTAATCGATTTGGTGATTTTATTGATTGGTTTGATTATTTTAATAATGAAGAAAAACTTGATAGAATAGCCCCAAATAAAGGGTTCATTTTTCCACGGCCGATCAATGTGAAGAATAAAAAAAAGGAGAATGCTGGGGGTAAAGTATACAATATTACAGGAACTGTGAAATATACAGAAAAAGTCACAAATGTTGAAGATGAAAATGCCAAGGTTGAAAAAGATGAGAATGCCAAGGTTGAAAAAGATGAGAATGTAAAAAGTGTAAACGTCACAAGTGTTGGAGATGAGAATGCTGAGGTTAAAAGGGATGAGAATGTACAAAATGTAAAAGTCATAAGTGTTAAAGATGAGAATGCTGAGGTTGAAAGTGATGAAAAAGTACAAAGTGTAAAAGTTACAGAAACTGTTGAAGAAGACAATTATGATGAAACTGATGAAAATGCAAAAAATAAAAAAAAATCAGAAACAGCTGAGGAGTATAACTATGATGAAACTGATGAAAATGCAAAAAATAAACATTCAGAAACAGCTGAAGAATACAACTATGATGAAACGAATGAAAATGCAAAAAATAAAGTTTCAGAAACAGCTGGAGAATACAATTATTATGAAAATGAGGAAAATGCGCAAAATTCCAAAGCTACAGAAAGTGGAACAAATATTGAAGAAACTAATGTTGGTGAGAGTTACATCGAGGATTACAATGTGGAAAGTGCTGCATTTGTAAAACATAATGATGAAAAGCTTGAAGTACCGTCAAGACCGATTCAACCGGTACTTGTAACTGTAGTGAAAAATATTGATAAAAAAACGAAAGTTATCCATAAAACCATACCAATAAGCAACATTTTCATGAGCATTTTCAACTATTTTACGCAGCATAAAACCAAAATTCCGAATAATATCGGTATTACAGTCGACATGATGAACAATGATAAGCTTTATCAAACTGTAAAAGCTACAAATTTTGAATCGCTGAAGAAACTGGGCTTATTAATGATGCATTTGTTGAAATATATGAATGATGATAGGAAGATGACGCCTGGGGAAATCATCGAACATACAATCGCTGATGTCAACAATGAAAAAACTGATGGTCTTATCACCAAAGATCCGGAAATCATTGCTTATATCGGTTGGAAATTGATCGAGTCAACGAATGCAGGTGCGGATAATTTGAAAATGACGAAAACTCTGAAAACGATTATGATGAAAGTATTGGATGATGAACGGTTTAGTGAATTGAAGAGTTTTTTGAATGAAAATAAGAGTCATCCAACGGTGACTCATGTACAATCGATGAAATATGAGAAAAAATGCCTGTGTAAACTAGTACCGGTTGGAGAGCCATAATAATACTAGGAATAGTGATTATAATGATAACAGCTTATAAAAATGATTATCATCATTTAAATGATTAGATTAGGCTACTTGTTATTTGAAAAAATTGATGATTAGAAATAAAATTATTTAATAGTAAAAGAGTAGTTTCAATTTCATAACGAATTTATGCCAGTGATAAGAGTAAATTAGAAAATTCCTCGATTAGCATCAGTTTTAATTCACTCAAACAATGGATGTAATTAGGTAGTGTAATTAATTTACTTTTGTTTGTTTTTTGTTTACGTAATTAATAAAAAAATTAATTATTTCACAGTTCCAGTACATTTACATTAAAGTAAGTAGATTTTTATGAGTCGCTTGTTTTTCGAATTCAACGTGGGCTCGATTCGCTTTTGTTTTCTTCTTTTTTGTTTGTCTGTTTGTTAACTTGAAAAATCCCATGGCATAATACAGTGACTCAGTTATGAATCATCGAGTTAGAATTAAACTGTTTTAGTCCTATTCATAGTTTAAGTAATTCACAGTTTGTTCTGTTGATTGCCATTGTTTTGTACCTTTAAATGAGTCACAATGAGCGAAATTAGTAGTTATAAAAATACTTAAGATGGTTTGTAAATTTGTTCAATTAAGCTTCTGATCTTCAACGAGTCATAATGAGCAAAATTGCAAAATGCTAAAACAGTAAACATTGTAGTAGTTTTTGAATTGCTAATTTGGATTCATTGATTGGTTAAAAATGATTGCAAAGCAATATCGGTTACTCATTTGTGTTTTGTATGATTCAGAATACTCTCTTGATTTTATTTCTTTTGCATCCTTGTATGAGTAATGAAGAGCAAAATTAGCAATTTTAAAAACGGTTTAGTTCTTAGTTTACTCGGTTAAAAATGAGATTAGCTTAAATTTTCCCGCTTGATTTCAATTTTAAGCTTCAATGAGTCACAATGCGCACAATTAGGTGTTGTTAAAAGAGCAAGTTTCTAGTTTGTTTGGTTGTATTGCTTGGTTAAAAATACTCAAGGAACAGTGTGAGAATTTCATCTTTTGATCTCTTGATGTCCACTGTTTCGTATCATTGACTTGTATGACTCAGCATGAACAAAATTAACAGTTACAAAAATGATGTACTTTTTGATCGTTCTGCTTCAGTGCTTAGCTGAAAATCCCTTCAAGACCACTGAGTTTACTTAATTTTTCCACTTAAGCTCAGTTTTGGTCTTAACGAGTCATAATGAGCAAGCTATCAAAACAGTAAACATTCTAGTAGTTTTTGAATTGATAATTTGGATTCATCGATTGATCAAAAACGCTCGTAAAATAGTATTGGTTATTATTTGTGCTTTTGTGTGACTCAGAATACTATTTTCATTTTCATTTTTCTATATCTTTGAGTTATGATTAGTAAAATCAGCAGTTTCAGAAACAATTTAGTTTTGAGTTTGCTCAGTTAAAAATGCTTATAAAACAGTGTTATTAGATGAAATTTTGTTACTTGAGTTCAGTTTTCAACTTCAACGAGTCACAATGAACAAAAAACCCGTAATCATTAAGAGTTTTAAGTTTCTAAAATTATCCTCTGTAAAAGTTGTTTTTGGGTTTTGGCTTAAATTTTCTCTCTTGGAGCCTCTTTTGAGCTCATGCAAGCAAAGTCATTAGGAGCAAAATTTAGATTTTCTAAAACTGAACATCGTATTTATTCTTTTAGCTTTATACTTACAGACCAGTATAAGTTGAATGCAAAAATGAGTAACACAGGCACACTTATGAAGTTTTTGACTTTGCTTCGGTGCTCAAGAAGCAATGACGATGGCTTAATTCTTCTCTTTCGAATTGATTCTCTTCCATTCTTAGCTTCAATCAGTCATAATGAGCTAATTTAATAGTTGCCAAGACGCTAATCACTGTGATATTTTATGAATTTCTATTCTGTTTATCGGCTTGGTCAAAAATGCTCGTAGAACAGTGTGAAGGTTCAGAACTTACTCTTCCGATTATCAACCATTATTTTTGAAACTTATAGATTTGTAGACCCTTTATGCTCACTCATTTTGCCACCTCCATACTTCAAAAGAGGTCTTCTGATTGTTAAGCAAAATTTTTTAAGTGCTACAGATTTGCTTACACTTTTTACTTGATCTTCTTTTCGTTTCCATGCGTGAAGAAAAGTCTTCTTATTACTCGTTACTCATTAAGGCTTGCAGATAGACTTATTCCTTTCAATTGCTCATTTTGCCACTTCAACAGACACTTTTGATTGTCAAACATTACACTTAAAGGTTTACACATTTGCTCATTTTGCCATTTTCATGCTTCCAAAAAGGTCTTCTGATTGTTATTCAATACTCTTTAAGTCTTACAGATTTGCTTACACTTATTGCTTGCTCATTTTTCCACTTCTATGCGCCAAGAAAAATCCTGTTGTCAAGCATTACACATTAAGGCTTGCAGATAGATTCATACCTTTTACTTGTTAATTTTGCCATTTCATAAGACTTTTGATTGTCAAGCATGTCCCTTTAAGGTTTGGGGATTTGTTTACAGCTTGCTAGCTACATAATTCAAAAATACCAATATCACTGCTGAATTCTGAGTGGCTATCATTATGCCAATTTTGCTTCAATCCAGCGAACTAAAATTGATTATTTTATAGTAAAAATATCGATCATACACGTTCATTGCTCTCATTGAGCAATTATGAAGAAAAGACATTCAAAGCGTTAAAACCACAACTATTAGCCGTGTTAATAGCAACATTAAATCATATAGTCATTGGTATATCATTAACATATTCAGCTATACTTTTGCCACAATTAAATGCTGATGAACATTTCAAAGATATTACTGATAGTCAAAAATCGTGGATTGCAAGTACTTATGTTCTAACTGTACCGTTTGGCTCAATAATGACCGGCTATATAATGGATAGAATTGGCCGTTTGAATACATTAAAACTAACAACGTTGCCACATTTACTCGGTTGGATACTACTAGCAACTGCGCAAAGTTTCCCCATGCTAATCATTGGACGAATTCTAATGGGATTAGCTTCTGGTACTACTTTTTTTTTGTTTTTAAGAAAAATTATTCTCCCCTACCGTGTCCAAATTTTTAAAATTGATAATTTGTCTATTTTGGACAGCTTTTGGTACAAATCCAGTACAAGTTTATGTGGCTGAAATCTCACATAAAGATCTACGTGGATCATTTCTATCATTAGGTCCTGGTTTTATGTCAATTGGTATTATTATCACATATTTACAAGGATGGTTATTTGGTTGGCGTTTATTAGCCTGGTTGGCAGCATTATATTCAATTATACCGATGATATTGTTGTTTCTAATTAAAGAAAGTCCATTATGGTTGATTGCAAAAAATCGCATTGAAGATGCTAGAATTTCATTGAATTGGTTCTATCGTTATCAAACGAAATTACCAAATTCCGACCAAAATTTTGCCGAAGTACAATTGCAATTATTACAAAAAGACAACAATAATGACAAAACTGATGATGAAACTGTCAAAACCTCGAATTGGAGAGCTTTTCTAAAGCCAACTGCTTATAAACCATTATTAATATTGATTGGTATATTTGTTTTCCAGCAATTTTCCGGCATTTATATTTTTTTGTTTTATACAATCACGTTTTTTGAAAGTGTTGGTAGTACAATCAATCCATATGCTGCATCAATTGGTATTGGTATAATCCGTTTGATTATGTCAATGATCACATTATGGATGTTTAAAAAATATGGACGAAGATCTTTATTAATGTTAAGTGGTATTAGTATGGCAATATTCATTACAATTTCTGGTATTTTCACCTATTTGGTCAAAACAGGTACGTAAAACTTTCAATTATAATTGAGTAATTTTGGTGGGAAAAATGCTTACTTGAAGTTTTGCCTGCCTTGAAAAGCACAAGAAAGGCAATATTTAGATAATAATTAAGCTTCTTTGGTGTGAACAAAGCTCACTGGGGTTTTATTCATGTTGGAAAGTCTATAGTCAAGCTTGTTTAGTAGAAAAAAACTCTCCTAAAATCTTAATTGGTTTAGGGAGGCTATGAATAGCCTTCTTTGGTGAAAAAATGCTTCTCAGAGGATGCACTTGTCTTGGAGAGGTCAACAAAGCACAGTTTTATCCATAATTGAGCTTCTTTAGTAGATCCTAGACATAGTTGGAGTTTTGTCCGGTTTAGGGAGACTATAATTGAGCTCCTTCGGTGAAAAAAATCTCACTTGGAGTCCTACCCAACTTTTGGAACTCAGCTAGCGTTTTGCTTCTGTTGAGGAGGTTGCAATTAAGCTTTTTTCATAAAAAATAACTCACCTATAGGTTTTCGGTCTTAAGGAGCTTAACAAAAATACACTTGTGGCTATAACTGAGCTCCTTTGGTAGAAAAAAATTCAGTGGAAATATTGTTTGTCAGAACGAAACTTGCAAAACAAGATTCCAACTATAATAGAGCTTTTTGCATGAAAAAAGTCAATTTTAAGTATAGTCTATTTTAAACAGTTATAAATGAGCTCTTTTGAAGAAAATACAGCTTAATTACATTCTTGCATCTCTTGCTATAACTGAACTTTGGTGGGAAAAAGCTCATCTGAAAATTAGTCAGTCTTGGGGGGAGGGTTGTCATCAGAAATAAAATTTCAACCACAACTGAGCTTTTTTTGAAGCAAATAAAACTTAATTAGAATTTTGATGTGGCCATAGTTGAGCGTTTTTGGTAAGAAAAAGCCCATTTAGAATCTAAGTCTTCTTATGAAATATTTTTGGACCTTTGGTTAGCAAAAGCCTATTTTAAAATTTTGTCCGTCTAAATAAGCTCCATACGAGCAAAATTTTGGCTATTTAGTGAGGAAAAGCTTTGTTTCCAGTCTTAGTGGAGTTATAACTAAGTTTCGTTGATGAATAAAAGCATTTGGGGTTTCGCCTCTCATGAGAAGGCTATAATTGTACTTTGTTCAGCTCACTCGCAGGTCTACGAGGGTGAATCAAACAATTTTCAGAAAATTTTCATAAAATTTTGGAGTTTCTTTACTGGAAAAACCTCAACTGGACTTCTGTTCATCTTAAGAAGTTCAAAACAATTAAATTTTGATTATAATTAAGGTCTTTGGTTGGAAATAACTTAATTGAACTTTTTTCGAATTGACGTACCTATAATTAAACTTCTTTGATGAGAAAAATGCTTAGCTGGGATCTTTTTTGCATATAAGAGATAAGAAAAGAAAAATCAAATCCTAGCTATAATTGAGCTTCTTTAATGGAAGTAAAGCCTATCTGGAATCTTACTTACTCTGGGGAGCCTTTTTGAAGGTTCACCTGTCTTGAGAAAAATTCAATTGAGCTTCTTTGATGATTATTTGAGATTTCTCTGGCAAGAAAAAGTTTTATTGGAGTTTTGCCCGTTTTGGGGTGGCTATAATTGGACCCCTTTGGTGGGAAAAATTCAACTGGGGTTTCGTCCATGTTAGGGACCTCAATGAAATACAAAATTTCGTCCATTTTGACAAATGTAAAAATTTTGCAGAACAAACTGATTTAAATTGGGTACCTGTTGTTGGACTTCTATTGTATGTTGTTTCTTCAATGGTTGGTTTCTTACCAATACCATGGATGGTACCAGCTGAATTATTACCATTAGAAATAAGAAGCATAGCATTGAGTATTGTGATAGCAGTAGCTAATGCCACCATGTTTGTAGCAGTACAAAGTTTCTACTTTCTGGTAAATTTATTTAATGGTACAGCTGGCGTTCAATGGTTTTTTGGTGCCGTATCATTATTGGGCGCACTTTATACTTTTGTTTTTCTACCAGAAACTCATCAAAAGAAATTATCAGAGATCGAAGATTATTTCAATGAACATACAATTTACTTTATCAGAAAATCGTAAATATTTATTTAATTTCATGATTCAAGGTAATAGTTTATCTCTTCTTATCAATTATAAGGAATTTCAATGAGACATTGAAATTTAATAAAACACATTTTCTATTTCTTATATTGCTTTTTTTATTTTTGACCTCAACCCTTAACCTCAGTTTTGCCTTCATTGATGTACTTTTCCAGCACCATGGTGTTTACTTTCTGGATGATGTCCATGAATTTTGGCATGCGCTAAATTGACAATTTTGAGTATTAATGCTTAGTTTTTTGTGAGAAAAAAACGTTTACCTTGATTGAATCTGGAATGGATTTTCCTAGCATGATGTACAATTGAATGGTGGTTCAATCGATTGTGTAAATGTCGATTCTCGTGTGGATGATAGATAGTTTTCACTACATTCGTACCAGGAATTACACACTGTATTGGACATGTTGGTGGTGATGGTCCAGAACTGACTGTCACAGGACCGTCAGACGGGTGGGGTGTCGCAGGACCGTCAGACGGGTTGGATGATCCAGAGCTGGATGTTGGAGAACCACTGGATGTTGAAGAAGAACTAGGACCTGAAGGAGCGCCTGTTGAGTCAGATGGTTCAGAGCTGGGTCCAGATGGTCCAGATGGCGAAGTTCCATGAGGCAAGCCAGATGATCCAGAACTGGATGTCGAAGGACCGTCAGACGGGTTGGATGATCCAGAACTGGATGTCGAAGGACCGTCAGACGGGTTGGATGATCCAGAACTGGATGTCGAAGGACCGTCAGACGGGTTGGATGATCCAGAGCTGGATGTCGAAGGACCGTCAGACGGGTTGGATGATCCAGAGCTGGATGTCGAAGGTCCACCAGTCGAGCCAGATGATCCAGAACTGGATGTCGAAGGACCGTCAGACGGGTTGGATGATCCAAAGCTGGATGTCGAAGGAGCGGTAAACGGGTTGGATGATCCAGAGCTGGATGTCGAAGGACCGTCAGACGGGTTGGATGATCCAGAGCTGGATGTCGAAGGACCGTCAGACGGGTTGGATGATCCAGAGCTGGATGTCGAAGCTCCACCAGTCGAGCCAGATGGACCAGAGCTGGATGTCGAAGGACCGTCAGACGGATTGGATTGTCCAGTTGATGATTTGTCAGTTGAGTCGACCGGACCGGATGTTGTTGATGTTCCAGGATTTCCAGTTGGGCGTGGCTCATTCGGACCTTGTGTTGTATGACAAACTAAAACACAGTTCGGTTTCGGTGGTCTAAGTCGTGTAGCAATTCCATGATAGTGATGTGTTTTTCCAGATACCACAGCCACTGTGATTACAAATAGTACAAATGGTGTTAACGATACCATCTTGATGGTGTACTATAATTTGGACGAATAATAAAATGGACGCTTTTATATTTAAAATAAATATCGGTAATTTTATGGAAGAATTTTAGACTATTCCAAATATTTATAAAAAATAAAATAAAAGAAAATTCCTCTAATTCTATATAGATAACTATACAGATAATTATTCAACTGTTAAGTTTTGTATTGATTAAATAATCAAGGTAAACTATGAAATAATAGTTGAATAGGAATAGTATAAAAGATTTCATAAAAAATTCAGAAGAAATAATATCGCTCACTTCTTTAGTTGCAGAGTAATAGAGAATTGTAAGAGACACCCCCACATTTTTGTTAGCAGCGGGGCAATTTTGATGGAATTTCACACAATTAAACAAAACTACCCCTAGAATTAATTGCTGAAGAAAAAATAGCAGCAACTATATCGGTTATAAAATTGTAAATGATTCTTATTTATAAGAGATACCACTAATAATCCTATTTTCATAAAATTTTGCATAATCAATCACAAAAGAAAATTTATCAACCCCTTTAAGCAAATGTGCTCCTATAATTGTTCAGTGTAATAAAGTAATTAGATCCTTTAGTTACAGGGTAATAAAGAATTGAAACTGTAAGAGATACTCTCATATCTGTGTTAACAGATGTTAGTTACACAATTATAAAGAATTTTTTGTTATAAGAAATTTTTCAACGTTTCCTCTTCTAATAGGTCAAATTAGATAACATTTCGCATAATTGAACAAACCAACCCCTTCTTTCGACCAGACAATAAAAGTTTCTATCAGCCCCTTTAATTACAGGGTGAACAAAACTGATCTTCTAGTTGACCAATGCAAAAACTATCGCTAATTTCTTTAGTTACTGAGTGATTAAGAATTAAAACTGTAAGAGACACCCTTATATTTCTGTTAGCAAAAAAAGCATTTTGGTGAAATTTGTCACAATTAGACAAAATCACCCTTGTAATTAATTGGCTAGGAAGAAATAGCATTAATTATGTTAGTTGCAAAATTATAGAGGATTTTTTATTTATAAGAGCTACCCCAATATCTCTTGTATTAATACAAACAACCCTCACAATTGATTAGCGAAGAAAAGCTTTTATCAACCCCTTTTATTATAGAGCGAATCTAGATCTATTCCTACAGGTGATCTGTGAAGAAAGTGTTGATAACTGCTTTGGTTACAGAATAACAGAAAATCAAAACTTTCAGAGAAACCCTCACGTTTCGTTATCAGTAGGATTATTTCAATGAAATTTCGCTCATATGAGCAAAACTACCCCTATAATTGTTTGGTGAAGAAAAAGTATCACTAACCATCGTAATTAGAAGATTATAGAGGGTTTTTAATTATAAGAGATACCTTAATATTTCCTCTACCAATGGGCCAATTAAAAAAAAATTGCAGAGTTAAGCACACTTACCCCCATAATTTTAATTACAGAATAATTTATTGTACTTGGCCAGTGAAGAAAACATTGCTAATTTCTTTAGTTAGAGAGCAGAAGAGAATGGAAGCTGTAAGAGACACCCTCATAATTTTATCCATAGAGGGGCAATTTTGATGAAATTTTTCAAAAATAAATGAAACCACCCCTATAATTAATTAAAGAAGAAAAACCCTATAATTACCTTGTTAGTAACAAAATCATAGAGGATTTTTGGTTGTAAGAGATACCATTATAACTCCCCTATTAAGAGATCAATTGTAATAAAATTGTGTACAACTGTAGAAAACTACCCCTATAATCGATAGGTGAAGAAAAAAATACTTCACTAGTTGTAGAGTAATAGAAAAATTAATTTATAATTCTTTTTTCAATGGTAACAATAAGTAGATAACTATATAGATAATTATTCAATTGTTAAGTTTTGTATTGATTAAATAATCAAGGTAAACTATAGAATATCAACTGAATAGAAAACACACAAAAGACCTTATTAATAATTCAAAATTCCATCAAAATAATAACCAAAGCTGGACGAAATCTATTCAATTTCAATACTTTCAGCATGACTGAAGCGACGACAACAACAACAACGATAAAAAAACGTTCAATTGTAAACGATTACATTCTAAACACTTCAATCCATGGTTTCCGATTTTTAGCCGAAACAGGCCTCCATTGGAGCGAAAGGTACTTATTCTATTTTACAGTTGGCCATGCATTTAGCACGTCATATCGTAGCTTTGTTCGTGCTTTACCAAATCTGACATTTTTAAATTATAATTTACATCGAAATTTGATGAAGTATGGACATAGCTACGACGTGCCGTGCTAAAGGCATGGCCAACTGAGTTCTGATTGAAA
Organism: Mylabris phalerata; assembly: GCA_020740385.1. Taxonomy (NCBI): domain Eukaryota; kingdom Metazoa; phylum Arthropoda; class Insecta; order Coleoptera; family Meloidae; genus Mylabris; species Mylabris phalerata. The sequence continues at coordinate 891,126 of JAJEOX010000290.1, forward strand.
AACTTTCAAGGTTCCTTTGGGTCATCATTTGCGTATTATGTTGGGCCGCTACAGGACTCTTAATACTCTCCTCATGGAACGATTTCCAAAATAACGCAATCAGTTTTGTCATCGATACAAATTATTTAGAATGGGACACGAATTTCCCATCGATTGCTGTTTGTGAGAGCGACAATGAGGAGCGTGTTGCCGAAATTTCCGACAGGTAAACTCTTGAAAAATCAAAATTTTTGCAAAATTTCGTCAAATTTCTAGCATTTTCGGCGATCCGCACGATTACAACCTGGACGAAATCGTGCGCGAATCCGTGTACTATGAAGGTGTCTCTTATTACACGTTACAAATCTGCGGTCCGAACGCGTTAACCTACAATGAGGAGTGTTTCAAGAGGAATTTGAGCGAGTTTCCGGCGCTCATAAGAAGCGATTGTGAGGAAATTTTCCGTACGTGTCATTGGAATGATGAACAGTTTGATTGTTGTGAATTTTTCCAAAAAATCGGTACAGAAATCGGTTGGTGTTTCATTATCAATTCTATACAGCACTGGGAGAAGGAAAAGGTTAAGAAACGATATCCGATGATATCGAACCATAAAACCGGTCCCGGTTCTTTGAAATTGGAGTTGAATGGTTATTCGAAGGTTCATGTTTTGGGTGAACAAGAGGTACCATCGTTGACAACATCAACTTTGGATGTTCTGTATACAAGTCCGCACGTTTATTTGCATCGTTTTATAGGAATTAAAGAGATTGACAATCAGTTAGAAGTTGATGGTTCTCTTTAAAGTGTTCGAAATTCTAACTAAACGGTCAATTTTTGCAGGTTAAAGACGTAAGTGTACGACAACGTAAGTGTCGATTTGAAGATGAAACCGATTTCGATGTGTATCCGCAATACAGTTATAGTGCATGTTGTGTACAATGCCGGAAAAAATGCACAATTCCAGAAATGTGGGTGTATTCACCATCTTTTACCCAAAACACGTAAGTGACACCCTTAGAAAAGCTTCAATAATAAGCCAAATTTAATCAAATTTCACACAATTAAACAAACCAACCCCTATAATTGGTCAGCGAAGAAAAAAATTCATTAACCCCTCTAGTAGCGGAGTAATAGGGAGTCTAATTTGTAAGAGATACCCTAATATTTTTGTTACTAGTGGGACAATTTTGATAGAATTTGGCACAATTGAGCCAAACTATCCATATAATTCATTGGTGGAGTAAAAATTTCATTAGCCTATTTAGTTGCAGAATAATATATGATTAAAACTGTAAGAGATATCTCTATAGTCTCTTAATTAGTGGAACAATTTTGATGAAATTTCGCACAATTAAACAAAAATGCCCTTATAATTGTTAGGAGAAGAAAAAGTTCATTTATCTAATTAATTATAGAGTAATATAGAATTTAAATTGTAAGAGACACCCTCGCATTTTTGTTACCATAGGAGTGCTGTCTATAAAATTTCGCAAAATTAAACAACATTACCCCTATAATTGATTGGTAAAGAAAGAATATTATTAACTATCTTAGATGCAGAGTTATGGACTATTTTTTATAAGAAACACCTTACAAGTAATCTAATTTTGATAAAATTTAGCACAAATAAACAAACCCACCCTTATAATTGATAGGTTAAAAAGAGACATCGTTAGCTATCTTAATTATATGTAAAGTTATAAGAGATTTTTAGATCCAAGAGATACTTCTAATGTTACCAAATTGAACAAATCCACCCCTATAGTTTATTGGTAAAGAGCAAATTGTGCTAACCTCACTAGTTTAGGGTAATAGAAAATTAAAAGTGTGAGAGACACCCTCATGTTTTTATCAATAGGAAAATTCTGATGAAACTGCAAAATTAGACAAATTTACCTCTGTAACTGATTAGTAAAAAAACATTAACTATCTTAATTATAAGAGATTATTTGTTGCAAGAGATACCTCATTATCTCCGTTAATAAAGGGTGAATTTCGATGAAATTTTGCAAAATTGTATAAAATAACCCCTATAATTGATTAATGAAAAAAAATTTACTAACTTCTATAGTTGTAGAGTAACAGAAAATTTAAATTATAAGATGCACCTTCACATTTTTATTAATGACCAATTTTGGTAAAAACTTTTACAATTAAACAAAACTACCCCTACAATTGATTGATGGAGAAAAAATGTCATTAACTATGTTAATTATAAAATTATTGGGGATTTACCCTCTAGCAGCGGGTCAATTTTTATAAAATTTGGAGTCTGTACCTATGAATGTTTAGTAAATAAAAAATTTCATTAACTCTTCTCGATATAGAGTGATAGACACCCTTATATTTCTGTTAACGGTCTAGCAATTTTGATAAAATTTTTCACAATTAAACAAATTTACCCTTATCATTGATTACTGATGAAAAATTGTCGTTAACTATCTTAATTGTTAAATTATCGAGGATTTTTGTTAGAGATACCTCGATATGGGTCAATTTTGACGAAATGTACAATCTTACAAAACAACCCCCATAATCGATCAGTAGTCTTTTTAAATCCTCTGGTTGTATAGTAATGAAGAATTCAAGTTACAAGAGACTCACATATTTGTTCATTAGTGGGGCAATTTTGATGAAAATTTTGTACAATTTTGCAAACCAGGTGACTGATTTTTGAGGATAAAACAACAGTAGAAATTACAACGTTGAAGATGATTTTTTCTCTACCAATGAGTCAATTTTGACCAAATTTTGCACCAATGAACAAATCGGCCCCTATAATTGCTAATTGAAGAAGGAACTTTATGAATTATTTTAGTTTTAGAGTAACAGAAAACTTACATTCTAAGAGATACCCTTGTATTTTCTCTACCAGTGAGAAAATTTGAATGAAATTTCGCTCAATTAAGCAAATCTGCCCCTATAGTTGATTAGTGAAATAAAAATATCATTGGCTGTCTTAATTATAAAATTATAATGGTTTTTTGTTCTAAGAGATACCTCAATGTCGCCTCTACTAATGGGTCAATTTTCACGAAATTTTGCAAAATGCTACAAAACAACCCCCATAAGTGATCGATCACGAAAAAATATAATCAACTATCATAATTGTGAAATTATAGAGAATTTTTTATTTTAAGAGATACCTTAATATTTCCCCAACCTATGGGTCAATTTTCACAAAATTTCCAACAATCTTAATTTACAGCTACACACTATGAATGCAATGTAACCGGTTTGTATTGCTTAAATCAACATTATACAGAATTCAACGTATTGAAACCATCTTGGTCAGTGAATCGTCCTGGTTTATTTTGTCATTGTCTACCGAGTTGTACAGAAATTGAATTATCGGTAATTAAAGATGATCGATTAGGGTAAAATTCATCCAATTATTTATAATTTGTTGATTTATTAACCGGTTTTTTTTACAGTATACAAGGTGATTATGCTTTGGTTGAAATCAGTCTAGAACGTTTACCAACAGAGCGATTCAAACGAAATGTTGTCCGTGATCAATTAGACCTCGTTGGTAAATTAATTAAAATCAATTCAATTAAATCTAATTATTAATCGTAATTTTTTTCAAGTTTCTATTGGTGGTAGTGCTGCTTTATTTCTAGGTGCTAGTATTTTAAGTGTTGTAGAAATTCTTTATTTCTTCACATTACGGGCAATTCATAATCGTAAAATAAAACGTAACAAACAATCAGAAATATAAAAAAAAAATCAATACGAATACAATTTTAATATCGCAATATTATTGATAAAAGTTTGGAACAATTGATTTGATTGGCTATAAGCGGAGATGATTATAGTTTATATCAATCATATTCAATTATAGTGTGATTTGATTGGCTGTAAACGGCCTTGATTTTCATTTTACCCAATAAAATTCAGTTATGGTTTAATTTGATTGGTGGGAAGTGATTTCAATTTTCACTTGAACCAATCGTGTTCAAGCAGTGATTGATTTGATTGGATGTAATTTTGACCTTGATTTAGATTTGAGCCAATCATATCACAAAAAAATTCAAACTGAGCAAAATCATAATGATGCAATACAATTGATTAATAAAAAATTGATTATTTAGCTATAAATCGAGTTGATTTTTGTTTTAACCAATCATATTCAATTACGTCTTGATTTCATTAGCTATATGTGGCTTTAATTGTTATTTTAACCAATTGTATTCAATCATGGGTTGATTTGATTGGATGCAACTGGCCTTGATCTAGATTTGAACCAATTATTTTGATCACAAGTTAATTTGAATGTAATTTAACCAATCATATTCAATTGTAGTTCAACTCCATTGGTTTTGATTGTTACTTTATCCAATCGTATTCAATCTCAGGTTGATTTGATTGGCCACAATTGACCTTGATCTAGATTTGGACCAATCGTCTTTACCACAAGTTGATTTGATTGTTTTTTCACCAAACATACATTGGTATTCTATAAGTTTTTTTGATTCGTTACCATAACAACGCTAAAGATCGAGTCATGTGTTTTATTTTTGTCTCTTTGAAGTATACATATGGTGGAATTGTAAAGAGTGCGACAGAAGCTCTGTTCAATGAAACCAAGGATCTCCACCGTTATTATGGTAACAATTAGCCAAAAAGTTATAGAATACGACTGATGTTCCATTATAGTTTAATTTCATTGGTTTTGATTGTTTTAACCAATCGTGTCCAATCACAAATTGATTCAACCAATGATAATTGATTATACTTTGATTGCATAGATTTTGACCAATCTTCTTCAATTATCGGTTGATCTTGATCTAGATTTTAACCAATCAAATCAACTTGTATTGTTTTAATTGAATATTGTGTGTTGTGAGTTTTATTTCATTCGGTTTCAATAAAGAAAACGATAATGAAATATTGATTTAACCCGTATTGTTATCAAAAAATTTCTATTCTTATCATAACATAAAAATTTCTCCCTCTTTAATCGTACAACAATTCAAAAATTTATCGTCAATTCTTAACATTGGAAAAATTCCAGTCGAAGCATAGTGATTAGTTTGGAATTTTTCTAAAATTTGAACAGCTAGAAGAATTTGAAAAAAAAGCAAAACAACAAAAATTTTGTAAATCAACAGCTCAGCCTTGAACCCACTGACACCGTTTTGATAAATCCGTTGTGTCGTATTGTGTGCGTTTACAATTTTAATTAAAACCAGCATGGATTTGATACAAAAGGGTTGGTTTACTGAAAAGTGCGAACTATGGCCTGGCCACATAACCACCCTTGAAATCGAAAAGGTGCTAGCCCATGAGAAATCCGAATATCAGGACATTCTAGTGGTGCAAACGTGAGTTTTCCTTATCGTTATTATAAAAAAAAATATATAAAAAAATGAAATTTTATATAATTTTTTCAAGTAAATACCACGGCCGTGGTTTAATCTTGGATGGTATTATTCAATGCACGGAATTCGATGAATTCTCTTATCAAGAAATGATAACATTCCTGCCATTGAACAGCCATCCGAGTCCGGCACGTGTCCTGATCGTCGGCGGTGGTGATGGTGGTGTTGCCCGTGAAGTCCACAAACATCCCCTTGTTAAAGAATGCGTCCAGGTGGAGATCGACGGGAAAGTCATCGAATTTAGCAAGAAATTCCTGCCGTTTATGGCCAGCGGTTTCAATTCGGAGAAGTTGCAGTTGAAAATCGAAGATGGCTTCCGCTACATGAAAGAACACAAGGAGGAATTCGATGTTATTATAACCGATTCGAGTGATCCGATTGGGCCGGCTGTTAATCTATTCACCAGTGAGTATTTTCAGTTGTTGAAGAACGCGTTGAAACCGAATGGTATTATTTGCTCACAAAATGGTACAATGTGGGCTGGTCTGAAAGACGTCAAACAGACAATGGAAAATTGCCGGAAACATTTCAAGAACGTCCAATTCGCCTGGTGTAGCGTGCCAACTTATCCAACAGGACAGATTGGTTTCCTGTTGGCAACAATGGATGAGAATTGTAATCTTAAACAGCCCCAACTACAATTCACCGATGATGATTTGAAGAGAATGCAACTGAAATATTATAATAGCGATGTACATACGGCAGCTTTTGCATTGCCAACTTTCGTTAAGAATGCTTTAAATTAATTTAAATTAATAAAAACCTATGAATTTATTAGAAAATAAACGTTGTCGGTTGTATTCTATACCCTCTCCATTTTAACAAATTAAACTACCATAAGCCTGCGCATCGAATACTGGCGCAACCGGAGGACAGACGTTCATTTCATTTCATTTCAGGATTTGGTTCAATATGAAAATTGGCATATGGCACTAGATCTATCATTTCAGTGGTATTCTCTAATTTTTTGAAAAATGGTTACTATAACAACGCAGAATATTGATAGTTACATGTTGTATTTTTGTCTCTTTTCAATTATTCCAAGAGTTGTAGAAAGTGAGATATAACAGTGTTTCGCCTCTCAATTGGCTATACTTTAATTATACAATATCGTAAATTAATTCATACTTCACTATATGTGACATTCAAACATATGAATTAATTTACGACGTTACGCAATCAAAGCCAATCATAGCCAATTGTGTTGTAGATTCTGTAGAAATTCTGTTCAAACTGACTGTCAGTGTCTGTTGACATGGTAACCAGTCGACAAATAAAATTATAGAATACCACTGTATATTGTCCAATACATTCCAATTAGTATTTCATCATTACAAATAAAAATTTACATCATAGTTGGCCGTGTTTCTAGTATCTAGTGTCGAAGCTTTATTCATATTGTAGGACATTTAACATTTCAGTGGTATTCTCGAAATTTTTGGCGGCTATTGTCATAACAACACTAGATACTGACAGTTATAAGCCTTATACTTATTTCTTTTCAATTATTCATACCGAGTTGGCCATATATTGGTTATGTAATGTTGCAGATTAGTTTATATGCCACTAAATTCGACATTTTGTATTTTATAAGTTTGTGAACAAAGCTTCGACACCACCAAATGCCAGCTTGTAGGTAACTTATCGTGGTACCTCTGTTATGATCGAATTGAAAAGAGGCTGTCAATTTACAGCCTTGTCATGGTAATTTCTAGTTAAAAAGTTAGAGAATACCACTGTTTGTTAATGTATCCTTGTGTGTTACCTTGTTTATCGTAAGGGGTGTCGTAACTTCGTTCGAACACTTGAAAAATGCAAACAAATGTCAAATGTAGTGAAATATGAACAAAGCTACGACACTAAAATATTCACAAAAAACGATGGCCAACTGTGAGGTAAATTACTGTGTTATATTCGATGCAGTACGTATACGTCGATAATAGTTACGAGTTAGTGTGTTGTTACCTTAATTCATATTAATCTACATTTCTTATCAAGTTGATAAGAAATGGTGTAATATACGTACATTAAATAAATGAATTTTTTATATAAATTCGAAAGTCGTACTGTACTTTTCTGATAATTTATGTTGCAATACAATAGTTCGTTTGAAAATTACTGTGGAAGATTAAGAATTTTTTTACTAAAAAAATTATTTTAATGAATTTGGCTTATTGAATTGTAAAAAGAAAGAAAAATTTGGGTAACTTTATTGGGTTGACCTTAAATTTTGATTTTGCGATATTTGTTAAAATTAGGAGATTTTGTCAATTTTTAGGCTAAACTTTCAAAATTTAATCCAAATTTTGTGATGTTCTAACTCCAAGCCATCAATTTTTCGAAATTTTTGGCATATTAAATCAATATTTATGTTGGTTTTTAAAATTATGGTAAAAATCTAAGGACATTTTTTACATAAACTACCCACTTTTAGCAAATTTTTCGACTGAACTACGAAAATTTAGCGAGATTTTTCAAAATTTTCAGTTTAAATTGCAGATTTTTGAGAAATTTTCAATAGACTACCGAAACGTTTTGATAAATTTTTGCTTAAAATTTTCGGTTGTCATGAAAATAGATTGCTTATGAAGAAAGATGAAAATTTGAAAACAGAAAGTCGAGAATACGACAAAAAAAAGGAATAAAAAAACAGCCAAGAAGGAATAATAGAAAAATAGAAGAGGGAGGGCGAGTGAAAGATAGCATGACACACGCCCAAGAGAAGGGGGGTGAGAGAGATAAACAAAGGGAGGGGCAGAAAGAGAGAGAGTGAGATAAGAGATGGGGGAGAAGAGGGAGAGGAGAGAGAAGTGGGAGAAGTAAGAAGATTGAGAGAAGGGGGAGATGAGAGAGAGAGAGTGACGATTGGCAGGGGAGAGAGGAGAGGGAGGAGAGTGAAGTGAAAGAGTGAGGAGAGGTGAGGAAAGGGAGGGGAAGGGAAGAGGAAAGAGCAGAATGAGCGAGAGAGAAGAAAGTGAGAGAGGATAGAGAAAGAGAGGAGAGAGTAGAGTGGGAGGCGAGAGATGAGAGTAAGAAGAGAGTGGGAGACTAGAGAAAAAAAAGGGAGAAAGGGGAGAGAAGATAGTCATACAGTAAGAAAGAAGAAAGAATAGGTGAAAAATAGAAATATAAGAGAAAAAGTAATGAATAAAATAATACAAAAGAAAAAGATGAGTAATAAAGAAAATAAAGAAACAATTTCTGAAGAGTGAGTGAGTGAGTCAGTGAATGAGAGAGAGGAAAGAGAAAAGGGAGAAGAGAAACAATGGGTGAAAGAAATTTCTCTTTTTCACCCTCCTAGGAGGGAGTAATACATAAAATGATAGAAAAAAAAAGATGGGTAATCAAAAAAGGAAGAAACGATTGCTGAAGAGTGAGTAAGTGAATGAGAGTATGAGAGAGAAAGAATAAGAAAGGGAAGAAAAATACAGGAAATGAGAGAAACAGAAAAAAACAGAGAAAAAACAAAACCAGTCTATCGATTTCTTTTACGTGCGCCACAATCACTCGTATCTTTGGGTTATGGTCCATTTAACCCAACAGATAAAGCGGCCCTGATGAATCATCAGCCTTCTTAAACCACCTATAAATAAACGCGTATACTTCAGCACTAAATACTAGTGTGTTTCCACCTTAACACAGTGAGTATATTGCTGGATTTCTCCATAGTAGTGTCGTAGATTGATTCATACACTTGAAAAATACATATGCAAAATGTAGTGCAGTGTGGATAAAGTTACGACACCACGTAACCAAGTCATGGCCAATTGCGACATGAACTACCATTGTACACCTTCTATATACATATAAAAAAATAATTACAACTGTATGAAATAAGCTACGACGCTATTTAGGCATAATCAACTGCGAGGTAGAATAGTCTCACTGTATTTGTACCAACACAGCTACGAAGTACGTAAGGATAGCATGATCATGCTGTTAAAAGATGTAAAGCACTATTTAATCTCGTAATTGGCCATGTCATTGATACATAGTGTCGTAACTTTGTTCAATTTAGTAATGTATGGAGCAATCTACGACAACTAGACGGCAAATCATAGCCCATTGCAGGATGAAATACCGCTGTACACCCTGAATAACGCGTAAAAATTAATTACAATTATTCTAAAGGGGTAGAAAATTAAAGAAATCATTTGAAAATTTGGAAAATTTGTATTTTCAACTTACAATAATAAAATTGCATGAAATAAATTAACACAAACAATATTAAAAGTCGAATTTTGATCCTATTGTAGATTACCACAATTACCAGTGACTTCAACCTAATAAAAAAAAATAAAAAAAAGACTCATTAATAATTTTTAAATTTAACAAAAAAGTCGAAATTCACCCCAAAATCTTCATACATCGTTCTTATCGATAGAAAAATCAACGAAAAAAAAAACTTACTCAGTTTATCTTCAATTACACCACCACCACCACCATTATCACACTACTACCATGTCCACCATTCGTACCAGCGCAAAATTAAAGGGGTAAAAACAACACACTCACCATTCACCGGCAGAAACACCAGCACAACAATAACAACAAAAAAAAAAACAACAACAAGGAGGTAAAATCATCCACCAAATCACTTGTCCACACACTAGTTTTACACATATTTTCCCTCCAGCTTTTATATCGTTTAAATTACACCACAATCGACAAACAAAAACAAACAAAGAGGGTGGAAATTGAAGGGATCTTTAAGGGGTGATTTTTGATAACAACAACAATAATAATAGTAATAATAATAAAAACAAAACATATTGATTCATCACCACTCATATAATATCTTATCACCTCATTTACAGTTAACCTTTAAAAAAAAAATCGTAATCTTATATAATATTTGATAAGCACTCAAGAAAACTCTAAAATGATAAAAAGTTTGCAATCTTAAAATCTACCCTTATCATCAGAAAATAAAAATTAAATCGAAAATACGTAAAATTATACACATCATCCCTTATTAAAATATAATATTACAATACGTATATATACAAAGGTTGACAATTTTTTCTTGAAAAAAATTAAACAATATTCCAATTATACGCAACAACACACAATCATCCCCTAATTCTCTACAATTATTATTACTATAATTTAGTTTTATTTAGTTTATTTAATGTAAAAATTGACTAATTCTCCCCATTTTATTAAATCATCCACACACAAATTCGTATATAGAATCAACCCTTGATTAGAGGGTTGTTTTCAACTTAAAATTTTGTCAACTTTATAAATACACTTTCGGTAACATTGTAGAATTAACAAAATTGAGATTAATTTTGATTTAATTTTGTAAAATTAAAATACTTAAAAAAAATAAAATTTGAAAAATTAAATTAATCGTACTTAAGAAATCCCTTATCCTGGGGCTGTTGTGGTGGTGGTCTTGGCCATTGTCCACCATCCTGATTTTGACCGCCACCTTGATTCATCCAATTTAGAAAACCGGGATTACTGGTACCACCCTGATTACTACCATTCGGTGTATTACCTTGATTTTAACAAGGGGGTAGTTTTTTTATTAAATTTTAAATAAACTTCAATTTTTATTAATACCTCAACTTACCACTATTATTATTGGGTCCATTACTAAAACCTTGATTGAAATTTGGTTCGGGTTGATTTTGTAAATTACCAATCAACCCCCAACCGGCTTGATTTAATGCAGCAGCAACTAGGGCTGGATTTACTGGTAATGCACTCAAATTCAACCCTAAACCTAATGGATTACAGCTCTGTTGATTGCTACCTTGTTGGCCTTGTCCGGTAATGCCTAATTAATTCAATTATCAATCAATTAATTCAATAATTAATTAATTAATTAAGGGTTTGCTTCATAACTTTTTCGAACTGTTGCCCCAAAAATGTCGTTATTTAAGACCATATTTCTTATTTGTTTTGCAATCGATTTAAATGAGTCAAACTCCATTGGCAAGGGTATTTCAAGGAGCAGGCAGGCAATGACATTTTCAGTTTTCGAAAATTTCAACTACTTTTCGAGTTATAGAAGAAAATGTACGAGTATGTTTTTTTTGTCGTAATTCTTATAATTTTCTAAATTTTCCCTCATAATTTAGCCAATATTGCTTATTTTCCAATGAAATTACAGACTTTGATAGTAAATTGAGAGCACTTTTCAAATTTGCAAGAAATTTTCCAGCAGAGTGATTAGTTTTCCGGAAAATTGATGGAAGAAGTTGAGAATTTCACTTCAATTTGTTTTCCACAATTTGAAAGATAAATAATTGTACAATACCTCAATTAAAGATTTAGACATATTAAAGGGGTGAGCATGGTAATTTTGGAAAATCCCCTTTAAGAAAATTGAAGTTATGCGAAAATTTTTCCACATTTTGGTACATATTTAGGTGTATTTTCATATATTCGTCGTAGAATTTTCAACCAAGGATTTCTCCTTTACTTTTCATTCTAAAATTAAATACTATGGCTTGTTAGAAAGAGCATTTAAAGCCGCAGGTTGGTTTCCGTTTTGGAAAATTTTGTGAAAATTTTGAGTTATAAGTGAAAGTGAAAGAGTTTTCCGTAGTTTCCCGGGAAAATAAGATGGCAAAATTTTAAAACATTTTAAAACCTCAAATGTATTCATTGGAAAATATAAGGACGTTATTGAGAATTTTTGAAAACTAATTGAGAATTGTTGAATTGTTGAAAATTCTTGGAAAATCACAAGGAAATTTGTTAGCCATTTTATATCAAGTCAGGTCAGGTATATAAGAATTGAAGCGATTAAAAACTGATGTTTTGAGGGTTGGCCAAACATGCCAAAGCAATTGGTCAGAAATGCCATATGGATTGGTCAAAAATGCAAAAATCGTAACAAAATAATGATTTAAGGAGGAAATCGCTTGAGTTCTAACTAATTTGCTGAAATCTTACGATATTTTTGACCCTTTAAGGAATAACAATCATAGAATCAAAGAGCACTTCAAGCTACAATATGTGACGTTCCTTGTTTCTGGAAATTTTGTTATAGAGGAAATGTAGATGTTTTTTCATATTTTTCCCACATTTGGCCAAAAGGGAATTAAAAAAGCTTCCCTAATATATAAGGAATTTTCCAATCAGCTTAGTAGTTTTCCGGAAAATTGCAAAATTTTGCATACTTATACATGGGAGAACACCAGGGAGTCGTCCAAAAATAGAAGTTTTGAAAATTTGGGGAAACTCATGGGAAAATTCGTTAGCCATTTTATACAAGATCGATTGCAAAAATTGAATTAACTCAATACTGTTGATTTAGGAAAATATGTCTCAAGAGATTGCTTAAAAGTGGCTAAATTCGGTATGAAATGATGAAGTAAAAAGAAAATCTCTTAAACTCGAGACTAAGTTAAACAATTCAAGTAAGGCTTAGTGAAAATTGACTTCTAAACGCAAATCTAGCAAAATTTTGACGCATTTTCAAAAAAACTTCCTCAAATGCTATCGAAAATACCAAAACTATGTCTTAAGACAATTTACTAGCATACATTCTTAAAAATTGGCTAAAAATTGACTAGAAGTGTCTCATCACGTTTTTTTTGATGATTTAAGTTTGATTTTCTTCCCACATTTAGACTTGTTTTAGTAAAATCGTGGCTTAAATTGACCTAAACGATTATATGAACGAATGTATGAAAACTTACCGTTAGCTTGTTTTCCATACGGTTTTCTCAAAAAAATGAGCAAGTTTTTCACACAACAGTAGAATTATTGGAAAGCTCATAAAATTCTCTACAAATTGAAAAAAAAAAACTGATACAAAACACTTGTTTCTAGTAAGTGAAAATGGCTAACGAATTTTCTCTAAATTTTCCTCAAATTTGCAAAATTTGGATATTACAAAACTTATTATTTTCTCATTTATAAGATTTCAGAAAATACGACAATCATTAAGATATAAAGCAACCAAAAGTTCTGCAATTTTTCCTAATTTTCAAGAAAACTACCAATCCGATTGGTAAATTTCTTCAATATTTGGAAAACCATCAATTTGCTACCGTTTGTATTATGGGGAAAAATATAAAAAGCATAAGCTTCTAGTTTTTTATCTACAAATTTTACAAAATGGAAACAATCATATCTTACAACTTGAAGTACTCTTTCCAATGAGTCGTAGCACTTGATTTTGTAGTAGAAAATTAAGCAGAAATCTTCAATCAAAGATTCCACTTTTGGAAGAACTTCTGTGAAAATATAATCCAAAGAATCATAAGAATATTGGAAAACTTTTGCGTAACTTTTCCAATTTTCCAAAATTGGAGTTAACAAGAATAACATGCCCTTCTCAATGTAGGTATAAACTTTTAATTAAGATATTGTACAACTGTTTATCTTTTAAGTTGGAATACAATTTTCCACTTTTTATTAATTTTCCTGAAAACTAATAATTCGATTGGAAAATTTCTTGAATATTTCAGTAGCTCTTTCAATTTACTAACAAAATAACTAATTTCATTGCAGGGTGAACAAAATTACCAAAGTTATAAAAGAAAATATAAGAAATTATAGGAAATTACAACAAAAACATGCTTGTACATTTCCCTCTATAACTCAAAAATGAGTTAAAATTTTCCAAATCGGAAAAAGTCATTTTTTGGTCTTTGAAATGCTTTTTCCAATTATGTTTGAATAATTTAAATCTATTAGAAAACTAATAAGAAATATTGTCTTAAATACCGGCAATTTTAAAGTGACAGATACATAGAAAAAGATGTGTTGCTAACCCTCTTAAACATTACAATACTAACCTAAAGCTTGCAAATTTGGCATATCAATATTCCCTCTTGGTCCTTGATTATTCCAATTGCCTTGATTTGGTCCAGCTGGATTATAACGTTGTTGGTACATACCACCAGGTCCACCACCATCTGGACCACCACCACCACCGCCAACACCACCGACACCACCACCACCACCACCACCAGGTCCACCACCACGATTATTTCCATGATTTGGTCCACGTGGTCCACCACCACCACCATAACCACCACCGCCACCTCCACCACCACCACCAGGACCACCACCGCCACCTCCACCACCACCACCACGTGTTTCTGATTTGGGTGCAGCATTCGATACATGTACAGATACACCTTTGATTATATGATCTTCACCACATAAACTTTGGGCAACTTCTGGATCCAAAAAGGTTACAAAACTAAATGCCCGAAATGGTTTTGGGATGAAGACATCAGTAACTTCGCCATATTTGCCGAAATATTCGCGTAAATCATCGGCTGTTAGCTCTTCCGTACAACGGCCAATGAACACTTTACATGGCACTTGTTGTATTAAACCCTCCTGTAGATTTTAAACAAAAATTAACTCCCTTAAGGGGTGAAAAAATTAAGGAAAATATTCAATTTTTACCTTTGAATTGGGCACTTTTACATCACACCACCGCCCATCAATCATATGTCGTTGGGCTAAAACACGCATCTGTGATTCATAAGAGGCAAAACGTATAAAACCGAAGCCTTTTGATTGGCCAGTTTTTGGATCTTTCTTCACCTAAAATCGACAAAATTTATATAAATTTTTTTTTTAGACAAAATTCATAATATCGTTGAAAACTCACTTGTGCCATTAAAACTTCACCAAATGTTTCAAAATATTCACGTAAATTTTGTTCAGTAGTCTTCCATGGTAAGCCCAAAACAATTAAATCAGTACAACGTAATTTTGTTTCCATACGTTTCGTTTTTGCAGTCGAATTTTCTAAATTATCATCAGACTTACGTTTATTTTCTAAAAATAAAAATTATTTCTTTTAAAGTAGGCCATAAATAAAATCTGTAAGTCGTTACTTTGATCATTAATTTAAATTACACCTAGCAGTCGACCATGCATTGCTAATTTAACGTCGTAGCTTGCTTCACTTGTTTGTACTAAATTCAGAGGCGCATGAAGCAAGCTATGAAACTATTCACAAAAAATTTGGCCAACTCTAAGGTTCATCCAGAACGTTCTTTGTAACTAATTTTTTGATCAATCATTGTTTATAAACAAAGTAGATCACGAATTAATGATTTTTCTCTCAAAATAGGCTACAGAAAAAGAACTTCAGTCGTTACTTAAATCATCAATTGAGATTAGTTTGAATAGTATGTATTTCATCTCGTAGTCGGTCATGCATGCCTAACGTATAGTCGTAACTTATTTCAGTTATTTGTGTGAAATTTAAAGGAGTATAAAGCAAGCTACGACTACGTTTATCAAAAGCATAGCCAACTGTAAGGTAATGTTTTATTTTATCACTTTTCACTCTAGAGGTTTTCTATGACTAATTTTTTGATCACGTAATTTATCTTGCAATTTATAAATAAAGTAAGTCTTGAATTAACAATTTTTCCTTTAAAATGGGCTATGGATGAAGAACGTAAGTCGTTACTTTCCCGTTTAATTGCAATCGTTAAACGATTGTCAATTCAAGTTAGATGTTATATAAGATGCATCACGTTAAGTTATCTTGTAATTGGGCATATCTTGATCATGTAGTGTCGTGGATTGTTTCATAATTTACTAAATTCTTAATTTCCAAATTTTTAAGTGTTCGAAGAAAGCTACGTCAGTACGTCTCTAAGTATGGACAACTACAAGATGTAATTCTAAGGTATACATATAACGATGTTACTTTACAGTAGGCCATGCATTGCTAACAGTAGCTTGCTTCAGTTGTTTATGCCAAATTTAGAGAAATACGAAATAAGCTACGACCGTATTCACTAAAAACATAGCCAACTACGAGGCGAAACATATCGTTCTTCACCCTGTGCGTTCTCTATAACTTTTTTTTAAATTTTTGATTAAGTAATAGCTCTAAATAAGTTAAGCTATGGATTAATGGTTTTTCTCTTAGAACAGACTATGGATAAAGAACGTAAGTCGTTACTTAGGTCATTAATTGAAGTTAGATTAAATAAGATGAACGATGGTATTTCATCTAGCAATCAGTTCTACATTGCTAATGTAACGTCGTAGCATGCTTTAGTTGTTGGTGCCAAACTTAGACAAGTATGAAGTAAGCTAAGACAATGTTCTTCGAAGGCATAGCCAATTGCAAGGTAAAATTCACCGTTGTTCACCTAGTAGGTTGTCTATAACTTATTTGTTGATCAAGTAATGTTTATAAATAAAGTAAACCATGGATTAGTGATTTTTCTCTTAAAATGGGCTATGGATAGAGAACATAAGTCGTTACTCAAACAACTGGCAATTCAAATTAGATTATATCAAATAGTTCAGATTAGTTTATCATGCATTTGGCCATGCCTTGATTATTTAGTGTCATATATTGTTTCACACTTTACCAAAGTTGACGTTTTTTAAGTACTTTTTAAGTGTTCGAAGAAATTTACGACACTATGGCCAACTACGAGATAAAATCTCATTATTTCTTCATTTCATAGTTGGCCATGCATTAGTTATGTAGTATCGTAACTTGCTTCTTTTACCAGGAGTTAGGAAAATACGAAGCAAGCTACGACAATTCACCAAAGACAGACAACTGCGAAGTGAAATCTACCATTCTTCTCTATAATCTTTTTTTTTATCGAGTATTGTTTATAAATAAAGAAAGCCATGGATTAATGATATTTCAATCAAAATAAACTACGAATAGAGAACGTAAGTCTTTATTTAGATCAGCAGAAGTAATTGCTGAAGAATTTAAAATTCACGTTAAATTATAGCGAGTGGCCAAGCTATTTCACCTCACAGTTGGCCATAGATTGTTCATATAGCATTGTAGCTTGCTTCAGTTTGTTTTCTAGTTAAACAAATATCAAATGAAGTATGAAGCAAGCTACGACTCTATTGATCAAAGGTGTAGCCATACAACCTTGTATGTTATTTAATATTTATTGCTCAGGTAACTACTTCTAAATAAAATGAGCCATAGATTAACAATTTTTCTCTCAAGATAGACTATAGACAGTTAGAATACGTAGGTCTTTACTTAGATCGTTCATATTAATCATTAAACAACTGATAATTCAAGATAGATTATGCATTCTTTATGATTTATTTTTTAAACAAACATTATTTCTAAACGCAAGTAAATCATGGATTATTTTTTTTTCTCCAAAAATAGGATTTGGATAAAGAGCGTAAGTCGTTACTTAAATCGACAATAAAAAAATCATTAAACAATTTACAATTCAAGTAAAATTATTGCGAATGTACCACGGCATTTTATCTGGCAGAGTTGGCCATGCTTTTATTACGTAGTAACGTAGCTTTGTTCAGCCATTTGAAAAATACATTCATAAATGTCAAATGCAATGAAGTATAAACTAATCTACGACTTTTAAGTAACGAAAGCCAACTATTTTTTAATCAAATAATTTCTAAATAGAATCAGTAATGGATTAATGATTTTTCTTTCAAAGTAGGTTACGAATAAAGAACATAAGTCGTTACTTAAATCCATAATATCAATTATTAAACTATAAATCAGATATGATTCTTAAATAAAGATAGAGAACATGCCGTGATTTCGTAGTGTCGTAGATTGATTGATACGATTGTATCAAATATGGTAAAATATGAATCAATATACGACACTGCAAAGTCAAATCATAGTCGATACTGTAGTTTTACGCATACTTTGATGTAATTATGTGGATTAGGACTACAATTAGCAAATGTTTGTAACATAACCACAAATTTTGTAATTAATCAATTTTATTGCTTTTGTAGAGGCAATGGGGTAACTCGGGGGTGAATACGGGTGGGTTTATGTGACAAGGTCAATCTTTGCTTAATTAATTGGAACAGATTATTGATGCTTTTTTAAAAATATGATTTCAATCGAACATAATATTAAATTTAATAGGCTTGGAATGAGAGACGTAGGTTGTTACTTATAACTGACAAGCATTTTTATTGATTTTTGACGATATAAAATATACAGGTAGCTGTACTTTAGATTACGTACCGTCGTAGCTTATTTCAGATGATTTTTTAATTGAAAAATGTCAAATTTAGTAGAATATGAACCAATTTATGACACAACAAAGCCAAGTCACAGCCGACTACAAGGTAAATTACCGTGTACACCCTGTATATTTTTACATTCTTATTTCACAGCAGACTTTGATGAAGATTATAACTCTATGAATTGAACTATAATTAACGTATGTTTACGAAATAACCTCAAATTTTATAATTAATCAAGAAACGAGTTTCAGATTTTTGTTTTTCTTTTAGAGAAATAATAAAACAGAGGTCCAGGGGTGAATGACAAGGTCAATCTTTACTTGATTAAATCAGATTATTAACAACTGATGTTTTTTTTTTTAGATCGAACATAAATTTAAATATCAAATTAAATAATCTTTAAATGAGAAACGTAGGTCGTTACTTATATTTAGTAAAATAAAATATACAGGGTGGACAACAGTATTTCAGTTGGCTGTGCCTTAGATTACACAGGCTAGCGTCGTAGCTTGTTACAATTATTTGTTTTTTTGATTCCAAAAATGTCAAATTTAATAAAATATGAATTAATCTACGACACTACGTAACCATGGTATGGTCAACTACGATGTGAAATACCGTTGTACCTACTTGGGACTACTGATTTTGTAACCAGTCAAAAAAGAATATCAGATTTTTGTACGGAAATAATAAAGTAGGGGTTGAGGGTGTGAATAAGGGTGTATGTGCTTAATTAATTAGATCAGATCATTAATTGATGTTCTTTGTTAAATGACTTTGATCAAATAATTTTAATTATATTAAATGAGTTTTAAAAGAGAGACGTAAGTCATTACTTATAACTGACAATTATTTCTATTAATTTTCGTGGAAATCGAACGGTATTTTACCTCATAGTTGGCTGCGCCTAGCAACGTAGCTTTTTTCAGTAATTTTTTTATTAATTGAAAAATATCAAATTTTCGAAAGTATGGACCAATCTACGACACTACATCAAGGCGAAATACCGTTGTACACACTGTATATTGTTTCATTCTTACTACACAGCATACTTTGATATGGATTATACCAAATTATAATAGAGCTAAATAGGGCTACAGTTAGCGCATGTTTATGACATAACCTCAAATTTTGCAATCAATCAAATTACAGATTGTCTTTCGTTCCAGAAAAAGTTTTGGGGGTTGAGAGGGTAAATGGGGGTGGGGGTGTATTATGTGACATACCTTTAGGAAAGACACAATAGAATATCTGCGAGCCCCAACCAATTTCTGGTGGTGGATGAAGACGGCCTTCACTCAAACGTACACCACGCATCGCTTTCGTCTCGGGATTACGGTATTTTAGACCCGAAGAACCAGGAAATTGGGCCGATAATGTCGACAATAATAATGTACCATCATCTTCTGTTGGTAATTCGATCGGTTCTTCGCCCTCATCTTCAGCTACTTGTAGATATTCAACCGACATTCTTGCAATTTTCACACACTAGACCAGCAATCAATCAAGCAGCCAACAATCAACAACAATGATAAGAACAACAGAAAATAAATAATAATTTGAAAAAAAAAACCAATCAACAATCACACACGCACACACTGAATTTCGCTAATGTTTTAAAAATGGGGAAATTTCGATGAAAAGCGTATTTCCATTGATGAAGGAATTGGGAAGAAAATCGAAGAAATACGCTGGCAATCCAACGGTGACGATGGACTCGTCCAAAATGGCGAATTGACGTTTGCCAACAATGTTGCCACATATTAATTATTGTTGTAGATTATACAACCAATTATACTTCTTTTTTAATTACAAATAATTAAAATAAAAAGAAATTTAAATTTTCAATTTCTCCTATTATTTTAATACTTATAACGATCTGTACATGCTCGATAAAAAGAGTATTTCTTGATTCATAAAAAAGATAGATTTGTTTTGGAAATTTTGGGGAGAATTCTGAAATATTGAAAAAAATGTTAGAACATCTTGTTGCGTTTCTGTGTATTTTATCCTAGAAATCTCTATTTTTAATTACAGAATTGCAGAATTTTTATTTCCGCACCTCTTTAAAAGGTTTTAACCGTAATTAGTAATATTAAAGAAATATGAAATCATTGAAACTTCGGAGTTAATTTGTTTCGATTCAGTGTTCGCAAATCGTCAATATTTAATAACTCATATCTCCCTTGATTGATAAGATATCGCAATAAATAAGACAGCATTAGAAGCAGCATTTCAAGGAGTGTCCGGAGATCTTTTTTGTTTTGAAAAGTTTCAATTGAATTTTGAGTTCCAGGGGGAAATCTTGAAGCAAGTTCTTTTCAATTTTTTATATTTTCTTCGATAACTTGACAAATATTATTAGTTTTTTAATGATTTGCGTACAGTATATAGGAAATTGAAAGAGCTGTTCAAATTTCTAAAATTTCCAGTACATTGTTTAGTTTTTCTTCCGTAAATTACTAATTGCCCATTAGTGAGAAGTTTTCTCCCGTATCTATGCAACCAGTTATACACAATTTGTAATATATGCAATTAACAATACAATTCATAATTTAGTGTTATCTGAATTGCAGCTTCATCTCGAATTTGCAACTAATTTACCAATTTTATAGTGAAAAATACTCATTGAAAAACTGAAAATTTCGGCAAAAATCCAAATATCAAATATTTGTAAATATTGAACTAATGAAATCCAATTTTTTCGCATTCAAACTCGAATTATTTCCATATTTGAGCAACAAAATCTTATCTCTTTGGATAATAGAATAACTAATAATAAATTTACGGCTTTCCATTGTTCTCGGAAAATCTTGCTTATTTTCCAAGGAAATTTCAATAGACTCTATATATAGAATTTGATTTTTTATATTAATACATCTTGGTAAAGAAAATTGTAACATTCTATAATACACTTCATTTTACCAAGAAGCAGGTGGCATCATTTCTAAAACAAACACAAGTCTAGCTACAAAGCAAATGAACAAGGCTAGGCCAATCAATTGCAGCTTGAAAATCTCTCTCCAATAAACCATGATACTTAATTTTAGAGTGAAGAATAAGGCAGAAATCGTTCATCAAACGTTCTAATTTTTAAGATATTCTAGTTTATGCCATTAAAGATAAACTTCCACCATATTCTTATATTAAGAACCATTTTGAAAATAAAAAGTAACTTACTAAATAATAAACGAATTATATTTTATAACCGAAAAACATAATTTATTGGTTTATATAACCAGTTATACATCATTGTGGATTACATGCAACCAGCAATACAATTTCATAATTAAAATATAACATCATTGGTGTTTTATGCAACCAATCATACAATAGAGAACAATGTAAGATTGAATTTCAATCTAATTCCTGTTGTAACTCGAATTTGTAGCTAATTTCTCCACTTTTTATCCTGAAAAATACTCGTAAAAATGAAAATCTAAACAAAAAAATCCCAATATTACAGTAGCCTCAAGTGCTCGACTGATTAAACCCAATTCTTCCGCATTCAAATTCGATTTGTTCCTGTATTCAATCAACGAGATCCTATCTCGTTGATTGATATAATAATTAATAATAAATTTGTGGATTTCCAGTTTTTTCGCCAAAAATAAACAACGTTCAGTGTCGTTGATGCACTGTAGGAATTGTTCAAAAATCGCCTTCGGTGCTTTATGTTTACTCAAACCGGTCGTAAAGACGTCTGGACGAATTACCGAATTCAATACAACTTTCTTCGTCAACCAATTCTACAAATTTATCAATAATTATACCGAATTTAATAAATTCCTCTCATAATTGGCCATGGATTTGATACGTAATATCGTAGATTAGTTCAGATATTTCAAAATACAAAGAATTCCACGACGTAGGTCTATTTCTTGTTTCGATAGTTTATCGATAATGCAGATTACTATCGGTTATTATTATTTGAAATTGACAGATCGGTAATTTGTATAACCAACAAAAGGTTGAAATAAAAACAGACCTACGTTCACAAAATCGCAGCCTACTGTGAAGATACGTTAACACACGTTAAATTGCGGTAAATATTGATTAATCTACGACCTATGTTACCAAGTCATGGCCCATTAAGAGGTAAATTACCCAATAAATGGCTTACATTTCGTATAAAAGTATCCAACATAATTGGCCATAATTCTTGTCTTGCCAATACGTTCATTGACGTCCATTCGTACTGATAATCGTCGATTTTGAAACGATTTTTAAACTCGATAACATTCTTATCGAAATTTTTCATCGATAGTTTTGCTAATTGGTCGATTATTGACTCGCAATTTTGATCGTTATCAATCTGCCATTCTAAAATTTAAAACAATTGAACTATAGATAAGAATTGTTGTTAATTGTTTTGATTTACTGATAAAACTAATGTGCTCCTTGATATCATCCGAATTGTTCAAATTTAACGAATGTTCAACCAAGAATTGTTCTAATTTTCGATATAAACTCTGTTGTTTACAACAATCTTTACAGATTAAAAAATAGATATCTTTCTGCAATTATTCGATTATAAGAATTAGGAAAATTTATGGGAAAATTCAAAAAAATTACCAAATTTGCAGTATTTCCAGTTGCCCTGTAAGGAAATCTTTGATATTAACGATAATCGAGAAATACGACAACAATGTCAAACATTACAATGAGAATTTCAAAAATTTCGGCGGTTAATTTAAAATTGACAAATAAATAAGTATTTCGAAAAAACCGCCAAATTTCGAGTTTCTATCAGTTGCATTGTTGCCAGATTGTTTACAAATTCCCCAAAATTCAACTTACATATACAAATCGGCTAATTCATTCAAATTCTCCTTCATTATTAAATAATTAGCGTAATGTTTAATTGCTAGACGTCTTTTCGATAGACTATTATAGAAAATATTCGTTTTTAGTGTCCTTTTTAGAAATAATATCACCTAAAATAGACGATAATCGGTTGAAATTAAACGAAAATTCCCTAAAATTTCCGTACAGTAATGATAATATCACCATCTAGATAATCAAGAGCGGCATCTAAGAGTGCTAATTTATCATCCAAAGTACGATAAATCTCCAATACGGCTTCATGACCGTAGAACATCTTTTTTATCGTGTCGGCTACAGGCGGTGTAACGTATGTCGAGCATAATCGCACATCTTCCGTCACTAGAATTGTAACAATTAGGCTATGAATGTACAACGTAGGGTGTAGCTTGATTCATTCCATAATCAAAGTTGTACGGGAATGGATTAAGTAACGACCTACGTTTCTGTTGTGTTGCCAAATAGTTTACCAAGAGCTAGACATTCTTTCGATATTATCGACGTAATTTGTAGATTTGTATCTTCATCTCTAGTTTGTTCAAATAAACCAACAGTTGTACCAATTATTGTATTCCCCTAAAATTTAATTGATTACAATCGTTTTTTTTTTAATTTATTTAAATTGGTATTACTGTAAGATTTGTAATTTCATCGATATTATCGTCTTCAAAATTGAACGTACTTGATGAGCTCGAATTCCAGAAATCTTCAGAATTCTTCCAGAATTCATCATCGTCTTCAAATTTTGCAGACATTCTTTTGTTATCCTGATAATAATTGATAATAAGGTAATAACAACTTAAAACAAATGAAAAACAAAACAAATATTGATAAACACGTCGCCTACTTTTATCAACAACACAAAACTCGGAGTAACCGTGGTTACTACAACAGTCGAAAATCATTGTTGCCAATTTTACTATTAACCTAATTTTTAATTACAGTACAATTTTATTGAATTTTTGCAATATGGTAAGTTAGAATCTAACCTCATATTAAAGATGAATAAAGCTACACTCTACGTTCTCGATTCGTAGCCTAAATTTTAGTTATTTCTTATTATTTTATAAATTCAATTAGAATTATCATAGGTATTGTAGGTTTTGAAAGTGTGAACGTAACGCGTAGGTTGATTCGTTTTTGACATTTATTCTCGGTGAAAATGTCAAGTTTACAAGGATGATTCAAGCTACGACATGATTTTCTATACAACAATTGGAGCTACTTTTAATCAAGATTATTGTTCTTTTCCTTTTTTTCTTTATTTCCATCTATTGCTAGATTTTTAAACATTTGAAATAATTTACATATTTTAAAATTATTAAAATAAAACGTTTTTTAAAAGTTGGCAACAAAAAAAATAACAAAAATGATTTATTTTAATAAATTGTTATTTTCATGTCTCTCTCTCTTTTTAATTGATTGCGTGTATACAGAGTGTACAACAATATTTCCCTTCATAGTTGGCTATGTCTTGAATTACGTACGTCGTAACTTGATTCTATTGTTGTTTTTCAATTGAACAAATGTCAAATAAAGTATGAAACAAACTACAACTCGACATATTTACTAGGCCGACTGTGATGTAAAATTAATGTTGTACATCCTGTATGTTTAGGTATTTTTAACAAACAAACAATTAAAACAAAAAACAAACAAAAAAACAACGTTATTTATAGGTAAATATAATTAACATAAAAACGCGTGTTTTTTTACAAGTCCTGTTGTTGATTACGAAACGCCATCTTTTTACCGCTAACAACCTTGACATTGTCTCATTAAAATTTTTACACGTATAATAAAAACCAGTAGCGGCTCGTTCAAATATACAGGTGTACTATAATATTTGGCCATGTTTTTCGGACGTAGAGTCGTAGCTTTGTCCATACTACACTACATTTGACATTTGTTGTATAGGCTGGATAACGGTATTTGTCGTAACTCAGTTCTTTTGTTTGTTTTTAACCGAAAAATTGTTAAACATATAAGCATGAAACAAGTTAGGAGTATGTCCGAACTAAGCTGCGACACTAATGCATGGCCAACTGCAGAACTCTATGTACAATCAGTATTTTACCTTGCAGTTGGCCATGTCATTAGTAGTGTCGTAGTTTTGTTTATACACTTGAAAGTTACACTGAGAAATGTCAACTTTAGTAAAGTCTGAATCAATCTACGACAATTATTAATCAACTAACTGCAAGATAAAATACAGGGCCAATAAGCAGTATTTAATCTCGTAACTGGCTATGTTTTTGTAACGTAGTATCGTAACTTGATTCGTTTGCTTGCTCTTTTAATTGAAAAATTATTAAATATTATCAAGTATGAAACTATCTACGACTTTGTTAACCAAAAGTATAGTTAATTGCGAAGTTAAATGGCGTTACATACTTAATATTTACCAGAACAAAGCTACGACGTTACGTGACTAAATTATATGAAACAGTATTTCACCACTCAGTTGGCCATGCCATTAGTATGTAGTGTCGTAGCTTTATTCATACACTTCAAAACAACGTCAATGTATGTCAAATTTACTAAAATATGATGCAATCCACGACTGGTCAATTGGCAGGTGGAATATAACGCCATTTCATCTCGCAGTTGGCTAAATCTTGATTACGTAGTGTTTTAACTTAGTTCATCTTCTTGTTGTTCACCAGTTAAATGTAATCAAGTATCAAGCAATCTACGACTCCATTCAACAAAGGCATAGCCAACTGCGAGTTGAAATTACTGAATCCTGTCAAATAGTTGAATAAAGCTCGGACATTGCGTAAAGAAAGCATGCCAACTATGAAATAAAATAAACTAAATTTAAGTTTTTATTATAAAATGAAGCTTCTAGATTTCTGATTGTATCTTGTGAGAGAAAAAGAGTTATACCAACAGAAAATATCACTTTATCTCTCTTTTTCTAACAAATTAAAATTATCAATGTTAGTGACTTTTGAAACATTAGGTTGGTTAACTCGTTGAAATGTCATTTTGAAATTTTATAATAACAAATATGGTTACTCAATGGAAAGTAGCACAAGGTGGGAAAATTCAAATAAACCCAGTAAAAAAACCTTTTAAAACAGAAACCATTAAAAATAAGCTTACAACATAATCAAGTACACAAAATTTGAGGTTATATTTTTGACATTTAAACAAACAAGTGACATTTAATAGCACCAATGTAAGAATACTAATTTCACTACCTGTTTTTATATAAAAGTTAGTAGTTTTTGAACAATAAGGTTGGTAATTAATTCAAAATTTTATAATAAATTTACTAGAAATGTCAAATTTGATAAAATTTAAAGTAATCTATGATTCTACACAGCCAACTATGAGGTGAAATACATCGTGCATACAAGACAAAGATAGAAACAACGAAAGAGAGAAAGGAAGATGGATGAAAGTAAAAATGGTGTACACCTTGTATATAAGATGACAGAAAGGCCAAAAACAAAGAAATAACGAAATATACGAGAATAATAGAGATGGAAAACAAACAAAAATGGCACTCTTGATCGATTTGAGTAGAACTATACGAGCCGCCTCTGATAATAAAGGTATCGTGATAACGAAAAAAACGCCTGTTTTTCGTTTGTTTTATTACTATTATTATCTTCATTATTATTATTGTTATTGTTCCAGTCTGTTGAAAACAATCGACAGTGTTTAGTGCATTCTAAAGGTGTGGCATTGAATTTACCCGTCTCTCCACCCCGCGCCAATCAATTTTCCAAATTTTATCAAATTGTCTTTCAAAAAAAAAACAACATTAAAAAACAGGGGGAAAAATAATCGAAGACCTTGAGCTGGCAACTAGTTCCGCCTGCTGTAAACAGTTGAGAACCTCTCACTTTTCACACTGGCCGTATTGATTTTTCCTTGCCATATAACAACAAAACAACTGAATATTGAAACAACACAACAACTCGGCGAAAATCAATATTTCCGTGCGCATTGATTTCGCTCCCACTACACGAATTTTTCCCTGTCTATCCTCAACCCCCAATTCAATGGACAAAGATAGGGGTAATTTGGTCGATATTCCAATCATATTGTCAACAATCAAAGCCAACTAGTTTTAGTAGTCGTGTAACAGTGCCGTAGAAGTGATAGTAACGAAAGGGTGGTTTTAATCAAACAGGATAGTGTAGGTGTGTGTGTGTGTGTGGTAGTGATGGTTTAGTGATAGTGATAGGGGTGGTTGATTGAACTCTTATAAGATTAAAATAATAATAATAATAATAATAATTGGATAAATAAAGGGTGGATTTTCAATACGATGAAATTGATACCAGTTAATTATTATGGCTTTACGGCTATGGATCGGCGATTTTCCAGTCCGATGTTGCCGTGGATTGTCTCGGAAATCAAGAAACGTGATTATTGCGAAAAGGTAATTGTTTTTTTATTACTTCATTTGTTTTTAATTTAAATTGCGTTTGTTTTCCTGAGGTGACTTGTATTTTTAATCTTTTTTTTAATGTTTGTTTTGTAAAATATTAGAAATAAAAGATAATGTTTTACACCGCATTTTATCTAAAAATTGATAAGAAAAGCAAAATGTTAATTGTTTTACTAAAATTATTCCGTGTGTTAAAATAATGAGGACATTTATTTTTTTATTTGTAAAAATATAGTCCGTTCGGTGAATTTTGAGATTGACTCTTTTAGGGTTTTTTTATATTTATTTTGGGGTGGTATTTTGGTTGACCCATTAAAGTATATATATATAAGTAAAGTATTTTTTGGGAAATAATCCAAAGTAGGGTATTTTTCAATTTATTTTGGGGTGATATTTTTATTGACTCATCTGTTTTGGCAAATAATCTAAACTAGGGGTTTTATTTTTTATTTTGTGGTATTTTTTATTTTCTTTACTAAAATCCATTTCTATTTAATTGTTGTACAGTTTGTTCAGTGAATTTTGAAACTGACTCCTTTTTAGGGTTTTTTATTTTAAGGGTGGCATTTTGGTTGACCCATTAAATTATAGCCTGTACCGTGAACTTTGAAATTGACTCTTCTTTTTTTGGGAAACAATCCCGACTAGGATATTTTTTAATTTGAGGGTGGTATTTTTATTGACTCATCTATTTTGATAATCCAAACTAGGGGTTTTTACTTTGGGGTCGTATTGTGGTTGACTCATTAAAGTGTAGTCTATTCAATAAATCTTGAAACTGACTAATTTTAGATAACTGTTTAGTACATAGTGTCGTAGCTTTCTTCGTACACTTGAAAATTACATCAAGAAATGTCAAATTAATTAAATATGAATCAATCTACGACTCTATAGTAACAAATCACAGCCCACTATGATTTGAAATTCTGTTGGATATTTTGTATAACTCATTTCTTTTAAACGTAGAGTATTTTCGGTGAATTTTGAATTTGACTGACAAATAATCCAAATTAGGGGCTGTATTTTTTATCTTGTATTGGTATTTTTGGATAATTTGTAAATTTTCGTAGCTTTTGTTTTTAATTTTTATAATTCATAAGAATATAGTCTGTTCTGTAAATTTTTAAACTGACTCATCTTAGATCAAGATTCCTAGTTAGACTAACTATTGTTCTTTTTTTTTGAGTGTCGTAGCTTGGTTCATATTGTGTACTCGAAAAATACATCAATAAATATCTGATAATTGAAAAATGAAGCAATCTACGACACTATCCAGGAATGACCAATTGCGAGTTGAAAATTGTTACGTTAGATTTACTCATTTGATGAAAGATTGGCGTGAACATAACAGAATAAAAGTCCCTAACTTCTACTAATTGAAGTCCTCAAAAATCTAGTAACTTTATCTATATTTAGTTGGTATTACAATTCAATTAACACGTAACCCTAACAAAAGATTATCGTCAATGATGTTCTTTTAAATCATTGGTCGTTTTAAAATTTGCCGCCTTTATCGAAAACAAATGTTTTGTTTCCAATGACGTATTACTAGGTGATTGGTTATTCACAAATTTTGCGCCTTTATAGACAACCAATGAGGTTTTTGTCTAAATAAAATTTTATATTTAGTGAATGAATCGAGTATATCTGTTCATATTTTCTCAAATTTCTGGAAAACTACCAGGTCGATTGGAATTTTTTTTGCATTTTTGGAAAGCTCTTCAAATTTGCTATCGACTCAACTCCATATTCACTACAAACAAATTGATACAGGCTGATTTATTGGGGGAAATTTAAAAAATTCAAGCTTCTTGGTTTTTATGTATAACTCAAAATTTCCACAACATTTTCCAAAATTGTAAAATCTCACTTGTAGAGCTTGAAATGCTCTTTCGATGAACGAGAAATCGTTCGTCAAGGTTTACACTTTTTTACCGACTTCCAGTTCTGCCACTTAAGTAACCGAACAGAGCTGCGACACACGTAATCAAGCCTTAGGCGACTATGAGGTAAAATTGATTCATCATTTAAACAATTAATTCTAGTTAGACTAATTGTTTTTGGTTTTTGTGTTGAGCACTTAAATGTTAATTGTTTTAATTAAGTGATTACGTGTAATGAGTCATTGTTGATAAATTTTCCACTATTTATTTGTAAACGTATATCTTTTTGGCAAATAATCTAAAACTAGGTCTGTTCTCTAATTTGGGGGTGTTATTATCGGATAACTCTCAATTTTTGGCCAAAAATTCATAAATTAGTTTGTTTAAATTGTAGGAATTTAGTGTAGTGTATACTCAAGTGCAGTGTAGTTTGTTTGGTAAATTATGAACCTGATTCATCATTTCGTACAATTATTCCTTCTTACTTTTGAAGATTTTTAATTGAAAATGGCAAGATTTTTTAATATTTGCTAAAAAGTCACTTTTAATTTGAAATTTACTCATTATAATTCTTTTCTTAAAGTATTTTTCTAAGGATCCGGCCTGAAAATTTTCACGAAATATTCAAATAATTTCGTTTGAATCCCATCAAAATATCCTTCCGCTTTACAGAAACTCTCAATCTCATCGTAATCATCCAAATCGATATCTTTCGGTATATTATGTAAGATTTCTTTAAAATCGTCAATTAATTTCGGAAAATCTTCATGGTAAACCATACAACACCATGGTTGACTGAAATAATCGAAAAAATCATAAATTTCCCCATTTTCATAATGTCGTAATAGATTATTAAGGTATCGTTCATGCAAACCGTACAATAAAATCAAATGATCTACAGAAAACTCCTAGAAATAAACTACACTTAAGTATTTTAACACTTAAAATTAGTATACTTACATTTCTCGATAGACACAGTATAGTTTCGATGATATTAAATCGATTTAAATACAAGAGAAAATAACCTTGATGAGCTAAATTATTACAATTACCAGTTACAAGAAGTTTGCCCTGAAAAAAAAACACAGTTGGCCATGTTTTTATTATACAGGGTGTACAATACAGTTGGCTAAGCTTCAATTGACTATATTTGACATTTGTCCAATAAAAACAATCGAACCAATCTACGACACTATATAAGCAAAAACATAGCCAACTGTGTAGTGTCGTAACTTAGTTCGAATGATTGTTGTTTAATCCGATAATGTCAAATAAGTTACGACTCTATTGATTCAATCAAACTACAATTAGATCCACAGAATTGGACAAATTTAAAAAAGTGGGTTGGTAGACTTGTAGAATCAAGTTCTGCCATTATTGTTTATTTAAATTTCTAACCTCAATTTGTGTTGTTTAAAAACAAAATACTAACATTTTTCGATCGTAGTGGTTGTCCCGATTTCTCCACCAATAAATAATTCATACCATCTGGTAATTTACAGGACATAATTTTCGGTTTTTCTATTTTTCTTTCGTGATTTTTATTATGATGATGATGATTATCATTATTATCGTTATCATTATCATCTGATAAAAATTCATTTGGTACCAATTTTCGTCGAATTTGTTTACCAAATTTATAACCAATTTCATGGTCATTATAATAACAATGATTTAAATGATTACAATTATAACGTTTTGAATATTTTGTTAAATTACCAGCTGCATAAATTTTCTTATCATTTGTACGGTTCGTCTTATCGATAATCAACTGACCTAAAATCAAGATTGCTTATCATTATTCTTATTATCGTATAACATGTACAACAGTAGTTTATTTCACAGTTGGCTATACTTTTATTGAGTAGTGTCGTAGCTTAGTTCGACCGTTTAAAAAAACTATGAACAAATGCATTACAGTAAACTGTCAAAGAAATGCCAAATTTTGCCGTGGTGGCGTTGTTTACCAATAGAAATCTAAAGTTGGTAAACGATTTCTCACCGATTGTAGAAATGGCAAAAAAGCAAAAACGGTAATTCCAAGAAATAGAGGTAGAAGTAGTAGTATTTCTTTTTATGCGACCGTTATGGGCGCCAATGCGGCCGGAATTCGCACTTTTTCCAAAGTTTCAATTTACGTCAAATGAACAAAGTTGTAATATTGGAGAATGGTAAGAAATCTAGCTGGCCTTGACAAATACTTTAATAAATGTCAAATTTAGTAGATTATGAACCAATCTGCGACATTACAAAACTAGAACACAGCTAATTGGGAGGGAAGTAGTGTACCATGGTAATTTACCAATCAGTTGGCTATGCTTTTAGGGACATACATACAATCGTAGCTTAATTCATACGTTAGTCTTTCAATTTGATGTTTGTTACTATCAAAGCCTGCTAAACATGGCAAAAAAGAAGCAAAATTTTCATGAAATGCCAATTTTCACCACAATGGCGTTGTTTACCATCACAATGATTAGAAAAGAAACAAAATGGGCGTTCTTAGCCATAGAAATAGAAATATTATAACAGTTTTTTTATGTGATCGTTGCACTTCTTTTTAAATATCAATTTCAATATAATTAAATTGATTGTAAGACAGCAAAGTACTGTGAAATCTAGTAGACCTTAAAAGTTGAGTGGATAAATGTCAAATTTAGTAAAGTATAGACTAATCTACGACACTACAAACCCAAAGTACAGCCACCTGCGAGGTGAAATATTGTTGTACACGTTGGCTATGCTTTTAAGATACACAATCGTAGCTTGAATCATACGTCAGTATTTCAATTTGTTAATGCCAAAGCCTGCTAGATTTTTAAATATTGCGCTGTATTACAAATTTGTTCATTTTTTAAAATTGTCAAAGAAACTAAACTTTTGATGAAACGCAAATTTTTATCGTAGTAGCACTGTTTACCAATGCAAATCTTGAATTATTTCTAAAGTTGGTAATAGATTTTGTACTGACAGTTGGTAACAATGATAAGAAAAACAAAATGGTGGCCCCAAGAAACAGAGATAGAAATACTTCAGTTGTTGCTTTTTTATGTGAGTGTTCTAAGCGCCACTACGGCCAAAATTCGCACTTTCTCTAAAGTTTCAATTGAGTTCAAATGAACACTTCTGTAATACAACAAAATGCTAACAAATCTAACAGGTCTTGAATAAATGTCAAATTTAGTGAAGTATGAAACAAGTTACGACACTACAAAACCAAGCCACAATCAACTTTTAGATGAAATATCAATGTACGTTTTATACGGAGTGTACGTCGCAGTTGGTAAATCTAGTGCAATATAAATTAAGCTACGACTCTAGATATCAAAGTCATGGCCAACTGCGAGGTAAATTATAGTATCATGGCACAGTTGATAAAAAAAAATTGTATTGATTTACCATCAAAAAGTAGGTCGGAATTCTTGATTGTTTCCAAAATATTCTTATCGATTGCCTTTTGATAATATAGAAACAAAAAATTGATATCTAATTCGATTTTTTTAAATTCCCCTTCAAATTTAACACTTGTAACAATATTAAACTCATTATGTTTATACCATTGTAGAAATTTATAATTTTGATAAACACCAATGCCAATGTTTACTAAATGTCTTAAAATTGCCATTTCGATTTCATCATTATAGAAGAATTTCGTTACAAATTCTTGTTCTTCTTTGTCTTGTTCCATACCAGGATCGACGAAAATTATATGTTTTGTTGATACACCAAATTCTAAAAGGGCTGCAATACAACAAATCGCCTCCAAATAATGCCCATAAACTAGAACTTAAAAAAAATATATTAAAAAAGTCATAAAATTTACAAATAGTTGGCTATGACTCTAGTCATGTCGTAGCTTCATACATACTGCACTATATTTTGATATTTCACCTTGCTAGTGGCTATACTTTTAGTGCGTCATGTCGTAGCTCAGTTCGGTCACTTAAAGTCTACAAAGCCTGCTAAAATTTATAGCACCGTGCCGTATTACAGGTCTGTTCAATTTCTTATAAATGTCATTGATGTAACGCCAATTTTCGTCGTAATGGCGCTGCTTACCAATACAAATCTAGAATTATTTGTATCGTTGGCAATAGATTTCTCACTAACAATTGACTTGATAAGAAAAGGAAAGAAATAAAGAGAGGTCCAAATTATTATAATAGATATACAGTCGTATTCTCTAACGTTATTGTGATTGGTTACCATGATAGCGCTGGACTCTAGCGATAAACAAATATCTAGTGTTGTCAGGGTAACCAGTTACAAAAAAGTTGCAGAATATCACTCTTTATAATTCGATCACTGAAAAGAGGTAAGAATAAAATAGGTTACTCAAAAGAGACTGTTAATCTCTAACGTTACCACAGTAACGAACTACTAAAAAGTTAGAGAATATCACTGATTGTTATTTCTTTTTATGTGCTCATTGTGAGCCCTAATGCGGTCAAAATTTGCACTTTTTACTAATGGGAATAACGTAGTAAAATGGTGATAAATCTATCAGGCCTTAAACAAATGTTAAATACAGTTAAACCACGCTACGACACTATTTAACCAAAAACATAGCCAATAACTTGACTGCAAAGCACAGTTAAGAATGCTAAGAAATAAACAAATAAACAGACTTGTAACACTGTAAAATGTTGACAAATCTAGCAGACTCTAAATAAATATGAAATTTCGTGAAGTATGAAGCAATCTATGATACTACGAAATCAAGGCATATTTTCCAAATGCTCGAACAAAGCTTCAACTCTTAACCGAAAGCATAGCCAACTGTATAATAGGATGACTTGACTTGATTTGATTTGACTAAGGTAACTAGACTTACTTGGTTTGTCTTTAATAACGTGAGCATCTTCAGATGTTTCTAGTATTGTTCTTAATTGTTCAATTTTTTGTAAGGCTATCTTTGCATCATTTAATGTATTGATAATGGAAACATTATCTGGCAAATCATCGTAATGATTATGATTATCATCATGATCATGATTGTGATTGTCATTATGACTGTAATTGTGATCATGATTGTGATTGTGATCATGATTATGATTATGATTGTGATCATGATTATGATTATGATTATGATTATGATTATGATTGTGATCATGATTATGATTGTGATCATGACTATGATTGTGTGCATGACTGTGATTGTGATCGTGATCGTGATTACGATCATAACTGTGATTGTGATTATGACTGTGATTGTGATTATGACTGTGATTATGATCATGGCTGTGATTGTGATTATTACCGTTATCATGATTGTGGCTGGGGTGGTGATTATGATTTTGATTGTGCTGATTATCTGTAGGTATTTGGAATTGTTCTTTATATAATAGTATCAATAAATCATATGATAAATAATCATTATTATCAATTATAACATAACGATTATTACGTTCAATTTTTGTCATTGTACCATAAACAATATTGATAAGAGATTTCAAATTATTACCAATATTATCAAAATTATAATTATCATTATTATGATTATGATTGATAAACATCATTTTAAATATAGGATTACTTGTATGATCTTCTATATTATTATCAATTGGATATGGACTTATTAATGTTAAATTATTGTAAATTATTAATGATTTTGGTTCATCATCAAAAATTAATGACTTCAAAAATGATAAAACAATACTACCATAACCAACAATGACAATTCTTTTATTAATTTCAATACGTGGTAAACTTGTTATACGTAATGTTGATAAATATAAATCACCAATTGTCCAATAATTGTCATTTTCTATAATAAAAAGAAGAAAAACAACAGGAAATCCGTATTAATTGAGGTATATACGATGATATTTCATTTCTGTAGTTGGCCACAATTTTTTTTACGTAGTGTCGTAGATTGGATCGTATGTTTCAATTTGACATTTGTTAACGTTAAGGCTTGCTAGATTTGAAAATGCCACAAGAAGTGAACTTTTTAAGAAAACATCAAATCCTAGTTGATATTATGGTTGCAACAGATTTTTCACCAACAGTTGGTAAGACTTGAAAAAAAACAAATAGAATAAGTGACGAAGAAATGTAGGAGAGAGAAAATGTAGAAAAGAACAATTGAAGAAGAGAAGAAAAAAAAAGAGGACTGAAGAGTAGAAGAACTGAAGAAGAGAAATGTACAAAAAAAGAGAAGATGTTTAGAAGAAAGTTAGTGAAGAGGAGAACCGTAGAAGAGAAAAATAGAATAAGTTTAGAAGAAAAGAAGTTTTTAAAAGAAGAAAAGAAAAAAAAAGAGAAGAAAATAAATTTGGATTAGAAAAAGAGAAGTTATTAAGAGAATAAGTGTAGAAGAGGAAAAGTAAGGAAGTGTAAAAAAGAAAGAGTGCAGAAAAGAAGCAGTTCAACAAAGAATAAAAGAAGAAGTCAAGAAGTCTACTACAGAAGGGAAAAGTATGGAAGAGAAGAAGTTTGGTAGAGAATAAGAAGAAAAATCGAAAAGAATAAGAGGACAAAATACGTTTGGAAGTGAATAAGAGTAGACGCTTAGAACAGAATAACAGAAGAAGAGTATAAGAGAAGAAAAGAAAAAGTAAAGAAGAGTAGAAGAGAAAGAATATAGAAGAGAAGAAGTTTAGCAGAAGAAGCAGAAGAAGAGATAGAGTTTAGAAGACAAGGAGTAAAGAAGTTTAGAAGGGAAGTAGTGCAAAAGAAAAGAAATGTAGAAAAGAAGAATCTTATATATCATTGAAACGAGACAAGTATAAAATATATCCAGTATTCAGTGTTGTAAAAAAATTAGAGAATACTACTATTAGTCAAAATATTGAGTAGGCCTTCCTCTACAACGCTACATAACCTAAAACACAGCCAACTACGTCATGAAATATCGTTATAAACTTTTTTATTAATCTGCACATGTGCTAATCAGCATGACATCAAATATAAATTTGGCGTTAAATTCAAATAAAATTCTACAAATATTTACCATAATTGGGTTGTTGTTTTTGTAGAATTGGTATCATAAAATCGTTGATATTATTAATTAAATAATTCTTATTAGTTAAACACTTTGTACTAAAAAATAAACAATCATAACCGGTTAAACGGTGTAATTCACGTAAGAAAAATTGCCCATGACTATGGAAATTCGGCGATACTAATAACAATTTCAAATAACCATAAGGATAATTATTATAATTGGAACTTATCCAATTTGATAGATTATAATCCTGTATTAAATCGATTAAATCGTCTTCTTCAATTATAACTAAAAAAAATTATAGAAAATAGTTTAAAATTTGCGCCACACATTCAAATCGTACGCTCTGCGCATTGTACAGCGTACAATTATTACTAAAAAAAAAAAATTTGAAATTGGCGCTACAAATTCAAATTGTACGCTTTGCGCATCCTACAGCGCACAATTAAGGTTAGAATTTCAACTAACTTGCGAATCCTATGGTGTTACCACTACACATCAATGAAATTACAACAAAATCATCATCCAAATCATCCAAAATTGTTTTAATTCGTTGTTCTAATTCTTTATTGTTATTGAAATTCTTCAAAATATCAATGATTTCTTGTTTACCATTGATTTCAATTGAACAAGCTGACATCTCATTCAATATGGATGCTTTATGTAAAACATAGAGGTTATGTGGAGAATTTGTTAAAAAATGTGGTGTAACACGTGTAAAATGTTGTAAAATATAATTTGGTATAATTTTCTTTGTTTTTTTCCACTAATAACATTATATAATTAAAATCTAGATAACATTGGAATATTGTTTGCAATAAATAATAGATTGATGATTTATATTTTGTTACTAATGTTATAATTTCAACTTTAAAAACATCATTTTCACCAAAAAACATCGGCGTATTTATTATTTCACTACCTGGAAATATTATAAATAATTGTGGTACTCTAGAATACTCTAATTGTCATCAACTAGAATGCCCTCTATTAATGGCTACCGGTTGATGACAAATATTGCCTAGTTGTAGAATATGATTTGACTATCTAAAACATTATAAACAATTGTGATATTCTATAATATTATAATCGTTAACTAGAATGCCCTCCATTAATAGCTACCAGTTATTTAGTTATAGAATTATTTGATTTTTTCATACATTACAAGCAATTATGGTTAGTTAGTTAGTTAAGCTGCGTCGATTGGCTTCTAAGCCTTACCGAACTGCGGCCATTCTGATCTATTGTTCATAACCCTCCCACAGAGGATATCTTCTTTGCGAAGTTAATTATCTCCCTGGGAGACCTGCTCCGTACCTCAGTAGGCGTCAAAATTGTACCAGCGAGGTGAGTAAGCCTATGGCGTACCAACGCTGCGCACTCATGTAGTATGTGCTCGGAGGTCTCATACTCCAGTTCACATAAGCTACACCTTTCACTGTCAACTAAGCCCAGTTTTTTGAGGTGATATCTGACGGAGCAATGCCCTGTCAGAAGCCCCGTAAGAAGTCTTAATTCGTTCCACGAAAGGTCGAGAAGATTCTTAGCATTCTTAGGCGAGTAGTTAATGAACATCGTCGCCTGTCTCATTCCCGGAGTTTGCCTGTAGTGGAGCATTTTATTGCTCCTTTCCCATCTGCAGATTTCTTTCCCCTATTAGGTTTTAGTTAGTCCGTAAAACGCTTCAGGACCTACAAATGGAGCCTCAGCACCTGCCTTTGCAAGTTCATCGGCCAGTTCGTAAGCAACTGTGGTATTCTATAATATATTAATTGCCATCAAGTAAAAGGTCTTCTACCAATGACTATCAGTTAAAGACAAAATATATAGAATATGATTTAAGTACCTAAAACATCACAAATAATTGTGGTATTCTATAATATAGTAATTGTCATAAACTAGAACGCCCTTTAATAACAGCTACCAATTGATGTTAAAATATTGAATAGTTATAGAATATGATCTGACTATAGAATTACAAACAATTGTTGTATTCTATAATATAGTAACTGTTGTTAACTACAAGATCCTTTGATGATTACTATTAATCGATGACAAATATTGCGTAGATATAGAATATGATTTGACTACCTAAAACATTCCAACAACTATAATATCCTATAAAACTCTAATTATACTTAATTAAAACGCCCTCTATTAATGGCTACCGGCTGATAACGAAATCTTGTCTAGTTATAGAATATGATAATTGTTTACCTTCATATTCTGGATCGATCATCAATGTTGCCGTATTCTGTACATTTAATAATGAAGTCAATGATAAATTATCATTGCTTTGTTTTGTAGAATTTTGTAATTTTGATAATGTTAATGATGATGATGAAAAACCGTAATGTAAATCACCACTTACAGTACCACTACGACCACCACCAAAACCACCCCCATAACCAATACCGAAATCATGACCAAAACCACCCAATTGTTCACTACAAGAAAAAAAAATTGGAAAAATTAGTAAAACAATTGTAATGATTAGAGTTGTATTCTGGCAAAAGTTATCAGCTTAGTTTTAAAAATTAGAAACAAATGAAAATCAGTAATTTTGATCCAAGTAGCAACTGTAAAAATGTAAGAATTGCTAATTTACAAATAGATAAAAACTTTTTGTAATAATCATCGAATAAGAGACAATAAAAATAGGTTTCACCAACTCCAGATAATTCAACAGTAATTTTGGTTATAATAAATAATAGTTTAATTAACTTGAAGTTAAATTGAAAATGAACAATACATTTCATCAACGTTAGTTGACTTTAACTGGACACTATTAAAATGAACTATAATCGAATAAATATATGAAGAAAATTAACTGCAAGATAAATTCTATTATTATTATTATTATTATCGAATTACAGGCAAAAAATAGGTTCCACCAACGCCAAATAAACTAACTTATAAACAATTAAATAGTAATTTAGGTTACACAAAAGGTCAACTTAACATAGGATTAAATATAGCAAATGATGGTTTAGTTAACTTAAAATGAACAAATTTTATTAAAGTTAGTTGTCTTTAACTGGAAACAGTTAACCTATTAAATAGACGAGAAAATTAACTGTGTAATTATTACCGAGTAAGAGGCCATTATAATAGGTTTCATCAACGCCAGATAAAGCCAATTATTATGAATGAAATGAATAAATTTAGTAAATTTTGGTTCGAACAACTTGCAGTTAAATTAAAATACCAAATTTCATTAAAATTAGTTATCTCTAACTAGACACTGTTGAAATGTATTCTAACTTAATAAATTTAACTAAAGTTGGTAAAACTAAATTTAGACTTAACTCATTATCAATTTTATTTGGCTCAATTTTAGTTAAATTTAATTAAATTATTAAAACAAATTAATTACCGAATAAGAGACAATAAAGATGAGTTTCACCAATACCACACAAATTAACTGATGGGTAACTTAACTAAATAACTGCATAATTAACTAAGTTAATTAAACTAAAAGATTGTTTATTTCATTTGTAGTTAAATGAAAATTTCATCAGTTTCAGTTATGGACTCCATTAAAATGAATTTTAATTTAGCAAATTTAACTAACGTTGGTGAAATTAAATTTGAGAAACATCTCTATCGGTTTTATCTGGCTCTGAATATAGATTTTAATATCCAGTTGCATCAATATAATTATGATTTTCTTTAATTATTAATGCAAGTTAAATCTCATGACTATTGTAATAAAAACAGGTTTTATCAATGCCAAACAAATCAACTGATAAGTTATCTTAACATGCAACTGAATAACTTGAACGATATTTAATTCACTTGCAGTTAAATTGAAAATAAACAATGCATTTCACCTTGGTTAATTATCTTTAACTGACACTATTAAAATAAATCCTAACTTATCATAACTAATTGGCGTTGATGCAACTAAACATAAAGTTAACCAGATAAATCAACTGATGGGTTAACTTAGTATGCGAGCAAATATATTAACGGACGATTTAATTAACTTGCAGTAAACTCGAAATAATAACAAATTTAACTATCGTTGGTACAACTTAATAAAAAATTAACTCATCGATTTTATCTGACTCCGAATATATATTTAAATATTTAATTTCAATGATATAAATAATTTGTTAAATAAATATTGTTAAGTTAAGCTAACTAACTGTTTAACTTAGCAACTGACAGCTTAACTTAACTGCAACTGTATATATTTAAGGATGGTTTAATTTAATTGGAAGTTCAATTAAAATAAAGAAATTCCATTAAAGTTTGAGTGACACTATTAGAATAAACAAATTTAACCGGCGTTGATGAATGAAACTATAGTTACAAACTTGATTAATTATAATAAAAATTGATTTTACCAATATCAGATAAATCAACCGATAAGTTAGCTTAACATACAATTAGATAAATTTGCAATTAAATTAAAATGAACAATACATTTCACCAAACTTAGTTATTTTTAACTTTTGAATTTAACTGATATTGGTGAAACTATGTGTAAACTTAACTCAATATCGATTTTAGCCGGTTCAATACACAGATTTAAATATTCAATTTCATCGATATAATTAATTTGTGATTTTGTTAAATTATTAAATACACCTAATTCGAATTTATCATTTAACCAATCCAAATGTACAGTACTATTTGTAATTAAACAAGCAATAATTTCATGCTTATATTCGGCAATTAAAATCTCCCGTTTATTCTCGTGATGATCGATAGTTAACAATTCCGATATATAATTATCACCATAATTATCAGCCAATTCTTTTGGTAATATTTCAACTAGATCATCATTATCTTCATTGATAGCTTTACGTATTGTATATCTAAGCATTAATGTTTCATTCGAGATTAATAATAGATTGAAAACTTTTGTGGTATTCTGGCAATCTTTCGGTACGATTCGTACACCTAACTGGCCGATAAAATGTAAATCATCGTCAAGATTTGGCGGTATCAGCATTACAATCCATTCAACCATATTGTATTGATCAATGAAATATTGTAGCATTAATTTAAAAAAAGTGTCACAATATTCTTCACTAAAGACAGCATAATGTACCCAATAAGAATTGAAACTTGTCAGATAATCCAAACCGTACAAATTTTCGACCCAATAGATACATTCACTCGGTGGTACTGCCGGTAGATTGGAACAATTCGATAGGCATAAGCATGCTTGCAATGTCTCTGTTTCATCGAATAGTCCCAATGATAGAAAACTGTTAGTTCTGTAAGCATTTTTGTTATTTGTAAATGTAATTTTTTTGTAAAATTTCGAAAAAGTTACAAAATTTCAAGTGTGGTACGATTACCAAAGAGTTTGCTGGTGGATTCTGTCACTAACTTTGTTACACTCTCTTGTTGTTCAGGACCGATTCGTTGAATTTCTAACGGATTTTCATCATTTAAAGACATTTTTTGATTAGATTTTTTGACATTTATTGTCAAATTGATTATTTTTTCGCTAAGATTACTGAGTTTTTGTGTAACTTATTAGTAACGTGTAAAATTGTGTAGGTTTTTGCACCACAATTTTTCATAATATAGCACTATGTCACTTTTTATACAAATTTCTTCTTCTTTGGCCCTTTGTTCTTTATGTCTGTAACTCAATCTGTTTGCTTCAATGTTCATTCTTCCCAAATTTTTACATTTTAATGCTTGTTTGTTGTAATTTGAAGCTCTTGTTTTTTTTCTTCCCATATTGCTCATGTTTTCTCGTTACTTCAAATTTAGCACTTTTTTGTACAAATTAGGTCTACTTTGGTTCTTCTGACTTTGTATCATTTCTTCTATCTGTACACCATTCAACTATATTGTATTGATCGATAAAATATTGTGGCATTAATTTCAAAAAAGTGTCACAATATTCTTCATTAAACAGCATAACGTATCCAATAAGAATTGGTACTGCCGGTAGATTGGAACAATGTAACTTTCTTTGTAAAATTGTGTAAGTGTGGTCTTGTGAATAATTTTACAAAATGTTGTATTATGTCACAATTTTGTACCAATTTCGTCTCCTTTGATCCTTTATTCTTGTAATGTTTGTTCATTTCTTTTAATTGTAACTCAAATTGTCTTCCTTTAAAGTAGATTTTTCCAA
The DNA here is from genome assembly GCA_020740385.1 of Mylabris phalerata. Classification (NCBI taxonomy): domain Eukaryota; kingdom Metazoa; phylum Arthropoda; class Insecta; order Coleoptera; family Meloidae; genus Mylabris; species Mylabris phalerata. The sequence continues at coordinate 933,622 of JAJEOX010000290.1, forward strand.
AATTTCTACATTCTACATTTTTACATTTTAATGCTGGTTTGTTGTATTTTTGCACTAATTTTGATCCTTTGATTCTTCTTTCTTCTCGTTTTTCTTATGTTCTGTTTTCGATATTTTAGAATTATCATTATGTCACTTTTTTGTACAACTTTCCTCTACTTTGTTCCTTCATGGTTTTGATATTCGTCCATTTCCTGTATTTGTAACTCAGTACATTTTGTTTCTGGTGGTTTCTATCTTCAAATTCTAAACCTTTGGTTTCTTCTTTTTAACTTCCCCGACCGGAGGGTAGGGAAGTTATTAGTTTCGGACCAAAATTTCGAATTCGAGATTTCACCAGATCTTTACGTTTTGAGGTCCCCTGAACACGTTTTTGAAGTTTTTAGCTTGATGTCCGTGTGTGTGTGTGTGTGTGTGTGTGTGTGTGTGTGTGTGTGTGTGAGTCTGTCGGTTCTCCAACGATTACTCAAAAACTGTTTAACCGATTGAGTTCAAATTTGGCCAGCACAAACTATTTGGTGGCCGCTCGAGTTGATTAGTTTTTGGTGCCAATCGGATCACGGGGGTGAAAGGGGGAGGGGGTTGATTGAAAAAAATTCAATATAACATATTAATTTGATATCACCAATCGAAAGGGCATGTGCTTTTATGTCCGAAACGATACCCATTATGTGCAATGTTCTTTTCTTTTTTTAAATAAGGGCACAAAATTGGCAAAATAGTGTAGTCCACAAATTCAAATTTGCCGCTTTCTATAAGGGATCGGTTGCCATAGAAAAGAGTTGTTGTTAGATAGAGAGAGAGATATATATCCTTTTCACGATTCAATTGCGAAATTTTGGAATGACAGTTTAGAAGGTTATCCAACATAATTTTTAAAGCGTAGTAAAATTTATAACGGTATTTTATAAAGACAGAATGATATCTACTGTTGGTATCACTGAAGGCATAAAATCCTATGCGTTTGTTTACATTCTTTTGTCATTTTTGAAACATAACCTCAGAATATTTGTTTTCAAGCGGTTTTTGTGTTTCGGTAAGTGCTTTTTCAATATATAAATGTTTTAAAATAATATAAATTTTAATTTTTCCCTCAACAATTCAATAGATATGATTTGATTTTTTCCATGTTTTTGTTGGGACAACCGTACTACTTTTTACTCTGCGCTGAAATTACAGTTCTGTTGTTTTGTCAAAATTTCGCAGTTGAATCGTGAATCGAGTTTATGAGAAAGTTGAATTGAAAAGGGTGTGTGTGGAACTTACGATCAGTGAACAGAGTTCTGGTTGACGAGGTGCTGGTTCCTCATTGAATTTTTCGGAGGTTGTGAGATAGCCACGGTTCTCGAACCCGATTTTGATTTTTATAGTAAGTCAGTTTTTTTTTTTAATAAAGTATCTAGAATAGAAAAAATAGTATAAAAAACTCGTGCTACGGTACTCGTTTTTTTAAAACTCGGACTCGTGCATTAATTGCCGACTTTTGACACTTGTTTTTAATAACTATTCTAATTCATGATTAACTATCCGGAGTGTGTCGGGGAAGTTATTAGGCCGCTTTTTAGATTCGGCCCCTTCCAAATTTTTTTGTCATTAATTTCATGTTCTTCAATCAAAATAGCTCTTATAGATCTCTGTTGAGGTTTTGCTGTCGTTGATTCTTCAATTTTGAAGATGTTTGCTTTTTTTTGAATTTTGATCATTTTTGGTTTGTTCAAGACAGTAAATCTACAAAATTTTGGCATTGTTGTTCTTCTTATTTGTTCTGATATTTTTTCGTTAACTTTAATTATTTTGCCCTTCTTAGTTAGGTCACATTTTTTTACATTATCTCTCAACTTTGGACCTTCATTGTTTTGACATTTGTCCATTTTGTGTATTTGTAACTCAATGCATTTTGCTTTAAATTATATTCGGTCGTAATTTGTATCTTCAAATTCCAGTTTTGCATCTTCTTTTAGTTTATTTTTGTTATTTTAATGCTTCAAATTCTTTTTGTAGGCCTAACTTGAGCTTTTTGCTGAGGTTGTTTCTTTAAATTTGAAGATTTGAGTTTCTGTTTTGTAAATTTTGACTATTGTCGGTTTATTTTAGAGAGTTATTGGATTTTCATGACATCATTGTTCTTCCTATTTGTTTTACTAACTTTTTGTTAATTTTGATCATTTAATTTTTAGGTAGTTTCAATGTCTCCGTAAAAACTTCAGTACAATTGTTTTTACAGCTCTAAGAAGGCACTTAGCTCTGAAAAATTTATGATTTTACAATAATCTTCATTTTTTGAGATTTTTTTCCTTAATATTTTCCCAGTTAATTAGTTACTGTTCTTAGTATTTTCTTAATCTTCTTTCTATCGTTCAAAATCTTCCTTTGAAGACCTGAGTGTCAATTTTTATCTAAAAGTTCCCCTTCTTTTGTTTCTTTTTTCTACCTTCCTTAATTTTCTTTGAATTCAATTTTTTTACTTAAATTTTCATCTTCTTTGTATTTTGCTTCTTTTTATTATCCAAAATCTTAATTTGAAGCAGGTGACGAGTTATAATTTTTGACTGAAACTTCCACCTCTATTTTCTTCTTTTTCTTAACGATCAAAAATCTTCATTTGAAGACTTCATTGCCAACTTAGATAGGATTTCTCACTAAAATTTTCGACTTTCTTTTGTTACAGTTAAGTTTGGGCGTTGAAGATGGTGTTTTGCAAGCTTACAATCAAGATTTTGAATTGCAATTTTCACATAAACTATGGCAAATTACACGCTTCTCACAAGCTGATCAAGATCCAACAACATTCCTATATTTAATGCGTGACGATCAAGATACTCTACTCTATTGTTATCTATTTCAAGCGAAAAAAGCCGCAGATGTAAGTATATATACATATATTTGTTGGGCAAAATTTGCTTAGGAGTATGCTCATATATAGTTAAGGCAAACCAAATAGGTGCCAAAACAGAGAGAGTGACAGAGAAAGATTTAATGCTTATGTATAAATAAGGTAAGCCAAACAAGTACTGAGAGAGAGAGAGAGAGTAAGATAGATAGAGAGTCTGAATGACTTAGAGAGTGAAATAGAGGGACAGGAATAAAGAGATAGAGATAGAAACAGAGAGGGAGTTAGATAGAACTACAGAGAGCTCTAGAATGAGAGAGAGATTGATTTAATTTAAAGGGCAACCTCTATGCGACTAATTGAATCGCCTCACCTGTATCTATTCGATGATTTTGTTTTCAAATCAATATAAAAAAAGATAGAAATAAGTCTGCGTTAGAGGAATCACCTGTTATATATCAGGAAAGTTCAAAATTCATTTGTCTAAAATTAAATTTCGTGAAAGTCACGTTTTTCCTAGCTGATTAAACGAGTTTGCCAAAAATTCACAACAAAAAATTTCTTAATAATTACAACACCAACCATAATAATGACGAACTTTAAAACGAATTAATTTTAATTTAATTAACTGCACAATTTCTGTAAATTAATCAAATTCATGAATGTTTTAATTATTCTTGTTTATTTTCCTGCTATACTAAACTGACTAGATATGTAGATAAATAGAGAGGAAAAACAGACAGCTTGGCAACAATTTAAAATAACTGTGTTGTTCTATTTTAGAATTTTCCAAGGAAATGTATGTTAATCAATATTCAACAGTTTCTATACGTAGATACAAATTTAAAGGTTATAATTTTATAACCTTAAAATTTCAAGAATTATGACATTCGAATAAAAATGGCTACCGATTCGTTATTGTTTTATTATTTTGTTCAAAATTTTTGACCTAAATCTTTATTTATAACAATGATATAATCCATAGAATGATAAATATTATCATATTTAACCTTGTTTTCTACGTAATTTGTGTTTTTTTTTGAAAGTCAATAATTTACGAATTAGTTTATTTCCAAAGTTTACTCCATAAAGAGTTTTAGTTTTGTTTAAAATTTTCAACAATAAAAAAATTGTAATATGCGTTGTTGTTATCGATTATTGTTAATAATAGGAAATTCAATTGTTTTATTATCATGGATAACAGTGACGTCATCAGCTGATCAACAATGGCGTCCGATACATCAACGTATCAATGAAGATAATGAATTTCAATTGTTCAAACAATTGATCAATAGATATCGTACAGTACGTTTGTATTTGTATTATAATGAATTAACAATATTCTTACCAGAGAAACAAATGAATTATCTTCATAATAATAGTAATAATAATTATAATGATGTATTGTTATCTTATCATATAAGTCCAGAGATAAAAACATTGAAACAATTACGTACAACACGTCGATTATTAACAATAACCGATACGTTACCATTATGGATAACAAATACACAAAATGGTATTTATGTGAATAATGCGAAAATTTTGATTGCAAAATCCAATTATATTGCAAATACTGCAAGAAATCAATTGGGACGGAATCAGGTGAGATTTGGGGCATTTTTCAAAATCACTCATAGATGATCAAAATTCTGTTCTGTCCAAAAATTTTCGATCTTTTGGCATGACTATGCCATTTGCTTGATTACCTGTTTTTGTTCTTTTTTGGACAAAATTACCCCTTAGATTTGGTAATGTGTCACTTAGTCAAGTTACAAAACATTTAGATAAAAAATATTGCTTTGTTTACCCGTGAGGCTTTTGAAATGGTAATACTTTTGCAAGCTTTCAGTTGTTCAATTTGATTTGTTTAGTTATGTCAGTTTTGTGTCAGAAGTGTACTAAAGGCAACATCTTTAGAGAAAGTGACAAAACTCTTTTGTAACTTTGCTCATTTTGCAAATCTTCCATTCAAGAATTAACATCTTTTACGTACTTTTAACATCATTGAAGTCCCCAATGAATCATTCCAAATGTTGTTTTGTCTAAAAAATGTTGATCCTTTAGCCTAATTTTGCTATTTGTTTTATTCTGTTCTTCAGACTAAGTAGCGTGTCCTTCAGTGATGTTATATAGCTCCTTAATAATTTGAAGTTTTGTCATAAAACTCTTCTTGTTTTAAATAAAATAATCGCTGATTTTTTTCGAAAATTTTTCATGTTTCCGCTTTGTTTTGCCTTATAAATTGTGACCTATTTTTACCAAAAAGCAGATTTTAGACTCGGTAGTCTGTTATTTAATCAAGTTACATAATTTTCTAATAGACTAAAATTTTGTCAAAAATTATTCGTCTTGTTTCAGGTCAAAAATTTCACTTCGTCTAGCAAATTTTGATCTTCGGGGTTTCTAAATTTGTAACACTTTTGCAACCTTTCAGCTGTTCAATTTTATTTGTTCATTTGATAGAAGTGAATGCTGTTCCAGTGGTGTAAATGCTGTGACAAAAGCGTACCAAGAAACAACATCTTTAAAAATGTGACAAAATGCTTCTTTGCATCTCTGTAGGTATAATAATTTCGATAGTCTTTCAAAACTAAATCTTTGAAGAATTTTTTGGAAAATATCAATGGAACTCCTAGAATCTATACTAAAATCTTTGAATGTTGTAACTTTGCGTTCTTTTGATATCATTGAAATTCTCATTCAAATTATCATTCAAAATTTTGTTTTGTCTAAGAATCCATGATCTTTTGCCCGATTTTGCCATTTGCTTTATTCTTGTTCTTTCCCATTTTTAGCTCAAAATCAGACTTGGCAAAGCGTCATTTATTGATTTATTGATTTATTAGCTTCCTAATAGATTGAAGTCTTGTCACAAAACATTTCTTGTCTTAAACCAAAAATTGTGACTCCATTACCGGTTTTTTCCCCGAAAATGTTTGATGGTTCAGCTTTTTTTTGCCCTAGACTTCATTATCTACTTTTGTCCATTTTTGTTTAAAATTCGATTATGTAATGTGTCACTTCTTCAGTCGGCACAGTTCTTTAGTAGGCAAGCATTTTGTTATAAAACACTTCTGCTTGCTTCAAACCAAACTTCATTTCATTTCCAAATTCTCGGCTCTGAGGCTTTAGAATTATCGTTATTCTTGCAAAATTGATTTACAAACTTTTAATTTTGTACCTTCTACTCGTATTTTAGCTATACTTTAAATAATTCTCTGTTGGTGTAAATTTTGAGCCAAAAGTGTACCAAAAAGTAGCTTCAGTTCAAACATTTTGTTTTGTTTCCACATCTTAGCTTCTGATGCATCAACATTGATGACACTCTAGTAGCCTTTCAATTTTGTACATTTGTTATTGGACATACTTTAAATAACTCTCTGTCGGTGTAAACTTTGTGCAAAAAGTGTCTCAAAAAGTAACATCACTCAGAAAAAGTGACAAAACTTATCCATGTAACAATTACGATAACCTGCTGTTAACTTTGTCCCGAAACTAAATCTGTGACATTTGTTGTTTCTTTTTGAGGTTCGTCAAATTATCAACTGTGTGCATTTTCTCATCTATTATTAGAAATATTCTAAATAATCTGCTATTCATGTCAATTTTTTATCTAGAGTGCACCAAATAAACAGCAATATATAGAAAAAGTGACAAAACTCTTCTGTGTAACAATTTCGTTAGTATTTTGCAACGTTCTCTCTACCAATTTTCTTAAGTTTTTTGCTTGAGTGTTGGCATTTTTTGCGTTTTTTGAGATACTGGATATCTACCAATGAATCATTTATTGGTGATTAAAATTTTGGTTAGGTGCATCATTCGATTTTTGCTCCGAAACATTAGATGCCTTAGCTTTATTTTGCTATTACATTTTTTCTACATTTTTGTTCAAAATTACACTTTATAATATGTTACTTACTACACAATTTTCTAATACTTTGTGTAACTTTTTAAGTTTACTCATTTTGTAAATATTTTTGAGTTTTGACACTGTCTGCGTTCTTTTGACATAATTGAACTCCATTAAGGGATCTTCTAACTCATGAACTGATGCAAATAACGAAAGAAAGGAGTTATTGCCAAAAATGTAAAAAATTAATATAACTGACCCAAAAGTCACACAATAACTTACTAGAACTAGTACTGATCATTTTCACAAAATTTTTGGCAAGTCATCTCTTGATAAAACTGTTCATTAAACAATTTTGACATAATTTTGATCACCTGGTGTTGCCCAAAACTAGCATGTGTCAAAAATCTCAAAGAACAAATCTTCCAAAGGTCCTGCATATAATTGACGAAATTCTCGACCCCTCAATCAGTGTCCAATTGAAAGCATCCGCATTGGATTTCTTACAACAATACCACCGCTGGAATCTTCGTGCTTATGAAACTGTTGAAATTTTCCGAAAGAAAGTCCAACAATATGGCAAAACGGACTCATTCCGCAAACCTGGTGGACATACTTTCCTGATACCAATCGATCAAAAAATTGACAATTATCGTCGTGATAATATCGATAATGACATCATCGATGGCCACATTATACCAAATCAAGTGCTATTCTTGCGTCCAACTGAGAAACAATTCATTTTCGAGACACAAGCTACAAGTGATCGGATGTACATTGTTGTGGCATTTTTAGAAGAGAATCGAAAATATTACATTAAATGTTACACGGTTTTCGGTAATAGTCATCGCAAGAATAGTGAGACTGTCGTGGAGATTGTTCATGGTAACATACCGGTAACCAATGGGGTTGTGCATTTGATCCAACAACCTTTAGCTGTAAAGGAGCATGAATTGAAACCGTTCCCTTATCTGCCAGTTTTGTACAAAATCACAGCTGATCCTGAGTTGAATTTCACCTATCAGATCGGTGAAAGATGCGGTATTAATAAATTGTTAGACAATGATACGGTGATTTTTACATATTTTGTCAGTAAAGATAGGGGTTGGGGTAAATATTTCAGTTATTCAATGGATGATTTCTATGACGTTCTTGGTAGACATTTGATTGTATCAACACAACGTTACACAATGAATGATTTGATTAATTTATCATCAACTACTGTAAATGGTACAGTTTTAGATACCATCAGTGGTCCAGTTCAATTGAAATTTGAAGAAATCAATGGTAAATTTTATGTAATATGGAATCAGAAAAAAATTCGCATTTTAAGGGCTGATTATCAATGTACAAATGGTATTGTACATATTGTGGAATCACCATTTTGTCACATTGAGGAGATTATTTTTGATTATTTAACAATAAATAATCGTTTAGTATTGCCGACTACTACTGTAAAACCAAATTTTTGGTCAATGTTGAAAGATCTGATTGATTAAATTTTTTTTGTCTGCAAATCTACAGTGTTCCATTTAATTTGGTTTTCATTTATTTCAAAAGCTTGCAGACTTATAATCTAAACCATTGCTAGAAGACTCTCTTGATACTTCACCAAACGTTTTCATACATTTTGTACATTTTTGTAAGTTTTTATCATTTCATTTCAAAATATTTGCCTGTGTTTGTGTAACATTCTTTCTCCCCAAAAATCTTCAGACTTCTTACAGTTTTCCATATTTTCTCTTCCATCATGCTAAGCATTTGCACAATCCTTGAAAAAAAAATAATTTTGCATGATCATAATCTTGAATTTCTGAAAAAACCCTTTTGATGATTAACTTGTTCCACTGTGGTGCATTTTATGAATGCTTGTATAGTCTTCAACAAATTATTATCAAAAGTTTTTGGTAATGCTTGTGCAGGTCTTTCTCTTCTCAGTAATCTTCAAACGATTGATTTTTTCTACATTTTTGTCCCCTTCTACACTTTGTTTCTAATCATTTTCACAATGACTAAAAATAAAATTTTGCAAGATTATATAGTCTTCTTTATTTTTTACATACTTGTGCAGCTTTCTAGTATTTTATGTCAAAATGTTTGTTATGCTTGTGCAATATCTTCTCTAATAATCTTCAAACTTTTTGCAAATTTTCGCATTTTTTATCTCCCTCAATGCTTAAATCTTTGCCAAAAAACCCTCTTAGTACTTCATCAAAAATGTTCCACTATCTTAATTCTGGTTTTCTGTTTTGTATGTGATTGTGTAACACTTAACTGTTTCTTCAAAGATGTTCAAACATCTTGCGTTTTTCCAAAATTTTGCCTCTTTATTAGACTTGTTGTCTAAGCATTTCCACATTGATTGAAAAATAGAAATTTTCACAGCTAATCTTAAATCTTTGTTAAAAAATTCGTACATTCTATGGATCTATTTTGGGTCAATTTTTTTACTTATACTCTTGCAATACTTTTTTCCCAATGATCTTTAAAGTTTTCCATACTTTCGTCCCTTTCATGCTACTTGTTGTCTAAGCATTTCCAAAATATTAAAAAAATTAAGTCTTACAGAGTTATAAGCTTAAATCTCATCCTAAAACCCTTTGCCAAGAAAACCCTCTTAATGCTTTACCAGAAATGTTCCATTAGCTTAGTTTCTACCTCGCACATTTTGAACACTCTTATGTAACTTTGTAACATTACTTGTCAAAATTTTTACCTATGCTTGTTCAACACTTGTTTATTTCAATAATCTTATTTTAAATCTTTGCCATTTTATACATGTTTGTGTAACGTTGTATACAATTTTATGTCAAAAATTTTTCCTATGCTTGTGTAATACCTTTTCCTTTTAACGTCTTCCAGTTTTCCATACTTTATTTTCGACATGTTTGTTGTCTAATCATTTTCACAATGCTTAGAACAAGGAAATTTTACATTTATAGTCCTAAATCCGCCTCAAAAGATGTTTTGATATTTCACCAAAAATATTCCACTCTCTTGGCTCCTATTTTGTACATTTTGTACATATTTATGTAACTTTTCAGTATTTCATGTTAAAATGTTTGGAAATGCTTGTGCTATACTTTTTCCCTAATAATCTACAAACTTATTGCAGTTTTCCACATTTTCGTCCTCTCATGCTGTCTGTTGTGTTGTCATTTTCACAATGCTCAAGGAAGTGCCACTTTCAGGTATCATTAATGTAACTTTTTCATTATTTGTACCATTGTACATTTCCTTAATGCTCAAAAAGTGTCATTTTAAAAAATTCACACGTAAGCTTTTTCATCTTTTATATTGTTGCAATTTTGCCAACATTACACAAAAATCACGTATCAAACACATGCTTGATACGTGCCAATAATGAAATCAATGCTTGATCAAATTAGATGGAACACGTTGTAAATTCATAGACGTATATAGGTACACATATGTACATTAATATGCTAACAAAACAAAACAACAACAATTAAAATAAAATTAATCAGTGCCAATTTAGATGTCGATTCTTATATTACACTTCTCGAGTAGCTAGTGATCTGTGAAAATGGTTATTTAAGAAAAAAATAAAAAATAAAAACAAAAGTTTGAAACAGTAGAAGAAAAATAACAGTTGAATTTAAAGATCAAGGTTGACGACTAGATTGTTTATTATTTTCTAATAAGAATTTTTGTGGGCTCTTTTTTGGTTGGTGTTGTTATTCTTGTTTCGTATCAGGAGGACAAAAGAATAAATTTGAACGAAATTTATAATAAATGAACTTTGTGACGTCATTATTAGTTACAACAAGCTAGTCAGGTAAAAATAGATTATATTGTATGGTAATTGTTTAAATTAAACACGAATAAGAATAGGAATAATTTGTGTAATTTATTAACAAAATGAATTAATACAACAAGGTTTTCTAATTAATTTTTATTTAAATAAGTTAAATTGGAAAGTTATGGGAAAATTGTTGGTAATTGTTTGGTTTTTTTTTCTGTTAAATTCTTTCTATAATATGTGTGAAGGTTAATATTAACATTTTATTTCTAATTATTTTATCAACCTAATTTATGAATAGTTTAATCAAACTATTAAAAATAACTCTCCATTATAACAAAGATCATCCTCTAATATTATATAAACGCTACTGTTAACGTTGTCAACTAATGCGCATGTTATTTAAGCCAAGAGCGCATGCTCAGAGTTAAAGTTTGTTGACATTACAAACATGAAAATCAAATGAAGAGTAATTTTTAAGCAATGTGTCAGAACAAAAATAGTTAAATTGCCTATATTGGTATATTACAATGAACTAATTGTATGATAATTTAGTTGGCTATAGGAAAATAGAGAAATAGTTGGCTTATGAGTCGTGGTGATAACAACATTAGTTGTTGATAGTAAATAGAAAAAATAGTAGCAGAATTAATTATAATTTTTCTTTCAATTTAAATTAAATAAATAAATCACTACTTATATGAATTTATTCTACTAACAGCCTAGTTCATTATTCATTACTCATTATTACTCATCTTAATGTAAATTTGAACAACTCAAAATGTAAAATATCCACATTTCATTAGTAAATATCATTTCGATCTCAAAGCTTATTCATTAAGTGCAACTGCAATTTGAGCATTTAAACATTAGTAAAGTGTACAAAAATTGAACACTGAGATACTGAAAATGTAAATTACATCTGAGCGTCTGAAGGCTCAGAAAACTAGAATTACGATGAATTAGTCTTAGACAATGTCTCAGAACAAGCTCAGAATGTATGTTATTCTACATTGTGTACATTATTTTATTAGCAAATTTCATTTAATGTAAAATTAGTTGACAGTTTTCGTATATAATGGACAAAAAATGTGTATTTAACAAGCTTAAAATGTCACTTAAATCTTCAAATTTGAAGATTTGAAAGACTAGAATTACAAAATTGAAAACCTGAATTAAAAATTATTGTTTGGAGGCAATGTTTACATTGCCTCAAAACAATAATAGCTCAGCTGTCTGTTTCAACGTAAACTTGAAGAGTTCAGAATGTAATTTATTGTCCAAAATTGACAGTTTTCGGGTAAAGTAGACAAAAATTTGTACATTGGTAGACTCATAATGAAACTTTTATTTGAGCATTTGAAAACTAAGAAAACTGAAATTACGAATCTGGGAAATCAAGTTAAGAATCAATTTTAAACAATTTCTCATAATCATTTCTGAGTAAATAAATTGTCTCAGCAATCAGAATATTTGATAGTTGTGATAATACAATTGAGCCAAAAATGTATTTATCATCATTAACAAGATCAGTGTGAACATAACCTTACAACAACAATTAAATAAAAAAATACAATATCCTAATTGTTTGCTCGTGTAATCAATTAGTGATAATAAATTATAAAAATCCGAGTAATAAATTGATTACATGCAATATAAAGTTGGTCTAATTGAATTTGACCGGCTTTACTCTCTATTCTATCCATTCGACATTCAATTCTATAGTTATTAATACAAAAATTACAAATTTATCTGATCTGATGACTGAGTAAATCGCGAATTAAATGTTACTAACTAAAAGGATAACTGTTAATAAATTTTTCTTTTTTCATCCATCCAAATTGAAGCAGCTCAGAATGTAATTTATTGTACCATTTTCGGTTAAAATGTATAAAAATTTGTACACTAACATGCTCAAAGTGTAATTAAATTCTTAGTTTTTGAAGAAACAGAAACCTAGCACTACAAACTTGGAAAATTAAATTAAGAATAATGTTTAAACAATGTCTCAGACTAAAAATAGCTAAGCTGTCTGGTTCGTTAGTTACCTAGCAATAAATCTGGATCAGTTTAAATTTGAGCAACTCAAAGTGTAAATTACTGTACATATTTTATCAACAAATATCATTTTAATGTCAAATTAATCGACTGTTTTCTTAGAAAGTGTACAAAAATTTGTATATACACACGTTGAAATACTCAAAATGTCATTTAAATTTGTACATTGGAAGATTAGTTTTCAACTTTCTTGTAAAGTGTACATTAAGATACTCAAAATGTAAGTTAAATTTGAGTATTTGAAGTCATGCTTGTTTCTTCTATCCATATAAATTGGAGCAGCTCAGAATGCAATTTATTGTACATATTCTACTATTTTCATTTCCATAAAAAATCAGTTGACAATTGTCATGTAAAATGTACAAAAAATTGAACCTGCTCAAAGTGTAATTTAAGTCTGAGTATGAATCACAAAACTAGAATTAAGAATAGTTTTTAAACAATTTCTCAGATTTCAGCATTTATGAATCAGATAAGTGGCATTACAAATTTAGAAAACCAAATTAAGGATAACTTTTAAACATTTTCTCTGAATAATCTCTGAGTAGGTTGATGTAAGTAATTTTAAATCAATAACAAGATCAGTAAAACCTAGCTAGAACCTAGCTTTACAACAACGATAACAACCATAATAGTAATATGTATAAATTTGGATACCTCAGAGTGTAACTTATTGTACATCATTCCAAGAAGATATTGCTTGATAGTTTTCTTGTAAAATGTACAAAAATTGTACAATGAGATAGTCAATGTGTAATTTAAATATGAGCATTCAACATTTAGTATACTGTAAAATGCATTTGAAAACTCAAAGTGTAATTCAAATTTGAGCATGAAATGTACAGTTTATTCGGTTTGTTCTGCTTTTTCAACAATCAATTTTGTAGTAATTAATATAAAAATCACGATACCATTTTGCTCGATTTAATTGCTGAGTAATTTTCTAACAATAGCTAAGCTGTCTGGTTCATTAGTTACTCATTAATAAAACTCACTCTGTTAATGTATACAAATTTGAGCAGCGCAGAATATAATTTATTGTACATCATTTCAAGAAGAACTTGATTGATAGTTTTCTTGTAAACTGTACAAAAATTGTACATTGAGATACTCAAAGTGTAACAAAGTGAGTAGTAAACAATTGGTTGACAGTTTTCCTGAAAAGTGTACAAAAAGGTACATTTAAATGCTCAAAATGCAATTTAAATCTGATTATTCAGAGACTACTTGACAATTTTCGTTCGTATAAAGTGTACAGAAGTTGTACATTAAGATACTTAACATGTCACTTAAATCTAAGCGTTTAAAGGAACAGAAAGTTAGAATTACAAACTTAAAGAACCATCAAATATGGTAATTTTTAAACAGTTTTTGTAAATAAAGTCACTCAGTAGTTAGAAGACAGTGTAAATACAGCATTAAAACAACAAGAATAATAGGAATAAAATTTAAAAAAAAACCGTAATTTCTATTGTTTGTTCGCGTAATCAATTAGTGATAATAACTAATTATAAAATACACAGGTAATTAATTAAATAATTTAAATAAAACGTTTAAGGTGTACAACGGTTGCAGTTGGCTGCGCCTTGAGTCACGTAGCATCGTAGCTTTGCTCGTTCACACATAAAAAAATTCTTTAACCAATATCAAATTACATAACGTTTGAACCAATCTACGACACTACAAAACTAAAGTATAGCCAATTACGATGTGAAGTACCGTTGTATACCCTATACAGTTGGTCTAATTGAAGTCGGCCGCTTTTAACTATAAAAAATCAGCTTTGACAGTAGATGAGTAACTGTTTTGTCCATTCAATAATCAATTTTGTGGGCTAAGTTGTCAATTTCTGAATTTCCAAACTATAAATCGGTGAATTATTGTGAAAATCCCCTGCATTGTCTATTCTTCAGATTCAACGATCTATAGTCAAGTTGTCTGCTATCGAGTAGACAGAATGTATATTGATTCCAGAAGAAACCATTTAAAAAACCTTGCTTTCCTGTATTTTGTACCTGTCCTACAGCCAATAGTCAAGCGGTTTATTAGCGAATAGACGGAATATAAATTGATAAATTTTTAATAAGAAGAAAAACGTGGAAAAATTGAAAAAAGGTGAAATTTTGTAACCAAGTTTCCAATTCTTGAATAGTCAATGAATTATTGCGGGAAAAACTATTTTCAAAATCTTGTTTTGCTGTATATTCTGCACTTTCAACAATCGATAGTCAAGTTGTCAATTTTAGAATAGACTGAGTATAAATTGACAAAATATGAATTAGAGAAAAATGTGGAAAAAATTAAAAAGTGATGAAAAAACAAATCAATTTTATGTTCAACTTGGCAGTTTCTGAATAAAGAAAATATAAATATAGGGGAACAACGGACAAGAGAAGGGTGTAAAAAACAATCAATTCTGTGGTCAAGTGGTCAATTTCTGAATAGACGGAGTATAAATCGAGGGCAAACCGTTTAAAAAAATCCCTTGTTTGGCTGTCTCTTCTTCCCCTTCAATAACCATTAGTCAAGTTGTGCATTATCAAATAGACGAAGTATAAATTGATATCAAATAGACGACCATTGATATCAATTTTCCCAAGTTTTTTCCCTTATTAATAATCATTAATATGGGAAAAAACGTGGAAGAATTAACAAAAAAGGGTGGAAAAAACCAACAATAATAAACAGAATACACGTGTTGGCTGAATACGAAGGCCAATTTCAAAAGATTATTTTTACACTCCTATTTTCTATTATTATCATTATTATTTATTTATTTGATTATTGAATAAATTCCACCATGCGCACCGATTTTTAATTATTATCATTATTATCAATATTATTATTATTATTAAGATTCTGTGGGAATTACAATGGAAAATACGTCGAATTGTTTACATTGGAAGGAAAACTTCAGCGAATAACTGAAAAAACAAACTGAAAAACGAAAACAGAACGTTCCTGTTTTAATTTTAGCAAAAAGACGTCATCATAATGTTGGATGTGTGCGTGTAGTTGTGAAGAAGATGTGTTGTATTTCAGTTTTCAGTCGTTGAAAAATTCAAATTGTGCCTTCAAAACGAACACGTTGATTCAATTTTTTATTCAGATTAATTTCAACATTTAATTAATTAGAAACTAATCAAAATGATAACAGTACCGAATTTCGATTATAAATCAACAATTAAAAATAGGCGAACATCAAAAAGTGATGCTTCTTATATTTGTAAAAAAACAGTAAGTCATCAATTTATAAGAATTAAAAATTGAAAAATTAAGAAAAAAAACCGAGTCAAAGGTGGCTGTGTTTTGTTCATTAATTGTCGTGCAATTGTTTCTATAACTAATCAATTTTGTTCAATTGTTTTCATTATTGTTGTACTATTGATTGATCGTGTTACCTTGTGTTTGATGTTGTTTATTTGTTTTTTTTTTTTGTGTGTTGTTATTTATCATGGAAAATCGTCAACATTTTCCTCAAGGATGATAGTGAGAGGTTTTTTTTAAATTTCATTTCGGTTGTCCCATAATTTTTTTCCTGTATGATTCTTACATTCGCATTTAAATTTAGATTTTGTTAATGCTTTGATTTATTACTTGTTTATAATCAGTTTCAAGTATAAATCTAGTGTCAATTGGAAATTTTAATTTCCTCTCAATTATATTGAGAAATCTCATTTATTATTCGATAAAATCGATGTTTTTTCGTACAAAATAACCGATTTGTTTGTATTTTGTTGGAATATTTCGAAAAAAGTGTAGTTCTGTATGTTCGAGAATCGAACCCGAATTTGCCTAATGTCCGAAGTTTTACAGCTAATTAGGTATGTTGAATATGCTGAAACTCGGGTTAGATTCTCGTTCGTTTTACTGCACTTTTTTGGTCGACATGCAATATTTTGTGTCTATTTGATGTCACTCATTATAAAAACATTGTTTGTTTCGATTAGTCATCTGTTTATAATCAACTTTCAGGAAAAATCTAGACTCGGTGGAAAATTTGAATTTTTTGCTCAATTACACTACCAAATTTACGTAATTATTCACCTAAATTGACTATTTTTTGTAAAAAATATTCGAGTTATTTGAATTTTAGTGAAATATTTCGAAAAAAAAAAAACGTACTGGACGCAAACAAGAAACGAACCCGATTTTTTCTAATGTCCAAAGTTCTATAGTTGATATTACTCAATGCTGTTGAATCTGCTGAGATCTGCGTTCGATTCCCATTCGTTTTACTGCACCTTTTTTGGTCAAAATGCAAAAATTCGAGTCTGTTTACTGTCATTGATTATAAAAACATTCATTGTTTTGATTTGTCATCTGCTTATAATCAGTTTTTAGTAAAAAATTTGAATTTTTTCTCAATTTTATTACCAAATCTTTGTAATTATGCTTTTAAATTGGCGATTTTTCGTAAAAAATATTTGATTTGTTCGATTTTTATTGGCATATTTCGAAAAAAGTGTACTATACCTGGACCGGGATCGAATCGGACCTTCCCTAATGGTCTGCATTTTATAGCTTCGGTTATGTGTGTTATGTAAGATCCGGGTTCGATTCCCGATCTTTTTACTGCATTTTTTGTCGAAATACGATAATCGTATCTATCTGCTTCTCTATTGATTACTTGAGTATTCATTGTTCTGATTTATCATCTGTTTTAATGAATTCCTCAATTATATTAGCATATTTTCACAATTATTCACCTAAATTGATTGTTTTTTGTAAAAACTATTCGGTTTGTTTGATTTATATTGGAATATTTTGAAAAAAATGTACTGGACCTTGACGATTTTCGAACTTTAACTTTCCAAAAGTCTAAAGTTCTATTGCTATTGAATGTTGTTGAATATGCTGTGACCTCTAGATTCTATTCCCGTTCATTTTACTGCACTTTTTTTGTTAAAATGCAATAATTCTTGTTTATTTACTGTCATTGATTATACATAGAAACTTTCATTGTTTTGATTTATCATATGATTATAATCAATTTTTCCCACATACTCAGTAGAAAATTTAAATTTTTCCTCAATTGTATCGCCAAATTTTCATAATTATTCAGTTAAAGTTGACGATTTTTAGTAAAAAATATGCGGCTTGTTAGATTTCTATTGGAATATTTCGAAAAAAGTGAACTATCCTTGGATAAGAATCGAACCCACACGTTTCTGTAGCCCAAAATTTCGTAGTTATTAGGTGTCTTGGATATGCTGCAACGCCCAGGTTCGATTCCTGTTCGTTTCATTCCATTTTTTTACTTCGTTGACTGTAAAATTATTCATTTCATGCTCGTTTTGCGTGATTATTACCGAATTTTAATTAGAGATTGCAATAAAATACAAGAAAAAAAAATGAATAGAAGCAAACAATTTCAAAAGAATTGAGAATCAACTAAAAATTACATTTTTCCTTAATTATATTACTAAATTTTTGTAACTCTCTATCTTAATTGACGATTCTTCGAAAAAAGTGTACCTGTACTTGGGCTAAAATTGAACTAAAACTTTCTTATAGCCCAAAATTTTCACAATTATTGTTATCATAGGGATTGGAGACCCTGTAAGATCCGGGATCGATTCTCGTTCGCTTCACTGCACTTTTTCTTAGTCGAAATTCAATCATTCCTGTCGATTTACTCGAGTCATGTGATAATTGAAGGTTTTTAATTGATACTTTCAACAAAATAAAAGTATAAAATAATAGGAGAAAACAATTTATGAACAATTGGCTGATATTCATTTCTAAAAATATCAGCGATGTGTGACCTGATTAGATCTCATCTTTAATTAATAATAGTCGACATTTTAACATTTTCATTTAAATTGAACTTTATAGTCGAAGATTTTCAATTAACATAGTTATTGTATTGTATTTTCCCTATAATTTGAACTTTGAAGTTTCAGATGTGACTCGTGTATAAACTATGATAACATTGTTTATATTTATAGCAAATTTAATATACTAAGCATGTTTATCAACAATTTTAGTCTTTTGTGAAAGTGAATAAGCATTATTCCAAAAATATTCATCTTGGGGGCTAATTTCTTGTAAAAATGTAATGAGATCAACTTACTGTCATATTTTTGAATGGCTCCAAAGTATGCTTAATAATATGCAATGCTACTGTATTAAAGTTTCAGATGTGACTCATGTCTAAACCATGCTAACATTGTTTAAATTTATAGCCATATTAATATACTAAGCATGTTTATCAACAACCTTAATCCATTGTGAAACTGAATAAGCATTACTTCAGAAATATTCTTTTTGGGTGCTAAATTTTTGTGGAAATGTAATGGGATCAATTTGTTTTCATATTTTTGAATGACTTTGCAAAGCATACTTAATAATGTGCAATGCTACCGTATTTTTGTTCTAATCTTCTAGTCAAAACTTTATGTATGCTTATTGGATTTTCACTCTCATTGTTAAAAGTTTATTTAAGCTAAAATTACATAAACTCTGGCGTTTGAATAATTTACAACCAATTTTTGAAATTATAACTGATGAAAATGAAAATGCTACTAAATTTTTGCTAAACTCTGAATTTGGAAGTTTTACATTTATAACAACAGGCTTATCAATAATTTTGTTGGATAATCATTATGCCACAATTTTTCGTTTTAATGGCTGTTTTTTTGTGGAAATCAGTATCTCTAAAATTTGTACAAAGAATGCTTAATAATGTGCAATAATACCGTATTTTTGTTTGTTAGAAGTCTAATTTGGTTGAAATTATATGAACATTGCCTTAAATTTTAGCTAATATACGAGGAGCTTTGGAATTAATGATAATAATGTCGAACTAATTGAAATAAAAATGTTGCTGTACTCTGACCGTTGATGCTTCCAGTGAATCGTTTCTAAACTATGCTAATACTGTTCATATTTATAGACAATTCAATGCACTTGGCATGTTTAACAATTATTCATTATTCATTCTTTTCTAATTTTTTTTGACCATCAAGCTTTTATAGAAATGTAAAGAAACAAGTATTCTCTCTTTTTCCTATCTTTATTTTTCCATTACTTTGAACGGTTCCGAAAAAGAATGCTTGATAATACGCAACTTTAGAAAATTAGCATATGTTTTGGCCGTTAAACTGCTACTAGACCCTCTCTAAACTCTCTTAATATTTATATTTTTAACTAATTTAATGTACCCAGCATGCTTATAAATAATTTCCTCCCTCTGTGAAACTGACAAAGCATTCTTTGTAAATTTTTTGGGTGTTTTTTGTTACATCTTTAAATGATTTTGCAAAGCATGTTTAACAATATGCGACTTCTTTATTTATTATTTCTTAGGCACCTAATACATTTTCTTTCAAATGAAGAAACAAGAACAAATTTGACAACGGATAATCATATTAAAGTGAAAATGCTACTGAATTTTTGAAAGTTGCACATGTGAATCGTCCCTAAATTATCATCCTTGGTAAAACAACATAAGCATTATTTTCACATTTTTCTTCTTAAGTATTGTTTTTTTCATAAATTGTTTTAAACTAATGCTTAAGAATGTGCAACTTTACAAATTTACCAGTTTATATTTTGGCACCTCAATTATATCGTCATCACTTTTTCTTTCAAACAAACAAATTAGAACAAATTAGACAACAAATAATCATTGATTTGTTGATTCTATTGATAATCAACTAGCTAAGAAATATGACCATGATAATCATTCAGTATCTATTAAACAATGTTATTGTGTGAACTGTTTCTTGGTTTATAGAACAAAAGCAAATGCCAAAATTTTTGCATTTTACTTAAACCAGAATAAGTGAAAAATTCCTTTTTACCAAAAAATGGATACAATTTCATTGCAGGTATCCGATTTGTACAAACAAATGAAGGAACAAAACCATCCAGTACTACCGACACGCTCCATCAGCAGTGCTGCTAATTTAACATCGCTATGTGTAGATATATCGCCAAGTTCCAGTAACTTCTTTGAGGTACTCACTTTATCCAAATCTATCAAATATAACAAAAAAATCCCCATAAACAAAATTTCAGGTCTTATATATTGGCAAAATTAAAGTATGGAACAAAAAAGTACCGGATACATTCATTGACGATGCCTTGGAACGCTTCAAGGCCCACCAATTGGAGAAGAATCGGGCCAAAATGCTGTCAAATATTGGCCGATTAAAAAGTGAAGACAACATCAGACGTGGCTCAACGGTTAGTATTTGTTTTGGTAAAATTTCAACAAACTCTTAAATTTTACAAATTTTAGGATTCCACAAGTTCCATTGAGAGTGCCAGTCACGTACCGTTACAGCGTTCAATGTCGACATTCTCGAGTTTAACTGTAAAATCACCGGAAATGACCGAAGACAAGAATTCCAGTGATAGTGAAACGAGTTCGAATAGAGACACAGCATCTGTTGATATGGATGACCATAATCGTACTATGGTACTACAAGTGGATCGTACCGATTTGCGCTTAATTAGCCCGGATAGAAAGGTGATTTTGTTACATAAACACCACAGAGATGTCGCTACTTGTGTCCAAGGTGTGGAGAAAGCAGATCATTTCGGTTTCATCTGTCGGGAGAGTCAGAATTCACAAACCTATATCGGGTACATTTTTAAATGTGAATCCGGTTCTATAGCCGGCGATGCTGTTGCAGGTAACCCCTCAAATAGCATTAAAATTACCACTTAATTGTTCACGATTTTAGCCATTACTCAAGCATTTGCCAGTGCTGAGTCACGCCCAAGAACCACCGTGACATCATGCGATCATTGCCCAATGGTGTGGTTCCATAAGCTTTGCACTGAAATTGAGAGTCTTTCAGATCGTAAGACACAAGCTGCCATCTTGCGGCGCATCGATGAATTAGATTACGAAGAACAGAATGTTATTTTGACCAAATATCGAGGTGCTGAAACCGATTCAGTACGTGAGCAAAACGAATTCTTAATGATGTTGTTAAGAGCCCATTGTGAAATGAAACAACAAAGGCATGTTCATGATACTGCGGAAAATCGTTCAGAATTCTTGAATCAGTATTTAGGCGGTGGTACTATTTTCATGAAAGCTAAACGTTCGTTAACCAATTCGTTTGAGATGCTCAAAAGGAAGGCGTCGAAAGATGATTTTGGTAGTACTTTGAAAGAAATGAACCTACCTTTGAATCGTGTAAGTTACCCAAAATTTATTTGAGTTGTGTGATTTGCTCATTTTTACAAATTTCAGGAGGTTTCACCGCATCCTACTGAAATTTCAGATCGGGAATCGGAGAATGTTAGCTCGAAATCGTCCCAGGTGGGCTCTCAGAGCGATCTCAAAGAGAAAGCATCACCGGAACGGCTCAGTACTACTCCTGAAAAAACATTAAAATCTCCAATGATGGATATGTAATGAAAATATTTTGCACAATTTTGACAAAATTTAAAAAACTCCATTTTAGATTTTTGAAAGTTGGTAGTAGTCCAAAGTCTCCGACAAGTTCAGAAGATGGTAATTCAAAACTAGACTCGGGTTCTTGGCGACAAGCTATCTTCAAACGTGTCACCACACCGAATAAACAAGACGATAAAGATAAGAACCAGATGGATACAACTGATAGTGCTGAGGTGAAGAAACGAACTAAGGAAGAATTGAGGGAATTGTGGAAGAAATCAATTTATCAGGCAGTACTGTTGGTGCGTATGGAGAAAGAAAATGCCCGTTTGAAAGCTGAACAAGAAGAATCAGCGGTTAAACGTATCAAATTAGAATATGATGAGATGAAGCCGTCACAAAGGGAACTTGTTGATGTTTGGGATATGATAACGAATCGTGAATCAAGAGAGGCGCGTTTGAAATGCGATAATCAAATGCTGATACACGCCATCAGGCAAGGTAAAAATGTTGGCGCAACATTTTGCCACAGTTGGGAAATAATTTTCACAAATATATTGATCCAATTTTTGCTTTATAATCTTTTGCCATAGCTGGGTAGCAATTTCAACAAATATGTTGAGCTCTATTTGGCAGGTTGCATAACTGAAGGAATTTTATGAACTAGATCGAACATTTTTCCATAACTGGGGAACAATTTTCACAGTTATATTGAACATTTTGCCATTGCTGGGTAGCAAATTTCACAATTACATTGATCAATTTCTTGCCTTAGTTTTTTGACTGAACATTTTTCCACAGCTGTGGCGAAAATTTTTACAAATTAACAAAGTTCTTAACTTTTAGCACAGTTGGGGAACAATTTTGCCAACTATAATAAGCATTTTTTTTTAACTTTCAGGTGTTCCTCGAGGAAAACGTGGTGAAGTCTGGCAATTTTTAGCAGAACAGCACTGCATGAAAACGGCACCAATTGATACAACGAATTTCCCAAATTACAATGTACCATATGAGACACTATTGAAACAATTGACAGCCCATCAGCATGCGATTTTAATTGATTTAGGACGTACATTTCCAAATCATTCATATTTCAGTAGTCCATTAGGTCCAGGCCAATTGGCATTGTTCAATTTGTTGAAGGCTTACTCTTTATTGGACTCAGAAATGGGTTATTGTCAAGGGTTGAGTTTTGTTGCCGGCGTACTACTTTTACATGTAAGTAGAGTGTAGTTACCATGAATTTTTGGACTTACTATTGGTAAATTGTAGATGGAAGAGTCGCAAGCTTTCTTTTTGCTGAGACATTTAATGTTTCGTCGTGGCTTACGTAAACAATATTTACCAGATATGGGTGGTTTACAAGTGAAATTATATCAATTATCAAGACTATTGTATGATAGATTACCTGAATTGTATAAACATTTTGATTTCTATGAAGTATCACCAACTTTATATGCTGCTCCGTGGTTATTGACAATTTTTGCATCACAATTCCCATTGGGATTCGTTACAAGAGTTTTTGGTAAGTTTTGGCATTCTTTTGCCATTTTTGCAATTGATGTCATAAGCAACTAAGATTTCTAGGGATGAGTGACAAAAGTTTTGTAAACGATTTAGAGCAATTTTGTAGTTTTTTTGAACAGCTTCCTCTCACTCCAAGAGAATGCAGAGGTAGATTTTTACCACAGACAAAAAGCTACTCCTTAGCTTGATTCGCCAAAATTTTGCAAAAGACATAAAACTATTTTGTAGTTTCTTTAAACAGCTTAGAGATTTTTCACACACTTCAAGCATCCCTTACAGATAATGTAAAGATAGATTTTTTGCCACAGATGACCAAGGGTTTCATTTGCATAGTTAGAACAGTTTTGCTCAATTTTCTGGTTTATTGAACGGCGTGCATATTCTTCCCACCCTTCAAACATCCCTCAAAGATAGTACAAAGGTAGATTTTTTGCCAGAAACAACTAAGACTCCTTGGTTCAGTAGCTAAAAGTTTATCAAAGGACTTAAAGAAATTTAGTCGTTTTTTGAGCAGTTCGCAGTTTGTTCCACACTTAAACATCCTTTAAAGATATTAGTTTTTAGCTATTGAAACAAGTAACTTTGCCAAAAGCTTTACAATAGTGTAAAGATCAATTTGACAACTATTTCGGATTTTGTGTCCCTTCGAATAGACACAGTTCAAAGTGATTGTCCAAAGGTGTATCGAAAATTAAAAATACCGGTCTTTATTTCGGGCAAAATAGTTTTTCGTACCATCAAGATTTTTTGACTCGAATGTCATAAATTTTACAAAGGATTTAGAACTTCTATGATGTTCCTTGTTTTTTTCAAATAGCTGACAAATTTTTTTCACACTTTAAGCACCTTTTTAAGATAATTCAGAATTTTTCTCTAACGAAACCAGTAACTTCGTTAGAAACCTAACAGTACTGTAAAGATTAATTAGAGAGCTATCTTTGGTTTTGGCATGGTTTTTATGCATACAAAAGCCTTAAAGTATCGTAACATTCAAAGATATCGGTCCTCATATCAGATAAAACAATGATACAAACATACAAAAGTCTTGCTGCATGGCAAAAATTAAAAATACCATTTCGCATCTTTAAATAGAAAATATCGGTCCTTGCTTCAGAAAAAACAGCTTTTCATGTGCGATAAAAATAATGAACCGGTCCTCATATTGGGCTAAACAATTTTCCAAGCGTCCTAAAGTCCTGTGTGACAAAAATCAAAAATATTGCTCCCTACCTCGGGCAAAATGTCTTAGCCTATAGAAAAAATAAAAATTGTCGCTCCTTATTTCTGAGCAAACAGTTTTTTGTCCATCCAAAACGCTCTGGGTGTGGCAAAAATGGAAACAACAGCCCCCTACTTTAGGCAAAACAATTTTTCGATATTAATTGTATAATTTTTTTGCAGATTTACTATTTCTGGAAGGCCCAGATGTTGTAATACGTGTAGCATTAGCTCTATTAACTTACCATAAAGAACAATTATTATTATGTGATAGTTTTGAAGAGATTATGGATTATTTAAAGAATAAAGTATCAACAATTGATAAACCTATATTAGATAAAATAATGAAATATGTTTATATAAATGATATAACAAAATCATTGATTGAATATCAAGTTGAATATCAAGTATTACAGGAGGAAACATCAGCAATACAAAAACAATTAGAACAGTTAGAAATTTTTGAGAAAGAAAATAAATTATTAAAACAACAAAATAAACAACTAATACAACAATTAGAATTAACAATAACGAATGTACAACGTTTAGAAAAGACGAAATGTTTACAACAGTCTCAATTGAATCGTTTAGAGATGCACAGTCGCGGTTTAGATGTAACAATTGTGACATTAGCCAGTTTCATCAATCAATTAATTGAGCAGAAATTGGAAATTGAAATACCGGATGATGTACGGCGAATTTTGACACAAATTAATCTATCTGAGAAACGTAAAAATGAATTGAATTCGAATAAACAGCAGAATAATTTGATGAAAGTCTTGCAAAATCTACCAAATTCTGACAAGGTGATGGTTAAAAGCCTGAGCACTGGACGACTACCGTTGCCTAATACCAATACTGAGGGTAAATTGAGGTCAAATAGCCTCAATTCTCAGGTGATCAAAGATAATAATAACAATAATAGTAATAATAATAATAATCCTACGGGTAGTCCAAAAGTCTCCAATTTCTTCTCAACATCACACCATAATATTTTGCAACAGACCATCCACAATAACAACAACAACAATAACAATTTGGTCAACAATGCCAAAATTGATATCAAAATTCAGGAATTTGAGAATGATTTGAACACAAAAAACGGAAATCCTACAACAACAAATGAAAAATCGATAAGTCTACCCTTATCATCGGACTTATCACCAACGAATTCGATCGACAGTGGCGTATCCAGTCCGAAAAATTTCGATAATCACCCGCTGAGTAATTGTGATGTGAATTTCACATTTAATGGTACAAGAGAATTGAAAACGATCCGTTGTATTAAGAATTTATCGAGGAATTCTAGTCCGGATATTATCAGTAAATGATAAAAATTATTATTATTATTATTTTAATTGTGATATTATTGTTATTATAATTATTATTTGTATTATTACTCAATTATTATAAGAGATTCTCATTGTAAGGTTTGTTCCAAGCTGGCGGTTTGGTAACTGTCAGAATCTATGTGCATGCGCTGTTGAATTCGATAAATTCTAACCTAAAATTGTCAGTTGAGCGAATGGAGAATCTCTTTTTTTTATTTCTTTGTTACATTTACAACTTATCGATTTCGATCGATGAATTGTAATTATTTTTGTCTTAATGTACTTAATTAAGTATTCTTGTCTTCTAATTCTGTAGGAAAATTGTGATTTTTTCTGTTCTGTTCTTGTGGAATTTATAGTATTTGAATGATTATAAATAAAAGTCTAGTTGTTTATAAAAAAAAAACTTTGTTCTATGTTTTTTGCCTATTTGTTGAGACGCGAGACCTCAACAATAGATTTTTATGGTGATTCTATGTCAAAAATGGCAAACAAATCGATTTTGCTCACGGTAAGTTTGTAGCAACTGGATACGAGACCTGAGCAGGATGTTTTTATGGTGATACTATGAAAAAGTGGCATCGACTTTGCACACGGCAAGTTTTGTAGCAACTAGACTAGTGTCTAGTTGTGCAAAATCGATTGTTGCGGTGCAGTGATCACAGCAACATATTTTTATAGTGATACTATGCCAAAAATGGCAAACAAGTAGATTTTGCACTGATAGGTTTGTAGCAACTAAATAATAGAACTCAGCAACTAGACGTTAGACCTCAGCAACTGTTTTGCCAAAAGTGGCAAACAAATCGATTTTGCACACGGTAGGTTTGTTAGAATGCCTTTAAACTCAAATTAGCAAAATTAACATGACCTTTGTAAATATGAACGCTTCTATTAAATTTCCTCCTCAAAAGTAGATCCTAATGCATATAAAATAAATTTTTACTATGTTATTTCCATTTTCGTGTTGATAGTTCGCTACAATTTGGAAAAACACCTTTTGCACACGGTAGGGATTTATTATAACATGCATAGACTTAATTTGATGAAACAAACATGACCTCAAATTAATTTACAAGAACACGTATGTTAAATCAATTCGCTAAGAGGTATAACCTAATGCATCTAGAATGCATTTTCACAACACTATTTTGGCATTTTGAGACCTCAACAATAGGTCTTTATGACGATACTTGCCAGAAATTGCAAAACGTACATTTTACACACGGTAAGGATTTATTCGAATGTATTTGGTATAATAAATATGACCTCTGATAATCAATTTGTGCAATGTTTTGGCACTTTTCCAAAACATTTAAATGACGCTTGCAAATTTGAACATGTATTTCAAATTAACTCCTCAACATTTCTAAGAAATAAATCCTAATGCATCTACAATGCATGTTCAAAATTTTTAAACGTTTAGGTAGCGATTGCAAGGGATTTGTTAGAATATGTTAGCCTCCATTTAATAAAATAAATTTGGCTTCAGATGATCAATTTGTGAAATTTTTTGGCACTTTTGGAAAACATATAACATATATAAGAAAACATAATAGTATTTTTACACTTCTAGATTTTAACAACAGAATCCTGGGCCAAAATTTTGCAAAAAGTTGGAAAAGCACATTTTGCGCATACTAAGGATTTGTTAGAAAATGTTTAGAACCGAATTGGAGAAATAAACATGACCTTAAATGAGAAATTTGTGTAATATTTTGGTAGTTTTGCAAGACATTCACAACATGCAAAACATTGCCTCTGTAAGTGTGGAAAAGTCATGTTTGCACACAGTAAGGATTTGTTAGAACCAATTTGGCGAAATAAACATAATATCAATAAGCATAATGATCAACTTGTGAGTGTTTTTGGCATTTTTACAAAACATTCACTTTTCCTCTGTGCGTATTGTAGTCATTTATTGTCAATTAATCAATTCTAAGATCCATTGGGGAGGTTTATTTTAACCAAACTCCAATTTATAATTTTTGAGGCTTGGCCAAATCGATATCTTCAGTTCAAAAATTTATAAATTTTTATAGAAAAAATAAAGTAATACTACGGATAAACGATAAATGCCAAAAGTTTAATATGCAGCCAACATTACTCAAAAGACTATCGTTTTGAATACATAAGTGCTTAAAATAATATTCCCTTTGATCGCCAAAAATTTTGCCAACCTTTTAGACCTTCGATTTTTTTCCGTTTTTCCATCTCCGTGATTTGCAAAATTAGAGAGGCAACACGTGATAACCCTTGAGAATAATCAATTAATGAATTATCTGATTGCTTTGATTATTCCAGTTAAAGAAGGTCCTACTTGAAATTGAATGATGATTTTTTTCGCTTTTTTAAATTATGAAAAGTTCAAATAAGTCGGAGATTAGCACGATCACTTTTCAATTAAATTTTTTAATTAAAAATAATGAAAGATAACGAGAAAATATATAATTTTAGACAAAATAATAATTAAAATTAAAAGCTTTTACTAGAAAGATTCATACAAACATCATTTAAATTATCATTTTAATTAAGACCGATTTTAATTATATGATTAGCGGATATTAGAAAGAAAATGAGATAAATTCCTATTCTATTTTTTTCTTGATTCGATAATCACAATTGCAACAAATTTGAATAATCCATAATAATAATTTTGTTAATTAAAAAATAATTGGAGCGACAATGATGATGCAATTGATGTGTTACAGGCGTCAGTATTGTGGCAAAATGAAAAGCAAAACACATATGACAACTCATTTGAGCAATTTTTGACCTTTTACAGTCTTACCAGCAAAACCCCAAAAGGACCAAAAGTTGCCAAAAAAGTCCTCAGTAACTAGAAACAGTAGCAAAATTTATGCAACACAATTTGACGAATTTCTAGCATTTAGAAACAATTGCAATCGAAATGTTGTTTATGAATAAATGTTAAAGACCTCAGTTAAGGTCAATGATACAATTCCTCTCATTTTCTTTCCTCACCTCTTACTATACAATTTTTTTACTGAATCAATCAATGTCAACCTGTTGTTTTTTGTGTTCGTTCAATCGTTCATTAGACTTGCATTGTTTATGCATTTTACCTTGTTTTCAGGTCAATTATAAACAAATCTATCTGAGATTTTGAACAATTGAAAAAATGTCTCGCTCGAATTTCATAGAATTGGCACAAATTGGGCTTTTCCGTTTTCCCTCCACCATCTCTTCTAGCTCCTGCTTGTTACTTTCCAATGGCCATCAATTTTAATTATCGTCGAAATTAAAGGACCCACCTATTGATTTTGTTACTATTATTATTATTATCATCATTATTATTATTATTAATATTATTATTATTTTATTGATTTTACGATTTTCCACATTTGTCGTTCTTGATCTTTATTCACTTTATCTTAAATCGTAAAAAAAGTGATTCAATTATAAATTATCAAAATGTTATTGACCTATTTTTATTAATGGAGATTTGCTAATTTTTTAGCCTTTTCTTTGGGATTTTTCTCTCACTCTCTACTGTTGCTTTATTTATTTACCAAGAACTACACGCCCACAGTCCTAATTTCAATAAATTTGAATTTTCAATTATTGATGTTCTAAAAAAAAACGAATGAATGAATAAATAAAATTCAACAAATGTAAAAAACAACAAATGTAAAAAATAAGTCGAGCAAGTGAATTGTTGCCGTGACGCATAATCTAATCGTTCTTATTATTATTTATTCCTTATTTTTTCACTTTGTACAAAACAATTTTCACAATTACTTACCGTTGATAAATTGCTAGAAAAATAAATTGACAAATATGCAAAAATTACAGACACGTAGGTAGGAATTTAGAGATGTCTGAGGTAGGGCTCCATGAAAGGTCAATCGGTTGAAAAATATCAAATTACCTTTGAATCGATTGTATTACATATCTAGATCGCCTACTGAATTTTTGCCATCTCTAATTAATATTCTAAGCAACACCAAAAGCATGCCAAAATACAGAGGTCCAGTCGTTTTTTATGTGTCTGGCGGAAGTTGTTTTTGATTATTTATTAAATCGTAGAGATGCCAAGTGCAAGGCCCAAAAACTGAAGACAAATTACTTGAGACAATTAGAGAGTAATTTTAGATTAATGGGGTATTTTCTTCTGAGGTCAAGTTTTTTTTTTTATTTCTCTCGTATAGTGGAAGTTGTCTTTGATTATTTATTGAATCGTGGAATTCTCAAGTGCAAGGCCCTAATACTGAGAACAAACTGCCTGGGAAAGTTTCCACTTTTGGCTAATTTTAGATTAATAGAGCATTTTATTCTGAGGTCGAGTCTGCTTATTGTTTTTCGGCGGAATTTTTCTTTAATTATTTATTGCATCACAGCGATCAAAAGTTTAAGATCTAAATACTGAGGCTAAGCTGCCCAAAAAAGTCTCATTTTGGCTAATTTTAGATTGATAGAGAATCTTGTTCTGAGGTTAAGTCTTTTCATTTTTGTGTGACTGCCGAAGTTTATCTTTGATTACTCAATGAATCGTGCAGCTGTCAAGAGCAAGGCGCAAATATTGACGCCACATTTGCCCAGGAAGTGTCTACTCTTGAATAGTTGCACACTAATGGAAAAATATCTATTTCACTATCACTTACGTACTAATAACGATAATTTCACAAGTACCATTCGAAATCCATCTGAATTGATTCGAGCTATAATTGAAGGAAAATGATTGTCTGATTTGATGATAACAGAAAAACTTCATAAATTGGTGAAATTTGCAATGTCTCAAAAAAAATTCTATTCAATAAGTGATAAACAGAATTACATAGTAGTCGATTGGAGGGGCAGAGATTTTTGATTTTTTGTACTTATGATAAGATAAGAATAACAAAAAACGTTAAGAATATAAATTTAGTATATTTTCGATCTTCGTCCTTAATACTTGAGATTATTTCTGAAATCGAGTTTGAGGTACCTTTAAATTAATAAAGAACTCAGTAAAGGCCCTTTAAAATCGTAAAAACCTCCATACGCAAGTCCTATAGTACTATTTTTATCCTCTCTGAAAGTAGAAAATAAATGTGTGTGAAAAAAAGACCCAATAAGTACTATTTACTTACAAATGTTTACTTGCACTTAATTAGAATTTATTCCAAATTTGAACAAAGAAAAGCTTTCCTCAGTAGAGACCTCAGTAAGAACTCATTAAAGTCTCAAGATTCTATTTCGGTCCCTCTTAAAGATAAAAAATTAGCAAAAATTTAGATTCTTCGCGACATTTATAAAACAATTCTTTGTCCTCACTACAGAAGGGTCTTGGTACATTTCCTCATTTTACCAGAAATTTCAAAAACTTACCTTGTTAGGAAGCCCCTGTAATCCTAAAGACCTTAGTAAAGACCCCTGATAGTATGAAAATTCTGTTATGGCCCTTCTTCAAAGTGTTAAACTCAGAATCGTGTATTAGATTTCTTCTTGCAACCCTTTTCGAAACAATCTACTATTGTTCCTCACTCGAGGAGAATTTTGTTACATTCTCAAATTTGACAACATCTTAGTTAAAGGAACATTAGAAAAAAAAATTACTTCAGTAGGGACCTTCGACAGTCCTATAGACCTCAGTAGAACGTCTTGAGTTTCAAATGATCTCAGTAGGGACCTCATATCAGACTTAATAGGTGCAAATTTTTCTTCCTCACGAAAGTACCTCATTATAAGATAAAGTGAATTATTTGAATTTCTGAAGTTTTCTAAGAAAACAAGTTGAATTTTCTGCAAGTGAACATTTTTAGGGCGTCATTGTAAGCTTCTTCTATTAGCATTAGCTTGGCACGTCCAAGAGATTAATGATGCAGAATTTCAAATATTTAAACAACTTAAATAAATCAAATAGGATTCACAATTTATAAACGCAATGTGTAATATGCGTCATAATTTTTTTTCCTCAGCTATCAAGAATATGACAAATAAAAGTTACCATTACCATTAACACCCAACGATTAAACCTTCAAGTACTACATTGAGACAAAAATTTTGGCAGCCTCTTGGCACGTATCAAAACAACTACCAAAAGGACAACGATACCAAATTTCAAATATTTAAACAACTTCTAACAATTTAAACAAAACAACAAACAAAGGAGCTCATCAAAACAGGGATCAATTTTTTTTCGAAATAGATACACACACATTATTGTTTTAATTGAATCAAATGATCATAAAGCAGATTATTTCAGATTATTGTGTTTTGCAACATAAATAATTCAAGTTAGCTTTGGAATTTCCCAACTGTTGTTTTTGTTAATTTTCAGAAAATTCTGTAAAATGCAAAAATCTTTTCTTTGAATCCAATCATTCAAAATTTTCATTAAATCAATATTTGTTTTTTTCGATAAAGATAGATAATCGAAAAGACCGAGAAAGATAGAGAGAATATTATGAATTAATTAAATGTAAGTGCGAGTAAGTAGATAAAGTTTGTAAAAAATTGTAATGAAAAAATAGTAGGGGGCTATGATTGTTTTCTTGTTTTTTCACAATTCAAAACTTCCAATTAGAGAGAGATAGATTGATTTTGTGGGGATATAAAGTGTGTGTAGAAGAAGAGGTGGGTGATAATGTAAATTTTTCATGACACTCTAGATCCATATGTACGTAAGTTTTTCTGTATATATAGATACGTACGTGTATATATATAGAAAATATGTACAGTGTGTTTGAATTTATTTAATTGTTCCTCTTTTTGTTGTTTGTTTTTTACACAAATGTGATATTTTCATTTTTCTGAAGAGAAGAAGCTATAAAAAGTGAAACTGAGTGTGGAAAAATGGTGAAATCTGTGAAAAATTTTTGGGAATTCGGACCCGGCCGAATGGTAAGATTTACACAATTTCACCCAAAAATTTTCGGTAAATTTCACAAAAAAAGTGAAATCTACGGTTTTTCCCAATTTGAACGCTCGATGGCTTTTGCCAGTTCAA
Organism: Mylabris phalerata; assembly: GCA_020740385.1. NCBI lineage: Eukaryota > Metazoa > Arthropoda > Insecta > Coleoptera > Meloidae > Mylabris > Mylabris phalerata. The sequence continues at coordinate 966,515 of JAJEOX010000290.1, forward strand.
TAGTTGCACAGTTTATGTAATCGCCAGTGCAATAAAAGTGCATTATTGTCAAAATAATCACCGGTTATAGTTTTGCACAAAATTTTGGCAAACAACCAAATTTTTGTATGTTTGCCGAACTGTGCTGACCAAAATTTTTGCCAATTGATCCTCTTCCTCTTTCTGTTAAGCCTAGCGTGCAAAAAATTATAATTGATCGAAATTTAATGGCTTTTGTCACTTTAATAATTGTACAATTTACATAATTCCCAGTACAGGAAGTCTGAATTATTGTCAAAATAATCGCCGGTTATAGTTTTGCACGGTTACGGTCAAAATTTTTGACAATTACCGCAATTTACACAATTTTTCGGTAGTGGAATAATTGCAATAATTGTAGTCTCGGTCGGTTGGATAAAAATTTCACCAAATACCCGGATTTTTGTTCTTTTTTGCCGAACTGTGTTGGTCAAAATTTTGGCAATTGTTTCTCTTCCTCTCTCTAACCCCACCGTCCGAAAAAACTGTAATCGACCTAAGCCTGTTGGTTTTTGTCGATAATTGCACAACTTACATAATTTCAAGTGCAGGAAGTGTGAATTATTGTCCAAATAATCGTCGATTACGGTTTTTTTCGGTCAAAATTTTCGACAATTACCGAAATTTACACAATTTTTTGGTAGCAGAACAATTGAAATAATTGCAATAATTGCTGTTTCGGTTGTTTGGTCAAAATTTTTGTCGAATTTTTGTTTTTTTTTTGTTCGATGGTCAAAATTTTTGGCAAATGTTCCCCTATCTCACTATCTTTTGTCCCTAACGTGGCCAAAAGTGGAATTGATCGAAATTATGCCGTGATCTATGTGATTTTCTGCTCAGCGATTATGTAGCGTTACAGTCGATGATTATAATGTGATTTAATATGATTATCCATTATTATTATTATTATTATTGTTGTTGTTGTTTTTATGATGGTCAAGATCAAGGTATTGACAATTAATTTATTTACATTTCAATTTCAGCCTTGTGTCTCTACTCTACAATAATCGTGGTCGAGGTTGACGACTATTTTATTTTATTTTGTAAAAACTCCCCATCCATCCCTAATGTTACGCCACTGGTATAGGAATTTATTATATCGTTCAATTTACAATGACAGCAAATTTATAAATCGATAATTGATAAGCCATATATGTGTATAACTGATTGTTCATTTGTTAATAAGTCACGTCCTAAATTCACGTTCCATTATCAACTTTACTTATCGCTTAATTATGACTTTATGATAATTATTTTTCGTTGTTATTGTTGTTGTGGTTGCTGTAGTTGTTATTATCATTACCTTGTAATATTATTAATCATATGTTTTTTTTTTCCGATCTGTGTATTTTTCTATATTTTTTGAAGACATCCTGTTAAAATTATTAAAGTTGCGTGTATTAAATTACTTCTCTATTAATCGGAAATGTTATCAATTATTGACTTTAATCTATGTTTTTATTATAAATAATTATTATTTAAATTCATTGTTAAAGTTAAACATATATCGACTCAGGAAAATGACTGAGATTCAAGATTTTATCTTTGTTAATTCTCTTAATGTCATCAAGAACCTCCCAAACTTTCCAGAATAACAAGCAAGAAACTGCAACTTATCAGAGTAGACTCGAGAATCCCTGAATATCTTCTGAGAGGCAGTCTAAGATTGAAACATTTATTGTATCTTCTTTCTAGGAGATACAACAACTTACTCTTCTGAAAGTAGTAAACAAAAAACTGCAAAATATCTAATAAAACTTTTATAATTCTGAGCACTTTCTGAGAGTAAATCTAAAATAACTGTTGATCATCATTGTAAAATCTAAGACAGAAAAGTTTATCGTGACTTTTATCGTCCTGCGAGTATCAAGTTGGAAATTGCAAAATGTCAGTAAATTTTGCATATCTGAGAATCTTCTCAAAATGAGCGTAAGAGTGATTTTTAAATGTCATTGCAAGGTATAAAATTGAGAAAATTGTTGTGTCTTTTATAATCTGCCTTTTCTCAGAGTAATGAGCTACTGCAAAAGATCTGAGTAGACTCTTGGATTCCCGAGCTACAAGCTAAATTTTTTGAGCTTCTGAGCATTTACTAAGAGAATATCTAAAAAGTTAATACTAAACATTATTGTGAGGCTCAAAAGTTTGGAATATCCTCTACAATCTTTTAAATTCCTCTCTTTTACTATTTCCCAAGCTTGTTGCTCTTTCTGAGCATCTTCTGAATTAAGTTGTTAAGCATTATTGCGGAATCTGAGTTGAGAAACCTGTTGTCTTCCAAAATCTACCTCTTACACTCAAATGATAAGTAAGAAACTGCAAAATTTCTGAATATATTTTTGGATGTCTGAGCATTTTCTGAGAGTAAGTCTAAGAAACGATTGTTAAACGCTCTTGCGAGGTTTAAAACTGAAAGACTTGTTACATCTTCTACAATTCCTCAACATGATCAAAGTAACGAATGTTAAACTGCAAAATATCTGAGTCAATTCTTAGATTTCTAAGCATTTTCGGAATGTGACACTTAAAAAATGCAAAGCCCAAAGTAAAGAAGTTCATTTTGTTATTAATTTTTGCATTTCAAAAAGTTAATAAATATTTTCAGAACTAATTCACGTGGAGACTTAAAATTATCGACTCAGTCTCTTTTTTGTCAAGATTTTCATTAAATCATCCTTATTGTCAAAACTTGCTCAAAAAACGGATAAATTTGAAAACCGCAGTCCTGCAAGTATTCAAAAAGTTGGAAGGAGCTACTTACTTTTCAGAAACTCAAAAAATTATCGAAAAATAGAGGTACTTCTATTGCTAAGCACTGTGCAAAATTTAGCCAAATCCATTCTAAATGGTACGCAAGCATCCTACAAACACCTAAAAAATTGTCTCATTGTATTATTACTGTAATTAAATTGTATTTTATCGTATTATTTATGTAACTGAAAAGAATTCTGAGTCAGAGGAAACTCAGAGTAACTTTGAGAAAAACAATCTAGAGAACTCTTCTTATTGAAAATTCTGCATAAATCTTTCTACAATTACCTTTGCTCTCAATACAAATATTTGACACAATGGCAAATCAATTAACAATTTATTCCATTTTTTAACCTCTTGCAATAATTTATTATTATTATTATTTTATCACTGAACTAGTTCTAATAGAGGTTATCAGGAAACTGCAACAGATACATCCAATGTTTACAAGAATTAAAAATAATAACAACACAAGATTGCCCTCTAAATAAATTTTGTATCATAGAAATGTGACTTTTTGAGCTGTCTATTGTCAAAAATTTTGACAATAGATATTTTGACACTTCTAGGTTAATTTAACGAAATTACTACAGTTAAAGAGGTATTTAGATGTTTTTCAAAAAGTTCAAACACTATATATTCACCTCAAATGAGAGATACCTCTTATCGTTAGAGAAACAAAATGGGTTATCATTAGTTTGTACAGAATGATGCCCTAACATATCGAAAATTCTAAAAATTGCCTCATATGGGCTTTTGAGCGATTTGGGACAACAGGGGAGCAATGTCCAAAATTTTGATCGAAAACTAAACTATACAATCAATTTTAATAAAACCACGGAAAATTTATCATTAAACAAATTCAACAAATTAAACTAATTGTTTTAATTAAATAAACTACAATGTAACATTATTATCTAATAGGATCATCCTTGAGTTTTCTATAAATGTTGGAAAATTCTGGAAAAACGATACCAATACGAACGGTACGAAATAATAATTATGCACGACAACAAAAAAAAACAGAAACAATTGCATGTTATATGCACATCTAAAATGCAAATAATAATGATAATGATAAGGAGGAAGAAGGAAAGATGGTGAAAAAACAGCGGATAATCTGCCACGTGAATGCATAACCATCATTATATCAAATTGGAAATTCTGCTTATTATTATAGTGAAAATCATCTTGACCTTAACCATGATTATAATTATAACAAATGAATTACTTAATTATCTAATCAATTAATTAATTAATGATTTATTGTTTTTCTTGCAGGTTCTGGCAGCTTTTTGTTGCCATTCTGTATCAATATCGATCGGAATTGTTCAAGCTTATAGTGCCATTTTGTTACCACAATTGGAGTCATCGAACGAGATACCCATGGATTCCGACCAGTCCTCATGGGCAGGTAAATTATTATCATTATTATTATTATTTTAACAAGTAATTAAAAGGAGAAAGGTGATAATTAAAGTTCCTGTTTCCTGATCGGAAGTAACCGGTTATTAATGGTAAAGGTCTACAAAAGACGAGGTTAACATTTCGCTTTTTTTGGCTTTTGTTTCCTTGCGGCACTCACTTCTATCCTTCAATTAGTAATCTTTCATCAATTGATTGTTCAATCAAACTTAAAGAGATAGTTTTTGCTGTTTACTTAGAAATGTGTATAAAATAATAAGTTACACTTATGTAATTAATACGATAAGATATTGTTTTTAATTCTATGAGATAGGATGTTTCAATTAAGTTACATTTCTTTGACGTCATCATTTATAATAATATCAACAATAGATCAGATTATAGGCGTGAGAAGTTTATCTACTAATGATAATTGTCAAAAAAAATTCTCAAGATATTTTTCTCAGTTGTCAGGATGTTTTTCTAAAGCACAGAAATCTAACTTATATAAATAAAGAAATTCATTTTCTTTCAAACCTTAATCAAGACCAAATTTTGGGCTAAAGATAGCCAAACATTCTGGAAGTCTTTATGAGGCTCAATTGGGGATTTTGAACATTTTTATAGCTTTTGGCCACTTTTCTGAAAGGCCAGACGTTTCGCCCCAAATTTCGGGCTTAAAATAGCTTGCAAAAATGATTATTAGTTTTCAAACACTCTGGAAATCTTGAGGCTATAGATTTTGCACTTATCTTTGTAGTTTTTAACAGCTTTACTGAAGCTACGAAGATCAGATATTTCGTCCCAAATTTTGGTCTTACAATAGCTTTCAAAAATCATTGCCTAACACTCTAAAAATCCTACCTAGGTACAGCTGAGGAATTTGAGCCTTTCTTTATGGTTTTAGATAGCTCTTATGAGAAAATTGAGTATTCAACTGTTGTTAAATATTTTAGAAATCTTACTGGGACTCATTTGTAGATTTTGAGCCTTTTTTGTAGTTCTGACAGCTTTACTGGATCTCCTAGATTTAGACGTTTCGCCCAAAACTTTAATCTTAAAATAGCTTGATAAAGTAGCTTTGAAAGCCTTACTGAGGCTCAATCGAACATTTTGAGTCTTTCTTTGTAGTTTTTGACATCTTTTCTGAACTGATTGAGGTCAGACGTTTTATCGAAATTTTGGGTTTGAAGTTGCTTACAGAAGTATTCAACTGTTGTTAAACACTCTAGACAGCCTTCCATCGTAGCTTCTAAGGAATTTACTAAAACTACTGAGGCTACACATTTAATCATCATTATACATACGTTTTTCCTTGCTAAAATTTAACCTGAAATTAAAAATTTGTACCAGTAAAATGTCTCCTTTTTAAATTCATTTAGAATCCTTATTGGAAATTGAGCTTATATTTTGACCTGTCTAAATTTGACTTAAAGTTTTACTGTGAATTATTTTCAATAAAAATCTTTTATCGAAAATGCTTAAACTTAACCTATATGTAGAAATGCTACTTATTTTTACATTTAATACAAAAATAATGCATGTCTTATGTTTTTCTTATAAAAGTACCCAAAAATTCAAAAATGGTAACTGAAAAAGCCTTGGTACCCTCTTTCTTCAATTTCTTAGAAGCTTGATTGGATCTCAAATGTGCATTTTAACATGCCTAAATTTGCTACTACGAAAGCTGTGAATTCTCTTCCAGAGAAATCTCATTCAGTCGACCCTACTCCATCCATGGAAATACTACTTATCTTCAATTTTTAGCACGAAAATAACGCCCATTAAAAGAGACTCTCTAATTTTGTCAGAAGCCTTATTCTAAGTTGCTTTCTAAAAAGATCTTCTTTCTAAAGGTGCATCTTCCATAGAAATGCTACTTGTCTTCAGTTTTTTGCAAAAATAATGCTCAATGTAGGTTCTATTGTGTCAACATTCAGTCAAAAAATTCAAAATGAAGTAATTTAAACCTTAAAAAACCTTTGAAGCTTTTATAAACTTATTAGAGTCTTGTGCGCATTTTGGAATGTCCTAAATTTGGCTCTTTCCAAGATAGTCTTTCAAATTCTGCCGAGAACCTTATTATGAATTCTTTCCCAGTAAATTCTACAGCTAAAAGGACTTAAACTTGACCTATTCCATCGATAAAAATACTGTGTGATAACGGGAGAATTCCAATTTTTGGCCCTTTTAGCCTTGAATGCTTGAAACAAATTTACTGAGCTTACATCCAAATTGTGAAATAAATGCCTAATCAAATCATCTTTACGATTGAACTCTCACTCTGTCTTAAGCCTTGTTGTGAATTCTTTTCAGGAAAAATCTTTTTTAGTTAAAAATGTTCACATTTCACCTATTCCATCCATGAAAATTTTACAAATGCAAAAATTGTAGAAACACTCCAATTTTTTTGGAAGAATTCTTAAAATAAATTTACCGACTTTACTCCAAAATTAGACAATTTTGCCAGTGCTTAATCAGAAGACATGAAAATCCTGATATGAAGTTGTTAACTATATTTAATTATCACGATTTCATTCTAATTCTGCCTGAAGCCTTTTTGTGTGTTTGCTTCTAGAAAAATCTTCTTTAGTTGAAAATATTCGGATTTACAAATACTCTAATTTTTGGTTTTCTTTTCAAAGAACGCTTAAGCAAATTCTTGGAAATCAAAAACTCACAAACACAAACCTAATATAAAATTGTTCTCTTTAATTACTACGACTTCAATCTAATTTCGCCTGAAGCTTTATTGTAGATTCTTTTCTAGAAAAATCTTGTTGAAAATGCTACTTCATTGGTGAAAATGCTACAATGAGAACACTTAAACGTTGGGCTCTTTTCTAGTATAAATTTCCAGAAAAAACAATTAATTTACTGTAAAATTGAGCAAAATTTTCGTCAATACTTTATTAAAGGGCTCGAAAATCTATAAACACAATCCTGATACGTACCATCTGATATGAAATTGTTAATTATCTTTAATTATCACGACTTCAATCAAAAAATAACTAAAGGCTATAATTAATGACGAATTCTATGTTTTGATTAGTGATTTTAATGAATCATTGCTAGTAGTTTTTTTTCGCTTGTAAAAATTCCAAGAAGATGAAGTTCTTAATGCCATAATTGTTGATGTTGTCCAAATCTTATGTAATCAAGGAATATTCTTCACTCTTTTCTATTTTTTTCTTTTTAAAAGGTAATATATCCGTATTGTAAGTGAGATTTAAAGGTCGTTTCGCTTCGGAAACTTCTAGATAAATCATATTAAAAAATTATAATAATAATAAATTCTATTATTATTATTATTATTATTATTATTATCACTATTATTATTAAAAGAAAGAATTGTTACTTTTATTTATCTAACATGAAATGATAATTACTTTTTTTCACACCTAATGCCATTTAATTAGCATGTATTTTAATTATTAATGTAAAACTATAGGGCGTATAATTACTCTGATTTGACTCAGAAAGCTATAAATTCTAATTGAGATCGAAAATGGAAATGGAACCGTTTTATTTAGCTTCAAGCATTTGTATTTTTCATTTTACAAATTGTTCGAGAACCTTCCATCGATTCACCTTGACTCTGATCGATTATCTTGATCTTGACCGAGCCATAATGAGGTCATAGTAGCTTAGGTCAATGCATGTAAGCTCGGCAGACAAGAATTGGGTTTTTCCAAATGCCAAAATTGAGTCATTTCCCAAGTCTTCCAAGTTAACTCAACTTATCTGTGACAATGCTTCGATTTTTCTTCTGAATGGTAGAACTTGGCTTAAAGTACTACACATTTAAGCTCAGATCAGACAGTCAGTTTGAAATTTTGACAAGTTAATCTATTTTTTTATCAGAATGCTTAGTTTTCTTTTGAGCATCAAAATTCGGCTTCAAATTAGAATGGAACTATTTCACCTCAGGAGTGCACTTTTTCCAATAATGATTCAATAATCTTCTAACAACTCACTTCGATTGTAATCAAGCTATATTGACGTAACATAAGCTTAGGTAAGTGCACGTAAACTTCTCCAAATTACAAAACTGAGTCATTTTGCAAGGTTATTAAGTTAATTCTACTTATATGTCAAAATACTTTGACTCTGTCTAGGTGTTACAGTTTGGCTTTTAATATTGCCAAGTTAAGGCTCAGGTGTATATTTTTTCATCAATTATTCAAAGATCTTCCATCTATTCATCTTGATTTTGACAAAACTGGATTGAGGTCATATTAGCTTAGTCAGGCGAATGCCAAAAATTGAACCATTTTGTAGTTTTGTCAAGTTAATTTGTTAGTAAAACTATTCTTTTGGGTGCCAAAATGTGATTTAAAGTGTCAAAAACTCAATCGCAGGTTAAATTGGAAACATTTCACCCCAGGCATACACCTTTCAATTAATTGTTCGAGAATCTTCCATCGATTCACCTTGATTTGGACCTTGAGCTTAGGTCAATGCACATAAACTTCTCAGAAATGTTTTTTTTTTTTTGTTTTCAAATGCTGAGTCATTTGCAATTTTGCTAATTTTACATAATTTGTTTGTAAAAATAAAGTGTAAAATTTGATTTAAAAATGCTACAAATTCAATCTCGGATCAGAAAGTCATTTTTCAACTTTATCTAAACCAGTTAACTTCTCTGTAAAAATACTTAGAATATTCTGCTAAATGAGAAAATTTGACTTAAAATTTTATATATACACGTTTAGATCAGAGAATCATTTGCAATTTTACCAAATTAAATCAATTTATCTGTAGAAATGGTTACTCTTCTTTGGTTTAAGATATTGCAAATTCGAACTCAGGTTACAATTTTGCCAAGAGAACTCAACGTATATATAAAAATGCTTAAATTCTTCTTCTGAATGCTAAAATGTTACAAATTCAAGCTTAGCTTGAAGAGTTATCAAATTGAGTCAATTTATCAGTTAAAATGATTAGATTCTTCAGTTCTCTTAAAATTTGTTCAGTCCTCATAGTGACTGTCGAAATTCGTCTAGGAATGCTACAAATTTAAGCTCAGGTCAGAGAGACATTTGGGATGTTACCATTTTAAATCAAGTTCTCTTCTTCTTAGTGCTAACGCTTGATTTAAAATGTTATCAAATCGTATTCAGATAGGAGTCATTTGCTATTTTATTAAACTAATTCAACTTAAACTCTTTTTCTCAGTGCTAAAATTTGGTCCAAAATGTTATAAATGTAACATCAGATCAGACAGTTATTTGAAATTTTACCAATTTAAGCCAACTTATTTGCAAAAATGCTTAAATTTCTTCTGAATACCAAAATTTGGCTTCAAATGTTGCAAATTCAAGCTCCGAACAGAGAGTCATTTGCAATTTCGCTAAGCTAGGCCAATTTATGAATAGAAAAACTTAGATTTTTTCCGAATAGCCAACCTGGGTTAAAAGAGAGTCAATTTATCTGTAAAAGTGCTAAAATTTGCCTTAAAATGTTACAAATTCAAGCTCAGATTGGAGAGTCATCTACCATTTTGCCAAGTCAACTCAACTTATTTGTGAAAATAACTGCTCTTCTGAGTGTCAGAATTTGGCTTAAAATATTATTCAGATTTTTGAACTTACCTTAATCTCTTGAAGTTAATTAAACTTTATTGTAGGTACTGAGGTCAGTCGAAAAAAGAAAAAGATAAGCTGAAATCTTGAAAATTAATCATTCTAATTCGTATTTCTTTAATTTCAGCAAGTTTTGGCGCCGTTACAAATCCCATCGGTTCAATAATTTCCGGCCTATTAGCCGAATATTTCGGCCGTAAACGATCCCTTCAAATCAGCAGCATCCCCTTCATAATCGGCGCATTATGCTTGGCTTTTGCCAACAACATCGGTTGGATATATGCTGGACGGTTAATCACCGGCATGGCTGCAGGTAAACGACAAGAAATATATAAAAGCAACTCAAGCATTACTGATAAACGTTAAAAAAAAATTATAGGAATGTCAACAGCCTGCTACACCTATGTCGGCGAAATCTCCACACCCGAACATCGTGGCATTCTACAAGCATTAGGACCAATGTGTGCCTCTTTCGGTATCCTATTGACGTACACCTTGGGCTATTTCATCAAATGGTCATTAGTAGCATTGATAAGCATAGGATTTGCTGTATTTACGATAATTGCTGTACAATTTCTGCCCGAAAGTCCGCCGTATTTGTACAAAATTGGTAAAACTTCAGAGAGTTTCGATAGTTATTTGTGGCTCCGGCGTAATAATGCTTTGGCACAGAAAGAGATCGACAACCATCAAAATCAAGTTGATGTAAACGGAACAAAATCGGATAAATCATTTAAAGAGCTCTACTTAAGTGCATCAACACTTAAACCGTTTATAATGTTGACGATTTTGTTTTTATTACAAGAACTATCTGGGATTTACACGCTACTATACTACGCTGTGGATTTCTTCAACGAAACAAATTTAGACTTAGATAATTACATTGCATCTATAATTGTCGGTGCAATACGATTTCTTATGTCCATAGTTACCGCAATTTTAGTGAATCGCTATGGCAGGAAAATATTGTGCGTGGTTTCTAGCAGCGGTATGGCTGTAACAATGCTCGCAATGGCCATTTATATCAAATATTACGAAATCAATTCGGATGAAAGTCGAGTTTTCTCCATATTCCCACTGTTATGTGTCATGTTCAATGTTGTCTTCAGTATGATCGGTATGCTGCCAATACCATATATATTAGTCGGAGAATTATTCCCTTTACAAGTCCGTTCAATAATGAGCGGTATCGTTATATGTTTAGCCCAATTATTTATTTTCATCTGCGTGAAAATCTATCCGTATATGAATGATACAATTCAGTTTAGTGGTACGTTAATATCGTTTTTGATTGCTTCGATTCTAGCGGCGATATTTAGTAAAGTTTGTTTGATTGAGACCAAGAATCGTACACTGCAAGATATTGAGAACACATTCCGGGGAAAATCGAAGAATATTGCACAAAATAATAATAATTTGGATGGTATTGATAATAAAGCGTTTACAATGAGCCCGGAAAATACAACGATCAATAATAATGATTTAGTATAATTGTATTTCGATAATTCTGTTATTTATGTGACGTCAATGCGCAGTATAATTGCGCGATTATCTAATTACACACCTTTAATTTACAGTTGTACAACGATAATTTACCTCGTAGTTACTTGGTTTATGTCATTTGTCAAGTATTCGAGCAAAGCTACGACACTTATACAAAAGCCACAGGCAACTGCCAAGTGAAATATCGTCGTACACCCTGTATAACTATCATATGATTGAATAAGTGTCCAATTTTTAGATATTCATTATATTTTTTTTCTCTAATTAATCTTGCCAATTATTTTAGATTTTAATTAGTTTGACATACACGTTTATATTGTGATGAATTATCCAAATCAATGATTAATTCTATTGTAGTCAATTTTTGTTTCTTTATTTGTTAATTGAATTAAAATTCAATGAAATTTGTAGTTCTTTTAGAACAAAAACTGTGATATTGTTGATATTTTTAAATAAACGAAAAGACTAGTGGAATAATAGTTTTGTTCTATTCCTTCAAATATGACTCAGAGAATTTGCTGAGTCACTTTTACACATTTTTAGTATAGATCTACTTAAAATATATTAAATGGGGCTTTAGAGGCAGTATTGTTTTATAAAGGAAAAGACTAATGAAATTCTTGTGTTCTCAGGAATAACTCAGCAAATTTCTTTGAATCGCCTCGCCACAATTTCTGTTCAAATCAGTACATTTACTGAAAATGTCACAAATGTAAGAATATGAGCAGCACAAAATATAAAATTTTCTGATTGTTGCACATTTCTTACAATAAATGTGGCAAATGTGTTTCATTGTCTCAGATATGACTCAGAAATTTTTTTTGAATCATTTTACTATTACATATTTTTAATATAAACTAACTCATCAATGTGACACTAGAGCTTTATATGTGAAAAAATACTGTTTTATCGTCTCAGATACGAGTCAGAAAATTTTCTGAGCCACTTTTACAGATTTTAAGTATAAACCAGCGGATCTACTGAAAATGTAACAAATATGGTATTAGAGCTTTTTATTGTCCTATCTTTGACTCAGAAATATTTATTTAATTGTCTTGCTTTTACACATTTTTAGTACAAATTAACAAATCTATTGAAAATGTAATAAATATGGCTTTAAAAACAGTACAGTTTTATAAACGAACAGAATAGCGAAATTATTGTGTTCTCAGATATGGCTCGGAAGATTTATTTGAATCACCTTTACACAATTTCAGTATAAATAACTAGGTCTACTAAAAATGTCATAAATGTGACATTAAAAGCAGTTTATACAGCTTTATGAACATAACGACTCACAGAATTATTGTGTTTTGTTGTTTAAAATGTCACTCAGAAAATCTTCTAAGCCACCTTACTGTTACACATTTTTAATATATGCCAGTACATCTGAAAATATAATAACAACTATGACACAGAACATTTACTAAACTGCTTTACTGTTACACATTTTCAGTATAAATCTACTGAAAATGTAACAAATGCGACATTAGAACTTTTTATTATTTTAGCTATGACTCAGAAAATTTCTTGAATTGCTGTAGTACTCTTACAGAACGGTCAACTAAAAATGTAATGTGGCATTAGCGACAGTAAAGCTCTATAAAGGAAAGGACTGGTGGAATTATTGTCTTCTATTATCTCAGATATGACTGATTGTCAGTCTTTTTTTAATCGCCTATACTCATTCTAACTGGAAATAGACGTAATAGACGTGGCATTGAAACTTTTTATTATCTTAGCTGCAACTCAGAAAATTTTCTAAATTGACTTATTGTTAACATATTTTTAGTACAAATTCCCAGAATATACTGATAATGTAATAAATATAGCATTAGAGGCAATATAGCTTTATAAATCAAAAGACTAGTGCTTTATTTTCTCATATATGACACAAACTTTTTTGAATTTAATAAAATTGGCATTACAACTTTTTAATATCTCAGCTATGACTCAGAAAATATCTTTGGATTGCGCTACTTTTACATATTTTTAGAAACAATCAGCAAATTTATTGAACACGTAATAAATGTAATATTGTCTCAGGAATCAGAAAATTTCTTTGAATCACTCTACAATTACACATTTTAAGCGTAAATCTGCACATCTACTAAAAATGTAACAAATGGGATATTAAAATTGTGAAACAGAAAATTTCATCCAACCGGATCACTGTTACACATTTTAGTAAAAAATCTAATAAAAGTGGCATTAAATCTTTTTGTTGCCTCAGCTATAACTCAAAAAACTTCTTTGAACTGCCTTACTTTTGCAGATTCTTAGCATAAATCGTCAGATATTCTGAAAATGTAATAAATGTGGCATTACAAACCGTGTAGCTTTACAAGTGAAAAGACTAGTGGAGTTATTGAGTGGTATTCGCTAACATTTTGAGAACTGCTTACGATGACAACTCTTTGAAGAGAGCTTCTATCTCACTCTCAATAATTCCATCAAAAATATAATTGAAAAGATACAAACATAAGTCAATATATTGAAAAAGTACTGTCAGTATCTACTCTGACATTATCATAATGACTAGTTGCCAAAAAGTTAGAGAATATCACATTGTTCCATATTGTTCCCTATTTTTAGTATAAATCAGCAAATCTACTGAGAATGTAGCAAATGTGACATAAAGGCAGCATAATCTTTGTAATCCAGGCGTTTAACTTTTTGGCAATTTCCTGGAAAACTAGCAAACCGATTGGAAAATTTCTTGGATATTTGGAAAGCACTTTCAATTTTTTACAAACACTGTCAGGATCATTGAAAAATGTACAACATTAATTGAATTATGCAAAAAAATATAAAAATATTGTGAAGTATTAAGAAGAAATATGCTTCAAAATTTTGTCTGTAACTCAAAATTCAATCAAAATTTTCTGAATCGAAAAAAGACCTTAGATTCGCCTTGAAATGACCTTTCTAAATCTCTATTAATTTTTGCGATATTTCCAAAAACAAGCGAGATATCAGCGTATTTAAATTTAAATTGAAAAGGCAATGGCATGGGCCTCCTGATGGCCCCTGCGGAAACCCCCACCTATCTGCCCTGTCCAGTCCGGGCCTGAGCAAAAATATATCACATCTATTGATTGATTACTAAATGTAATTAATATATACAATTATTAAATTCTAAGGTTATTTTCTAATTATACAAATAATAAACATCATCAAGGCTATTGTTATAGTTAAAACAAGACAATTTCTTTAAAAATTTTCAACTTTCACCACTGAAGTGTCGAAAATAATCGGAAGACTTACAGAAATTATGAATTTGGCATCGTAACATCAATAGGAATAGAAATAGACAAGGATAGGCCGGTACCACAACGAGTTATCTTTCTTCTTTTTATGAAAATCTCAGGACAGAAATCAAGGTAAACAAAGATAGGCAAGTGCCACAGTTACGTATCTCTATTCTTTCATGGTATTAGTAACTAAATGTCGCGCAATTTAATTGTCAATTTGTAAGGTTATAACGAAATGTTATCGAAAAAACTCCAAACGAAAATCTTACGAGACGCCCAAAACGGCAATTACGAACAAATCAAACAGTTGAAACAAACAAATCCGAATTTCCATTGGCGCGAATTAAAAGACCAACAAACCGGCGATACAATCCTACATAAATCTGTACATTATGGACATATTGAAATTGTACGTTATCTATTAGACAATTTCCAACCGAAATTAATTGATTATCCCAATAAAGACTCAAAAACAGCATTGCACGAGGCTTGTCAATCGCAACAAATCGAATGTGTACGAATTTTATTACAAAATGGTGCTAGTATTAATGCTTTAAAACGCGCCGATTGGACGCCATTAATGTTGGCATGCACGAAAAATTCCAGGGAAATTGTTGGAATTCTCTTGGAATACCAACCGTTGATCGATTGGCGCAATAAAGACGGCTGGACAAGCCTACATTTAGCCTGTCGTACTGGTTGTAAAGAAATCGTTGAATTATTATTGAAAAACGGCGCGAATTATCGAATTAAAACCAATAATGGTCGTAATATCTACCATATAATCGCTCTACATAATCATCGACAATTATTATTGGATTTATTCGAATTGAATTTAGATTTAGATATTGACGAAACGGATAGTTGCGGTAATACGCCGTTACATGAGGCCGTATTGAGTGGGAATTTCGAAATGTATCGTTTGATTAAAGAAAAATCACGTAATATTCATGTTGTAAATAAAGCCGGTTATAATTTATTACATTTAGCTTGTAGTAAAGGTTATAAGGATATAATTTATGATTTAATTAAAAATCAACATTTTAATATTAATGAATTAATGGAACAAGTACCCGGTGTACGGCCAATACATTGTGCTTATCGTAATCAACAATATGATACTTTGGAATTTTTACACGAATTAGGTGCTAATTTGAATGCAAATGATTTATATCAACGAAGTTTAAATGATTACTCATTAAAATAAACAGATTGATTTGAATTTGGCGCTTTTATTTCTGTCAAAATATTCCCCAATCTGCTACCAACTGTTGGTTATTTGCAGCTCATTAAAGGGAGTAAATATGTTGAAACGCTACAATCATCGTTATGGTTAAAAGTAGCACAAATAGGGTTGCTTCGTTTTTAAAAATGGAAATGGACGAATAAAGTTATAAAAAATCCCATATATTGGAATATTGATAAGAATTAAGTGATAATTTAAGGGTAAATGATTTATTTCAACCGAATGTAAATAATTATCCATTGAAAGAGAAGAATTGGTTTGAATTTGGCGCTTTCATTTCTGTCAAAATAATACCAATATTACTAAATTCCCTAATCTTCTACTAGTTGATTATTTGTAGCGCTCTTGAGCATTAAATTGGAGAGTTACAATTATTAGTGTGGTTAAAAGTAGTGCCATTAGGATTGGTTTTATCGTTGGAATTGAAGTAAATGTAGAACGATATAACGATAATTTTAATTTAAATTATATCTTAAATTGCTTTACAAATCTAATTTCTTGCATTTTGATAATTTTTACAATACCAATCAACGCTCTCTTTGATGGCAACAGGGAATGGTGTAAATTGGAAATTTGGTAAATACTTACGTAATTTTGCATTACTTGCTGTTTTCTTATATTGTCCATCTGATTTTGTTGTATCAAAAATTATTTTACCATTAAAATTGAATGCCTTCACTAATTCGTCAGCTAATTGTTTTATCGACACTTCAGCATCTTCATCGACTAGTGTTTAATAAAAAACAATAATAAAGATTAACATTAATTAATTAATTGAATATATAAAGGAGAGAACTAATAGAAAGCAATAAAGAACAACAAAAAAGAAAGAATAAATAAGGAAAAGACGACAGGAAAAAAGAGGAAAAAAGGAAAAAACAAAGGACGAATTTAAACGAAAATGGTAAATGACAGGCAATAAATAAAAAGTATGGAAGGGCTGGAAAAAGTAGAAGCAAATGCAGAAAGCAAAAGGAGCAATGAAAGAAAAAAGTAAACAATAAATAATAGATTATAAAATAAGAAACAAACAGAAAGCAAGAACGAATAAACAGTACACAAATAAGGAAAAAAGAAACAAATAAAATGAAAGATTAAATGACAAATGTAAGATAATGAGTGAGTGAAACAACCAACGGAAAACAAAGGAGAAGGAAAACGTAATAAATAAAAGGAAACAAAGAAAAAAACAACTAATGATAGGTAATCATGAAAAGAAGAAATGGAAATCAAACAAGGGACTAAAAGGGGAAAGAACAAAAAGAAACAAGAAACAAATGAAAAAAGAGAGAACAAATCACACATAACCAATGAAGAAAGAAATAGAAAGCAAAAAAGGAAACAACAAATGAAGGGTAAAAAGAAACATAAACGAAAGAAGGACACAAAAAGCAGAAACAAGCGGAAGAAAATAATAAATGATAAGCAATAAAGAAACGACCAGAAAGCAAAAAGGGCAGGAAAAAGAAGTAATCAATAAAAAAATAAAAATAACAAATGAGATGCAATGATGGTAGAAGCAAAAAAGAAAAAAAACAAAGGAGGAAAGAGCAAATAAAACAAAGAAACAAGGAAACAACAAATGATGGGCAATGAAGAAAAAAGTGGAACAGGAAGAGAAGGGCAAGGAACAAATAGCAAATCAAGACAATCAAGAAAAAAACAACAAATGGTGAGCAATGAAACGAAAAACAAAACGCAGAAAGTAAAGAAAAGATTAAAACTTAATGAAAACAAGAAAACAAACAAAAATGAAAAAACAAACGAAAGATAACAGAGGGTGAAACAAAGGATGAAACAACCAATGATAGGCTAGGAAGGAAAAAGTGAAACAGACGAGAAAAGAAGAAGCAAATGGAACAAGAAAAAGAGCAAATAAATGGTAAATAATGACAGAAAGAAACCAAGAGGAGCAAAAGAAAGAAGAAATCAAAATAGTAAACGCAGAAAAAAGGAAGAAACAACAAATGGCAGACAATGAAAGAAGAAAGAAACAGAACGCAAAAGAATACAGAAAAAAAGAAGAAATTCATTTTAAAAAGAGGAGGCTGTAACAAAAAGGAAGCAAATGAAACAAAATTGGACAGTGAAAGGAACAACAAACGATAGACAATGAACAAAGGAACAAACAAAAAGTAATGAAAGGAGAAAAAAGAAGAAAAGAACAAACGGAAATGCAGGGAAGAAGGAGCAAATGAAGGAAGCAAAGAAGAAAACACCAAATGGGGAGCAATAATTTAAAAAAAAGAAACAGAAAGGAAACAAAGCAACAAACAGAAAGCAAAAGCCAGAAAAAAGAAGAAATTAATAAAAAAAAAAAAACAAACTGAAAGAAAACATGAAGCAGAAAGAAAAATAAGTCAAGAAAAAAGAAGAAACACATGAAGAAAGGCAAGAAAAAAGTAACAAATTACAGGTAAAAAAGAAAAAAAAAACAAACAGGAAACAAAGAATAGGAAAAAGGAGGAAACAACAAATGACAGATCATCAAAGGAGGGCACGAAAAATGGAACAAATAAAGAAAACAAAGAAGGGAACAATAAATGGACGATAATGATGGACGGAACAAATAGAAAGCAACCAGGGGGAGGACAGAAGAAAAAATAAGTCAAAACAAGCAACGAAAAAAACAACAAATTGTAGATTACGAAGGAACAGGAATCAAAATGAAGGAACAAATTGAGAGATCTTCAATTAGAGCAGCTTGAACTCAATTAAGCCTTTAGATTATAAATTTGTTTCTGCTAGTGCTACCACCACCAATTGCCAACTCTGTATATAAAAACAATGTAGATTAAGACAATTAAAAAAAAAAAACGAAGAAAACAGAAAACAAACATACCATACAAGCATAAAAATTGGCCTAATATTCCACTAATAAATCTCTATTTACCTGATAGTATAATTGGTTCAATTTCATTATATTCCCGTAATACCCATAAGATTAAACGTGCCAAATCAATCGAATAAATGAATTGCCGTAATGGTTTACCACTACCCAATACAATAAATTCATCATGATTCTTTTGTATTGTTTCATATAATTTACGTATTAAACCAGGTATAACATGACTTGATTCATAATTATAATTATCGTATGGACCATAAACATTGCATGGTATAATTGACGTAAATTGGCAACCATATTGTTGATTATAGGCACGATTCATTATATCAATCATACGTTTTGCATAACTATAACCGAAATTTGATGGATGTGGTGGGCCATTATGGACCTATAATCAACCAAGAAACAATTAAAATGCAACTCATTTTAAAGGATCCGACTACAACTCGTTAAAAAACGTGGAATCTTTGATCAAAGATTTCTCCCGTATTTTTCAATCTGAAATCAAATGCACCGGCTCGTTGGAAAGAGCATTTTGAGTTGCGAGACATTTCTGAAAATTCCACGGAAATTCTGAGTTATTGCTGAAAATCTACAAGTTTGTTTTCTTACATTTCCCCCATAATTCAGTTTATATCTATTTGTAATGAATAAAGGGTTTCAAATTGATAGACTATTCGGATATCCAAGAAATTTCCAGAACAGCATGTTAGTTTTCCGGAAAGTTGAGAAAAATGGTAAAATTTTGAAGAAAGCCTATTACATAATTGTAAACATGAAAGTTTCTACCAAATTTTGAAAATTTGCAATTGAATTGCCAGTTTTCCGGAAAATTGGTAAAAGGTTTTCTTGGGCTGACTTAAATATAGACAGTTATATGATAGCTTGAGCGTGGGAAAATATTACGACGTTGTCGGAAATAAGTTGAAAATTAAGGGAAATTCGTTTGCCATTTTGTCATAGGTCAAGAATTGAAGTGGTTGGCTAAAAATGCCAAAATTTGGTACAAAACGATGATTTAGGGAGAACCCTTTGAAGTTCAGCCTAAATTTTATGATGATTTGAGCTGAGAACTAACAGACTCAACTTCTTGAGCAAAATCTTGCTCAAAATCGATCAAAAGTGTGAAAATTGAACCCCAACAAAATTTAACTCTTCAATAAATAAAAGCTTTGGAATCAAAAAGAAAATTGACTTAGAAGTTCCTTTCTTATTAAAGCTATAGTGCTATAGCTCGTTAGAAAGACGAGAGAAAGCTGAAGGGCATGATCTCTGTTCTCGAAAATTTTGTGCAAATTTTCAGTTATTGACAGAACTCTACAAGCTTGTGTTTTTTAAATTTCCCTCAATAACTCAGTTTATATCAATTTGATTGTAGTGAATAAGAGGTTTAAAATTAAAAGACTATTCCAAATATTAAAGAAATTTCCAGATCGAGATATTAGTTTTCCAGAAAATTGAGAAAAAACGGCCAAAAATTTGAAGTCTCTTGTATGATTGTAAAGATGTGAAATTAAGTGTTGCACTTTTTGAAAATTTCTATATGGGAAAATATCAAGACTTGGGTTTTGAAACATCCAAATTGTGGAAATTCACTAATGAGCTGCTAGTTTTGCGGAAAATTAACAAAAATGGCAAAATTTAAGGTTTAAACAAAGACAATAAAATGACGCACCTTCTGAAAGCTTAAGCATGGAAAATATTATGAAAAAAGAAAAAAATTGAGGGAAATTCGTTTGTCATCTTGTGCTAGGTCAAGAATTGAAATGGTTGGCTAAAAATGCTAAAATTTGGTATAAAATGATAGTTTATGGAAAAAACTCTTTTAAATTTAGCCTAAATTTTAACAATTAACAGTAAGACTTGTTGAAAACTGATGCTTTGAGCTGAAAACTAACAGACTCAAAATGGAAATTTTGCTCAAAATCTAACAAACGTGTGAAAATTGTTCCCCAACAAAATTTACCAATGAACATAATTAAAACAGACTAAAAAGTAACTACAAACAACTAAATCTCACGCTTGTTACGATTTAACAACAGAATTTAGAAAAAACAATCTTGTTTAAGTGACCAAATGGTCTCCTTTTATGTAGCAAAGATTACCAAAAAGATAAAAATCTTACTTACTTTTACTCTTCAATGAATATAAGTTTTGGAAACAAAAATAAAATTGATTTACCATCTCCCTCTTGTTGAGTGTTATTACAATAGAGAGACGATTTTCAAGCTGGAGGCCATGACGTTTTCCATTTTGGAAAATTTTGTGGAAATGTTCAGTTATTGATAAAAATCTACAAGCATGTTTTTCAAATTTCCCCCCATAAATTTATATCAACTTGTTTGAAGTGAATATGGGGTTTAAATAACAGTAAACTGAATAACTTTTCCGAATATTAAACAGCTTTTCAGATCGGCGCGATAGCTTTCCAGACAATAAAGAAAAATGGTGAAATTTTGAAGAAAATCCTCTTGTACAATTTTAAAATTAGACAATTAAATGTCTGAAAGTTCATACATGAGAAACTTTTGAAAATTTAGTGAAAATCATGGGAAAATGGAATTAAACTGATGATTTACGATAAATGTGCCTCATGGAGTTATCTACAAGTGATAAAATTCGATAAAAATGATGATTTACGAAGAAAATCTCTTGAACTTTAAACCAAATTTTCACAAAGTTGATTGAAAAGTTAGACTCAACATAGAAACTGTACTCTTAAAACTATTAAACGTGTCAAAATCCACCACCAATTATTAAAATTGACTAGGAGTGTATGAATCTCATTCTTTTGACTTCTTAAATGCAGAATTTAACGAAAAACACTTAATTAGGTGACTGAATAGTCCCATTTCTTAGGGCAAAATCTAATAAATATTTCGCCTTTGATTTTCACTCTAAAATAAATTATTCTGCCTCATTAGAAAAAGCATTTCAAGCATTTCAAGTAGAACATAAATCCTTGAAAAATTGTTTGAATTGCTCGCCAAATAATGGCAATTATCATAAGAATTCATAATCCGAGGTGAAACACTTGGTATAACAAATATGCAAAAAATTTCCAATAGGCTCAATAGTTTTCCGAAAAATTATAAACTTTTCACAATTTGATATCGAATTTCTTGCAAGGAAAATTCTTTGTACCAACTCAGCTACAAGAATTAAATTTTACAGTTAATATGCCTCAAAAAGTGGACTAAAAGTGGCAAAATTCGGTACAAAATGACATCAGGCTAAACTTAAACAATTAAAACTTATTAAAAACTCCTAGTTTGAGATGAAAATTTCGCAAAACTTACAACTCAATTTCAAAACTATTTCCCCAAAAAATATCAAATAAGCCAAAAAATTCTGTCCTAACACAATTTATACTTAAAAATTGGTTAAAAAACTGACTCAATTTCATCGTTTGGATGAATTAAACTCAGTTTTTCTTTCCACACTTAGTCTTCTCTTGGCGAAAGATTGCCTTAGATTTGCTCTACCATGAAATTCCGAAACTTTCCATTGGCGAATACTTTCCCCAATATATGTAAGTCTATCATTAGTTTATTTTCCAGTAGTATTATTGGAAAGCCTATAAGATTTTCTACCAATTGAAAATAGCGAACGAATTTTCGCAAATTTTTGAGATTTGGATCTTTCAATAAACTCCTGACTCTATCCCATGTTCAAGCTATCGGAAAATGCAACATTTAATTGTCTATTCTGCAAGAAAACTGCAAAAATTTGTCATTTCTTAAAAATGTCCGCTAAACTACAAAACCGATTGGAAAAGTTCTTGGAAATCTGGAAAGCTTTATCAATTTACCATCGACTAAACCCTATAGTTGCTGAAAATAAGTTATTATAAACAGAATTTTTAAGCAAAATGTAAAGATAAGTTTCTAGATTTACAACAATACTTCAAAATTCTCTAAAACGGAAATCATACTGTGTAGCTTAAAATACTCTTTCCAACGAGCCATAATATTTGATTCTACAGTGAAAAATAGAGCAGAAATCTTCGATTAAAACTTCCAATTTTTAACGAATTACAGTTGGATCTTTTAAGCGAAATATTCAAAACTACCATAGTCTCATCGATTGGATATGTTGTCTTGTCCGGAAAAATACACGTGGATAAACAGGATACAACTTTCTGTACTTTCATTTCGTGACAAACTTGTAGAACGTTATCGTTCATTTTCAGATTGTTGCGCTGAAAATACGCAATTTAAACAAGTCAATTATAAAAAATCAACCATTAGAATTACCAAAAAGTCTAAATTGTGTGACATATTGTGGAATAATCCACCGACCATTGCTGCCAAATGGATAACATGGGTGGGTTTGTGTTGAGCAAATAGTTGTTTAGTGGCGTCCAAATCACTGGGAATTCAACCGATTTTAAGAGTTTTTCGTGGAATTTTTTAGTCAATTATGATAATTACCATAAATTTGCATCTTTACTACTGACGAAAATCCATTTTTCATCGGTACAGTTCTCGGATTCGACCACAGTTTGGATGGCTTTACCAACAAGACCAGTACCGCCAGTTACCAGAATTGTTTTCATATTTTCCCCCATTTTTCTGTATTTTCTCGATCAAATTCGGTTTCTTTGATTAATTCGTGTTGAATTACGGTTTAATTGGGGCGAATTTTGTCTAAATTTGTAGAAATTTACGAATTTATAAAAGTGAGGTTATGTTTCTTTTACAATAATTTTACCAAACTTACTGTCAATTATACAACTTAATAATTGATTTTTTTAAATTAAACCTTCTTCGCAAATAATTTTCCGACAAATTTCTTGATGATTTGAAGAAATTTTAGAAAAGTAAACAATGACAGTTGACGTGTCCTCAATGAGGTAGTAGAGTGATCATCCTGTCAAAAAACGTGTCCACCTATGGTGGCAGACATCTTGGATAGTGGAGACGCAAACGAATTGAAATAGTTGATCGACAACTGGTGAACTGGTGGTTTGCATCTAAACTAATGTAAATACGTATTGCTGGTTGTATAAAATTAGGTGTATAATATTGGCATAAATAATCTCGGTTTCAAGAATCGCAACCTTGTCTAAAACTTTGACCAACTTCCAAATGAGCTACGGGGTTCAAATTTTGATAAAATGATCTCCAAGGAACCTCTTCTAAAAACCCCCTTGAATTTTTCAAATCGTTCATGCTTAGAGATAGCAACATTTAATTGAAACACGCGGTATGTTCGTATGTTTCTCAATTTGCATCATTTTATAGAATATGATGCTAATTTAGACCCTATTACTACTACTACTTTGGGACTTAATTGTTAGTTAACCATTCTGTGTTTTACAATACTATAATTTTTGCGATTATTCTTTATTTAATTTTGCAACAAAAGTCTCAGGGAAAAATTTTTAAACAATCTAAACTTATTTTCAAACTATTTAGACCTAGAAATTTGGTAGAAATCACGGTAAATACAAAATATTTGAATATTATATTTAAATTTATTATTTTCAAAATCTACAATATTCTAGAATTTTATAATTTTAGCGTTACGTAAACTAACGCTTTCAAGTTATCTTGTTTTTTGCGGTTTAAAAACGACACGATTACAAGTTACGTACTCCTGTACGTACGGCCAAACAACTTTTTTCCAATTTTTGATAAGAATACAACAAAGGAACGATTACTTAACGTTATTTTCGAATCTTGTCAGTGCCTGCCTTTTGTTCATTCGAATTTTCATCGTCGAGATGTTAACACCGTTTCGAAAATCGGTCGTGAAATCGGTTTTGTTTAATTTAATAATAAATTCTCGCGATTTTTAAAAGAAAGTGTCGCGTATTTTGATGCCCCCGTTGAAGTGCTACCGTTTCTAAAATTCAATAATTCACGTATTTTTTAAAACAAAGTGCCTCGTATTTTGTTGAACGTTGAAGTGTTGTCGTTTACAAAATTTAATAATAAATTAATGCGATTTCTAAAACAAAGTATTGGTGTTACCGTTTTGAAAATTTAAAAATAACTTTACGTACGTGTTTAAAACAAAGTGTTGGTGTTAGTGCTTTTGTTGGTGCCAACCTGGACGAAGGAGTGGGCAGTAAGTCATCCCTTGGATTTGGGCGATAAGAAGTCAACGAAAGGGTAAGTTGAAATATTTGAAAAATCGTTATTAATAATGAAATTGAACAAAAAACTCTAATCAAAAATGAGTTTTCTGTTCTATTTCGTTAATAATTTAATCCCATATTTGTGTAATGGATTCTTGGTTTATAAATTTAATCATAATTAAAATAATTTTTCAAGTTAAATAATTTTTCAATTACTAACGGTTTTTTTTTTCTGTTCTATTACAGTAGGTCCGAACAGCGAGGGACAGGAGGCGTTGTAGCAGAGGGGTAAGTACTTTTTTGATTTACTTCGCGATCGTTTCAAGTCGGGATATCCCAAGATGAAAACGCGATATAAAATAACATCGGTTCGGTTCGGTTCGGTAAATGAACAAACGCGATTGTAGGTATAGGAGGGAACGCGCATTAGGAACTTGTTAGGCACTTGTTAGGCCCTTGTTAGGTACTTGTTAGGTACATCAACGTACACAACCCCCCATCATTCTTTCCCTTGAAATCTCATAATATGTAATAATTTTTTTTCAGGTAATTTTTTAAATTTATGTTTCTAATTAAACTTTTTTTTTCAGAACATTTATGCATGTATTTACATGCATTTTATTTTTAACGAAAAAATGTTTCTTATGTTTCAGATTGTCTGCCAGCGTCATCAGCTTCAATCCCTTGAAATTTCCCATTATCCTTCCCCGGGGAATGGCCATTCCTATTGCAAGAAATCCTACTAACAAAGAATTAGCTGGGTTAATGTTGTAGTGTTTTGTGTTGGTCTGTTAGTTTATAGGTATTGGTATTGATGGTATTGGATAGATCCACCGCTACTACTAGGTTCAGTTATCGCGATTAGCCAAGCATTGACTCCGTCGTATGACTGTGCAGTTTGTGGTGTGGTCTTTTGGCTAGTCGCTCTAATAATGCTCAAATATTTTCACGGGTTGTGCGGTTTTCGGAGCGAGAGATTGCAATAGGTAATTTGCATATCGTGAGGATGTCTACCGCATATATCTTCGCTGATTGTTTGAGGTTATTATTGTGACAATGATGCATTGACTTCATCATTTCCTGTGCAATGATAAGACTGTGACAATAGCTTCGTAAGTAATCAATTTTTCCTTCATTTCAGATAGCTATCACTTTGCACTTTTCCAAGCATTGACTCCGTCGTATGACTGTGCAGTTTGTGGTGTGGTCTTCTTGCTAGTCGCTCTAATAATGCTCAAATATTTTCACGGATTGTGCGGTTTTCGGAACGAGAGATTGCGATAGGTAATTCGCATATCGTGAGGATGTCTACCGCATATATCTTTGCTGATTGTTTGAGGTTATTACTGTGGCAATGATGCATTGACTTCATCACTTACTGTGCAATGATATGATGGTGACAATAGCTTCATAAGTAATCAATTTCTACTTTATTTCAGAGAACTATCACTTCGCGATTTTCCAAGCATTGACTCCGTCGTATGACTGTGCAGTGTGTGGTGTGGTCTTCTTGCTAGTCGCTCTAATAATGCTCAAATATTTTCACGGGTTGTGCGGTTTTCGGAGCGAGAGATTGCAATAGGTAATTTGCATATCGTGAGGATGTCTAACGCATATATCTTTGCTGATTGTTTGAGGTTATTATTGTGACAATAATGCATTGACTTCATCACTTATTGTGCAATGATAAGACTGTGACAATAGCTTCGTAAGTAATCAATTTTTCCTTTATTTCAGATAGCTATCACTTTGCAATTTTCCAAGCATTGACTCCGTCATATGACTGTGCAGTTTGTGGTGTGGTCTTCTTGCTAGTCGCTCTAATAATGCTCAAATATTTTCACGGATTGTGCGGTTTTCGGAGCGAGAGATTGCGATAGGTAATTCGCATATCGTGAGGATGTCTAACGCATATATCTTCGCTGATTGTTTGAGGTTATTATTGTGACAATGATGCATTGACTACATCACTTCCTGTGCAATGATATGATGGTGACAATAGCTTTGTAACTAATTAATTTTTACTTTGTTGCAAATAATTATTATGTAGCATGGATATATCCAATACCATAGTGGATTAGGCCTACAGGGGATACCACTATAAAAAAAACGCACCATGTGCTTTACCTCACAGGTGGTGTGGAAAGAAGCACATTTATTACTTTTCTATTCAACAATTGGAAATTTACAGAAAAGTCATGGAGATTTGAAACGATGATTTTGCATTATAGACTTTAAAAATAGGTCTTTATTAAATTTCAGGTGATTTTCAGCTTAGATTAATTTTCAATAAGCAACCACAAAAACTGTTGAAAGTTTTCGGTCTTTTGCAATTATAAAGGTGACATCTACTGATTTTTCCATTGAACTACAATGTTAAAACGACACCAACATATCGCCTTCCTTTTCTCAAGCCATGATCGATCATGACTTGAGAAAAGGAGGTCCCTATTGAACGACACACTCATAAGTTAGAGAGAGTGAGGAGCAACTGTCAAAATTTCCCCATATGATGACCAAATTGGTCTTATACAAGTATAGGGGATGCGCACTCTATATACCTCATTGCGTGTCCTTAACATTGACACTTTATCAATGCTTTACAAGTTTAGGGACAAATTAAAAGTAACTAGTAGTGATGGGCAGAATCGAGTACTTACAGGAAACATTCCCAGGTGTTCCCCCTCCGATTTTAATGAAATTTTGATATATTCTTCCCCATCGAATTCTAAGAGATGCATGTTTCTTTTATCGGCGGGAAAACAAATCTAGGGGGTGAAATCGCCACCCAAAGTTGAGGCTCAACGGGGTACTTTTTAAGTTTCTCAAGATGAAAAATAATGTAGAAGTCCATTGTTTGCATATCGAAATGTTAATTAGGGTGGAAGTTATAACTAGAGATAGGATTTGGCACCGTAGAGCGTGCCGGCCAAAATCTACTCTCCTGACAAATTCGAGTAGAGCGGAATGTTATTTTCTGTTTTAATCGAGTGTTTTCGTCGCCAACAAAACGAGTTGCTCTATATCGATAGCAGCAGAATGTTGAAAAACAGTAGACCATTTAAAATATCCGCTTGACCGATCGACGTCATTCGTAAAACGCAGGCGTTTGATTGTACTGTAAATTTCAATGGAATGGGTTCTCCCTCCTGAATACTCTTATACTAACTCGTTTGGGTTAATAAACATATGATTTGAACGTAAAGAAATTTAAAATATTTAAATTCAATTTAATATTTCAATTATTATTTCAGACTATAATTTGCAAATAATAATGATTTTTCGTCTCTCACAGTTTACAACATACAAGAAGTTATTTAATCAGAATTATAGAACAACTACGCCAATGGTAGGTTCAACGCGTTGAAATACTTATGGCGACACTGTAGATCCTCACACTAGTTATAACAATTGAAAGTAAAAAAATTGCTGTTAGTCAAAAACTATTCATCGGATTTTCATTCGATAGAAGACAAAAAAGTAGGAGAAACTGGTTTTTGTATATTTTCGAAATCGTACATTTAAGGGGTAACCACCCGTCAAGCATATCTATACGTATCAGAAAAAAACTTCACTATTCTTATTATTCTTAAGTTTTAATTAATAAATAGGGCTTTTTGTCAATTTTCAGTAGTTGGGGCACAAAATAATATTAATTTCTTCTGTGTTGCCCACCCTTTTAATTTTCATGTTGAACGTTATTGTTTATATGAGTATAGATACTACTATAATTATTATTGTATTATAACTAAGCTTAGGATTCTGTAACTACCTTTAGTTCACGCCATAGACGTTCGTGAGTTTCGAATGTTACTATAATCGCAATGATAACTATATGGAATATAGTTAGTTACTTCAGTATGGTCATATTTGATGTTTTGCAATGTTTAAAAATTCAATTCAAAAGAAGAAAATTGTAAACTCAAATAAAAAATATCAAATATTGCACATTAATTGAATTAAAGTTAAATATTAATTTAGTTCGTACACGTAGGGGTTTTATCACAATCAGGGATAAAATTTACCTTGTATAATGGAAACAAACTATTTTAAGAATAGAATATTAATTGTTTAAATAGACACTTCGATGATAAAAGTAACACAAAAAATTAATACGATTAATTTTTTTTTTAATCATTTGTATCTGACCAGAAATTGAGATTTTCTTCTTCTAATTTAGTCATCAATACTGACATTTCTAATGCATGAGACTGTTTTTGTTTATTGTTTCATTTGAATGGAATAACTCGACTAACCATTTTGTAGGTGCTTATGTTCTAAAATGTATCCCATTAATTTTTACCTACCCTAGTGAGGGTATGTCTGCCTCCCCGTAGTCTCATCAGATTTTTTGCACATATAAACACATACATATGTATAGAAATAACGTTGGTCTTTGCTTTTAATCTTTTACAAATTAAATATTAACAATTATAATTTTATTTTCAAATATTCAATTATTTTTTTAAAAGTGTAGCTAATATTTCGATAATTTTTTTTTTATTTAATCTGTATTATTATTTTGATGTCTTAAAAAATTTAAAAAAAATATTGATTTGAATTTGTCCATTCACATACATATCGTATTTAAACCTACTTGCTGCGCTTATGGAACGATAGTCTAAAACGAGTAAATATCGACCACAATGGACCCCTTGTTTATTGTACGTGACGTCGCTTTCTTACTTTATTAACTACGTTGAATGATTAGAGTACTACAAGCACAACGAATAAACATATAATCCTACAGAGAGATCGGGTTCCAACTGCAGATCGCACCCATATATTGGAGTTCGGAGCGATGACGTCAGAGCTACCGTACGGTATAAAGAATCCTAAGCTAAATTATAACTTTTGAATATATTTTTTCTACAATTATTTTAAAACTTATTTGTTCTCACTATCAAAGTTCAATTATTTATATTTTTAATGTCAATTCACCCCCTATAGAGTTTTTCCATAAAAGTCTTGAAAGTTATATTTTTCAACAATACCTAATTGATTTCGTGAAAGTACAATGGCTAGTATTTGTTTTATAAAAATTTAGCAAATTTCAACCCTTATGTCTGTTATTTATTTCTTTATTATAATCCCAAGGACATTTTGCGCCGCATTTTTCTCAATAACAAAATAATATCATCTCCTAATATATTCTCAAATTTGACTAACATTTCAGTGTATTTCTTTCGCATCGTATCAGTTATTTGCTTATTGCAAGGTAATTTAATTAAACCTTATTAACATTTAAAATATGAATAATTGAATGTCGATTAAAGAAATTAATAAGTTTTAGAACGGATCTAGAAAAAACATGAAAATTGAATAGGTATGCAACATATGAAGAAAATTGAATTGTTATGTGCTCCAACTGTTGAAATTTGATGAAAAACTACCATTTATGAATTAAAACATAAAGATAATAAGAATAGTCAAGTTTTTTTCTGATCCATTTAAATACGGTTGAGGGGTGCTCACCCACTAAACGTAATTTTTCGAAAAAGTCCAAAAACAGGTTTTTCCTACTTTTTTGTTTTCTTTCGAATGACATTAGTTTCGGTCAAAATTCGATTAATTGTTTCAACCCTTATAACTTCCACCCTAATTAACATTTCGATATGCAAACAATGGACTTCTACATTATTTTTCATCTTGAGAAACTTAAAAAGTACCCCGTTGAGCCTCAACTTTGGGTGGCGATTTCACCCCCTAGATTTGTTTTTCCGCCGATAAAAGAAACATGCATCTCTTAGAATTCGATGGGGAAGAATATATCAAAATGTCATTAAATCGGAGGGGGACACCTGGGAATGTTTCCTGTAAGTACTCGATTCTGCCCATCACTACTAGTTACTTTTAATTTGTCCCTAAACTTGTAAAGCATTGCTAAAGTGTCAATGTTAAGGACACGTCAACTGTAATTGTTTACTTTTCTAAAATTTCTTCAAATCATCAAGAAATTTGTCGGAAAATTATTTGCGAAGAAGGTTTAATTTAAAAAAATCAATTATTAAGTTGTATAATTGACAGTAAGTTTGGTAAAATTATTGTAAAAGAAACATAACCTCACTTTTATAAATTCGTAAATTTCTACAAATTTAGACAAAATTCGCCCCAATTAAACCGTAATTCAACACGAATTAATCAAAGAAACCGAATTTGATCGAGAAAATACAGAAAAATGGGGGAAAATATGAAAACAATTTTGGTAACTGGCGGTACTGGTCTTGTTGGTAAAGCCATCCAAACTGTGGTCGAATCCGAGAATTGTACTGATGAAAAATGGATTTTCGTCAGTAGTAAAGATGCAAATTTATGGTAATTATCATAATTGACTAAAAAATTCCACGAAAAACTCTTAAAATCGGTTGAATTCCCAGTGATTTGGACGCCACTAAACAACTATTTGCTCAACACAAACCCACCCATGTTATCCATTTGGCAGCAATGGTCGGTGGATTATTCCACAATATGTCACACAATTTAGACTTTTTGGTAATTCTAATGGTTGATTTTTTATAATTGACTTGTTTAAATTGCGTATTTTCAGCGCAACAATCTGAAAATGAACGATAACGTTCTACAAGTTTGTTACGAAATGAAAGTACAGGAAGTTGTATCCTGTTTATCCACGTGTATTTTTCAGGATAAGACAACATATCCAATCGATGAGACTATGGTAGTTTTGAATATTTCGCTTAAAAGACCCGACCGTAATTCGTTAAAAAAGTGGACTTTTGATTGAAGATTTCTGCTCTATTTTTCACTCTAAAATCAAGGATTGTGGCTCGTTGAAAAGAGTATTTTAAGCTACAGGGCATGATGATTTCCGTTTTGGGAAATTTTAAGTTGAAGTGTAAATCTAGAAGCTTATATTTCTTATATTCTCCTCCATAATTTGGCTGATTATCACTTATTTTCAGTGAAATGGGGTTTCATCGATAGCAATTTGATTGAGCTTTCGAATTTTTTCAAGAAATTTTCTAATCGGTTCGGCAGTTTTGGGGAAATTCTTAATTTCGCAGGAAGTTTTATTGCGAAATAAATAATTAAATGTTGCATTTTCTGAAAATTTAAACATGGCAAATTCTCAGGATTTTAAAACATCAAATTTTGAAAATTTGGTGAAAATTTTTTACCAGATTTTTTCCGCTGATAGAAAATTTAAGTTTGCGTCTTTACTACTGACGAAAATCCATTTTCCATTGGTACAGTTCTCGGATTCGACCACAGTTTGGATGGCTTTACCAACAAGACCAGTACCGCCAGTTACCAGAGTTGTTTCCATATTTTTCCCCATATTTTGATAAATAATCGATGGAATTAAGTTTCTTTGAGTTGAATTACGGTTTAATTGTGGCAAATTTTGTCTAAATTTGTAGCAATTTACAAATTTATACAGGCGAGGTTCGGTTTATTTAACAATATTTTTATCAAATTTATCAACAATACAATTTAATAATAATTTTTTAACTTTTTGTTTCAGATCGACGGCTTTCTTGATGATTTGTAACAAACTTTGGAAAAGTAAGCAATCAGTTGTTAAATATTCTGTGATATCACCAACCTTAATGGACCGGGTCACAACTCGGAAATAGCAGAATTTTCAATAAACGATTTTTCTTTCAATTCGCACTCAATAGTAAAAATTTTAGGCTCACTTTAAACGGCAATTCAAGCTGCATAAGAAAGACTCGATATTTTTTGGAAAATATTGTAAATCTTTTGAATTATAAATGACAATCTAGAGGAATGTTTTTTCCTTATTTTCCCTTATAATTCAGCTAATCATAATTTGTTTGCAATGAGTATAACGTAAATCGATAGCAAATTATAAGGGCTTTCCAAAAATATGAGAAATTTTCCGATCGGTTCAGTAGTTTTCCAGGAAATCGAGAAAAACGATAAAATCTCAGTGTATTTTAGAAGTTTAGAAAATTCGGGGAATTTTGCTCTGATTTTAGGGGGTTCCTTAGACATTTTCGTCTGTTAAATATAATTGTTTTCCACCAGGTTTTTTTCGGATTGTATGAGATACTTTGTAGTTTAAAATTAAGGTATTGTTGTCAGAAGATTTGGTTAATTTTCCTGGTGAAATTGTTAGTAACAACCTTACTAATTTAGAAGTCCCTATATGTATAAAGTACCGCAATTCAATGTTCAAATGTGTTAGAAAGAGAAGTACATTTTTTAGACACAACATGGCTGCTTGACAGAAGGTGACCTTCATTTAACAGAAAACAATAGATGACAACCAATAAATGAGACTGGTCATCAAAATTTTTAGCGCGCCAAATTTAAAAATTTAAATTTGAAGTATTTAATGTTGCCTACCCTCACCAATATAACTGGCAGGATCCTACATTGTTTCATTTTGTTTGACGTTGGCGTCAAATTTCAGACACAAAATGGATGCCAATTGCGGTATTTTATACATATAGGGACTTTAGTTGGGTGGTGACTCTTGTATATTGGGTTGCCTGGACGAAACATGAAGATATAAATGCAAATACAAAAAAGATTGTAATTCTTTTTCGTGTACAAAAAAAAGAAGCAAAATAGGTGCTTTTTATTACTGTAATCAGTAATGTACTTGAAAAAATTACCTTTGTATAAGAATTGTGTAGATAGGCAATTTTGAAAGCGCTCAACTCACCAGTGGCGCCATCTCTTTGTGACTTTTGAAATAGTAAGGTTTTTCATATAATTTTCACAAGGAAAAAAATCAAATTTTCTGATCTCAGTAGCATAATTTTAAACTACAAAGAATCGCCTGCAATCTGAAAATTATCAAGTGCAAAACAATAATGCTTATCGGGTGAAAATAGCCAACGAATTTCCCTACAATTATAGGAAAATTCCTGTTAAGGCTCAAGCGAATTTTCCGGAGAACTACTGAACCGATTGGAAAATTTTTCAGATATTTGGAAAGTCTTTCAATTTGCAATTTGTTTGCAATTTTCCTTATTTTTCCTCAGCTCAGGTAAAATCAATTGATTTTACCTGAAAAACAGGCTTCTAGACTTCATCATTTTCCAAGAAATATGGAGTCGTTCTTATACAGCTCAAAAACTTGAGCTTTCAGTGAAAAATTGAAGAAAAATTTTGTTCCGACTTATGACCAGGTTCATTAAATAATTAATAAATGTGCCAATAATTTTATTTAAAAAAAATATTGAAAAGAAGCAAAAATCTATAAAGATATTAAATAATTAAATACGATCATTTAAATTTAGAAACATTAATTTTATATTTAAATGAAATTGTATTCGAATCTTTCATTTAATCTACGGGAAAATCATATTTCAACCCATATTTACTTACTATTTTGAAATTCGCCTTTAAATTTCTACATCTAACGTGTTGCAAAACAATTTCAAATTCTAAATCGTTATTCATCCTAACAAAAATAGGTATCTCTACAATACGAAAGTATGCTTTTGGATGTTCAATTCTAATTTCAAACTTAAATAAACGATTATGATAATGAAAATATTTTGTAATCTCGTGTTGTTGTCTTAACATTGATTCTGAATCGATTTCCAATAACTCAAATTCATTCAATTTTACAATTGCATGTTTGTGATTTTCTAAAAGATGTTGGAATAAATCCACTCTACGATCTTTCCATGAACATCTAGCTTCATTTACAAAAAAACAATCGACTGGTTTAAATAAACAATCACTAGAGTGTTCTTTTAAAAAAATGTGCTGTATATAACCACAATAAGAGCATCTGTGTGCAATTGTTCTCGCAACTGATTGACCGGGGGAAGTACCCATAGAGCATTTACGGTTACAACCGTAACAAAAAGAACCATCTACTCGAAAACTAAAAATATCTCCCTTCTTTCCACATAAACAACACTTCATTTCTCTAAATTGTTGTAGACATCGTTCTGTAACACAAATCCAATCGAGTTGTTCTACTCTATCAGCAATTTCTATTGTTCCAACTACCTTTTTATCCTTTTCATTCAACATATTATGAACACATAAATCAACAGATTTGGAATTATTCAAATCAACATGAATCTCTGGTAAAATTGTTGATATTGTTGTATTTGTTGTCGATAAATTAATTTTTCCATAATATTTCTTTCTGATAGTTAAGAAACTTAACGAAATTAACGAACAATTCAATTGATTTGTTTCTTGTTTAAAATTTCTTTTAAAAAGAAATAACTCATAACGATACAGTAAAATATTTGTGACGTTGTGATTTTCAAATAGATTAAATTCAAATTGGTAATCTTTTAAAAATAAATCTTGATGTTTGATTTCATAATGTTTGAACAATTGTTGAAAACAACCTTTCCATTCACAATTTACATGGCGATAGTAACATTCTAATTCATGTTGTTTCACATTTTCAGGTAGTAATTTCTCCATACAACCATTCTCTTGATAAATGCACGGAAATTTGATGATTTTTGCTAAATTTTCATAAATCTCATTTCTTAAAATTATCAAACTTTCATTATCAGCAGGCACTTGACAACGACCACAGACAGATGATAATTCACCATTTTTGCCATCTTTTATTGCAAAAATTGGAAAAACCAATAAGAAACAATTGCAAATTGAACATTTTAATTTGTCCAAACACGTGTCCAATGGTAGTGAATCCATTTTGTTTTGTCAGCTGGATTGTAGAATCAAATTATAAAAACTTAATACAAAATGAAAAATAAAAAAAGAATTATTGTAATACTTGAGTGTATTTAGAGATGATTTCTAAATGAACTTCCAAACAAATACACACACAATTTTTACTTGAACTTCGATATTTTTTTATAAAACAGTAGACACCAGTGGATCCCCGAAAAAACAAAATGTCTGCCACGTGGATAAGTTGACGTCCAACAACCAAGGATAAATCTCTGCAACTGTGCTGAGTAGTTTCAAATTAAGACGGTCTAGACAATAGATGGCGCTAAAACGCAGTATATATATATATATATATATATATATATATATATATATATATATATATATATATATATATATATATATCTATATATATATATATAAAGTACCGAAATTCAATGTTCAAATGTGTTAGAGAGAGAAGTACATTTTCTAGACACAACATGGCTGTCTGACAGAAGGTGACCTTCATTTAACAGAAAACAATAAATGACAACCAATAAATGACACTGATCATCAAAATTTTTAGCGCGCCAAATTTAGAAATTTAAATTTGAAGTATTTAATGTTGCCTATTCTCCCCAATATAACTGGCAGGAGCCTGCCTTGTTTCATTTTGTTTGACGTTGGCGTCAAATTTCAGACATAAAATGGATACCAATTGTGGTACTTTATATATATATAGTGACTTTAATGTCGTCTGTCTAATAATTTCCATATCTCTGCCCGGGAAATTCAAATGGTACCTTTCCCCAATATCAATATTACTCCTATTTATAATACCATAGGCTGTAAATAAAAATGCATAATCGTCAATTAAATATTGATCGACATTACATGTTACAAATATTCTATTAAATTAATTGATGGAAATGTTTAGGGTAAGCAAAAAATCTACCAGTTGAATTTGGATTTTGTATGTCAGCATATTTTTTATTGGGGCGCCATCTATCGACGCATAGTGAAACGTGAATTTGCCTTCGTAAACAGCGTCATCTAGTAGAAAGTAGTGTATATATCCAGAGTATAACAGCGCCAGTACATACACTGTGACCGAAAAGTTCCGCATAATGCAAATAACTTTTTTATTTATCAAAATTTTAAAAAACGCCGAGACAGGTAACTTTTTATTTTTTACTTGCCTATTTGTGATGAGTTCAAAATGACTCTACCTGTTACCATCGCGAAGAAATGGCGTCATCATCAATTTATTTAAATTAGAACCACTATTTTTGAATTTTTTTTCTGGAAGAGCATATTTTGCTGCGTTCAAACATGTAAAAATTGCAAGGGGTTACATATAAAAATTTTCCAGAAAAAAATTGTTGAAATTTTTAAGATTTTTAGTCATCACAATATCCATGCATCAGCATGGCATACACAAAACACAGTACCTCTGAATAAGCATTGCAAGCATTGATTTATTAAAGGATCAAGTAGGGTTCGGTTGAAAATTAGACATAATTATAGACAAACATGGCGGATTAAATTGTCAAAAATAAAATGAGAAATGGGGATGATTTCTAGCAATGGAGATGAACGGCGGAATAAGATTGAAATGTATTCGATCTCTTTAATGGCTTATATCATCTCCATTGCTAATAATCGTCCAAATTTCTCATTTTATTTTTGACAATTTAATCCGCCATGTTTGTCAGTAATTATGTCAAATTTTCAACCGAAGCCTACTTGATCCATTAGTAAATCAATGCTTGTAATGCTTATTCAGGGATATTGCGTTTTTCGTATACTATGCTGATGCATAGCAATTGTGATGACTGAAAATCTTGAAAACTCTAACAATTTTTTTCTCGAAAATTTTCCTATGTAACCCCCTACAATTTTTACATGTCTGAACGCAGAAAAATATGTTCTTCCAGAAAAAAAAATAAAAAAATGGGGGTTCTAATTTTAAAAAAATTAATGATGACGCCATTTGTTCGCGATGATAACTGATAGTGTCATTTTGACCCTGACACAAAAAAATAATTAGAAAATAAAAAGTTACCCGTCTCGGCATTTTTTAAAATTTTGATAAATAAAAAAATTATTTGCATTATGCGGAAATTTTCGGTCACAGTGTAGAGTGATTGAACGTACTGCGAGCTATGACACATTTTTGAAAATTTTCATTCCAAGGGGGTGAAATAGGAGATGAAAGTTTATATAGAGTAAGCCAAGTGGTTGGCCTATTAGAAGTATAATACGTTTTAATTGACGAAAGTTTCTGAAATTTGGTATGCACCCGTTTTTCCATCTGAACTACACCTGGAAAATATTTTCGTTGTTCTATCAACCCCCGGTGTATGGGGTAGTGCACCCTACTTTCTTATTTTAAATGGAATTGTATATTTTTTATTCCATATTTAGATTTTATGGTAAAAATGAAATGGACTTTGATAACATGACCGATGGTCTAGCATTAATAATTTTTCAGGAATTTCGACTTTTTCTGAAAATTTTGATTTTGCAGTGTTTGATTGAAAAATTCATATGTTTGAAGGTTGCTAGATTTGTTGCTAGATGTTGTTAGATAATCCAAATTTGGAACTTAAATAGTTTAAACTATGTACTTTACGTCGGATTTTTTGGAAATGAATTATTTTCCATCATTTAGCTGAAATCAGTTGTTCTTTCTGCCAATTTGCAAAACGCAATATCTTTCTTATTTCAAATGGAAAGGTATATTTTTTTACACCGTTGGGTAGAGAAAAAAATTCTGTTTTAGCATTTTCCTATACCTAGTGTTGATAGTTTTTCAATTATTTAAGATTTTCGATTTTCAGTAGTTTTCTCCCTAGTCTGAAATTGACTAGTGTTCTCTGACTTAATAATTCGCCTATAAAGAAATGCATAGGAGGCTTAGCAAGATGACATTAACTGTCACATTTTAGGTTAACAATGATTATTTTTTATGTTTTTTCAGCGAGTTCTTTCAATTTTACATGAAAAGAAAATTCAATTAATTTTAATTTAATTATTTGCCAATTTCTTCTATGATTTTTTAATCAAAAAATATAAAAACAATGAATTATTTAGATGTTAATTGTGACAAAATATTGTTTCGCCAAGCCTACTATGTTTTAGTATTTCGTTTCAGGGGGTAAATTATTAGTAGAGTTAGGATTTCTCTCTCTAGAAGGAGCAGTAGCGGATCTAATTTTTAAAAGATTTGACAAGAGCGGCACAACAACAAGAACAAGACAAGGCGTTTTATATCGATAGCAACAGAATTTAGAAAAACAGTCGACCAATTATAAAGATTTGTTTAACTTAGCAACGTCATCGCTAAAACGCAGGTGTTTGATTTTAGCGAATTTTTTACAGATTCAGCTTCCCCTCCATTATTCTCTCACTGAAAAATTATCAGGAATAGGTATAGGAAATGCTAATATGATTCAAAATTTTTCTCTATCCAACCGTGTAAAGAAAAATATACCGTTCCATTTAAAATAAGAAAGATATTGCGCTTTGAAAATTGGCTGAAAGAAAAACTGATTTTAGCTAAACGCTGAA
Organism: Mylabris phalerata; assembly: GCA_020740385.1. Classification (NCBI taxonomy): domain Eukaryota; kingdom Metazoa; phylum Arthropoda; class Insecta; order Coleoptera; family Meloidae; genus Mylabris; species Mylabris phalerata. The sequence continues at coordinate 1,005,372 of JAJEOX010000290.1, forward strand.
AGATAATTTAACTCTATGAAATTTAGCATAAAGTATACAGAGTGAGCCAAGTGGTTGGCCTATTAGACGTTTAAAGAGTTCTAATTGATGAAAGTTTCTGAAATTTGGTATGCACCCGTTTTTCCACCTGAACTACATCGGGAAAATATTTTCATTGTTCTATCAACCTCCGGTGTATGGGGTAGTGCACCCTACTTTCTTATTTTAAATGGAATGGTATATTTTTTATTTCATATTTAGATTCTATGATGAAAATGAAATGGACTTTGATAATATGACCTATGGTCTAGCGTTAATAGTTTTTCAGGAATTTCGACTTTTTCTGGAAATTTTGATTTTGCAGTGTTTGATTAAAAAATTCATATGTTTGAAGATATCGTTGATAGATAATCCAAATTTGGAACTCAAATAATTTAAACTATGTACTTTACGCCAGATTTTTTAGAAATGAATTATCTTTTAGCGTTTAGCCGAAATGAATTTTTCTTTCAGCCAATTTTTAAAACGCAATATCTTTCTTATTTTAAATGGAAAGATATATTTTTCTTTACACGGTTGGATAGAGAAAAAAATTCTGCATCGAATCATATAAGCATTTCCTATATCTATTCTTGATAATTTTTCAATTATTCAAGATTTTCGATTTCGAATAATTTACCCTCTGAAACGAAATATTAAAACATAGTAGGCTTGGCGAAACAACCTTCTGTCACAATTAACATCTAAATAATTAATTATTTTTATATTTTTTAATTAAAAAATCCTAGAAGAAATTGACAAATAATTAAATTCAAATTAATTGGATTTCATTTTCATGTAAAATTGGCTGAAATCACTGAAAAAAACATACAAAACAATCATTGTTAACATCAAATGCGACAGTTAATGTCATTTTGCTAAGCCTCTTATGCATTTCTTTATAAGCAAATTATTAAGTCATAGACAACTAGACACTAGTCAATTGCAGACTGGTGAGAAAACTATTGAAAATTGAAAATCTTAAATAGCTGAAAAAACTATCAGCGATGAGTATAGGAAATGTTAATACAGTTCGATGCAGAATTTTTTTCTCTATCTAACCGTGTAAAGAAAAAATATACCATTCCATTTAAAATAAGCAAGATATTGCGTTTTGAAAATCGGCTGAAAGAAAAATTCATTTCAGCTAAATGCTAAAAGATAATTCATTTCTGAAAAATCTGGCGTAAAGTACATAGTTTAAACTATTAGAGTTCCTAATTAGGATTATCTATCAACAATATCTTCAAATATGAATTTTTCAATCAAACACTACAAAATCAAAATTCTCAGAAAAGTCGAAATTCCTGAAAAACTATTAACGCTAGACCATAACTCATGTTATCAAAGTCCATTTCATTTTTATCGTAGAATCTAAATATGGAATAAAAAATATACCATTCTATTTAAAATAACAAAGTAGGGTGCACTACCCCATACACCGGGGGTTGATAGAACAACGAAAATATTTTCCAGGTGTAATTCAGGTGGAAAAACGGCGGCATACTAAATTTCAGAAACTTTCATCAATTAGAACTCTTTAAACGTCTAATAGGCCAACCACTTGGCTCACTCTGTATAGTTTTAACTATTTGATTTCCAAATTTGGATTGTCTAGCAACAATATTTTCTGAGATATGAATTTTTTAATCAAACACTATAGAATCAAAATTTTCAAAAAAACTCGAAATTTCTGAAAAACTATTAACGCTAGACCACAGGTTGTGTTATCTAAGTCTATTTCATTTTTACCATAGAATCTAAATATGGAATAAAAAAGTAGGGTGCACTACTCCATATACCGGAGGTTGATAGAACAACGAAAATATTTTCCAGATGTAGTTCAAGTGGAAAAACGGGTGCATACCAAATTTCAGAAACTTTCACCAATTAGAATTTCTTATACTTCTAGTAGGCCAACCACTTGGTTCACTCTGTATATGAAGGAAATTCCGTGGTATTTTAATCAATATTTTATTGCAAATCAATTTTGGGTAATTCGCAATTTCGCCTGAAAATTTATACGTTCAACAAATTTAATTCATTATAAATTGAAAAAAGTATCGACAAACTTATTAATTACAGTTTCCTGTAGGTGGAAAATAGCTGCTGTTGGTGCTGACATCTGTGGAAAACAAGCGCAAAATTTAAACTTGTCAAAATTTTCTTCTAAAACGTCATTTTTATGTAGTTCTAACACAATAAATTATAAATTTAATGTATTTCTAATGATTTAACAATGTCGAATTGTGCACGTTGCGGCCAACAAATCGTTTTAGCTACTGATAAAATTGCGGTCAATAAATTTTGGCATCGTTATTGTTTCGCTTGTTGTAAGTTTAACATCAATTAAAAATCCTTAATCTTTAGCCTCAATAAAAATGGCGCAATTAAAATTTTCTAGTATAGGCTCTTGCAATCAATCTTTAACAATACAAACGGCAAAGATCCACTGTGGTGAACTGTATTGTAATTGTTGCTATCCGGACTCATTAACAATGCATAAACGTACTGATAAGTGTGATAAGGGCGAATGGACGGACGGCCAGGACATCCACTCGTGTAGTTGTATACCGGTCTGTTGTAAGAGCCAATCGCCGACGGTCTGTTGTAAGAATCAAGCACCGACACTTTGTTGTAAGATTCAAGCACCGAGGGTCTGTTGTAAGAACCAAAATCCCTGTAACAATAATTTCGACGATTGCCAGCGTCAAATGCAATGTCGAGTGAGGAACAGCCGGCCCACCAACTACCCGCCAAGAACGCCCAGTCCGAATCGCTGTCGGCCTGTAGCAATGCACCCCAGCTATAAACAATGCGAAAGTTGCAGCCAGCAGCCGACTTGTGTCCGATATGAGGAATGCGAAAAACTACCCCCACTTGCCACAACTAACACGTGTAAGTGTTGTACGGATAGTTGTGGCGGTTGTGGGGGTGTTGAACCACCTTTCGAGCGACGGTGTTGTCGATACGAAGAGGAATGCTGTCGTCGTTGTGGCGAAAGGGTGGACTTTTCCAACTGGAAATTGGATGGAATTTTCTAAAAATCTTGTCAAATTTCAGGTGTTTGCAGCAGAAAAAATTAAAATTTCAACCGGTGCTTATCACATTGGTTGTTTCTATTGTTATTGTTGTTGTAAATCTTTGTGTATATCGAATGTATACGAAGCTGATTGTGAAATTTATTGTAGACGTAAGTCTCAGAGTGGTTTTTCTAAATCACCCTCTATCTATCAAATTGACCCCTTATTAACTCCTTCTATTCCAATTTTCCAGAATGTTACAATAGCTGTTATGGATTAACATACTACGGTTACAATTAAGAATTGCACAATAAAATTTCGTATATTAAGGGTTGTTTTTTATTGCACAAAAGGGCGTAACACAGGATGATAAATCGGTGATATTCTATCGAAAATCACCACATTAAGGGCGGTAAAAACCATAATTATGCGCGTTTTTTCCGATTTTCTACATAAAAATACAAAATTTTGGAAACCACCCTTTATTCTGCCACTGGGGTGTATAATCGAACACGTGTATATAACCGTAGTTTTTTTACAGTAGCAGGGTTGTTTTAATTTCATTCAAAAATTATCCCCTATATTTTATAATAAATAATATTTTACAGTTGGCACGCGTTATCGCCCCCACCCTCACCACCACCACCATATGTCTTTGTTTCTATTATTTTAATACGATTATCCGGTTATGTTACGGTAGAATCCTGTTGTTGCCACCCCTTTGCCGGTATTTTCCATCTTTATTGTTATGAATCTATGGGGATGATTCCGCGATTAGTTCCGCTATAGGGGTAGTTTTGTGATAATTTTTCTCCTCCGCTTCTTTCAACAAATCTTTAATTTATTATTTTCTATAAAAATCAATCCTTTTATTATTATTATTTTTGGTTGATTAGAGGGTAGTTTCTCCGGTATAATAGAGGGGTGATTATTGCAAATTGACCCTCACCCTGTTTTCGGAAATCTTCACAGAGTGAGTCGAAGTCTCATTATCGTGTCCATAACATGCAAAAGCCTGTCCGAAACACTCTCACACACATTTACAAAAAGACAGGGTGTATTAATAGCAATTACCCTAAGGCGGCGTTTAAATACCCCCATTACAACTCACCCCCGGCCCGATATGTAAGTGACATTTATGTATGACTGCCGCCCTTATCCTTATTATTACAATCACCACCGTTATCATCGTTAAACAGAAAGATCGATTTTTGTTTTGGAAAATTAAGGGTGAAATTGTTGAATTTTTAACCCCGGCAACATATACACAGAAAAAATACGTGAAAATAGTGGTGAGATATTTTGTAATACAGTGGGGGTGGTGGTGGTGGTGTTGGTAGCAAGTGCATTTGACGGTGTGATTTTTCACTTTGATATTTTGACAGGGGTGCAAACTGACCAAAGGAAAACGCCATAGTCGGGGTGTTTGGAATCACAGCAGGCGGCTTGATTTCTATATGTATTAGTCTATACGGGGTGTACTACGATATTTGACCCCGATGCTGGCTTACATAGTATCGTAGCTTAATTCAAGCACTTAACAAACGTAAAATGTAAAGTAAGTGTATGAAGTAAGCTACGACTCTATTCAGTAAAATCAAGGCCCACTACTGTACTTGTTATATGACGGTATTTTACTTTGCAGTTAACCCTGTTTTACTTACGTAGTGTCTTAGCTTTGTTTCGGGCGCTTGAGAAATGTTAAATGTGGTAGAGTATCAAATAGGCTACGACTAGTTACCAAAAGTATAGCTAATTGTGAGGTAAATTATTGTGGGTACCCGTTATTTGACAAACAAAACGCAATTGGTCATTTCTTGTGTAAGTTGCGTCGCAGCTTTGTTCGGCTGCTAAACAAATGTCAAATATTGTAAAATATGAAGTAAGCTACGACTCTTTTTCAACAAAGGCATGGTTGACTGTGAGGTAAATTGCCGTGCACACTTGATATATGACAAATAGAACGGCATTTTACGCCAAAGTTGGCTATGACTCTTACGTTACGTCGTAGACTTGTTCGACCACTGTGTCAAATATTGTAAACGATGAAGTAAGCTACGACTGAATTCAGAAACGTCAAGTCTCACTGGGATATACGATAAATAAAACGATATTTTATCTCACAGTTGGCTATGACTTTCTTATGTAATGTCTTAGCTTTGTTCAGCCACTTCAAAAATGTCAAATTCTGTCAAGTATGAAGTAAACTATGATTTTATTATTAAAAGCATGGCCCACTGCGGGGCAAATTCCAAAAAACATACAAACTATCATTATTAATCGTCGCCAAATTGATTTGAGGTTAACTTTTAAGATAGGTGTGTTGCTAAATTACTAATTTAAGGTTAATTTGCAATATGGGTGCGTTTGCTACACGGGGTGAAATTGTATTGAGCACCACCATGGTAGTTTTTTTCATCTTAATTCCGACTGAATTAATTACTACCCCAACGCACGCCGCTCTCAATCGCTTATCATTAAATCTACCCCTTCTTATCACGCCCAGAATCTCGAATTGAAGACATCACTGTCGACATTTAAATTGAAAGATTTCCGCGTGTATCGGGGGTGGAACTGGAGAAAGACAGCGAAAGACAGAAACGGGAAGCGTTGATATAGAGGAGTAGGGGGTGGGTGGTTGGTGGTGAAATAATTCCGTGAAAAATGGTTTAAAAATTTAATTATCTTGACATCAACTGCGGAAAATCGTAAAGTGGAAATGCGCCTTTCAAATTCAATTAACTTAAAAATACGCCGACGAACTGACGGATAATAGGAAAGGGAGGATGATTTTTTTCTCGTATACGATTCACCCCCGCTCTGAATCCCGGGATGATTATCATCAACAGCAGCACTAAAATAATGTGGGTTTTTTCACAAATAGATAAATAAATAAAAAGATACAAATAACTGTATTGATTTTTATAATATATACATACATCGGTCTCTTTCTATTTAAATCTATCTATCTCTATCTAACATGTACGTGTGTATATGCCTATATATGAGAATAAAATCGAAGAAGAAAAACTAAAACATATATTCGGATCGTTTCAATTTCTGTTTCTGGCATATTTGAACGTTAACTCTCTATAATATAATATGAATGCTTTAACTTTGCCAGGATTTTCTAGTCGTCCAAATCATTCTTTCATTCAATAAACGAGCGACAAAATAAAGAATACAATTGGCCAACATTATAATAATGCATATATAATGTTATATTGCAAAAAAGTCAATGGCTGTGTACCAATTCTTAACAAATACCAACAGTAACGTATCGAAAAAATTTAAACAAATAGAAAAATTTAAAAAAAAATCGAAAAAATTCAAAAATACCGCCTTAATTGCAAGCGGACATATTTGACAATTGTCATGATAATTTTTAGGTATACTAATTGACAGCTAATTGTAGCACCTTCGATTCGTAATGTTTGTGTATCGATGGTTTCAGGGGTGAGAATTGTTAAATTGTGTAAAATTTGTTTGTTTTATTAGGGTAGTAATGGTGGTGGTGGCGAATTGGAACACAGCCGGCCCTATAAAACCGCCTTAGTATGATATTAATCTTCAAGCTTCTGCGGTTGATGTATATTATATTGGATATTATAGCTCGAGTAAAAACCATAACTTGGTGCATTTCAATACAAAAGGCCCATTTCCATTAGTTTTATTGTGTCTGTATATCTATATATGTATAATACATATATTAATTAACAACCCTTAATATAATAATTATTCAAAAGTTTGAAATTATGGTTTTGTTGTTGTTATTGTTTTTACTGTTTCCGGAACTGTCTAGAAACAAATATTAACGTTGAATCTCTATAATAAGCATGTTCAAATGATTAGTCGACATTATTATTGATAAATCAATGCTTATTATAACTTATTAAAAATAAAACACACTTTTGATTTGCATTAATAGAAGCATGCTTGAGTTTTTGCAACAGTTGTCTTTTGTAATGGTTTAGATGTAAAAGCTGAATTTTCAGGCTAAACTTTTTAATAATTTCCAAATAGTAGCATTGATTTTTTTTGGTTAAAAATCTATTGAGGTAAGGCATATTTGTGAATTTGAGTTTATATTATAGAAGCATGCTCGAGGTTTTCAAAAAATGATTAATAATCTTCTTAAGAACTCGTTTACGACACATGGGCGTTTCATTGGGATTTTTGGAGGTAAAATGTAAAACTTCAATATAAGCATGAATGAATGCTCTCTAGACAAGATCATACATGAATTAGTGCTTATAATCAGTATCTAGAATTGATCATTTGAGTAAAAATCTATAAAAATAAAATATATCTTTGATTTACAATAATGTAAACATGCTTGATTTTCTTTTCTAATGTTTAATTATTCACGTTCTATGTATACAGAGCGTTTTCTGGACGCAAAAATCGAATTTCCAAAATAAGCATGGATTTTCCAATAGCACTAATATTTCATTTAAAATTCTAACAGAGCAAATATATCTATATCTGATTTAGTAGAAGCATGTTTGAGGCTTTATTGTGATGCTTTATAATTTCCAAAAAAGGTAATACTTAATTTTCCTATAAATTTGTTTGTAATCTGTCATTTAAGAAAAAAATTTGCTTTTACGATATGTAGAATTTTATAGACATTTTTGGGCATAAGAATTAAAACACCAAAATGAGCATGCTTCACAGAAAATGTCACAGCTAAATCAATGTTCGATAAATGTTCAGAATTGGGCATTTAGTCAAAAATTTATGAAAACCAAGCATACTTTTGATTTATACATATTACTGGTAGCATGCTTGAGCCTTTGCAAACGTTTTCTTCTGTAATGGTTAATTATTTATTTGAGTACTTGCTCAGGACTCATTTAGAGCTTTGTCAACATTATAGTTGAATTATCAAAACGAGCATGTAATTTTTAAACATTTTGTGGGAAATTTTGAACGTAAAATTTAAAACTCCAGGTAAGTCTGAATGTTTTATAGACAATTTCATTAATAAATCAATGCTGCATAAATGTCTAGAATTGTTCATTTGTTTAGAAATTGACTAAAACAATACATACTTTGGATTTGCATTATTATAAGCATGCTTGGGTTCATATAATGTCTGATTACTTCTTTGAGTATTTCATTTTACAAAAACTAGACGTTTTAAAGAGACAACAATCTTTTGATTTACATTAATAGAAACATGCTTAAGTTTCTGGTATGTTACATGCTTACAATTCAAATTTAACGTTTTTGGTCGTGAAAACTGGTTTTTTCAAAATAACTTTCAGGCTGATATTTTTACAAGAACAAGATATATCTGTGATTGTGACCTAATAGAAGCATACTGGAGCTTTTGTCACAATATTCTCTTATAGTTGCCTTACAATTTGTTGATTCTTAACAAAGCATGGAACAATTGTGTAATGCATTCAAATATCATCGCTTAATTTAAGATAAGCATTAATTTTTGAATGATTTCATCAAAGTTGTGATGCTTTTTACTTCGTAATTAGTAAAAGACACTTCCTAAAGTATGTGTAAAATTGTTACTTTTTCATTTTTAATAAGCAAGAAATGGGCAAAGTTTGTAAAAATGATTAATCAGCATTTTCATGGTTTTTTTAGATCGAAAAAGACACTGAAATCTTCTCTATTGTTATATTATATAAAATTGTTATGTTATATAAAATTGCATATGTACAGCCAGAATCTTGAACAATTATCTTCGCCAGTACAAATGCTAATTCTTCAACTATTTAAAATTGGTAAGCTTGAAATCATGTTGAGTTGCAATTTTCAAAATTTTAATAGTAAATCATTTCAAAAACATAGCAATGAAAAAATGATTGTATCATTTGTGTCATTTTTATCAAGTATTCTTTTGCAAAACTGTTGTAAAAATGACATAATGAAGAATCAAAGAGTGTAACAATGCTTAGATGATATAAAAAATAACAACATAGTTTCGATTTTTCACAAGGTTTACTATAAATATATATTTTTATTGTTGCATATGGTTAAACATATAAGTGACACACAATTAAGCATTTGATGGATTTACGCTTGCAATAAGATTCAGGTCGCTTTATTGAGAGGATTTGTTCAAATTTGGGTTCAATTATAGGCAAATTGTACACTTACTAGTACGATAATCATACAAATAATGTCACTATTAAGCGTGTTTATTGAATATTAATGAAATCAAACAGGTAGAATCGATTAATTGTTGTAAAATTGTGTGGAAGTGTAAAAATAGAAAAAAAGTTGACAGAATTTGTAACAATGAGGGCTTGATGTGAACATAGACGAGTACGTCGATTCAAACAACAACAATTCACGGGTTTCAAGGGGTTTCCTCTAATAGGGTGGGGATTTATTATCAGGGGGTTGCGCCCAACACACATATACATATATAGTATGGTTATTCTGTAAAACTGGCGATGTGTAAAATCTCCACATTGGAAATATTAAATAGTGGAGCAAAAAAAAATTAAAAAGGAAAGAATAACAAAGGATTCAAGCAAACGATTCACGTAATGCTTTTCAGCATTTTTCAGACAGGTCTAGCCAGGCGTTTAATTGGTGATTAATTGACAACTTTATATGTAAATTAATTTGATTTAAACGTAAATAAAATATGTAACATTTTCATTATAAATATAGAACAAATAAATATAATTCATTCCTCTTAAGTCCGTTAAAATTCAAAGGGGTAGTAGTAGTAGTATTAGTGGTGGTATTTCTTTTTTAAACAAATTATATTCGAGATATTGCTTGTGACATCATCATAATGTAACAATTAAGGAAAAATTTTCGTTTAAGACACAACAATTGTGAAATTAATGTAACGCTAAGACACAATAATGTAACTTTCGAATGACCTGTATACAAGTTGAGTTTTAATTATTTCTTGATTTCGTTTTAAAGATTTTGAATGACAGGGGTTGGGATTTAAGATTACGGGCTTGTTGACAAAGTTTTGATGTTGTTCAGTATTTTGTAATTCCATGAGAGACAAGAGAGAGGGTGGATGACCGAAATTACCGCTTACAATTAATTAAGTTTTCTTTTATACCACGTTTTTTGCTTCAGTTTTCTTGAAATGTTTTATTCATGTACACGATTTGGTTTTGATTTAATTAAAAAAAAAAAGGGGAAAATGGTGAAAGAAAATCGGTGGTTGATGTAAACAGGGGTAGGTGAAATAAGGGTGGTGGTACTGATTTAAATTAAAACGAAACTCAATACAGTTGTATTGAAATATACTTTTTTTTGTTATATTGATTCATATTTAAGCATGCTTATATTTAATGACACTACAAATTATCATCACGTAATGTTTATGAATTTTTGAGAGGTTAAAATGCTTAAAGTATGCAATTTTTCTTTATTTTACCAAATACTTCTGAGACTTATCCTATTACTGTTCACTTAGATTTCATTTTTATGCAAATTCTGTGTACAGTTCAATTTTAGGCTATTTTTTCATAATTCTTTTAAATAAATAAACACAAATAGCTCAGCTCTCAGAAAAAGACGATAAGACGATCAAAATGTGTTTGTTGGTACAATTGATTTCTTCGGAGTTTTTCGCTAGACTAGTAAATAAGTGAAAAATAAAAGAAGGGTATCCAATTCACAGGTCCTCTTCGAAATACGTGGTTCAATTAAATTATTTGCAAATATTTTCTGAGGATTTTGCACAAGCTGAGTTTTCTTAAACTGGACTGTTTTCTCAACTGTTTAACGAAAGAGAAAGGTAATTCTAACTAGTAATGTTTTTTTTGGCTTGTCTATGTGAAAATGCTTCTCTAAATCTTACCTAGTAATGCTTATCCGTAAATGTCCAAAGTATGTGATTTTTCTCATTTTACTCCTGAGATTTATCTCTTAAACTTACTTTCATCACTCTAAGGAAAATGCTGTGGCTTATGACTAACACTATCACAAAGTATCATCATATAATGCTTATAGTGGTGAACTTCTAAAAGGCTAAATACTTAAAACTTGTAAATTATTTTAGTCAATATTTCTGAAATTCATCATTTGATTGTCCACATTTGGATCTCATTTTCAAGAAAATACTGAGTAGAATTTAATTTTAGGCTTTTTTGCATAATTATGTTATATAATTAAGCATGAAAACTTAGATCTTGAAAAATTACAGTTAGAGGAGGGAAACTCTGTTTCATTCAGCTTATTCATTGGCGTTTTCACAATTTTGTTAATAACTGACTGAAAAATAGTTAGTAGGCTAATAGAGGTGTTTGAGTTACTCTATTCATTATTTCTTTTCCAATTATTTTTCACAATTCAAGAAGTAACGAGGACTTGAAATAGGTGGTTTGCTCTTTTCTCAACTAAATCAATAGATAAGCTGCTTTAAAATTGAAAAATATATGAAATTAGGTGGTTCAGCTACCTTATTTGCAAATGATTTCAGAGAATGCTACATATGCTGAGGCTTATCAGCATCAGCTTGAGACAGTTAATTGAGCATCTTTATATCCTGCTAAGTATTTCTCTATTTCTTTGGATAGAATACTTTTCTAAATCTATTTTACAATTAGTAATGTTATGCTGATGCAAATCTCCTTGGGGCTCCTTAACATAAAAAAAATTCAATTCGAGTAAGTGTCTCTATATTATTTAAAATGTCTCTCAACTTCTATGGTTGAAAATGTTTTTCTAGATCTTTTGCCTGTCCGTAATTCTTATCTAGATGTAATTTTTCACGACTACTTATCATGAGAAAAGTTAAGCCTCACTGAGTATCTTTACAGTCTTCTAGGTGTTTCTCCGATTCTTTGGATAGAAATGCTTCTCTGAATCTTTGTTAGTAGTGCTTATCAAGATGTAAACTCTAACAACTTTTCAATGTGAGAAAAACTTGACCTATTGAATTATTCGCCGCTTCTCTGGTTACAAATGCTTCTCTAGATATTTTCAAGCAATGATTATGTAGATGCATTTTTTCTTAAAAATACTCCTTTTGATTTCTCTCTATCATGCTTATCTGAATTTAAATTTTTTAAAGCCTCCTAATAAACTCAGTTTTTCAACACTTCTCTGGGTGAAAATGGTTTTTTGGATCTTTTTCCGTAATGATTACCTAGATACAAATCTCTCAAGAAAATTTTTAAGTGTTCATCTGCTTTTCCGGATGAAAATGATGCTGTGGGTTTTTCTCTTGTCAGAAATGCTTATTTAGATGCAAGTATCTTTTGAGTATTTTTCTTCTTCTTTGGATGACAATGATTCTCCGCTTCCAACTCATTTATGCTTATCTGGATGTAAATGCACAAAGTTAAAACTAATTGTAAGTTTTAAATAAGCATTAGGTGTACTTTATGCAAAGAATATTTGTGAACAATTTACGCCACTTGTGTTTCACTTCTATGCTGATGAAATTTATGTGCAAAACTGAAGAAAACTGAGCAATAAAAGAGGAAACGTTACTGTTAAATAATATGACGGTTAGAATTTATGTGACAGATTATAGCGAAATAAACCACTTTTTCTCAACAGCAATCAGTTCGTAAATCAATATTTATTGGAATGGAATTGATTCGGGACTTTGTGTATAAATGTGTGTGAATAAGGGATGTTTTTATACAATATCCAATAGTGGTGGTGGTTGATAGTGTGAAAAAGGGGTGAATTAGAAATTTGAAATATTGCAATATTTTTACTGAATTCGTTCAAAGATAGAGGTAGAATTAAGTGCAAAAATTTAAGGTATGGGGTTGTAGAGGGTTGCTGTCTTTAATACACAACACACACCCTTATGATATATGAGTTTTCACAAGTGTACGTCTCTATATATAACGACGTCTTTTTGAATTATGACTCGATGAGAAAATTGTAAACGAAAACTGGAATAGAATTCGAATTTGATTGGATTTAGGGATGATTTTCTATCACCTACACCCCCTTGTTACATTAAATATAAACGGTGAAATTTATGTAAATTTCTTTTAATACTAATGATCCATACCAACCCCTTTTATTTATAATGAAAATAAATTTTAATATCCAACCGATCGTCAATGTTTATCATTGTGGCGTGTGTGGATCATCCCTGTTATAAAACAAATTAGTTACGGTTAACCTTTTCAAACTTTTATCAACAATGAAGGGGTGGTCGAGGGTGAATCTTTTATTTTATTTCTTTTAATACATTTTGTCGATATTTTTTGCGTTAGTTATTGTAAGAAATCACCCTTTTATCCGGTATTGTTTGCGGAGATTTCTCTCGGATTCGCACCCTTGAGCGACGCACGCCGCTGGGCTCCACAGGCGGCCGACACCCTTATAAAACCTGTCATTTCCAGATTCCGGCCAGTACCACCACCACCACCACCATCATTGCCACCGTCTTCTCATCATCATTTCTATCCATTCAAAATGAGTCTCTATCTTTATCGGATCACCCCCAACCTCCAAAGAACCACCCCTGTTTCGACCACGGATAATACAATTAATTCGAGTTCTTATATAATCAATCTATAGAAACAATTCGAGATTTTCTATAACTTTTATTGAGACAAATACAAAACCTACCCCTAAATTTGTATTTTTTGTTGTTGAATTTTTAAAATCAATCGTCGATAACTTTGGTAATTTATCAAACCCGGATTGTAATCGGTGTAATGATAATTGAGGTGGTTTTTTGAGTCAAGAGGGTTGAGAATTCGGCAGGGTTGTAGACCACCCTGTAGTCGAGAATAGTTTCTAGTTAGAATAACTGGAGCGATGAAAAGATGATAAATTGTTTTCTTTTGTTGTTAGAAAAGGTATAGTTTAAAAAAGTGGGCTGTTTTTTCTTCTGTTGTTACAAAACAACCCCCGCCCCTCTTTAAATACGGTCTATCTAAACAATACCCACACTCACACATGCAACAACAATACACATATACGTATAAATAAATAGATGAAATTTAACGTATGGTAATTTGATGTAAATATTTCAACTTACAACCCCTTTTAGAACAATATTTACCCTTTCGGTTTGTTTGACTTTTATTATTTGATTTGATACTAATATCAAATAAAATTTGCATTAAAATTCTGTAGTGCAAAAAAATGATAATAATAATAATTTCACAATTCAGATTTTTAATAAATTTGTGAATTCACCCAGCTGTTACACCACCATCACCATCACCACCCCTTCGTAATTGTCTGCCAGTAAATCTATAATGTTTGATTTTATTGGAATCTAAAGATTTTCTCTTAGCGTCCGTTTTTCCATCTTCTCAATACTTGTCGTCTATGGGGGTAGTTTATCGGAGGGGTATAGGGGGTGGTTTTTTGGTTTTGACGAAGATCACCGATCAAGACCGATCCGTATAGGTGGATATTGTTGTGTTGTAGTAGTAGCCCTGGTAGTGGTGGTGGTTGTAAGAAGAGAATGAACGGCAGAGGGTGTGAGGAGGGATAATATTAAATCTCCGCCATCTGGTCGCAGTTCCGGCTTCTTTATGACATATTACTTTATTACTATAATAGAGGGAACATTGAATTATTAATATAAGATTATGAAAGCACATGGTGCACAACAAAAGCTCCAAAAAGGCAGCAAGGAGAAATGTTTTTAGATTATTAGAATAATGATTGCATTTTTTGGGGAAGTGGAGGGAAGGGTAGTTAATAAGGGTGTATTTCGTACGAATTAAATATATATTATGCGATATATCATAAACACAGATTGATTTGATTCAAATCAAACAATATATGGAACAAGAAGTAGTTTCTTGTTATGAGGTCATTTTTGCACCCCTAACTCAATATGTGCCTATATCGTTCTTGTTAAGTCACACTTCAAAGCATATTTGTGTATGCACTTCAAAAATTTTGCCCAATATACAAGAGGTTGCATCTAAAATGCAATTAAAACTTATTCAAACAATACCCAAAAACCGTTAAATTAACTAGTTTACTGAAGTTTCCGATGAGTTGGTCAAGAAAGAATCAATAAGAGAAAACTAAATTATCCCACGTGATGACGTTATTCTTGCAATCGCTAGTTCAATATTTGCTCCTATTCGCCCCCGAGGGCATAATTTAACTGCTTACGCAATATAAAAAAAAAAACAAATTAGTTAATGAGCCTCCAGCTCTGTTCTGACATCGTTTTAACTACAAATTAGACGAGAAATAACTTAAAAATTAACTAACCACTTAGTTTAGAAATTTTCAAAAGATAGCTTAGACAGATATATGTATTTGTAAGAATAGGGAAAATTCAATAAAAGGAACTACATTGACCTCCTTTCTCTGAGGTTGTTTTCGCACTTCCAAGTCAATAGTTACTCTTATCCTACTTGTTAGATTATAAGTTAATAAGAAACAGACTACAATTCGAAAATTATTTAGTTGTCTGAAGCTTTTGAAAGGTAGTTTACAGAGAAAAAAACAATAGCTTTGATTGCTTCTTAAGAGGTCATTTCTGCACCCCTAACTGAACATGCGTTCGTATTTTCATTCTTAGGTCAAAATTTAATGCATATTGCAACAGAAACTGTATCTAAAACACAGAAAATTAGTATCTGACTTTCAACTGAGATCCTTCTTACTTACCTAAAAAAGGCTCTAAAATTAAAGATGGTTCGAATAGCACTTTATAAGGGATAAACTAAGAAAAGAAACAATATTTATCGCTTGTTCTGAGGTCATTCTTGTACCCCCAATTCAATTAGTTCTCTGGAAATTATTCAAAAGGTAGTTCACAAAGGAAAAAAATCAAAGAAAGGGACAATATTTATTCTTTGTTATGAGGTCATTTCTGTGTCCCCAACTTAAAATTAGTATCGACTCTTATTTTTCAGCCATAACTTGGCAATTTTGTACAATATAACAGGAGCTTCATTAATGAAAAACCGAATATCTGCCTCTTTACTGAGGTTCTTCTGATCATCAACTAAGCCAAAAAGAGTTCGCAAAAAATATTAGTTTAGAAGTCTTTGGATGGTAATTCATAAGAGTAAATTATTCTCTAATCTGAGCCACATCTAATATATTACACTGTCAGCTAAACCACCTTTATCCTTACCTCATACCAGAGGTCTAAATGTTCAAAAATAAGACGGTAGACATTTTTTGCTGTACAGTAAGTAAACAGACCAAAACCTCGAAAGATTCATTGATATTAATCCTTAGAAAGCTAAGGTTCTTTTGAGAATTGCTCAAGGGTACTTTAGTGAGGTCAATTTTCGATTTCCCTCCTTACTATTTCTTTGTATCTTTTACTCGTATCGTTTTAGATGACACAACACTGTTGCTTCTAAAATTGTGCTTTAAGCTCAGAAATGATCTTATCCAGGACTCAGAGAGAAATCAAAGGTCATTTCTGTATCTTCAATCAATTTTTTTTCTACTTACTTATTTGTGTTGTCCAGCATGCCACAGATGTATAGACCTCGTACAAGAGGTCCAAAATTAGGACGATAACAATTTTTTCTAGATGCTTGAAGAAAGAGTAAAATCTCGAAAATTCATTGATATTAATCCTCAGAAAAGCAGAAATTAAAGGCTACTCTAAAGTGATTTAGTGAAGTCATTTTTGATCCCTTATCATTTTCACAAATTATTCCTTGTTTTACACAATATTAAATGTGTTGTATTAAAAATTATACTTTAAATTTAATAATGAACCTCTGCTGACCTCAACCAAGCCTTAGGAACAAGGCAACAACAATTTATAAATTTACTCTAGTTACTTAATTCAAGTTTTCAGCCACTATTTAGTATTATTTAATATTACTTAAGACTAGTAATACTGATTCAGCGACTTCAAAATAAATCATGTAAAAAAACGAGCAATCTCTTATTGTAATTCCGCATTTTTATCGTTAGTACTAAGAAACTTGATCGTTTTTAAAAGGGATTGAAACAGGGGTTTGTTTATAATAAACATTAGAAACCACCCCATAAGTTTACATAAGGGTGATCGGTATTATAACGAGTATTAAAAATACCAACCACTTGGAATTTTAATAATCTTTAAAACAACATTAATATTTAATTAAGATGAATTCATCCCTTATCAATCAATTCATCTTTTATCAATAAATACGAAGGTAATTTGATCTATTCATGTTTCATGTCCATTAATTTATTGGTGAATATTTACAACATCCCCTTGTATTCAATTGTATATGTATGGGGGTGGTTTTGATCCATTTATTGTAACCGGATATTCGTGAAAGTCCGTGCCAAATATTTACAGATACTTTGAGGGTGGTGGTGGAGTTTTTTCTTCTTAGAAACATATGTTGGTAAATATTTGCAATGTTGTTACTTTAATCGGGATGATATTTCAGGAATTCTTTTCAGTTAAAGTATGGCCAACAAGGGGGTTAATAATGATGATGATTAGAGGTGATTGAATGGTAAACTACCCCCGGATTTAAACGTTCTTTTTTCTATCGATATTCACCCATTCATTTGGCAAATAATAAAAAATAATTGATACAAATTTAACAAGCGTATCATTATCGGTTGGTGGAATGATCGATTGCTTTATACAACTTTTTTTTCACAGCCTATCTTTCATTATTTTCATGATTTTTCATAGTCATTTCTATAGTTGAAGATCAATAAGTCATTGTGGAATTTTATTGTTAGAAATTGTAAATGACAATTGTTACACTATATATAGAATGACAAATCATTTTCTATTTGGATGGTTGGTATTAAGAAGAGGGTGCTATTTTTTCTCTACATCTCTCTCTGTTCCATAGGGGTGTTATTTTTTTGATTGATGAAATATTTTCATTTGACAATTTTGCACAATTTGCAACACATTAAGAGGATCGGGTAGTTTTCTGTCAGCCGTACGGAACGAATTTCTAACGAAAAAATGTAAAAAATCTCCCGTTACAATCTAGACGCAGTGCTCAAAATATATGTGAAAACTGAGAAAATCCGCATTAATTTTGAAACGAGTCTGATATTTTTCTGAGAGAACCAGAAAATTCTCAAATTTTCAAGCTGGTTCTCCATACCACGTTTGAGTTACATTTTGAACAGATTTTACACATTTGTGACACTCTGAGATCTACTCAGATGCAAAATTTGCTACTATTTGTGAATTTTATACTTCCAATAAAATATTCGATACTGATTATGTATAAACTACAGTTTTGATTCTAGAACCACTGGACTCAGATTTCACTGAGCCATTTTACTTAATTTTTATTCTTTCTTCAAGACTACTAAATAAGATTTTGTAAATTTTACGCTTTATCTTTTGCAAAATTTGAATGACATTAAAAAGATTAAATTTTCATTATTTAATGAACTGAGCTGAGATTTTACTGAGTTAAATTGCAGGTTTTTTCTTCGTTCATTGAGGGTTTCAGATAAACTCGGGTATATTTTAAAATTTGGCATAAGTTTTCGATTTGAAATCTTTACCTCGGCCCTGATTTCTATGTTTTTGGCTAAGATACTGAACAATTGGGCATTTATGCTTTCTACAAATATCTCTTACAAATCAGCTTACATTCGTCTAATTGAAGTGTAAATAAAATGGCTGAGAAATAGGAGTTAATTGTGTTTTATAGTGATTTTAATCTAACGTTTCAGTCAAATTGTCTTCTTTTGTGTCATGGGTGTGTCGAAATTGTGTTAAATGCTGTTCAACTACTCAATGAAGAAAGTGTAGCATTGACTATCGATAGAATTAAGAATTTTTTTCATCATGATTATGATCTTGTACAATTAAAACCTATAAATTGATTTAAATTGGTATATAAATGTAACTAAAATTACTACTCATATGCCTAAAAATGCTTAAAAATATGGAAAAATTAGCGTATTAATTGTTCACATTCTTTGAGATTTTTCCATTTCTATCATTAGAAATTTGAGTTTGAAATTTCAACAGGATTGTCATCTTCGACGTCATAGATGTATTGTGACTGTCTTAAATGATCTTCAATTATTAAACGAAAAAAGTGTAGCATGGCTTATTGTTAAATTCACATGCATACAAATACTTAAAAAGGAGTTAAACGTTACATTACTATACTGATGTCAATAAAATTGTCTTCTTCAACGTCATAGGTGTTCCAAAATTATTTTAAATGTTGTTCAAGTACTCAATGAAAAAGTGTAAAATTATTTTAAATGTTGTTCAAGTACTCAATGAAAAAGTGTAGCATAGCCTATTGATGAAATTAAGTTACAAGTTGGCTTGAATTTGTAATATATTTGTAAATTATTAAGAAATAAGAGATTCTTTACATGCTTAAAAATGCTTGGAAAAGAGATAAAGATAAAATAGAAACGTAAGTCATTGCCATTTTAATAAAAAAATGTCTTCATTGCTTAAATTGCGCCTTTCAATTAGTGAAAAAAGTGTAACATTGTAAACATTAACTTCTGCCAATTGGCTTCGATTTGCATATAAATGAAATTAAAGTGGTTCAGAAATAAGAGCCTCACAACATGCTTAATAAATATCGAATGTAAGTTTATTATTATCGTTATAAATAGTTCTAGGTTTCAATTAAATGCTGTTCAATTGTTAATTGAAAGATTGTAACATAGCGTACTGATTTTGTACAATTAGTTTCACGTGTAAAGTTAATTAAAGTGTAATTAAACTGGCTTAGAAATAAGAGCTTTTACACATGCTTAAGAATGCTTCAAAAACAGTAAAATGTATGATTTCAGTCGTTAGAATACACTGAAGTTTCAGATTTCAGTAAAACTGTCTCCTTCGAAGTGATGATGTTTAGTTACTTAATAAGAAAAGTGTAGCATTACATGCTGATGAAAGTAAGATATTATCTTAATCTTCTTGATAATGGTGATTTATAAAATTGCCATTTATAAACCTCTGTAATTGTCTGGATCATATATAGGAGCTCCTTTAAATGTTAAAAAATGCTTAAGTAGAAGTTTAATGTTTCCAAAGAGTTGAATAATTCGTTAAGTTATTTCTTTTTTAATATCTGTACAAGCATTTTTATTTGTTTTTTTGTGCCTTGAATGTGAATTTAAGACCGAAATCTTTAGTTTGGAGAGCGTGAACAAGTAGTGAAGATATAAGCTGTCAACATCTGGTGTTATTTGACAACGATAGAGCACTATCGTTGCCATCTTATGCCTTTCATCGATCCAATTCATTGTTGAATTATATGAAATCGTCTCAGATTGTGCCCTCTAACACTTCACTACCACCACCCCTATATGTGAATCTTGAGCCATATTTTCATACATTTTTTACCACAAATGCAAACTAAGTAGAGACAACAATAATGATATGAAAACGACTCGATTCTATTTTATTTTAAAAATCTTTGAAATGGGGGTTGATGGTGGTTGGTGGTGGTGACCGCTTAAATACAGCAACTCCTCCAACTAAACTAAACAGTAGTGTTCAACTCATAAAAATGAAATAAAAGCAAATATATAAGTTGAACAGAGTAGAACATTTTGATAAAAGGCGGCACCCGGTTTCGCTTATAATCTATTTTCATTGGTTCCGGATCCACCCCCACTTTGTTTGATATACCCCCTTGAAGTTTGCAGTAAATCAATGATTTTTTATTATTCGCTGGAAAGTAATTCACTTGCCTTTCCAACGAAGAGGATAACCCTACCACCACCACTACCACCACTAAGCGATAATAATAATAGGGATGATGATAATAATAATAATATTAAAGGGGTGGTTTCGGTATTTTTCCAACGTTAATCACCGTTGGCTTAATAATAAAAGAAAATTGAAGGAAAAAATTGCAAATTAGACAATAGTTCAATATCTCCGGACATTGAGGTTAGGTGATTAATTGACATTTAGCGGCGCCATTTTACCGGTATCAAGGTCATTCAAACTATCCATTTTTGTAATATTTGCAAAAACCACCCCTTGAAGCGAGTGGTAGTGACGGCTGTCGTTCATGATGATGATAATACCAACAATTTCCTTGTTGTTGTACCATTTCCGGCCGTTTATATACACACATATATATTTATATTGAAACATTTATTGGAGGGGTTGAAACGAAAATCAACCCCAGATTGTCCGTCAATTACAACAATTAATAAATGAAAAATTTCACAATTTCCACCATTATTTAATTGTAACGTCAATCAAATTAATCGGAAACTCGCTGCTTTTTCCCCTAAAAAAAAAATAAATAAAACGGTTTAATTTCCATATAGTGGGGTGAGAAGTTGCGCGGAACAGAGACCAGAAACAAGGGGCGAGATAGATAGATAGATTCGGAATAAAAGGGGGTGCAAAATGTATAGCTGGGAAAACGTACAGAGATTATAAAACATGAATTTAAGGCCGGCCAGTACAATAAAATAAAGATAAAGAAAGGACCCACCCCTTGACGTGTTAAGCACCTCCTACTATTTTGTGTGAGTGAACTTCAAGGGTGGCTTTTCGTCAAATATTATATCAGTTTATATTTAGTAGTGTGCGCAAAGAGTAACCGTTCGTTTTCATTCAATACAAACCGATAAAATACGATAAATAAAACAACCCTTGTGCGGTGGTTAGTTTTTTTATATATAAAAAAATAAAATAGAAAACATGTTGGGGTAGTTTTTGGGAAATTTAAAGCAATTTAAAGAGATTTCCGGAAATGTATCAAAAAATGTTGAAAAACTTTGCCAATTCTAGTAATAACAATAATAATAACAATAGTAATAATAATAGTAATAATAGTAGTAATATTAATAATACAAGTCCGTTTTCAATGGAAAATCTGTTGAATTCTGGGAAATTATCACCGGAAAATTTGGAAATTGGCCTGAATGATAGTCGGGATGTTAAACTGAAGAGCCAATTGAGTCCAACAACTGACACTACAACAACACATAGTGAAACTGAAAGTGACCGCTTAAGTCCTACACTTAATAATAATAATAACAATAATAATAATGAGGAGGTATTATTGAGATTTAATGGCTGCCTGAAAAATCGTATTTGTTCAAATTGTGGACGTTTAGATTGTAATTTCTTTCAGTGTCGCTTAAATAGTGATAGTGTTAATATAATTAAAGACACTAAGCCTGTACTTAAGTTTAGTGTTAGTGCGATATTAGGGGATGAACATCAACATAATAATAATCACAATAATAATAATAATAATCATCATCATCAACAACAACGGAATGGAACAATTAATGGTAATATAGTTGTAACTTAATCGAAAAAGTGAGGTTATAAATGGCGGCCAATAACCGCCGCCATTACTCTAGGTATCAAGGTCACAAAATCCGCTCTCTATTTGTTTTTTATTTTGTTATATTGTTAACCACTAAATTCCCCTCTAATATTGAATAACACAGCCTACTTTTGTGTTTAGTCCTAACAATACAACAACGAGATTGATGTTTGGACAATCTGTATAATAAAAGGGATGTTTTTACAAGGTGTCTATAGAGATACAAATTGGGGTTGTTTTTCTTTTTAGATAATAAATAAAACTAAAAAAAATATTTCGATCGACTTAATCGCTTAGAATAATAAAAATTCAATGTATACAGTTAATAGTTGTAGAAAGGGGCGATTATTTATCGACAATAATAATAATAATAATAATAATAGTTGAAAGTGGAGGGTAGAATAACAAGAAAAAACGCAACGGAACGCCCCTGGTTCCAACAAAATAGTAACAAAAATACAGATACAGAGTGGCTGAAAAAGGACTATCTTTGATCCACCTGGTTACAGTTGCAAACGTTAACAATAATAGTAATAATAATTGGGGGTTGATCGGGTGGTGGTAATTTAAACTTTATTAAACTTCGACTAGATTCAATTTTCTCTCACTTATTATTATCAAATGTGATTAATTGGAAGGTAAAGGGATTGATTAATTGAGAACAATTTTCAGTTTTCTGTTTGTTATCCGAGAATTTAATCTCACGTTTCAGGCCTGAAATCGGCTTTTATGTACTGTGAATTGTGGGAAATTTCAGTAATTCTGGAGATTTCATTAATTTGAGCCGTTGACGTACATTTCTATAAGCGTTTGTGGTTATTGAAAATTTTCAGTTGTGATAATTATGCAACTCCATTGTAAAGGCGCACAGCTTTCAGGCTTGTGATTAACTTTCTAATTCGGTTAATTGTGGAAAATTTCTGTAACTAATGTAACTAATTACTGAAAATTTTCAAGTCCGATAATTGTGAAAATGCAGTTGTTAGATTTTCAGTAAGTTTAGAAATTTTATTGACTTCAGTTGCTGTAAATCTCTAATTACTAAAGATTTTTAGTTGCAATAACTGTGATAAAGTTCACATTTTTCAGACATATAATTAGTCTATTTATTCCCATAATTGTGAAAATTTTCAGTAGTTCGGAATCTCTACAGTTCATTGATTTTACCTATGGCAAGTCCCCAATTACAGAGAATGTTCGATTCGGATAAGGGTGAAAATATACTGAAAAAGTTCAAGTTTTTCAGGCCTGCAATCAACTTTCTTATCCTATTATTTGTGGAAAATTTCAGTAATTCTAGAGATTTCAATGAATTTAACCGTGGTGAATCTCCAATTAGGTACTAAAAGTTTTCAGTTCAAATTGTGAGAATATACTGAAAAAGCTCAAATTCATTTCGGTCTTGCAATCAACTATCTTATTTTGCCAACTATCGAAAATTTCAGTAATTTTAAAATTTTCATTTATTTCAGCAATGAGAAACCTTCAATTACTAAATTTTAACTGTTCCCATTGTGAAAAATTACCGGAAAAGCTCATTTAAAATGCACCAAATGAGATTCTCTAAGGTTAGAAATAATATTCATGCATTTCCTGAAAATTTCATAAGAATACTGGCGCTTCAGACAAATTTCAGTAAATCTCAAATTCCATAAATATATATTTCTTATAAGAAATTGTAAATTAACTCGCTTACTGAAAAATGTGCATTTATTCTAAGGGTGACAATTCACTGAAAAAACTCACATTTTCCAATTCGATTGTAGAAAAGCTCTAGAAATGTCAATGATTTTATCAGTAATAAACTTCTATTTCACTTTGATCAATTTTCATGAAAGCTTCACAAAGTACTGAAATATTCTCTCGTAAAAAACATATCTAGTTGCTGAAAAATTTGCAATTGCAATAATTGTAACAACTTTCTAAATTGGAGAGCAGTCACAGCTTTCAGACCTTTGGTAATAATTGTGACAATCTACTGAAAAAACTCACATTTTATCTCTAATATTAAATGTTATAAAGTTTAAGAAAGTTAGTTTTCAGGCCTCTAGTTACTGGTGGAAAACTTCTGGTAATTTCAACCAATATTCCAGTGATAAGGCACCATTTCGATTCGTTAAATTTTCATGAAAGCTAAAACAAGTGCTGAATTATTCTCTTGTAAACAACCTATGTAGCTTCAATAATCATGAAAATCCATTGAAAAAGCTTGCCTCGCGTCTATCAAATAAAATTATGTAAAGCTTAAATTAATTACAGCTTTCATCAGACTTTTAATCAACCATTAAACTTTTCAGTCATGCTATCCTTTCAGCATTACTTCAGCACTACTCCAGTTTGTCAGATTTATAACATATTCAGATCTGAAATTTCTAATATCTCTTGTAATTTCACGTTTCTTTTGTTACTGAAATATTAATACAAAATTGAACCAAATTCAATTTTTGAATGTCTAAAAGCAGTTTTGATATGTACTGATTGAAAATTATCAAATTTTTTAGAAATGAAAGTTAAATTTCCTGAAAATGAAAGATGTGTGTCGATTTTAGCTGAAATTATTGCTTAAAGCTATTACTTTTATATTTGTAAGGTCTATATTAAAATCCTGAAATATCGCCGGCAATACCCTGAAAACGACATAATATAAGACAACATACTCTGAAAAGTATTTACTACTGAAACTGCAAATTTAGACAGTTTCAGTATCAACCCGAGTTTAAAGATGAGCTGAAAAACTGATTGAAACGTCCAACTATAAATCAATATCTCTTATAAACTGGTCGAAATCGACTCGTTGAAAGCTCTGAAACTTGATAGATTACAGTTTAGGAAACGTATATTGAAAATATAATGTACTGAAAAACTGTTGTTAGAAATTTGATAAAATTCAATAATTTTCAGAAATTTTTCATGATAAATCAAATTAAAATTAACTACAAATTATGTCAGAACAAGCTGTTTTTTTTTCTCGGTCTTCTTCCCTCCACTTTCCATCTCTATTACAACAACAAATGTCCACATTTATCGTTCCGCTTTGTCTTTCTAACGTATCCAACTATTTTATACCAAGGGGTTGATTTGAGCTGTAGCGTCATCTGGCACGGCACTTAGCTCTCTACACAATCGTGTTCACTATCTCGCTCTTATAATCGAAAAAGCCGCTGCTTCTAAGGGTTTTAAGGCTGAAAATCGTCGACTATGTTGGGGTAAAGAGCGGGCGGCCAGGGCAGACGGTATGGGTCCTGTCGAAAAAACATGCCGCGCATTTACACGTATTAATTCAAACGGCGCATTCCGAATGCTAAAATCTAAAACCAACCCCCGCACATTTTCAGGACGAATAAATTGACTCCTATGAGACGTGTGTGCGAGTATTTCTATCGGCTGTTCTTTGCCGATGTCAGATTCCTGAATCCATAGTATTTACGAGCCAAAAGCTGAAAATATCTTTTTTTTTTCGTTGTTTTAACAACCCTCGCTATAAGGGGTGGGTCATTCTATTATGTCAATTTAAACAAAATAGTATATTGTTGCATCTTTAGATTTTATGGCAATAGATAGGGGTAGTTTTATAAGATGACTTATAGTCTAATATTTACAGTTTTCCACTTGTTTCGATTTTTTCAGGAAATTTTAAATTTTGCAATGCTTAAATGGAAATTTCAGTCGAAAACTGTCATCAATAGAAAGTTACAATTTTAAATCTGAATAACTGAAATAACACATTTCTTATCAGATTTTCGTCTTGCTGAAATTAATGTTCAATTTCAGATAATTCTGAAATTCTAATCATTTTATTATTTTGTACAGAAGGAGTGGGGATAAAACTATACACGCATGTTTTATGTTTAACTTCAATATTTTTCGGTTACTGACATTTTTCAGTTTCTTTTATTTCTTCCTCCTGAAAAGATACCTACATTCAATCACTAAACTCGCTGTTAATATAAAATGTAGAAGGTTTAGCAACCCACTTTTTAGTTCAAATGTCACAATTAACCTCAAATTAAACAATTTTCCAATTAAAAAGTGCAGAGACAATATTTATCTGTATTTTTCATTTTTTATGTAGAATTTTCTGAAATTACTAAAAAAATATGTAAAATATTCAATTCTAACCTCAATTCTATGCGTTCTATGCGTTTATTTATAAAGGAATTAAATCGCCAAAGATGACTTTATGTAAGGCCTTTTAAGACAATGAAACTGAAAATTCTGAGTTACTGAAAAATTATTGGAGGTGAGTATCGGATATGGATTTTTTTCTTTATGCATCTTAATAAAAAAGTGTGGTGCTTTAATCAAATTGAGAAAGTTATTATGGTTTGAAAATTGTCTGAAATTAAAGGTCAATTTCAGCTAAACGCTGAAAAATAATTAGATGCTATGATTGTTTTCAGGAACGAAAGTATTTATATTATTAATGTCCTTTTTTTACTTTGAATGTTATGGTGCAGCAAATATAAATTTTTCAAATTAAACCATGTAAAATCTAAAATTTCCTGAAAAATAAAAATTTCTGAAAAACTGTAAATGTTGAACTGTAAATCATATAATCTAATTGCCCTTAAAATTGACCACAGATTTAGGGTATACAATAAAAATATGCAATTTTGTGCAAAATGATAAAGTAGGGTGTACTACCCCATACATGGAGGATTGTTAGAATAGCATATATATTTTCTAATTGTAGTTCAGGGGGTAAAACAGATATCAATCTAATCAATTAGTATTTTTTAGAATTTTAATAGACCATTTTCTAGGCTGCCTCATATACAAAATATTCCGTAACTATTGCACATAATTTTAGGGGTAGATTCCTATAACAATAGAACTTGTAATCTTTTGTTCCAGAATGCACCAATAATTAGTAACTAATTAACTTGAGTAGTCAGTCTAATGCACGCTTTTGTGAAGAAAACAGAGAAGATATTGAGGGTTAAAAGAAGCAGACCAATCACCAAATTGTCGCGAAAACTGTTCAAAATGATTGGTGTATCTTAAAATTTCATCCCTTACTTATACTTCATTATTATGGAATATCTTGTACATATTTTGTATAAATATTGCACGGGTAATTTGCTGTTTCAGGTGAAAAGATAAGCCAGAACTTTTTGTTTTAAAATTTCATCCCTTATTTACTTTCAAATTTATGTACGATATTTAGATAACATTCTCTATTTGTATAATTTATGCGAACATAGGCCATTGGCTAGATATTTTGAATGAAAATTACACTCTTATGAGACACCCTGTATATTTTTCGTCTTATTTTTAGCATTTCATTTCTTGCTTATCTCTAAATTTATGGGCAATTCTTATGGGACTCTCTATATATATTTTGTCGTAGAATTTCATCTCTTATCTTTATATATTTTGGATCAAAATTTAATTTGCTAACTACCCTTAAATTTACTTATGATACCTATAGGACACTTTTTAGATATTTAGAATGAACATTACCTTTGTGTCTTAAAATTTCTGTCTACCTCTAAATTTATGTGCGATTTTTGTGGGAAATTCTGTTTATATTTCAATAAACGTTGCTCTTTTTGTGTTAGATTTTCTTTGCTTATCTGCCGCTAAATTTCCGAGTAGCATTTATGAGATACCATGTATGTAATTCATCTTAGAATTTCATCCCCTATTTACATCTAAATTTACGTGCGGTATTTATGAGACACCCATATGTATAGTTTGAGAATGTCATTACTTACCTGCCCTTGAATTTATTGTGCAATATTTCTGGAACACCGTGTACATATTTCGGATGAACATTGCCAGTGTAAATTGGACACTTGAAAGCATCCAAGTTGGAGAGTTGCCCTGGCAACATCCACAGGGCGTACTTGTTAGAGAGGTGGTGAAGTGTGTGACGTTATTTCTGCCTCTAGTAATCTTGCTATAGGATAAAATTTCACACTTTACCACTTACAACTACCCTTGAAATTCATTTTATTTGATCAAAAAATAATTTTTTTCGTCTATTATAGAAAATCTTCTACAAGTTGCACCCCCAAGTCTACTCGGCTTCTCCTACCTCAACAATCACACATCAATAGCAAAACCAGTAGCCAGTCGGCCGCATTTCAATCCACATTTATTATTAGCACATTGCCGGCCGCAACCCTATCTAACAGGTAATTTTAAAAAAATACACCCCCATCCCTTGAAAATTGTGTGTGGACAATAATTGTGATGTTTCATTGTGTTTTTGGAGGGTAGTTTCAACACCCGTTTCCGGTACACAATCAGCCGTATTCCCATTGCCTGGTACATTTCCATGGGCGCACAGTGGCCGTGGTAAGCCCCGGCGTGGTATGATGCGGCGTGCCGTTTTCAGTGATTTACAGCGCAAAGGGCTGGAGCGGCGCTTTCAAATACAGAAATACATCAGCAAACCGGATCGAAAGAAATTGGCGGAGAAATTGGGCCTTAAAGACAGTCAAGTGAGTATTTATACAAAGATATCAAAAAATAGGGTGGAGGGTAGTTTATTCACTTTTAAATTGTTTGTGTGTATGCATGTGTGTGTGCCCGCGCGGGGGTGAGTGAGTGTGTCTACTATCAAAAACATATGTTGCCGATCTAACACAGTGGTTATAATAGTGATTTGGAGTGGTGCTGGATAGATGGATCAGCTACTAGATTACGTTTGTATGTGATAGTTTGACTGGGGATGTAGAGGGAAAAATTCTAAGGGTAGTCCTTCTGAGGGGGTCCAAATGTAAAAGACAGGAATAAAGTGGTGGAAACTATTACAATCTTTCTATATAGAAATCATCAATCATCCATTTAACAAATGCTTGAAATATTATTAAATCTGTAATAGACATTTCGTTTTGTCCTATATGGAAATTTAGAGGGATGAATTTTATAATAACTTAGCCAAATTTAGAATCTTACTTGTAACGAATAATGAGTAATATTGACTCATTGAGCGTTAAACAATACTCACATTTTGAATAATCAATCTAATTATAAAAACACTCCTATATTTTGCCACCAAATTCATACACCAAATACATGACTTTTTGAACTAAGTAAATATGACTCACTGAGTCACACTCCTATTTCTAAGATGTATTCGAATAAATAAACATATTAGAAATTTCGTTAGGAACCCGAAACGCCATCCTTATCGAAAGCAAAATATTTGTAAGATGCGATGATTCACACTAGCTCACTGAGGAATGCTAAGTCTGAGGAATCGAGTCAAGAATAGACGAGCACCACTTCTAATACTTCCACTACTTTTACAATAAAATCAATTATACAATTGATCAAACTGCCTTTAATGAGCAGCTATAGCTCATTGAGTCTAGAATTCTGTCATACTTTTGAAATATGCAAAATCACGAAGTTTTGATTAAATAATGAGCAATTTGATACAATGCTAGAGCCGTATTTGATAAGGTCATAGTCATAAGATTGCATTATTGAATTTAGTGATGGTGATTCTTCAATTAAACATTACTAGAAGTAAATGCTCATCTATTTCTTTTACTTTTAATGTTGAATACTCATTAAGATCTTCTGCTTGCTCAATTCTGATATAAAAAATTTTAATATTTCTACACAATATGCAGATTTTTAAACGAGTAATAGGAAGTGCTCATTTCTAATTCAATTCTAGATCTATCTTCAAATAATACTCATGTACTTCTACATAGAGGAATTGAGTAATATTGACTCTTTAACTACAAATTATAAGCAAATAAAAAAATGCTCGTGATTTTTTTTTCAATATACTGAGCTGTCTTTGCTCATTTATATAAAACTAAAGAATCTAAGGAGTTGCTCATCTGAGAAACTACCTAAGCATACCTTTGATACAGCTTTTGCTCAAATTACTAATTTGTACAATTACTAAATTGCACAATACAAGGTATTTAACTATTTTCTCTTAACTAATGAATTAATGCTCATTTATTTGCAAATAAAATATGAAAAATGTTACAATCTCAAGCCTGAACACCAGCATGTTTCGGCCACCATTGGTGTTACTCAATAAGTACAATTTTATTTACAAATAATTCACCTCAAGATTAAAGTTTTTGCTCAATTTCACATTTTGCATCTTCCTAAAAATTGCATAAATGTAAGCATTATTGCTCTAAAAATGAATTGTAAGTTGATTGAGCATTTTTTACATTTATGTAAACTTAGTAAATTGATTTGTTTTCAATAACATTTTCATTGTAATTTTAGTGAAATCTGTAAGCAAAAGCTTATAAAAGGGTTTCGTGTAAGACTTTCTAAGACAAGTCGTAAATTTTAAGCAATGCTCTTAAATGCTCATTATAAGTAGGTGAGAGTATGCTCTAACTTTTTCATTGGTCAAGGGATGGTTTTCTGTTAATTTGGAAAATTTATAAGCATAATTTCTATGCTTATGATTATTGAGTTGATCTCTGTTTGTCTGAAACTAAGCTACCTGAACTGATTATGATCACTGAGCTGTTTAAAGGCTTTTCTGAGACAATTAATATTGCAAATTCTAATTAATGGCACAAAAAGATGAGAATATACTCTAATTTCATTTTTAATGCTAAAGTTTCATTGAGCAACGGATTGTTTACTATCAGTTTGAAAAATCTTTAAGTGCGGTTTCTATATTTATAAAACTGATTACAGAGCTGTCTCAGATTTTTTCCAGGACAATCTAATCTTTGCAACACTTTTAAATGCTCATTACAATCAAATGAGAGTATGTTCAAATTTTGGCATTTTTAATACTAAATTTTCCCTGATTTTCAGTCAATTTGGAAAATCTGTAAGATAATTTCTATGCTTATTCTAAGCAATGTTACACTCTCCGATACTCGTTACAAGCAGACGAAGACATAATTTTGTCATTTTTAATGGCGAATGCTATAAGCATATTTTCTATGCTTATGGAACTGATTATTGAGCTGTCCGATGCCTTTCCTAAGACAATGAAAATTGTAAATTCTGAGCAATATTACTCTTTTAAATGCCCATTACAAACACATGATAACACACTCTAATCTTGTCACGTTTAATGTCGAATTCTCCTTGATTAAGGGGTGGTTTTCTTCTTAATTATCATTTCCCTCAGAATTTCTTTTTATACTAATTGTAGTCTATTATCGTTCTATTTGAGATACAACCAACACAACCTACCATCATTATAATTAAGTCAAAAATGCTACCACCCTTGCATCTAAAACAATCACAATCGTAATTAAAATCTATCAAATTGTCAGATAATTTAGAGAGGGTGGATTTAGAAAATCATCTACACATCTATGTACACAATACACACAATTATACAAAACAACCCTGTTTGTATATATTGCCTCTGTTTCAATCTAATACGGCTCTCTTTCTAACAACTCACCACAATGAGAGAAATTCCATATAGAAAGGGGTGTAATTTAATTCATTCTATTCTATTATATATAGCATTTCTATACATATACATGTATATAGATAGATATATGTGTACTTTTATTGTTGATTATATAAAAGATATATGAATGTTGAATATGTAATGGTGATATGAGTTTTCAGAGGGTTGTTTTATAAGGCGGACCTTAGCTGAAGATTATATAAGAAATTTAACCAATAGAAAACGTCGTATCCCCACTACAGTTTCAAATAATGGACTTGTATATGTTTGTGAATGTTGCTATAACGGTTCTCTTTCTCTCTCTCACACATACACACATCTTTGCAAAATTGAAAATCATCCCTTAAATACGGGGTGGTTGTGATAATAGTAGTAGTAGTGGTGGTGGTGATAATTGCATTGACAATCAAACTGTTACTGTTTTAATTGATCCTTTTATCAAATTTCAATCGATGTTGAATTAATTTTCAACCCTCAATTATGATTTAAAATAATCCAGAAATTATAAATAAACATTTCTTTAAAGTTAAACGTTTTGTTATTTTTATCATAGTTGGCTGTGCTTTTGGGACGACGGAGTATCGTCACTTGTTTCAGACACTTAAAAAATGTATTGATAAATAAATTAATATAGTGACGTACGAAATAAGTTACGACATTACGAAACTAAAGTACAGCCAATTGAGAAGCGAAATACTGTTGTACACCCTTTCGAATGTACGGTTTGTGTTGATTTTTTAGGTCAATTTGACAGATTTTGAAGTTAAATGTCCAGTGTAAAGTTGCTGATAAGCCTCTCTATGAAAGTGTGAAAAAATTCTTTTCCACATCGGTTTCTTTAACAATTAATTTTCGTACTTAATGCCTCAGAAAATTGTTGTAATCGATGTCTATATTTTGGATTTTTTGAGTCAAGTTCTCAGGGATAAGCGCAGTGAACCTGGAAATGGTGGGAAAATTGAAATAGTACGTGTCAGATGGAACGTTCTGTATATATGCAGTGTATTTCTGTATTGCTCATTTACCCTACAATTGGCCATTGCTTGGTTTTGTAATGTCGTAGCTTCATTCATACTCTACCAAATTTGACATTTGTTCAAGACTTGCTAGATTTTTTAGCATTTTGTTAAATTAGTGTCCTGTAACGATAAATGATGGTCCGTAATGTAGTATACACACAGAATTTTTGTACTGCTAATTTACTTCATAGTTGGCCATGATGTAGTTACGTAATGTCGTAGCTTTATCCATACTTTACCAAATTTGACATTTGTTCAAAGCCTGCTAGATTTCCTAGCACTTGTTACATTATAGCACTGTGTATACACAACGAATTTTGGCCATGAGTTAGTTAAGTATTGTCGTAGATTGCTTCATGTTCTATTAAATTTGACACTCTCAAGTACTACGTTTTAAACGCTTAGCAAACTGCGAGTTAAAATACACCCCGATTAAAATATAAAAATTTGTTAAATAGTGGGATAATTAAGGGGTGGATGTCGCCTTGTATGTTTAAATTGCACCACTTTAGAGGGTTATTCACACATAACCACCCCTAACAAAGACACACAAACACACACATACAAATTCATATCTGATCTGTTTTCTATGCAAATGAATTCTAATTACCCAACGGCTGTCACTGACTCTAATTCGCTGTTAAATCGACAATAATACCAACCAAAACAAAGACAACAATCTTATCATATAATCTGATGAGATTTAATTTTAAATTAACCCCTATTTATTAATTAAAGGGATGAATTTTGTGTTGTTGTTTAAAATAAAAAATTCTTCAAGTATTGTTTTGTTCTTTTCGTGTTGTGTTGTTTGATTTGCAGGTGAAAATCTGGTTCCAGAATCGTCGTATGAAATGGCGCAATTCAAAAGAGCGCGAATTATTAGCAGCAGGTGGTTCACGTGAACAGACATTACCAAATAAAAACAATCCACATCCGGATTTGAGTGATGCCGATGGTGATAAGCCGAAATTGGATTTGACTGATGTTCAAGACATATCGCCGGCTAGTTCGCCGATTGATCAACGTCTGCATCGACAACAACAACAAAATCAACATCAACAACAGAGGGAGGTTAATGGGGGTGGTGGTCGAAACACCCCCCAAAATTATCACATCTACGATGGTATGGATTATGAGAGCTCCAATGATAGTGATGAAGAAATCAATGTCACTTGATCTCATTAAAAAAACAAATAAAATAGTAAAAACAAAAGAATTCCTAATTTCCCAACAATTTTGATTGATTACAATCTGACACAATCAACATTTCCATAATTCGCATTAGTGTTATCAATTTGTCTTTTGTTTATCATCATTATTATTGCCATCATCACTATTGAGTAATTATCAAGAAAGTCTGTACATAAAAAACGATATGTATGTAAAAAGATTAAATATAAGGTTATCAAAAAATAGAGTGACTTTGTTAATTTATAATAATCCAAATTTACTTTGCTAAAATTATAAACTAAATATTGGTTAATTTACGGCGACATCTCTACTTGGTGAATTAAAACAATGAACCCCAAATAACCCCAATGAACAATAACCCCATAAAAAGGCTGATGAGATAAAGTGTCTTTGTTAATTTATAATAATCGAAATTTGTCTTGTCCATATTAAAAATTACATAGAAAAAAAAGCGAGAGCTAGAGAGAGAGAGAGAGAGAGAGAGGAGAGAAAAGAGAGAAAGATATGAATTCACAGCGACATCTCGACCCGGTGAGTAAAACAAAGGCTACTGTAATTTTAATTTCATAGCAGCGACCTCTACAATAATCTAACCAGAAATTAGGTTAAATTCAAGTAAGACAGCCCATTAGAGACATCTAGTATCGAAATGGAAGTCTTACTATTACAGTTAACACTCAGCTGACTGGGCTTTGTGCAGCGACCCCTACGATTTCCACCGCACAAATTTGCGATAGGTTACTCAAGAATTACCTCGCAAAGACAGTAAATTTTAAACACTTTTTAACTTCCCGACCGAAGGGTAGGGAAGTTATTAGTTTCGGACCAAAATTTCGAATTCGAGATTTCACCAGATCTTTACGTTTTGAGGTCCCCTGAACACGTTTTTGAAGTTTTTAGCTTGATGTCCGTGTGTGTGTGTGTGTGTGTGTGTGTGTATGTATGTGAGTCTGTCGTTTCTCCAACGATTACTCAAAAACGGTTTAACCGATTGAGTTCAAATTTGGTCAGCACAAACTATTTGGTGGCCGCTCGAGTTGATTAATTTTTGGTGCCAATCGGACCACGGGGGTGGAAGGGGGAGGGGGTTGATTGAAAAAAATTTAAGATAACATATTAATTTGATATCACCAATCGAAAGGGCATGTGCTTTTATGTCTAAAACGATACCCATCATGTGCGATGTTCTTTTCTTTTTTTAAATAAGGGCACAAAATTGGCAAAATAGTCTAGTCAACCAATTCAAATTTGCCGCCTTCTATCAGGGATCGGTTGCCATAGAAAAGAGTTGTTGTTCACGATTCAATTGCGAAATTTTGAAATGACAGTTCAGAAGGTTATCCAACATAATTTTTAAAGCGTAGCAAAATTTATAACGGTAGTTTATAAAGACAGAATTATATCTACTGTTGGTATCACTGGAGGCATAAAATCCTATGCGTTTGTTTACATTCTTCTGTCATTTTTGAAACATAACCTCAGAATATTTGTTTTCAAGCGGTTTTTTGAGCGGGTTTTGTGTTTCGGTTAGCGCTTTTTTAATAAATAAATGTTTTAAAATAATATAAATTTTGATTTCTCCTAAAAAAGAAATGTATATTCCCTCGACAATTCAATCTATATGATTTGAATTTTTCCATGTTTTTGTTGGGACTACCGTACTACTTTTTATTCCGCGCTCAAATGACAGTTCTGTCGTTCTGTCAAAATTTCGCAATTGAATTGTGAATCGAATTGTAAGAAAGTCGAACTGAAAAGTCTGTGTGTGGAATCACCGATTAGTGAACAGAGTTTTTGTTGACGAGATGCTGGTTCCTCATTGAATTTTTCGGTGGTTGTGAGATAGCCACGGTTCTCGATTCCCGATTTTGATTTTTATAGTAAGTTAGTTTTTTTTTTTAATAAAGTATCTCTAATAGAAAAAATAGTATACAAAACTCGTGCTACGGTACTCGTTTTTTTAAAAACTCGGACTCGTGTCGGGGAAGTTATTAGGCCGGTTCATAGATTCGGCCCCTTTCAAATTTTTCATTTTTAATGTAAGATAATAGCGAATTGATAGTAAAAACTACAAAACCATTGTCCAAGTGTAAACAATAGACGATTTATTTATCTCTAATTCCTGTAATCTGAAGCGTTCTCTGGAAACATGTATGAAAACTCAACTATTAGGACAAGGATAGCACTACAAACTACACTTTCGAAAACCAACAAGTCACAAAAAAGACCGTTTATGCTGGAAATTGGGTGGAAAACAGGCAAGAGAAAAAGAGTGTATGAGTTTTTCAATAGAAATGTTTAATGTAACATTCTCAAGCTACCAACAGAACTCATTAAAATTTACTGTAAAGTGTAAAATATAATGTTACACTACTGACTTTAGAACGATGCCAGCGTGCTCTGGTTTTAGCTTCTGACAAAACAACCTTGAACGGAGTTAAAGTGGGGGAGAACTCTTTGATTGGTCGTACACCGATGTGACGTCAAATACAAAGATTTTCGCATGTGATCGGCTAAGTATTAACCAATAAAATTGGGGTGATGTGATGGAAAATTTTCAATAATTTAGAATAATTGACGATAGTGATAAATGTTTTATAACGTCGTAATTTCGTTATTTTTATTGAAGATAAATGAGAATTTTCATTTGCGTTTAAATCTGTAGACCATGTAGATAAAGTCTTCAAATTTATACCGAAATATGAGTTTTTCCTATTCCCGTGTAAGTGTTCAAATTGACTTTTGTTAACTACTGCCAGTAAAATTTTCAAATAAACCAAAAGTAAAGTAAGAAAACATGTAAAACATCCCAAGTTCCTATTTTTACTGACGAAATTTATAAGAAATACAAAAAATATGCATTTGCTGGTTAGTTTCTGATGAAAATATCTTCAAAGGTGAATGAAAATGTGAAAAATTGACATTAGCAAATAAGCTGAGAAATTTTCCCTTTTTTAACAGCTGGAGATAGTGTTACAAAAAACATCAAAAAATGTATAGAAACTGCAATTTGAGGTCAAAAATTTGCTTCAAAATGGTCTAGAAAATGTAAAAATCTTCACTTTTGCCGAGTAAAATTTGAAAAATGCAAAAAAGTTTATTATTGATTTCTGATAAAATACCTTCAATTATGGATGAAAATATAAGAAATTCAGTTCAAAAAATAGTCTAAGAATGTGTAAGACGACCCTTTTTTGACTTCTGGAGATAAAATTTATAAGAACAACAAAAAATACATTAAAAGTACAACTTAAAGTCAAAAATCTAGCCCAAAAATTGACCTAGAGATATCAAAATTCTTATTTTTGCTTATTTAAAAATAAAAATGCCAAAAACTGAAAATTTAAATAGTCAAAAATCCAACGCAATAAATGACTCAAATTGTCTAATTAGCTTCAATTTCTGAGAGTAAAATTTATTTTTCAAAATAAAAACCACTGAAAATTAGACTGAAAATTCAATTGAAAGTGCAATTTGGACATCCAAATAGAGAAATTTTCCTAATTCTCTTAATTATCCTCATTATTATCATCAAAATATAATGATGATGATAAAGAGGGCGTGAAAACATCTGAGGCCTTCCCACAACAAGACAATTAAAGTTTTGTTTTAACCTGTTTTTTATTAGTTTTTGAATCAGCTTTTAAAAACGCAAGTAACCCGGCGCATCCACCATTTTTCACTCCAAAATTAAATTCTAGCTCAAATAAAACTTTAAAATAAATTTAATATTTTTACAATCATAGAACGACAACTACTTAGCTTTGGTTATATTCTAATTGCGCTCATCCCTCAATTAATACGGTACGATTTCTACACGACAAGCTATGTTTCTTATGATTGAGACTTGCTTTCTATTTCATACAGAGTGACTAAATTTACAAGATGTTACGAATTTCGTTCACGTAAAAGAAATTTATGTAGAATAGAAAATTCGCATAAATTAAGACATTTTTCTGTTTAGTCGAGCTAATTAGTTTACACTATTTTTATTCGTGTAAAACGAAACCAATTGGATGTACAAAATTTAATAAAAAACGGCAAGATTTGTTTCTATTGTAACATTTCTGCATACTGACGATTTGATAGAATTATGATCGAATTTTATTATACCTATCCCTCAATTAACGCGATACCACAGCCATAATTCCAAGTTTTCTATTTCATACAAACCGAACATATTCCACTGATTCCCACACCTGAAAAACGTAAATTGACTAAATTTACACGATTTTTACTCGTGTAAAACAAATCCCTTTAGACATTTTTATACATTACACGTATACATTAATCTTATTTCTTACGATATAAATTTTCCATACCATACAATACGAATACTTCGCGTAAGTTGAGGAAGTTATAATTTAAACTAACTGATTTTCATTCAATTTCACTGGAACGGTAATTATGCGTAAAATGAGACTTTTCCATACGAACTGATCAAATTCTTGTAGAACAAGTCATCCTGTATATTCGTATTAACCGAGGAACGAATGTAGATTTAAACAGAAAAATGGCAAATCTGCTTCTACTCTAATTCTACTTCATATTTGTTCAATGCTTTGATAGAAAAACAATTAATTATTGTTACACATATTCCTCGATTAGTGCGGTACGATTTTTACACGACAATCATTTTCTATAATTCGATTAAATCAACTCGATTTTTACTGGCGAAAAGCAAATCTATCTGCGGATACGAACGTTTCACGTAAGTTGTACAAATGAACTAAATTTGAACGATTTTCATTTATAAAACAGAAATCTATCTGGAATAGAATTTTCGCGTAAATTGAGGGATGAGTGTAGATAACTAAACAGAAAATGGCAAGATTCGTTTCTATTTTAATTCTTCTTCAATTCGGTTTGATTCGTGCCGAATTTTCGATGAAGTTCCTCAAACTCCAATCTGGAATCTTCCGGAATCACCGATTTGGCATCAATTTCCCCAATACCCAAACCCGGTCGTGGTTCTAACTGTAAATCATCGGCTGGTTTCCGTTGTTTCGTCATCGATTTATGCCACAATTTCAACCATTCAGCACCGTCACTAGCCAACATCTAAACAGAATTCAAACCAATATTAACACAAATTTGATGATAACAAAGGGAATTATTCTAAACCTGTTTATCGTCGTTTTGCTGTTGTTTCTTCAGTTGTTCGAATTGTTGTCGTTCGTGTTTCTCTCGTTGTCGTTTCGCGTACAAATCATTCGATAATGAATCAATCGTGTTGCGTTTATTGTTGTTGCTATTATCAGGTTGATTGCCCAAAGGTTGGGTGTTCAATTGCGGGCCTAATTCGAGTAAAATTTGGAAATCGGCCCGGTTACCCAATCGGAAACCCCAACCTAATCTTGAATCGGTTCCTGTAAATTTCCCCCAATTGATTAGCAAACAAATTTCTACTATTTTAATGAAGAATTACCTTTCTTGATTGTGGGTATGTTCGAATAGATTACCGATAGAAGTGACGGTATTTCATCAGGGATTATAAGCGAGTGATTGTCTGCGAAATTGCATCATAATTAATTAGTTAGAAAGAACCATCAAGGTTATCGGGTAAATTGAGTTGAGGCTAAGAATTGTTGAAAAATATCGATTTTCAATTGGTAAACTTACCGATAATTTGTTGCAGTATCACTAAAATAATTAGGGGATGGTTTAATTTATTTAGCATGTCGTTAATTGTTGAATCATACGATTGATTTTTCTTTTAATGAGACTAAATTCTTCACTTTTATTGTACACACTTGTTAAGAATTGAATGAAGACTGTTGGTAATAAATTTAGGTCAGACACATTTGAAAACTTTCACTCCTTTAAGTGTTGTGTGTTGTTCTTGAATAATTTTGAAAAATTATCGATTGTGATTCGTGTTAAAGAAGGGGAAATTTCCCAATTTTTTTGGAAGTATAAACAGTGACGAGAACTCATCAGAAGCAATTCGGAATTTGGACTAAGAAAGGAAATCTAGTCAAAGTGTACAAGGTGGAAAATATTGGTGAAAGTGTTTCTAATTTTAATAGAAAGTAAGAGTAACGAGACAAGGTTATTGTTATTTATAGCCGAAATTCGACCTAATAATTGTCTAAGATCAGTTTAACTAAGAGGGAATTCAATTTTGTACTTAATTTATTGCCAATAAATTTGTAAGTACTTTTAAATTTGAGAGAGAAGTAAAAATCTGAGGGTTGTTTGAGTTTGTCGAAAAATTTTTGTAATGTTGGACCAATTATGGTCAAATGTGGTCATGTTTCATTTAGAAAAAAAACGATTTCTCATCTAGGAAGTCTAAAGAAGCAAAAAGAAATAAATAAAAGTCACTCTGCATTGGTTTAGAGAGGTCAACAGCTAAAAAATTGTAGAAATTCGGGTCATAAATTAGTTAAATTGAAGATTAGTAACTTTTTTATTGAGTTGCATTAATCTAAAGAAGATCTTAATTTAGTCAAAAGTCCAATTTCTTAACTAGACGATCTTAAAAATAGAAAAGAGATGAGTAAAAGTCACTCCGCATTAGGTCAATTTTTAAATATTTACAGCGAAATTGCTAAAACATTGTGAAAAATCTGTTAAATTTAAGAATAGTGCTCAGTAAGTTGGTGAGATAATTTTCAATTGACCTGAAGTACCTAATCAAAATGAAGTGTCAATGAAGTAAAAATGTCATGGATAAAAATCATTGTTTAGTCAGATCGACTTAAAAAAAATTACAATAAAATTGCTCATCCAAATTTGTCTTGTCCAAATAAGAAATTAGAAAAAAGTGTTGGTGTGGGTAGGGGTGAGAGAGCGAAAGAAAGAAATATTTATATAATTATAAAAAATATTATTAAATTTACAGCGACATCTCTAGTTTGGAAATCAAAAGTTGCAACAATGACCATTACACCTGACAATTTCACCTAGATAAATTTGCAACGACATCTCTACTCAATGAGCTGAAAGACAAAACTAAAGAATACTTAACACAATTACTTAACACAACCTGAATTTAATAGCTGTGACATATAAAGCTATCAAAAATAGAATGTTGATTTGTGATAATCAACATTTGGCTTACCCCTGTTTTAAATCAGTTAGAGATAGAGAAATTATTTGTACAGCTCCCTATAGTTTTATCAAATCTTTGAGTTTACAGCGACATCTCGACTCGGTCAGTAAAGACTGCTGGAATTTCAATTTTACAGTGACCCCTACAATGATCTAACCAGAAATTAGGTTGAAATCAAATAAGACAGTACTAATGCAAGTTTTACAATCACAGTTAATCAATAAAATTGAGGTAATACGATGGAATATTTCCAAAATTTGTGAAATTGGTGATATTGATAAATGTTTATATCGTTATAATCTATTTTTTTATTAAACAAAAAATTAGAATTTTCATTGAGGAAGTCGTTTGCATTTCAATCTGTAAAAATTGTAGATAAAGTCTTCAAATTTATATCAAGATATCCAATATAAGGAATGGACTCAAAGTGTTCAAATTGGTTTTCGTTGACTACCGGTTGATTACCGGTAAAATTTTGAAAATGAAACAGAAATGAATGCATTGCAGTCAACAGTCTGGTTAAGAAGCAGGCAAAACATCTCAAATTCTCATTTTTATTAATGGGATTCTTAAGCGATACAAAACATTTGCATTTACTAATAGTTTCTGATGAAAATATCGTCAAAAGTGAATGTGGATGTGAAAAATTCACTTCAAAAAACAAGCTAAGAACCTTTCTCTTTTCTCGTTCCGTATTCATGGCAAAATTACCAAAAACAAAGAAGAATGCATAGCAACTGCAATTTGAAGTCAAAAATTTAGTTTAAAAATGTACAAATCTACATATTTGCAGACTGAAATTTGAAATATACAGAGAAAATTTTTATTACAGATTTCTGATAA
The DNA here is from genome assembly GCA_020740385.1 of Mylabris phalerata. Lineage (NCBI taxonomy): Eukaryota > Metazoa > Arthropoda > Insecta > Coleoptera > Meloidae > Mylabris > Mylabris phalerata. The sequence goes on from JAJEOX010000290.1 coordinate 1,047,080, forward strand.
AACACCATCAAATTTGAATGAAAATATGAAAAATTTAGTTGAAAAAGTAGTCTAAGAATGTGTAAGACGGCTCTTTTTTTGACTACTGGAGGTAAAATTTACAAAAACAACAGAAAATACATTAAAACTTTAACTTAAATTAAAAAATTTGAAAGGGGCCGAATCTAAGAACCGGCCAAATAACTTTCCCGACACATTCCGGATAGTTAATCATGAATTAGATTAGTATATTAAAAATAAGTGTTAGAAGTCGACAATTAATGCACGAGTTCGAGTTTCTAAAAAAACGAGTACCGTAGCACGAGTTTTTTATAATATTTTTTCTATTGGAGATACTTTATTTAAAAAAAAAAAACTAACTTACTATAAAAATCAAAATCGGAAATCGAGAACCGCGGCTATCTCACAACCACCGAAAAATTCAATGAGAAACCAGCACCTCGTCAACCAAAACTCCGTTCACTGATCGGTAATGCGACACACCGTTTTCAGTTCAACCTTCTTATAAACTCGATCCACGATTCAATTGCGAAATTTTGACAGAACGACAGAACTGTCATTTGAGTGTGGAGTAAAAAGTAGTACGGTAGTCCCAACAGAAACAGAGAAAAATTCAAATCATATGGATTGAATTGTCGAGGGAATATACATTTCTTTTTTGTAGAAAAATCAAAATTTACTTTATTTTAAAACATTTATATATTAAAAAAGCACTAACCGAAACACAAAATCCGCTCAAAAAACCGCTTGAAAACAAATATTCTGAGGTTATGTTTCAAATGACTGAAGAATGTAAACAAACGCATAGGATTTTATGCCTTCAGTGAAACCAACAGTAGATATCATTCTGTCTTTATAAACTACCGTTATAAAATTTGCTACGCTTTAAAAATTATGTTGGATAACCTTCTAAACTGTCATTTCAAAATTTCGCTGTTGAATCTCTCTATATAACAACAACTCTTTTCTATGGCAACCAATCACTTATAGAAGGCGACAAATTTGAATTGGTTTATTACACTATTTTGCCAATTTTGTGCCCTTATTTAATAAAAGAAAAAAACATCGCACATGATGGGTATTGTTTCGCACATAAAAATACATGCCCTTTCGATTGGTGATGTCAAATTAATATGTTATCTTAAATTTTTTCCAATCAATCCCCTCCCCCTTCCACCCCCGTGGTCCGATTGGCACCAAAAACTAATCAACTCGAGCGGCCACCAAATAGTTTGTGCTGGCCAAATTTGAACTCAATCGGTGAAACCGTTTTTGAGTAATCGTTGGAGATACGACAGACGCACGTACACACATACACACACACGGACATCATCCTAAAAACTTCAAAAACGTGTTCAGGGGATCTCAAAACGTAAAGATCTGGTGAAATCTCGAATTCGAAATTTTGGTCCGAAACTAATAACTTCCCTACCCTCTGGTCGGGGAAGTTAAAAATCTAACCCAAAAAATTTGAAAGGGGCCGAATCTAAGAACCGGCCTAATAACTTCCCCGACACGAGTCCGAGTTCTTAAAAAACGAGTACCGTAGCACGAGTTTTGTATATTATTTTTTCTATTGGAGATATTTTATTAAAAAAAAAACACTAACTTACTATAAAAATCAAAATCGGGAATCGAGAACCGTGGCTATCTCACAACCACCGAAAAATTCAATGAGGAACCAGCATCTTGTCAACCAAAACTGTGTTCACCGATCGGTGGTTCCACACACCCTTTTCAGTTCAACTTTTTTATAAACTCGATTCACGATTCAATTGCGAAATTTTGACAGAACGACAGAACAGTCATTTAAGCGCGGAATTAAAATTAGTACGGTAGTCCCAACAAAAACATGTACAATTTCAAATCATATGGATTGAATTGTCGAGGGAATATACATTTCTTTTTTGTGGAAAAATCAAAATTTATATTATTTTAAAACATTTGTAAATTAAAACAGCACTAACCGAAACACAAAATCCGCTCAAAAGAAAGCTTGAAAACCAATTATTCTAAGGTTATGTTCCAAAAAAGACAGAAGATTGTAAACAAACGCGTAGGATTTTCTGCCTTCAGTGATACCAACAGTAGATATCATTCTGTCTTTATAAACTACGGTTATAAATTTTGCTACGCTTTAAAAATTATGTTGGATAACCTTCTAAACTGTCATTTCAAAATTTCGCAATTGAATCGTGAATATCTCTCTTTTCTACAGCTCATTTCTATGGCAACCAATCCCTTATAGAGGGCGGCAAATTTGAACTAATTAACTACACTATTTTGCCTATTTTGTGCCCTTATTTAAAAAAAGAGAAGAAGATTGCATATGATGGGTATCGTTCCGGACATAAAAGCACATGCCCTTTCGAATGATGATATCAAATTAATATGTTATCTTATCTTTTTTTCAATCAACCCCCTCCCTCTTCCACCCCCGTGGTCCGATTGGCACCAAAAACTAATCAACTCGAACGGCCATCAAATAGTTTGTGCCTACCAAATTTGAACTCAATCGGTTAATCCGTGTTTGAGTAATCGTTGGAGAAACGACAGACGCACGTACACACGCACACACACACACACGCACACACGCACACACACACACATACACACACACAGACATCAAGCTAAAAACTTCAAAAACGTGTTCAGGGGACCTCAAAACGTAAAGATCTGGTGAAATCTCGAATTCGAAATTTTGGTCCGAAACTAATAACTTCCCTACCCTTAGGTCGGGGAAGTTAAAAATAAAAACCTGTAAAAACCATGTTTTTTGAGGTTTTTTTGCTTTTTTTCAAAAACTACTCGATAGATGTTTTGTTAATTTGGTATAAACGATGCTTAGGGTAGTACTAAACTATGGTAATTTTTTCAGAATTTTTGAACGAGTGGTTTCAATTTTCACCCAGTAGAGTTCAAACTTAATTCCAAAACTCAAAATTTCTACAAATACTTGTCAAAATTTATTTAAATAAATTCACTATAAGAAACACCGTGTAAAAAAACAATTGAAACAAAGTACATTTACTTATCAACTAATCAAGGCCTTGCTTCTAGTTTGCATAGAAATCCTTCTTTCATTTTTGTAAAAACAACAGTTGTCACTTTGATTTCTTCAATAGTCTTATATTTTGAAGAAAATTTAAAATTTCTCACAAAATTGGCTGCAACTATTTTCAATTGAAGCATTGCATACTTAAATCCAATGCAATTTCTTGGTCCTAATAAGAATGGCATAAACGTGAATGGATTCCTTTTGGCGCACTCTTCTGGCAAGAACCGATCAGGATCGAATTTCAGTGGATCTTTCCAGAAACGTTCGTCGCGCTGTACGTTGAAGACTAAAGCACCAATACCTGTACCAGGAGGCAAAACTATATCACCTAAAGATTGGCAAAATTACAAAATAATTTGACGAAAACGAAAGTCAAAATTTGTTCCAAAGTACCTAATTTAATATAATTACGAGTTTGACGAGCCACTTGAGGTACTAACGGAAATAATCGCAGCACTTCATTTAGAACACGTTCCAAATATTTCAATTCAGTTAAATGATTCAATGTGATCGGGCCATTACGGCCACAAACTTCTAAAACTTCCTGATGGACGGTTTCTTGAATTTCTGGATACATACCCAGGATGACTGTAGTGAAACCTATGGCTAAAGCTGTAGTGTCTGTTCCCTAAAATCTCAAAGTTTCAATTTGGACTGAAGCTAAACAAAAAGGCAACAATGCACCCCAATTAGAATTGTTGTAACTTCATCACGAAGATCCACAGATGAAAGTTTTTGTTCAGCTTCCAGTTCTAGCATTATTTCAATCAGATTCTTTCGTTTTGCTCCGTTGTTTTTATCATTTGAAGATTGTTTAATTTTACTAACAGACATTTTAAGAACATTCATGGCAAAATCACGAATTTCGTCGACACATTTATAAAATTTTTTCGATTTTGGCAACATGTGGAAAATGAAATCGAAAAAGTATGCAGGCTCAAACATTCGCTGCCAAATCAATCGATTACCTCTATTTTGGAAACAAACAAATGAATTGCTTCGTATAAAACGATTTTTGGTGAACATACTCACTTTGCTAACATTGTACCCCAATGGTGTTTCCGGTTTAACTCCCGAACATCAACGCCCATAAAATTGTCTGTAAATGAGAAATATTTATATGACAAAACGGGAAAATTTTTGAGTCTTCAACCTCATCAAATGCTTAGTATGCTTGTCAATTGTGCAATATCAAGTAAAAATGTGAAAGAATGCACTTTTCAACTTCCATGGAGCTCGATATGATTGTCAAAATGTACAATAACAATTGAGAATCTGAGAAAATGACAAATTTTGGCAATCCATAAAATGAATAATGGTCTAATTGCATCATATTTGCTAAAAATGTGAAATTACTGTATTAATACCAAAATTTTTTGATACCTCTGCGATACGAAGAAATCAGTATACTCATCAAAAAACAATGCCACAAGAATATGTGAAAAAATGCAGTTTTTAAGTTATTGTTCCACCAAATGATTCTCAAAATGTACGATATCAGACCAAAATGTAAGAAATGGAATGCAGTTCTACTAAGCTTAATCAAAATATGCAACATCAATTTTTTGTAGTAATATCAAGATTTTTTAGCTCCTTACACTAACAAGTGTTAAATATGCATGTCATCATGCATATGTATGCACATCAAGTAAAATGTGAAAACATTACTACTTTTTGCTACCCAGAAAGACGAAATTACATCAACTTCCATAGAGAAAAATTTTTGACATGTCTGCCGTAACAAATGTCCAGTCTATTTGTCAAAATGAATAATACCAAAAAAAGAGGAAACTTACTTCCTTTTGCCATATGAACACAATTATATTCTGTACGGTATGTACAAATGGAAAAATTAGACCAAATTTTATGGAATTTGGCAATAAATGTCAAATACGTATAGTAGTACCAAATTTTTTAACACCCTTGCCCTACCTAGAGATCAGTATGTTTTTCAAAATGAAGAATATTAGGAGAAAATATGAAAAAAATGTAATTTTTGACGCTCTTGTTATATTGAATGTTCAGCCTGATTGTCAAAATATACATCAGTTGCAAAATAGGAAAATGGTGCCTTTTGCTATCTAAAGACAATTGATATTCACCATAATATGACAAAATTATGACAACTCTCATGAAGCTTGTTAACAATGTAAAATTTTCATAGTAGGATCAAGATTTTTACTACCAATTGCCGAGTATACTTGTCAAAATGGACAAAATCAAATGAAAATGTGAAAATTGCTTATTTTTGCCAACCACAAATGATTCACTTTTACTACAATATATCCAAATGGCTAAATTATATCAACTTTCGTAAAATTTCGTAATTAGTGTGAAATTACTGTAGGAGTACCAAAATTTTCGACATACCTGCCCTACCAAGTGCTTCTTATGCTAGTCAAAATGTACAATATCAAATAGAAATGTGAAATTCAACTTTCTTTTGCCAGACAAATATATTTGTTCTCTCTCCACGGTATTTGCGAACAGAATGTGTAGTAGTAAATTTTTGAACGCTCTTACCCTACTAAATACTTATTATGCTATGTAAAAATGTAAATAAATGCAATTTTTAATGTTTTTACTACACCAAGTATGCTGAATATGCTTGTTAAAATGAAAATATGAAACAATGGCTCCTTTTGCAAAAAATGTCAAATTATTGCAGAAGCACCCAAGTTTTTAACTCCCAGCTCCACCAAATGCTGTAAGTATACTTAATAGATAATAATATACTTAATAATATAATGTAGAGTAGAAATAGAGTGGAAATATGGAAAAAAACAATCTTGGCGCTCCTCTCCCATTAAAAGCTCAATATCTAGGTCAAGATGTCCAATATCAATTTGGAATGTGAAAAAATTGTGTAAGCTGAAACGAACTGATACTCACTACAATATGCCCAAACGGCAAAATTATATGTGAAATAGGCTATATCCCGTTCCTCATTTCCATAATTTTCACGAATATCTTCAACCGAATAGCAGCTATTTTTATATAAAGTATCAACGAAACTGTCCAAAATGCCTTTACTGAATGCTGGAGCAAACAACTTCCGATGCCTACGCCAATGATCAGCTGAAAAAAGACTACACATAAGGAAACCCAAAATTTTTGTCAATGTAGCAAAACTTTTAGGAGTAACTTTACTTAAATTTAAAGTAGTTCATTTGCTCCTATAGCGAATACACTACACCTTATCAATTATTTCAATAGTTCTGAGTATTCAAAAATACACTGAGCTTTTTTAAGCTAAAATTTTAGAGAATGCTCAAATTACAGTACTCTAAAAAATATCGATGCAATGAAATAGTTCATTTACACTTCATCGATAAGTTTATTTTTTAACTGCAACAAATAAGCATTCTGATAGTTCATGTGCTACTTTTGAAAGTTGAGAGTTTTGACTAAAGTAGTTTATTTACAATTATCGGATTGTCTTACAGACAAATTATTAAAAGGTAGTTCATTTACAATTCTTTTTTTGTTTTCTAATATAAAGAGTGTTCCAGTTGAACATACTGATTTAGTCTTTTAGAAAGTGGAATGAACGAGCAATACGTAAGTTGCACCAGTGTGAGAGCTACTTAATCAATTTTGGTGAATCCAAACAAATGAAAATACATACTTTTTGAACGTATCAATCCAGATCCAGTTAGCGGATCTAATTTATCATAAATCATATCAAATTTATCAATACAATCCGGATGTGTCAAAATAATCTCAATATCTTTTGGATCTTGCGTCACAAATAGATAACGTGGTCCGAGCCATAATGATATTCGATCGCCACCATAACGTACGACACTACGACCTATTCCTTCCAATGGATCTAAATCAATTAATAACCGGAAAAACAAAAGAAAAATTAAACAATAAATAATTGAATAAAATCAATCAAAACAATTATTTACCATCACGTATTGATAATACGAAACGAACACTACCAAGATATGGTAAACTCCATGGCCCTGGTGTTTGCCACCATACCTTATAAAAATGCCAATTTCTAATATAATGATACACTATTGATAAGAATGTTGATATAACTATTAATTCGAATAGCATTGTTATCAGTTGAATGGACAATTTACAAATGAACGAAACTAGTTGACTCCCAGAATTCGTGTTATTCTGCTTATCATCATTATTATTATTATTAATGATTCTGGTCAAGGCGATCCTCATTATTCAAACAGTCTAGATGACACTTATTTTTTTATCAATCAAGCAACCCGGATTTTGTTTACCTATCTTTAATGAAAAGTTACCCGTAATTAATTAATTAATTCGAAGAAAAACGAAACAATTAACCAATGACATCGATGGTGATAATTTTAGAAATTTTTGTTCGGTAAATCTAATTAAGGAAATTCCCCAAAAATCATTAACGCTTAATTGATTTAATACTTCGGGTAATTATGCAGTGTGTCGTAGCTTTATTTGAAAATAAACGTGAACATAATTGTTAAATTTAGTACAGAACAAGTTATGTCGTATATATATATAATATATATATATATATATATATATATATATATATATAGCCTAGATAACTGGGAGGTATGTCGTACATTGAGTATGCCTAGCTGATTTCAGTCTACTATATATTCCTAATTAATGTCTGTAATTGTATGGTGTAGACAAGTTGATAAGATTGTTGTTGATTGAGAATAACTGTGGAAATTTTTTTATCAATTACTCTACAAATTGATTAGGAGTGAGAATATTTTTAATCATTCCATTGAACTTTTGATTAATTTTATTTATTATTTTATATTTATAATAATAATTTCTTAATAAACATAATTCTTTGACAAGCACATATTGTTAATAAAATACTTACACTTGTTAGATAATATTAATGTCTTCTTATCAATAAATAACTGTAAAGAATTTGATTTTGAGGTAATTAGAATATCCAAAAAAGGTGACACACTTAGAAAATATAAAGTGTCCCTAAAAATTAAAAAATGAGTTCAGGATAGCAAAATGTTTTTATGCCCCCTTTGACAAATTATTTAGCCCCAAGAATTCTGAAAATGTAAGGCAATAATAACCTCAGAAGCTCTAAGAATGACTAAGAAGGACTAAGAATGATCAGTAACAAAAGATATTGAATTCTTAGAAATCACTGTAAAATGAACGAAATGCTTTCGAAGACTCTTTTGATCACTCATGTAGGTCAATAGACTTTTAAAATACATGGCAATAATGACCTCTGTAGGTCCAAGAATACATCACTGATCAATAACACAGGATATTGAATTCTTAGAAAGCAGTGTAAATATAAAAGAAATACTCTCGACAACTCTTTTGATAGCTCTTGCAAGTCAATAGACTCTTAAAATGCATGGCAATAACGACCTCAGAGGGTCCATGAATGCTTCTTTGATCAATCAAAGGATATCGAATTTTTGGAAAACTGTAAATGAATGAAATGCTTTTGACGACTCTTTTGATCATTCTCAAAATATATCACATTAATGACCTCAGAAGGTCCAAGGATGCCTCATTGAACAAAGGATATTGAATTTTTAGAAAGCCATGTAAAATTAAAAAAATACTTCTGACGACTCTTTTGTTCACTCTTGTAGATCAATATACTCTTAAAATACGTAGAAATAACGGTCTCAGAAGGTCCAAGAGTGCCTCTTTAATCAGTAACAAAGGACATTAAATTCCGAGAAAACAGAGTAAAAATTTTTTTTTTGAATCAATCAATTAATAGATTTTTGGAATGCGTGGGAGTTTACGAGTTTGCAATGCTAAAATTTGCTTTTAATAATTATTTTGTTCAAAAATGAACATCTTTCTTATTAACAAGAGTCAGTGAATTCTTTAACCAGATAAATTATTAGCCTCAGAATGCAAGAGAATCTGTAATACTTTTGTATAATGTTAAAGTATTGTTAAGCTCAAAATTCCCCTTTTAATCATTCATCTTGGTCAATGTATTGTTAAGAACGATGGCAATAATAAGCTCAAAATGTCCAAAAATGCTTGACCTGAGAAAATTCAATGCAAAATAATGAAAAAACGTAAAGAAAGACTCAGTAACTTTATTTTGAAACAAACGACGCCACTCGTTGTAAGTTTCGCAAAATAAGGCTTCAATAGGCAGAACCCCTTCAAAATTCGTCAAAAATTTACTCTTCAGCAGTTTAAATTTTGAACTGACCAAAAACCAAAAAAATAAACAAATACAGTGTGCCCAACGGTATTTCGTAACTTTATATTTTACTAAATTTTGACAATTGTTAATGTCAGGCACACCTGTATGGCAAAGTGAGGTGTAATTCCAATTTCATTGTTGATTCTACAAAGTCATTCAATAATTAAGTAAATGTTAATTAGTTTAATGACTTAATCATAGGTTTTTGTTTATTTATTTCGATCTTTTGCGTTATTTCAATAATAAACATATTTTTCTAGGTTTCCTTTAGAAATTTAATTGTTTCTATGCCACTAAAACCGGTCTTCATTTATAACATTGTAGTCACAAAAATTTTTCCATAACTTCCTCACTTTAAGATTTCAAGAACATTCAAAGGACTTAAAACAACACAACAGATCATTTTTTGTTTCTTTTTTAATTTTTGCTCGTTTACATTGTATGCAATTACGACCTATTTCTGACTTTGCATTGGAAACCATGACGCATTTTAGAAAAAACAACCGTCATCACTTCAATATCTTCAATATTTTTGTATTTCGATTGAAACTCGAAATTCCTCAGCAAATTCGCCATTGCCATCTTCAAAAGTAACATTCCATACTTCAATCCAATACAATTCCTAGGTCCTGACAGGAACGGCAAAAACGTGTACGGATTCCTTTTGGCGCACTCCTCGGGCAAAAACCTGTCCGGATTGAATTTCAACGGGTCGGGCCAAAAGCGCTTATCACGGTGTACTTTGAAGACTAACGCACCAAGACCGGTACCGGGTGGCAACACTAAATCGCCTAAAATTCATCGTCATTTAATCAAATTTGGAGGAGAATAGTGGTGAAATTGTCAAGTACCTAATTGGACATAATTTCTAGTTTGACGGGCTACTTGCGGTACCAACGGAAATAAACGCATGACTTCGTTGAAAACACGCTCGAGATACTTCAATTCAGTCAAATGATTCAACGTGATCGAACTGTCACGGCCACAAACTTCGAGGACTTCCTCAAGGGCGGTTTTTTGGACTTCTGGGTACATGCCCAAGATGACCGCAGTGAAGCTTAGCGTTAAGGCTGTAGTATCTGTCGCCTATTCTTAGTATGAACAGAGCTTTAATCGGTTCGTTTATAACAATAGTTAGTTAGTTACCCCAATTAGGATCGTTATAATTTCATCTTGTACCTCTTCAATTGTTAATTGTTGTTGTTTAAGAAGATCCAACATTAATTCAACTAAGATTTTTCGCTTATTTTGATCATTTGGACAAAGTGGGGAGTTTTCAAATTTACCCATCGACATTTCCAAAACTTTTAGACAAAATTGACGAATTTCTTGAACTGACTTGTAATACTCCTTAGATTCTTGGAAAAAACTAAATAACCATTCATTATTGTACCAAGGGATGAACATACGTCTCCAAGCCCATTTATTACCCCTAAACCAACCAAGAAAACAAATTTCGCCAAAACTCACCCTTTAAGGAAGACTTACCGTTGCACAATTGTGCCCCAGTGGAGTTTCCGGTTGAGCTCGTCCACATCAACTCCCATAAAATTGGCTAAAATATCAAAAACATTTAAAAAAATTGTCGACCAAAGTTGGGCAAAATTTTTGCTCACCACAATAAGTTAGAACAACATAGTTGTACATGAAATAGGAGATATCTCTGTCTTTATCACCAAATTCGTTGTGTAATTGGTCGACTAAACGACAACTGTTTTTGTATAAATCATCAGTGAATGTTTCCAAAACCGATTTACTAAACGATGGTGATAATAATTTACGATGTCTACGCCAAAGTTCAGCTAATAAAAAGAAAAACAAAAAAAAGTAGGTTAATAAAATGAGTAAACTACAGAGTGTTCCAGATGAGCATGTTTTTTACTCATTTAAATGAACTATTTTGAGTTTTAACTAAAACAATAAGAAATTACTCTTCAATATTTCAAATCCATATTTGCATGAATATTGAGTATGTTCGAGGTAGTTCATTTGTAATTTGTAGATCATTGGTAGCTTATAATTATTTTGTATTGTACAAAATGTTCCTTAGAGACATTCTAACTCAATCGTATTGAAAATTCATTATTTAGATGAATACTACCCTTTTTTTCATTGACTTGTCAATATAACCCATTATTGAAATGACAGTAGTAGTTTATTTGCAAATGTGCAATGAGTTTTATTGTAAAATAGTTCATTCTTTTAAATAAAAGAAAAATAATAAAATCGTCGCCAACTCAAACTATTGTGTGATCAAGGAATACGGCAAATGAATTGCCTCAGTGTGAACGCTACTTTATTCCCAAAGTAGGTCATCTATTGATTTATAACGTCTTATGAAGTGAAGATTATTATGAATATAACACAATATTGTAATGACAATAATAGTTCATTTGCAAAGTACAATCAATTTCATCATTTACTCAGGGAATATGACGAGTAAGTCGCATCAGTGTGGACGTTACTTTATTTCTAATAATTCTAAAGTAGTTCATTTTATAAACTAACCACTATTGTCAATAGAACCTTTTTTTCCAATGACAGTAGTAGTTCATTTTTTTTAGATAAAATAAAAGAAGTTTAATAATACATTATTATAATGACAGGAGTAGTTCAATTGCAAAAATGCAAATTTCATCGCCTACTAAACGATTGAATAATTGACAATCGCGCTAGTGTGAGCGCTACTTAATTCATTATTTCTTGATTTTATAAAGTAACAAAATACATACTTTTTGAACGGATCAAACCATTGCCAACTATCGGTTCTAATTTATCATAAACCATATCAAATTTATCAATACAATCCGGATGTGTTAAAATAATTTCAATATCTTTCGGGTCTTGTGTTACAAATAGATAACGTGATCCGATCCATAATGATATTCGATCGGTACTATAATACGACATACTACTACCAAATGCTTCAAAGGCACCTAGAAAACAACGTACAGGACGTACCATAAGTGTTTCATTGCATAGTTGGCTATGTTTTTAATTAGATAAACGTAGTGTCGTAGCTTGATTCGTAATAAATTTGACATTTGTTAATGTCAAAAAAAGAATAAAAACATAACCTACTATAATGTTTATTTTATACAGTACCAACTTTTGGAAAATTGGGAAAAAATTACCTTTTCGTGCTGAAATTAAATAATTGACACTACCAACAAATGGTAAACTCCAAGGTCCTGGTACTTTCCATGATACTTTATAAAAAGGCCATTTCGTGTAAAAATGGTACACTAGTGATAAGATTATTGTTAAAATGGTCAATTCCAATAACATCGCCATTAATATTTTTATTATTGTTAGTAACAAATTTAAAACGATTTTGTTATAAGAGGCTATTATCAATCAAAAATCAAGTTAACAAAGAAAAACGTGTTAACGGATGTTGGGTTTATATAAAAACAAAAATTGGAAGTGTTAATAAGCGAAAAGGAGAAAACAATCGCCATTCAAATTTGAATATTGTGAATAAATCGGTTGGCCAAGGTGAATTTAGATTAATTCAAAATATAATTACATTGTATCTCTAAGACTTTGTAACCAATTCCGTGCCGTATCTATAATTGCATTTAAAAAGAAATGTGCGCTTGGAAAAATACAGTCTCACAAGTGACTCAATGTATTTCCTCTTATAATAGGCTGTTTTTGGTTACGTAGCGTCGTAACTTTATTCGGACACTTGTAAATACATTAACAGATATCAAATTCAATAAAGTATCGACTAATCTACGAAATTATCAAAACTAAATCATCGCCAACTGCGAGATGAACTAACATTGTACATTGTAGAGTCGGCTGTGCTCTATTAGATTTTTTTATATAGCAATTGGTTATTTTCAGGCACGTAATGTCAAATTAAGTCGAGTATGAACTAATCTACGAGCTGAAATTTAGTTGCATATTCCGTATAGTTTCACGAACCGTCACTGTAATTTAATATAAAATAGAGACATTGCATTAATTAAGCCGACCAATTCCTTATAGTTGCACTATAGTTGTTTATTTTTGTATTCCACCTTACAGTTGGCTGCAACGTTAGTTAGGTGGCGTTGTAGCTTTGTTCAGACACTGATAAATGTCAAATTTAGTAAAATATGAACCAACCTACGACTACCAAAATAAAGGCATAGCCAACTTGTACAACCCGTACAGTTTCACGAGCCGCCACTGTGACTCAGTGTAAAACTATAGTTGCAGTCGTATTCTCTAAATCTTTGACGATTCGTTACTATGACGACATTGCAGACTGCCTTATTCTTGCCTCTTTTCAATTATACAAATGACGGAATTGTAAAGAGTGAGAAACAAGATCTGTTTAAAGAGACTGTAGCGTTGTCATGGAAATTGTTCTTTTAAAATGTTAGAGAATACGACTGTTTATATTTCATCTTGTAGTTGTAGCTTTGTTCAGCCATTAGTAAATACCAAATTTAGTAAAATGTGAATTAATCTACGACTCTACTAAAACCAAGACACCGCCAACTATAAGATGAAATACTGTTGTTCATCTCTAACGTATTTTCACGAGTCGCCACTGTGACTCCATGTCTAAAATAGAAAAGCCCACAAATTTCCTATAGATGTAGTATAGTTGGTTATTCTTGTATTTCACCTTGCAGTTGCTGTGTCTTCAGTTATGTAGCGTTGTCGCTTTGTTCGGGCACTTATAACTGCCAAATTCAATAAAGTATGAACTAATCTACGACACTATTAAATAAAACCAAAGCATAGCCAAATTGTTAAACATATCGGATAGCTTGACGAGTCGCTACTGTAATTGATATAAAATCAATTACATTAGTTAAATTGACAATGTCTTTATTGTTTCAGTATAATTCTTTAATTTTTAATTTCTACTCGTAGCTGGCTATCTTTGTTTATGTAGCGTTGTAGCTTCATTCAGACACTAATAAATGTCAATTTAATCGAATATGAACCAATCAACGACATTACAAAAACTAAGACTATCAAGTCTACGAGATGTGTACACTGTATAGTCTAACGAGCCGCTACTGAAGTATCAAATTTAGTAAGTATGGACTAATCTACGACACTACTAAAACAACACAGCCAACTTGTTGTACCATTCGTATAGTTTCACGAGCCGCCACTGTGTTTCAATGTAAAGCACACAGATTACATTAGTTAAGCCGACAATTTCCATGTAGTTCCAGTATAATTTGTCTAGCTTTCTAAATTTGAATAAATTTTAACCATTTATCATTTACATACAGTAAAATTAAAAAAAAAACACAAATTTTATGGAAAACTTTGTCCTAATTAATTATAATAACAGTCAAGGTTGGAAAAACAAACAACAACAAAAACAAAAGACCTGAAGTCTATATCGAATAAACCGTAGTAATTCATTTCAAAGTTGACCTTAGTTTGATTACGTAGTATCGTTGATTGTTTCATACTGTACTAAAATTGACATTTGATAATGTATTTTGCAAGCGTCTGAATAGAGTTACGACATCTGTCATTCTATAGGCTGCACAACGATATTTCATTTTAGAGTCAATTGTGTCTGCCATTACGTAGCGTTGTAGCTTCATTCGGACAGTTGATAATTGCATTAACAAATGTCAAATTTAGTAAAGTATGAATAAAGTTACGACAGGTGAAACACGTTTGGATATCCCATATTTTTCAATAAATTATACAGACAACGCAGTTGACTATGCGGTATCGTAGATTGATTCATATGCTTCAGATTTAGAAAACAAAGCTACGACACTACTTACAATTACAGTGAAATGCCGCTTTACAGCCTGTATATTTAATCGTTAGGTTAATAATCGCGTTAGTGTGAACGCTACTTAATTTACTATAGTCTTCTGTAATAATGATTTAACTTGTGATTTAGACAGCTAACAATACACGTACAACGAATTGACGTAACTTTAACCACAAATAAGGTCGCAGTATAGCTATCTCTTACTAATTCAACTAAAAATGTATATATTTATCTTTGTTTTCTGAGAGATACGATAACAGGTGTACCAACCGTTTTTATTGTTGTTGATTTTGAATAAATATTGGTTAATTACCTGTTATTTATTTAAAATAAATTATGAAATTTTGTTTTATTATTAATTGATATTTAATAAATTAGGGATTTTTTGTTTTTTTTTTGTTTTCTATTCGATTTTTTATTTACGAATTGTTGTTACTGGAAAAAACAGTTCCCAATATGGCGTCATCTCCATATTTGTGATAGTTTCGTGTCTTGATTAATTTAAGTATTTTTGTTGTTGTTTTTTTAGCAAAAATTAAATGAAATTATATTCGAAATTCAGGTAATTCTCATTTCAATTAAACTTTAATTCAATTATTTATGTTAATTTAATTTTCAATTGTTTTAATTGATGGCTTTTTTATCATTTTGATTTACATCAAGTGTGTTGTGTAAAAGACAATAACAATAATAATAAAAGAAAAGAAACAATCAATGGAATGCTAGGTTAAGTTTCCAATTTTCGTCAATTTTCACGAATTTTCTCAATTAATTCCGAATTTTTTTTCCTTTTAGCAATAAAATAAAATCAATAAAAAATACACATAAAATTTCTCATAAATCCCTTAATAAATAAATAAATAAATAAAAATCGATTGTTTATCAATTGTTTCTCATCGATATCTATGTTTTAGATAATATCCGATTTTGATCTTTTGTTTTTTATTATTGTTGCTGGATTCTTTTAAAATCAGCCATTTAAATTAGTGTGGGAGTACCTTAATATTTTTAGAAATGTAAATTTATAAAATTACCCCCAAATTGAATGACACTCTCTGGGTGGGGTAGGGGGTAGCATAGGTGATTCGGAGTTCATCTAATTAATTGTTAAATTAGTGTGGGCTTACCTTAATTTTGCGTGTATTGTCATTTTTTGCGTTTATTCCCTGTAAATCAACGAAATTAAATATGTTCGTTTGTTTTAGTGTAAAATTAAAGAACATTTCATTTGTTTTTTCCCTATAATTTGTGTTTTTATTTTTTAATTTTTGCTTAAATTTATGGATAAATTAGTGAAGGCCAACCTTAATTTTGCATATATTTCCTTTTTATTTACTTCCTATCATAAAAATTGATAAAATATAAGTTTTATTCCATTGGAATTTTTTTTAATTATTTTTTTGTTATTAAAAAAAAAATCGTCAACTTTTGGCTTTATTTTTATAAATTAGTAAAGACCTATCTTAATTTCACGTATATTCTACCTTTCTTACTCTTATTTGTTATAAATCTGTAAATACGTAGTTGGCCCTGTTTTTGTACGTAATGTCGTAACTTTGTCCCTATTTTATTAAATTTGACTGTTGTTAATGAGCTCGAATCAATCTACGACATTACGTATCAAAGGCATGGCCAACTGTGAGATGAAATACCTCGTTAATCGCAGCCCACTGCGATAAACAATTAGATATACTGCAACTACAGAAAATTTGTCAGCCTAATAATTTCTATAATTTACATACGTTGAGGCACAGTAGCGACTCGTGAAATTATGAATATGTACAACGTAGTGATCAAATTGTTGGTTTTAGTAGTGTCGTAGATTGCTTCATACTTAACTAAATTTGACATTTGTTAATATGCTCGAATCAATCTACAACATTACTTACCAAAGGTATGGTCAATTGTTAGACAAAATACATATCTTGCAAAACACAGCCAATTGCGGTGAACAATTATACTTCAACTATAGGAAAATTGTCGATTTGTCCATGTGAAACCTTTGTTTTATAGTGAATCACAGTGGCGGCTCGTGAGTTCTATGATAGTGTTTCGCTTCGCAGTTGGCTATGGCTTTGCTACGTACTATCGTAGATTGGTTCATATGTTAGTAAGTTTGATATACTTTGATGAATTTGTCAAGTCTCCGAATCAATCTACGACATTAGTTGCTAATTCATGCCCAACTGTGACAAATTACTATACTGATAAGGAAAAATTATCGGCTTAACTGTGTATTATCTGCGTTTTATATTCACTTACAGTGTCGGCTCGTGAAACTGTACGAGTCGGTATTTCACTTTGCAATTGGTCATATCTTTGGTACGTAATTTCCTAGATTATTTCATACGGTAATAAATTTGACATTTGTTGACGAACCTATCGAGTGTCCGAATCAATCTAGGATATTACGTACCAAAAGCATGGCCACACCTTTCAGAATATTGACATCAAGTTAACGTTAATTTAAAGAAATTAATTGTTGATTTTCAATTCCTTTGTTTTTTTTGTGTTTTATTCGCCCCTAATGCTATCAATTTAATTAATGGATGAAATAGTGAAGGCCCGCCTTTAATTTATTTTTCCATTTCCTCTAAATTATAATGTTATAACTTATTTATTAAAAAAAAGAGGATCGCGTGGTTTAAAGTTTTTTTTGTCTATTTCTCTTGTTAATTAAATACTCATTTGTTTATGTTTTTTTTTTTTTGGTTTTCATTGGTGCATGGTTATTTTCTGTTATCGAGTAACCTTTGATTTCGGGAAAAATTGTTTTTAATTACCT
Organism: Mylabris phalerata; assembly: GCA_020740385.1. Lineage (NCBI taxonomy): Eukaryota > Metazoa > Arthropoda > Insecta > Coleoptera > Meloidae > Mylabris > Mylabris phalerata. The sequence continues at coordinate 1,064,850 of JAJEOX010000290.1, forward strand.
TAATTAGAAGTAGTTACCCGTTATTGTCTTTGTTTAAAGTATTGCTTCGTGTTTGTTTCTTTTTTTGTTCTTGTTGTTTAGTCGTGCATTTTACAGTTTTAGTGTTTTTGTTTTTATGTGAAAGTCTAATTTTCAAAGGGACATTGATTTGTTTAATTTATTTAGTGTGTCTGTTATTCAGGGTGTATAGAACGGTATTTCACCATGTAGTTGGCTATGCTTTTGTTGAACAGAGTCGTAACTTACCTCATACTTTACTACATTTGGCATTTGTTAATTAGCAAACAAACTGAAACAAATTATGATGTTACATGGCCTACTAGGAGATGAACAATTGGATTTAACATGGTAATTTACCTTGTAGTTGGTCATGTATTAGTTAAGTTGTTTTGCAGCTTGCTTCATATATTATTTGTGAGATGCTCTTTTCTAGTGTTTGAAGAAAGCTACGATACTACGTCTCAAACTCATTGCCAATTTTGTGGTAAAATTTCGTGGTATATTCTGTACTAGTATACACCCTGCTTAAATATTTTCTAAAAGCTCCCTATTATAAGTATACAATCTATTTTCTCATATTTTCTATTTTATCTTGTATTGAAGTGGTGATAATAATTGGATTTATAAGTGTTTATCTGTGGCGGCTTTGTTCATTATTTTTCATTTCATTCCAGTGAAGTACTTATGGGAAATAAATCAGGTTTTAGAAGATAAGATTTATTGTCTCTTCTTTTTCACAATTGAGCCGCTACTGACCAAATTCACCCTCTATAACGCCTCTTTGAAACTGTTAGAAATAATGAAACATTTAAATAGAAGACACCTAAATAGCATTGTTTATTAAAAATATAACCTTTATACAGAGTGTTCCATTTGACTTGATAACCTTTGACTTAACCTCTTTAAAAAATTATCAAAATTATTTAGAATTACGGTGAAAGTCATCAAAATCAATCTTTACGTGACTACTTTATTGCATCTAACGTCTCTAATTTAAATAGCTACGATATGAATAAATGTCAAAATCATTTCATAGCAGAAATTCAAGTCAAAAATCATTTATTCGTTCAAATAATTATTTATAAAGTTTTCTAGTACAATGTTGTTAGATTTGACATTTCGGGTTTACAACGTATAATTCACAAGTAATCATCAGATAAGCTTTTTTTTGTTTATGTCCACCTATTAATTAATCTAAACTATTAATGTGCATAATAGTGTGGTTTTGAAATGGGTGCTAATTCACCAAGAGGTCAAAGGAAATGAAAAAATGAATAATTTAACAACGAAAGGATAGTCAAGATAGCTCTAATTTGATAAAAACCTTTATGTGATAACACGTATAATATTTCTTACGACTAAAGAGCTGGCCAAAGTAATAAAATTAGTCCATTATAGATTCAGAAACAATAAATTTGAAGGGCTGGTAAAATATTGACACAATCCTAAATATTTAAAATTTATCTTGATTACAGCTGCTTTGTAGAAGTATCTCAACTATTAACCTTTTCTGAAAGCAGGTAGTTTCTTTATTGAAAGTATTGAAATTATTTTTGATAAGGTTCATACTACTAAAGACTAGGAATAGTGACATAATTCTAAAGTAAAGAAATTTTATGACAAATCTCGATAAAAGAGCTTGTAAATAAAAATTTATAATTAATACTAGACCACCTGTCCCTAAACCTGTTTTTAAGAAGAGACCTTTATCTCTACATCTGGTTGTAGTTGTAAATAATTCTAGTGCTTCTACAGTGGATAAACTCCTTTGTTGAATCTTATAAAATTGTATTACTTTAAAGTCATCTCACTATCGGAAGTCTTTAATAATACCTTCAGAAAATTTTGTAAAACATCTGGTTCCTGCCATGACAAATTTTGAATATTTAGTGTCAATATTTTCATAACTTCTCAACTTTATTAACGGATCTATTATGAATTACTTATTTTAGTCAATTTCATAAGTCATAAATGTATAAGGACACAAAAAAAGCTTTAAATAAAGTGTTAGAAAAAAATTCCATTCTATTATGAGGAACTACCAGGAAAGCTCTTGTCAAACACTTCTGGCATTTTCAAACCGTAGAAGACTTAAAGAAGTCTTAGGTTTAAATAGAGGACATTAAGACAGACTACAGAACTCTGAGTAGTATACCTTTTAGCAATAAAGGTCCTCTGAAGAGCTCCAATTAAATCCAAATCAGATGTAAAGGGAAGAATTAGAAAGAAAACTACGGGGGACTAGTAAGAATGATCTTGAAAAAACCATTTCTAGTATTTTAAAACTTTAGAACTAACAAGGAAAGAGACACAACTATCCCTCTCCGATTTTGATAAAATTTGATATACAGGGAGAGCTTCAAAAAAAATTTTTTTTGCTGCCCATATTCATTTTAAGGGGGTGGAATTGCCCCTTAAAGTTAACCTCCAAAAACACATTTTTAGCCATATCTCGAGAACGAAACAAGATATTGAATTCATTCAAAAACTGAAATATTATACACAATCAATACTACCTTATGACCCAGCAAACAATAACCCTCCGGTTTGCGGAGGCTGAGAAATATGTGTGGGGTAGTACTTTTTTGCTCCCGCTGGGTACAATTTTAGGAAATTCAAGTTTTTCTCATAATCATAAACTTCATAGAAAAACTAAAGTTGCCTGTTTTTGTTTTTTTCGATTCATCCCCTATTTAAAGGGTTGCAACCCCTATACATCTTAACATCCAAATAGATTTATTAGTAATATTTTCGTATCAGGGGACTTATCAAAAGCTAAAATGTTGTTTATAATGATCATTAGTCGATATCATGAGGAATTTTTAAGATTGTGTATTGCAGGATAAAAATAAAAATTGTATTTCAGTTTTGAAAGAATTCGATATCTTGTTTCGTTTTCGAGATATAGCTGTGTTTTTGGAGGCCAACTTTAAGGGGCAATTTCACTTCCTTAAAGTGAACATGGGCAGGCAAAAAAAAATACATCAACTATTTTTTGAAGCTCTATTTGTATACCAAATTTTATCAAAATCGGAGAGGGACAGTTGTGTCTCTTTCCTTGTAAGATCAAATAGGAGACCATTAAGGGGACCCGTCAGTTACGGTAATTTTTGAGGCCATTTTCAAACCCAAAAATTTTGTGTATTTTGATGATCTAAACGGTATTTGAAAGAACATTTCAAGTAGAGTGTCGTGGATTATCGGGTTTTTGGAAATTCGAACGTAGTCCAGAGTTATAAAAGAAAAACCGGAAGCATGTTTTTTTATATTTTCGTTTATAACTTTGCCAGTATTGCTTATTTTTCAATGAATTTTACACAGCGTATATAAAATTAAAAGCGCTTTCCAATTATCAGTATTTTTTCTGGTTTTTAACGCAGTTACGGTCATATATTCGTCCTGTTTGAGGGTTTTTTAATTTTTCTTTTTTCTTTTAAAAAGACATTCTAAATAAGTAGGGACGGCTAATATTTATATATTTATATTAAACCAAAAGAAAAAAAGCTTATAAATACTCGAAATGTTATAAACACGAATAGGCGGCCATTTATTTACAAAAAACCGAAGGTGTAGTCTTAATCATAAAAAAACAAGTCTGACACCATTGCAAACATGTAAAGTGGTCGCCTCAGATATATGATAAAGCAGAGTGTAATTATGATGAGGCCATCTATCCGGTAGTAGATGAAGTAAGCCGCTCGTAACAACAACAATAATTTGTTTTTCATAAATTTCCCGAAAAACTAACAATGCGATAGGAAAATATCATCATTGGAAAGCGCTTTTAATTTTATACATGCTATGTGAAATTCATTGAAAAATAAGCAATAGTGGCAAAGTTATGAACGAAAATATGAAAAAACATGTTTCCGGTTTGTCTTTTGTAACTCTGGACTACGTTCGAATTTCCAAAAACCTGATAATCCACGACAACAACGACGAAATGCCCTTTCAAATGCCGTTTAGAGCATCAAAATCCATTGAAAAATGCACGAAATTTTTGGTTTGAAAATTACCTTTAATATTAGCATTTGTGACAGTTGTCCTTAAGATATATTACGAACCTCTTTACAAGTAATGTATTGGTGAAACATCTCAAAAACATTTGGATTGTACAGAATTCCACATGTAGGGTCTGTGAACAGGAAGGTGTAATTTTGGTTTATATTTTATGCCACTGTGGCATAAAGGCCTTAAAGGATCTCAGAGTTTGCCATTTTAAACAAATAACAAGTGTTTGCCTTGAATAGTATCCCAGATTTTATTAAAAATTCAGGACTATTGAGGGAAGACTCAGCTTAGATATTCTGACGGGTGTACAAAAGCCCTTATGGGGCAAAATACAATTTGATTTAAGAAATTTGACTTGAGTTTTAAAATTAATCCAATAAAAATTCATTAATAGGCAATTGAATAGGGACACTCAAAATATTGTCATTTTATAAAGACGTTTGGTTGCTCTGCTCGTGACAAATTTATAAAATTTACTAATCGGCCAGAAGCGATATGTTTAATTTGTTATTGAATCTATTGTGGACTAATTTTATACCTGAAGTCAGATCGCTTAGGAATGTGAATAAGCTGCACAATGTGGGGATGCGTATGTGAGGGATCGTTGAAGAAACTCACATAAAGCCAAATAAAAAAATTGCTGATTGTTTAGATGAACTATAAAATTGTAGATTGTCAGTTGATTAATTGACCAATAAATTTCTTATAGAATTGTATTATTCTTCTCCTGTTCTTATTCGAGAAGATAGATTGCTACAGTTCTAATATTGTTTTTCTTTGTGGAGAAAAGCCATTAATCATTCTTACAATTAGAGAAATTGCTACTTAGAATCAAACTTTAAAGTATCAGAATATGTTCTTTATAATCTAAAAAATCAGTGGCAGTACATTTAGCTAAATATTCCCATATGTACTCCACAGGGATAAACTTAAAAACAATAAACTACAACATACAGAGATGTTGAGCTAGAACTAGAATGTTCATATGGGAATTCCCATTATTTGGCAAGTAATTTGTAAAATATTTCAGTGATTTATAATCCTTGTAGAATATTTTAACAAAATTTGGGCCATGTAGTTCATTTAGAGGTTCTCAGAAGCATATGTTTCTGACTGTCAGAATTTCTCAAATTCGAGTTATACAAATGATTTAAGAATGCCCCCACGTTGAGTTTTTTTTTGTCTATTTTATTATGTATGTGATAGAAATATTTCACATCTAGTTTAGAATGTGATGGAGAAAAATGAAAAAGAAATAAATACTAGAACAGTATCTTTGAGTCACGTTTTTAGTTCGTTTACAAAAATCTCAACATTCTCTAAAACGAGTGTGTTTGATCAACTTCCCGATGAACTACTAAGTTCAAATTTTGCCAAAACTATATAAAGACTCATTTATAAATCTTTAAGTCGATCATCAAACTATAGAACTTCTCATATAAACTCTAGTTCTAGTTCAGTACCCCTGTATTCTATTTCTATTATTGGTTATCATATTTTATTTTCGTTCAAATAAACAATTATGAGATTTGTTCTAAAGGTTATTGTCTTAAATGTAGTACCTTTCTTTATCTTATTCATCTTATTGTATTCAATTTTTTTTCTTTTACTATTTCAATTAGAATTAGAACTTGGCAGACGTTATAATAGAAAATGAAACATTTTCTTATTGTTTTTATGGTCGATCGACTGTAAAAATTATAATGCCAAACTAATATTAGAGGATCTGTATAATGAAAAAAACAAAACAATAAATTAAATAATACATCTATTATCCCATTGAAAAGTTAATTTGATAATAATAGGTGTATTTAGTTCGGTAAATTGAACTATACGGGGTGTTTCATCGAAATTTTTGATATACTCCAAGTGTCCCCTATTGATTTCTATTTTATTAATGATGTCAATGGGTGAGTTGCTTCAAATTCTAGTCGATACAATGTTAAAATTTAACAACATTGTAAATTTGAATGTTTCATTTCGAATATTTAACCAAGCTTTACAGATTTTCGATAGAAACAAGGCTTATGTTGACCGTTCTGAGGACAAAATAACCTCAAATCATTATTATCTGATAGAGGACTTAACAATGTATCGAATTGGTACAATACAAAAGTCAGTTTTAGTTAAAGTTGTGTGACATTATATCAAATATGTAACAAAACCTGGAGCAACCCACTGTGTACGTCACAATAACGGCAAAATCAATGAGGGACATTCGGGATAATATGCTAAATTGTAAAAGAATCGTTTGAGATTCGTACATTATTGAATGGAACACTCTGTAATGGGCGTTTTTTATTTATCTGTTATTGATTGAATCCTATTTCATTAATAAAGTGAACGGTAGATACGTTCAGTTTAAGTCTTTCTTGTACCTTTCTCGTTCGTTTCGAGTTCTTGAAACTTTCAACTTTCAATTTATTTATTCATTTCTGTTTATTTTCTTCTCGTTCTCTTTGTTTAAAATTTTTTTAAATTTGTAAATTGTTCGTTAAATATTTTAATAATAAACAATACAGATTGTGTTGTGTTTTTGTAATTTTTTTTATTTCGAACTATTGTAGATTTTCTAGACATTTACGATTTTCTCACGTCTACTATCGGTAAATGTATGGATATATTATTATTTCTCTTAATTTTTCGTAACAAATGAATAACTGTTGAATGATATATGTATTTTGGGTAGAAAAATTATTTATAAGGTGAATAACCTGTTTGCATGTAAAATTCCATAATAAAATCCTTTGTTTTTTGTTTCCACAAATCATCATTTAAAATTAAGGGTTTGTCTCGATTGTTTCAGGTGACGTTATATTCTATCCTATAAAATTCTGGAATTGTTCATTCAACTATAATCAAGGAATTGTGTTTTTTAATATTTTTTTTAAGAAATAAAAGTGGGAATTGTTACTCAGTGAGACATTAGAATACGAAAAAAAGTTGATTAATGAACGATAAATAACAGTTGAAATAAATAATGTGTTTTCTATTTATTTGAAAAAAATAAGTGTTTAAAAGTCTGATTTTAATTCATTGTGTTAACGAAAAGGCAGCAAATAATTCAAATTCTTCCTGTTAGTGAGACTAATTAAAATTTGTGTTTGGTGTATGTATTTTATGCTATGGAGGAATATGGGAAAATAATCAGAGCACCTGGTTTGAAACGGGGCAAAATTGAAGAAAAAATCACAGACAGGGTGAGTTTTAATTTATTTTCTTTTAAAGCCTTGAATATTTCATTTTAAATATGTTAAGTTTTATATAAAATGTGTACTTTACATAATTAAGCGTCACTTAAATTTGAATTTAAGATAGGAACACAACTAAATTGAAGTGGTGAAAGTGGCTCAATAAGTGGCTTTGATTAAATTATTTTATGATCTTATTTCTTTATTTTGGATTTGCGTAGGTTTTAGGGGAGTTTTTGCCAACTCATGGTCTGTATTTTTCTTTTGTGTAAGCGATGGAACATTGTAGTAAAGTCATTTTACACTTTCCTCTTTTGATTTGATACGAGAAATTTTTGTTTGAACAACCTTAAAGAATTGAAGCTCCCTCCTATAGCCTTCACTACAAGCGTGAATAATTTGTAATGAACATAAATTTTCCTTTTACCCGATTTGAGATAAAATCGACACTTAAAATGGGAAGGAACACGTAGTTTAAAGTGGTAAAAGTGGCGACTGAAATGACTATTTTATATTATTTCTTATTTAGTATTTTGTATTTGTGTAGGTATTTAGGATATTTTTGCCAACTCATGGCTTATGTTTTTCTTTGTGTAAGCGGTGAAAGATTTAATAAAGTAATTCTACACTTTTCTGTTTTGATTAAAAAAAAAAGAAATTTCTGTTTAAATAATTTCAAAGAATAGTAATTCTTCCGTATAGTCTGATTTCAGCAAGCTAGTTACGCGACTTATAATGAACGTATTTAAAACTAAATCAACACTTAAAATAGAAAAAGAAACTTAAGTTGCAAAAGTGACTGAAATGATTCTAAGTTATGCTGATTCATTCTTATTTTGTATTTTATACTTGCGTAGGTACCTATTGAGGGGAATTTTGGCCTATTCATGGTCTGGGTTTTTATTTTTGTGCAAGCAATGAACGATGAGAAAAAATAATCTTACATTCTTCTATTTCAATTTGACAATATAAATTTCTGTTTCTAAATCTACTCTTAGTTCGATTTAAGATTAAGTTGAGACTTAAAATGAGAAGAAATATTTAATTTAAAGTTAAGAAGGTAGCTAAGTAAGCGGCTGAAATAGTTTTATTTTATGTTGATTTCTTCTCATTTTATACTTTGGAATTGCGTAGGTATTGAAGGAAATTTTTGCTAGGTCATCGTCTGTGTTTTTAAATCTTTGTATGTACTCAAAGACGGGAAAAATTAATTTTATTCTTTTCAATTTTGATTTGACGATATACATTTTTATTCAAATAATCTCATTGCTTTCTGTATCCTCATTTTACCAATGCTTTGTCTTAAATCGCCCTAAGTTCGATTTAAAATTAAAATGATACCCACATTTAACTTTAAAGTAACAAATAGGACTTAAGCGATTATTACTTTGTTCTCATTTTGTATTTTGTATCTGCTTAAGTATTGAGGAAGCTTTCGCCAACTCATGGTCTACGTTTTTCTCTTGTGTAAGCGATGAAAAATATGGCAAAGTAATTTTACACTTTCCTATTTTAATTTGGCAATAGAAATTCGAAAGGATTGGAGTTATTTCTTATAGCTTTTTGCTTCTTTAACCGTTCCAAGCGGTTTATAATGTTGAAATCTACCCTTAACTCGGTTTAAGATCAAGTTGAGACTTAAGAGAAGAAGTGGCGAAACTGGTTTTATATCTTATTGAAATAATTCTATTTTTTATTAGTTTCTTACTTTGTATTTTAGACGTAGCTACACAGGTAATCGGGGGAATGTTTTGTTAGGTTATGGTCTATGTTTTTATTGTTGTGCAAGTGATGAAAGATGAGAAAAAATAGTCTTACACTCTCGTATTTTAATTTGACACTAACAGCTTTTATTTAAAGTGTCTCAAAAACTGGAGGTCTTTCTTCGTTTTGAGAAGATCTTGCTTTAAATCGCTTTAAGCAGATTGCTTAAATTGAAATTTAAAATGAGAAGAAAAACTGAAAGTAGCGAAAGAGGCTAAATAAATGACTGTTATTTTGTTTCTATTTTGCATTTTGTATTTGCACAAGTATTGAGTAGAATTTTTGCTAACTCATGGTCTGTATTTATAATTTTTTATAAGCGGTGAAAGATGTAGCAAAATAGACGAGGCCTCCTCTATTTTAATTTGACAAATATGTTTTTTAATTATTCGATGTAGTAAAAAAATTATAAAACTTATAAAAGATTTAAATGATGACTAGATAGACTACTTTCTATCTTTATCTCTGTATTCTGTAGTAGTTTGGCATCAATAAACTACCTTTTTTCCTCTACTACTTGTTTGTAAGCCGACAAAGTTGTAAATCGATTACAATTGATCAGATTCGATTTAATTATATTGAGAGATTGTAAAAGAGAAATTTTTTTCCCTATTTATTCTCTTATCATTTAACGGTCTAGCTGTATCTTTAATGCTTAGCTGTAAAATTTTGTAGTAACGTAAAAATAAATCAGAATACCATAACGATACATAAAATAGCGGTTTATCTATCTTTTCTATTTCTCACTTATTACGGATTGGAAAACCATTGGTTCATTATAAATTATTTGAAAAACACCTAAATAATAATTTCTTTTGATACGCATAAGTGCATGGATGCCTTATCTAAGTAGGTATATCTCAACGTTGGAAGTGGTCCTAATTTGATTATTCCAGTTCAACTATTGTTAATTAAAATTTTATAAAGTTTCTAGTTGCTACTCTTTACGAAACATTTTTTTAATCATTTTTATACCTTCCTAAATCTCATCAGTAGATTATATTACATTTTATCCTATCAGTAGTCCAATTATAAGGATTTCTAGCTTCTTGAAGATATATACAGACTGTTTCACGTTAGGTAGTTAAGATTGGCGGAAGATTTGAATATTTTGAGAATTATTTTAGTACAATTAAAGTCTTGTAGTTTATTGGGTTTTTTTCTAAAAAAGAGGAATTTTTTATTGAAGATTCCACTTTTATTTTGTAGTCTAAAATCAAGTATTATAGCTCTTTAGAAAGAACATCTCAAGCATGATTCTAAACGACTAAAAATTATTTTTTCCCCAATTACGGTGCAGAAGAGCGAAAGGAATTAATAGTGGAAATCTCATCCGTACTTTTTACAAATTATTTTGCGTGTAAATCGTGTATTATTTTGTTAAAAATGGTTATTTTTACACCGGTGACATTTATTCTGGAAAAAAAATGAAAGGAAATTACATAATTGATAATTTCTATTACATAAATTGAGTCCGAACATTCATTTTTTATCTAAAATGGGTATTTATTATAAAAATTATATAAAAATATTAAAGATTATTAAAAAATGTATGCTTGTTTTTCAATTACTTCATATTAAATAACTATTGTCTTCTTGTTCTTGTTATTATTAAAATCGTAATTCATAATCAATTAAATACAAATGTTCGTTTAAATGTCCTGTTTTTCACGCTCAATGATTAGAAACTAACAATAAGTGTTGTAAATATTAAAGAAAAATGTTTCATTTGACATTCAGTAATCGTTATTTCTGTTACAAAGATCATAATACCAATCATTATGGGATTTATGGTGAAATTTAATATTGCAGTGATTTTTGTTTCTTTTTAATGAATTTATAATGAAGTTCTTTATAATTTGTTAGCAATATTCATTTAATTTCAATATATGATTCCGAGGACTATAATGGATTATTTTTATATTGGAATATAATCGAAAAAACAATCACACAAATGAGGAGAAAGTGGGTATTTTAATTGTTGGACGTTTTAAAAATCTCTTCAATTTTACAGTAGTACCTTATATGTATACATCTACCAGGTGCTTCACTTAAGACTATATTTATAATTCTAAGGAAAGTTCTTTTATTTGGTAAACAATTTGAAGAATTTGAAAAATACTTCAAGGATTTATAGAAAGATCCTTGGACATCGTTTTAGCACAATTTAGACCTCGTAGCCCATTTATAAATTAATTAAATAAACGTGTAAAGTGATTTAAACATATGCTACCAATATTGACTTTTTTTTTCGTTTCATTTCATTTTATTAAATTTTTGGATAGATGAAAAAATTTCTAAAATACAATGAAAAAATTTAAAGAATTCAAATTTGGGAACATCTTCCAGTTTTTTGTTCCACTTCCAAATTAGCTAAGAAGTTTTAATTTTGTTAAAGTAATCCTTAATATATATATTTATTCTTCAAATTGATCGCCAAACCATAGGGGTGTTGAGCTAAAACTAGAATTTATTGGTATGAAGAGTCCTATTATTGAATAAATTGATTAATTGATTGATAAGTGGGTTCCTGAAGGACAATTTAGCAAAATTTGAGCTTCCACAGATCATTGCGAACTTGGCCAAAGAACGCTTGTTTAAGACAATAGCACAATTTTCAAAAATGAAGTATATTCTTAAACTGATTTAGAAGAGCCCAAATATACTCTTAACTTTTATTTTCTGCATTATTCTCTAATGTATTCTATAATAAATAGTAATCATTTCGGCCTGTTTCAGGATGAAATGGAGAAGAAGGAAAATAATGTTAAAACAATGAAAATTGTGATACTATCCAAAATAAGCGTTTTTGATCAATTTCCAAATGAGCTACGAAGCTCTAGCATTTCTTGGAGTATTTTTTAAATCACTCGTCAAATAATGACTGTTACCTGTAAAAATTTTCTAATTTTAGTTCACTATTTTAAATGGAACAAAGTGTATAAACAGTACAAAAACCACACCTACAGTTTCTCTTTCTTTTTCTCTTCAGCTATATACAAGAAGTTTCCTAATTTATCATTCCATTAAAGTGATGAATAATCTTCATTTTATGTTAGCTATAACTTAACGTATCATTAGGGGTGACAGGGTAAACTGAAACCAACTACCCCCTACTTGCATTGTACATATAGATATACTTGATATATTAGATTTATTATACAGGTGTGCCTTTTAATGCACATAAATGTAATAAAGTATTATTGATCTATGTAGGTATACAGGGCTGTTGAACTAAAAGTATACATAAGGTGTTTTTCTTTCTCGGGAAGTTTTTTATGCTTGATTTTAGCGAAGTTAGGAATAATAGTATACTGAAAGTATACATGTTTTTTATATAGGAAGTCCTATTATTTGACGAACAGTTTGAAAAATATTTTGGTCATTTATAGAAGACTGGAGCAAAATTTGAACCTCTTAGTCCTTTAATGTTCGTTGTAGATAATGTTGCGATTTTTTAAAATGAGCTGAACACGTCAATTGATTTACAATTAGGATTCTTCAAGAATGTTCCCGTCATATTTTGTTTCGTTTTCTTTCCCATCATATTCTAGAATAAATGCAGAACATTTCTGTTTATTTCAGAATAAAATGGAGAACAATGAAATAATGGAAGTATTCTTGAGTCATTTAACGTATGATTTGTTTCAGAAAATCGCCGTATTTTTAAAAACGAGCATTTCTTAATCAATTTTTAGGTCTAAATTGCACTAAAATGATTTCCATACACCCTCTTTTATATCCTTGATGAATGAAATATTTCTTTCAATTCCAGATATTCCACGTTAATAGTCCTAGTTTTTATGGCAGCCAATCGATTTGAAAAATTGTATTTTGATGATTTGTAGGGTAGTCGTTATAGGATATTTTGACAAAATTAGAACTTTATAGCTCATTGGAAAATTGATGAAAAATATCTTTAATTTGACAATGTAATGTGACAATGCACGTGAAACAATGAAAAATGTATAGAAGGTCCTAGCACAGTAGTTTTTTGTTCATTTTCCATCACTCATCACTGGAAAAACGACGCAGGTCAATCACAGATGAAGGAATAATCATTTATTATCATGAGCTCAAAGTTCTAATTTTGTCAAAATATTCCCAAGGGATTATACTACGAATCCTCAAAATATTTTTCAAAATCTTCTGTTATTCGGACTATTTACGTGGAATAGTCGGTATAAACTCTAGTTTTAGTCCAGCATCCCTGTATATAGGATATAGGAAAAAAGAAAATGAACAAATTTAGTAAATGTTTATTTACAGGAATATACCTTGAAAATAGCATAAGGAAATTGATTCTTAGACGATTTCACATATTTACCTTGAGAATCACACATTAGACCATATTTAGAATAAATACTCGATCGATTAACTTTATATCTTGATCGAATTGAGCTAAGAAAACAGACATCAAAATATAAAAACTTACTCATTGAAAATGAAGTTGTTTCAATAATTTGATAATTTCTATACATTTGTTCAACCTTGCAGCCTACTTTGATTCAAATTAGATATTTCGATTTTGTTTAAAGACTCAAATACAGGGTGTACAACGATATTTTATCTCACAAAGTCATGACCAATTGCGATGCGAAATATATTTTTATAAACACCTGTATATACAAGAAAATAAAAATGATTTTATGATAATAAAGAATAGAGCACGTCTTAGACAGGATATCCTTGTCTAAGACGTGAAAATAGTTGGTCAAAACGTAGTGAATGTATTAAGATAGATAAAGATAGAGAATCAAGACTATCTATTGGTCAATATTTAATACTTCTACTACTATTTGTGAATATACATACGTTGAATAAGTGGGGACTTTTATTATTATTATATGTATTTTTTTTAATATATTCCATGGCTATCGTGCTATAGTATGGCGTGACGTTGTTTTAATTCTTCTGTTTTAGTTCGGATTTGGTATGGTGTTAGTACGGACGTACCTTTTTCTCTTCTATAAACAACAACAATAAACGTGAAGTAGCTTAATTAATAGTTACGTGATTATAACTTTAGTGTATTTTCTTTTTTGTATACAAATAGAAAGAAAAGTGTCAAAATTAGTGACGTGATTATGCATTTACAACAGGTTAGAATTGTTAATTGTTGTAATTTTGCGTTATTCGATCGGTATTTACAATATACGCCTACTTAGCTTTAGCCATTACGGTTCTGATTATTGCTAAAATTTTGTCGAATTTTCTTTATTTCTAGGTGTAGTTTTGCGTCCTCTAAAAAATCTACGTTGTTTATAAAAATTTTATTTGCAAAAATGATGCCCAGGAATTCCTCACCAATTATTGAAAAGGAAATTATTTGTACTTACAAGGTAAAAAAAAAACAAACAAAAACAATATAAAAAATAATACCTGTAACAAAATAATAAATAATTAAACAGTAGGTGGATGTTTTTAACAAATTAATTAATTAATCTAATTGTTGATTAATAAGTAATTACTGAGAAAGTTTCCAATTAAATGTGCCGATGTGTGGGGAGTAGTAGAACCATTTATTTTGAAGATTACTAAGTAAAATTAAAGTTTCTTCTTATGTAATCAAGATAGTTGGCAATTGTTAAATAAGATCTATAAACTACAAGGTTAAGAAATTATTTATTTAAAAAAACTGTTGTTATATTTGTTTATTTCGTAATATTTAAAATTACCTTATCTGAAATTAAATACACTAAAAAATCAATAAGAATAAAGACTGTTGCGTTTTAAAGTTTTAGCAGAAAACAATTTCTTGTTTGTTATTTTTGTATAATAATAATAATACAAAAACAACTCTACTCAATAGAGTAAATCTTGAGATATTTGTTTTCATTTTCGTTAATATTTATAAATATAGTTGAATTATGTATAAACATTAATATTAATGATAGGATTTTGTATATGAAAATTCAAACACTCTGTTTTGGCCCAACGTCATTATGTTAATTTATTAAAAAAGTCACCACAATAAGGATTTTCTCACTAGAAAATTCAACTCCAAAAGTAAGCATAATAAGGGTAGAATTGGATAATATGGAGTTTTAAGTGGAGAAAATTTTCAGGATTTTATAGTATCGCTTAAAAATACACTAAAATTGAATCTATATACTCATCCTTTCATTAACACGGTAAATATATACCGCGTTTTTCAACCAAACATTCCCAGTTCTTATGGCAGCCCCCATTTATTGTCGGGCGATTTGATAAATATTTTGAGGATTTGTAGGGTAATCCCCAGGGAAAATTTTAGCAAAATTTGAGCCCCGTCACTCATTGGGAAATTGGTGAAAAACTACTTTAATCGGAAAATGTTGCGATCGACCTCATTTGTAAATGATGTACAGTGGATATGACGATCCGTGGAAAATAATTTTTTCTCATTTTTCTTCACGAAATCCTGGAAAAACTGAAAAATTGGTTTTCTGAGATCAACCATGAATGGAAAGTTCATTAGCCACTATCAGCTGTTTACTACTACTTTACTCTTAAATAGTGTAAGATTGTTTATCACTTCTGTTTGTTTATTCTTTTAATTACTTGATACTTTTCTGCCTTATTTCAAAGATGATCGGCGTCTTTCATTTTTTCTCCGGTTCCATTTATTGGATTTTATGCATAAACAATTAAAGTCGGCAATCAAACGTAGGTATCGAGTGTCAAGCAGTTGAAAAAATTAACAAACATAAGCCATAAAAACTCTTACACTATTTAAGGGTAAAATAGTAGTAAACAACTGATGTAGTAAATGATTATTCACTCATTCATGATCGATCTCGGTAAACAAACTTTTCAGTTTTTCCAGGATTTTGTGAAAAAAAAACGAAAAAACTGTTTTCCACGGATCGTCATATCACTGTAGATCATTTAATGAGAAATTTACAAATGAGGTCGATCGCAACGTTTTTCGATTAAAGCGGTTTTTTCACCAATTTTCCAATGAGTGACGGGGCTCAAATTTTGGTAAAATGTTCCCTATGGACTACCCTACAAATCTTCAAAATATTTTTCAAATCGCCCGGCAATTAATAGGAGCCGCCATAAGAACTGGGAACGTTTGGTTGAAAAACGTTGTATATACAGCATGATTCTCATTGCTAGGCACATGAGACAAACAATGTTTCTATCCTCCCAAAGCGATAGGAGATGTATAGAAAAATGAGTTAGATAGAGATAATTACAAACTAGGTTGGCAAAAATTGAAAATTTGACCACCCACCCTTAGTCCCTTGTCCAAACAAACCACTGTCTTTGAACGGAAAAAATTTGACCTGACCTGACCTATCTTTGCTTCACTCATGTGATATATTGATTTAGATGAAGATGAAGCTATGCTTAAAATACGGTTATTTGTATTTCTACTCGATCTTTAAATTAATGTACCACATTAGTGCGGCAAAGAATGCAAGTCCTCCTATATGTGGTTTCAAACGAAAATTCTTAAAATTCGAAACAGGTCAATTTTTTTTTTCTTTGAAAGAAAGTGATTTGTTTGGGCAAGGGACTAAGGGTGGGTAATCGCAGCCACCATCGTTTCTAATTCTAAACATTCTTCATTTATTCCATTTATTATAATAAATATTGTGTTTTTATATATCTTGCATCCTTGCATCCTTTGTATGTGTGTATGAAATGTTACTACAGTTGGGTTTTTTACAACTAGAAAAATTTACCTCAAAAATTCAAACGTAATAATGTATGTGTTTCGTATTGAGTTGAAATCTTTCTTATGATAATAAACTGTAAGTTAAGGGGAAGGGGTACATCTCATCGTTTAGACTGGCGAAAATGTGCAGCGATTTCTCGCTCGTCCTTGAGACTACGGCAACCGCAAATAGATTTATGAAGAGAGCATTTCTTATCGCCCCTAAGGGTTATTTCCGTTTTTTAAAATATTGACACAAATGTGAATTACAGACGAAAATCTAATATGTTTTTTTCGTATTTTTGTACAATTTTTTGTATTTTCTCTTATAACTAGGCCAATTTTGATTATTTTGCAAAAATTCTTGTACTGTTAGATAGCAAATAAAAAGTTCTTTCCAAATATTCAAGAAATTTTCCGATTCTACTGCTAGTTTCCCGGAAAATTAAGAAAACTTCTGTACGCTACAACAAGGTTCTTTCTACAGTTTTTATTTTACAGCATTGATCAACCCCTCATTCGAAAGCTGATACAAAGGCTCTTCGAGAAATCAACATTTTTTACAAAAATAATAGGCCAATCGGAAACAGCACAAAATTATCCACATAACCGTATGTATTTCTAAGCAAAATAATTAATTTAAAAAAGTGAAAACAAATCCAGAAAAACCAGTTGTTTTTTCCGCGATAACTCAGGCAATTTTCAAAATATCAAAAAATGCTTTCTATCTTGTACCCCGCCTTTGAATCAGCTTTCGAATGAGAGGTTGATCAGAAAAAACTTTGTTGTAGTGTACAGAAGTTTTCTTAATTTTCCGGGAAACTAACGGTGGAATCGGAAAATTTCTTGAATATTTGGAAAGAACTTTTTATTTGCTATCTGACAGTACAAGAATTTTTACAAAATAATTAAAATTGGCCTAGTTATAAGAGAAAATACAAGAAATTGGACAAAAATACGAAAAAAACATGTTAGATTTTCGTCTGTAATTCAAATATGTATCAATATTTTGAAAAACGGAAATAATCCTTTGAGGCTATAAGAAATGCTCTTTTCAAAAATATATTTGCGGTTGCCGTAGTCTCAAGGATGAGTGAGAAATCGCTTCACATTTTCACTGGACAAAACGTTGAGATGTACCCCTTCCTCAAAATTTCAAAAAAAGGGCTCTATCTTGCACTCCGCCTTTGTGTCAGCTTTCGAATAAGGGGTTGATCAATGCTGTCAGATAAAAACTGTAGAAAAAAACGTGTTGTAGCGTACAGAAATTTTCTTAATTTTCCGGGAAACTAACAATGGAAACGGAAAATTTCTTGAATATTTGGAAAGAACTTTTTATTTGCCATCTAACTGTACAAGAATTTTTGCAAAATAATCAAAATTGGCCAAGTTATAAGAGAAAATACGAGAAATTGTACAAAAATACGAAAAAAACATGTTGTTAGATTTTCGTCTGTAATTCAAATTTTCGTTAACATTTTGAAAAACGGAAAGAACCAAGAGTGGCTATAAGAAATGCCCTTTTCAAAAATCTATTTGTGGTTGTCGTAGCTTTAAGGACGAGCGAGAAATTGCGAGTTAGAAATTCATATTTTCGCCGGTCAAAATTGGCCAAGCCTACCACTCCCCCTTAAGAAAAATTGTAGAATCTCTTTATAAGATATAAAATTTAGGTCTATAGGCTCAGCCTTCGATTTATACGGCAATAAAGTAATTGTCAATCTATACTTTTATGTTTATAATATTTATAAATATTGTTAAATTATTGCAAATACCTAATACTAATTTTGATTTTTCTACTATATAACCCATAACAAAATTCACAGTTTGACCCTTTTTTAAACTAATTGTACCATAATAAAATTTTCTCATACTAGAGAAATTAACCCCCAAAAACTTAAGTCTCAAGTGGAAGATTAAAACATAAAAAGTTGTTAAAAATTCCAGGAACTTATACTATCACTTAAAAAGAGATGAAAATCGAATCTTTACATGATAGTTACATTATTTTGGAAATTTATGCCAATTGAAACCGTGCTAAACAGCATATAGCTTGTATATTTATATTTAGTACTAGATAACTTTCAAACTGTTTGATTTGAGTTTCGATAATTAAAAACGTTATTGATTACTATACCTAATACTTTTTTGAAGTGTACAATATTCAAAATATCAAAATTCACATTTCGCACACTTTGGACCAAGTTTATTTATAAAAATACCCATCAATGGGCTTCGTACTTACATTAAATTTCAAGCACAATAAGGAAAAATATTTGGTATTCGACAAAATTAAAATTTTGTGTATAATCAAATATAAAAAGGTAACTTTCAAACCATTCGCTTCCACTTCTACATCCAAACATCAAATTTATTAACAAATATGAAACATTCAGTTTGAAACTTACCCAGTAACCAACTGATTTATTTAACATTCAATAGAACAAATGTAAAATGAAATCAAAATTATTTTTATTAATAATTCGTGCACGTATTTCTTTACAGTTGAATAAGTTTTATTATTTTTTAATTATTTTAATTGAAAGGTTATACTCTAACCTTTAACTATAGAACTTATTTCTTTCTTCTAGATAAATTTATTGAAACAAATATTTTATTTAAACACATTATTTATTTAGTTGAATTATTTAGTGAACAAGTCAATAAACAAAAATTCGCGGGGGCTGTTTCTCAAAGTTTCTTTTTCTATATAATAAATAATGACTTTGAAACAACCTTGTGCTTATTGTAATTGTTGTTGGTGTAACAAACAAAAAGGTGAGATACATTATTAGTACATATTGTGAAATTTTATTTAAGTATATCATAAAATCTGTATAGTAGACTAAATATAACTTGACTAAAAGTCAATCAGTATGTAAGAAATTGATTTTATTACATATTAACTTGAAAACAAATCAAGAAAGGTTAGAAAATTATTGAATATATCCGGTTAAAATTCTGATATCTGTGTTGAAATCGAAGTAGGTCTCTTGCTAGATAGATAGATAATAATAATAAAAGTCAAATTAACAAATAGAAAATGCAATTAAATTATTACTTTTTAAAGGATATACGATAGAAAAAATAACCATCATCATCATTATTATTATTAAGTGTACTTTAGACAACTTCAAGGTATTTGTTGTTTTCCTTTTGGTTTTGTAAAAAATAATAATTCCGCTCTAAGATAAGTAACCGTTTATGGTAAAAACAACAATCTAGTGAAATCAAAATAGAAGAAAGTTTTTAATCAACTTGAGATTATTATTATTACTATTCATTTGATTAAATTTGAACACAATTGAAGCGGCGAGAAAAAGAAATGTGAAATAAGCGCGTAATTTTTCGACCTAGTGACCTGACCTGACTCGACTATCACTACTACTACAATAAATTTATCAATGGAATCGTGAGAATTGCCACAATTCTTTCATATAATTGTTTTTTTTTTGTTTACAAAATTATCCAACGTTTTATTTTATTGTGGACGTATAATAATAAAACACCTGTTTTACGAGTTTAAATATAATCGTTTAACTTAAATAACTAGTTATTTAGATTCGATAATTGTTAGTGAATGATGTAAGTTGGAATTCAATGAATATTTAAATTGTTATTGAAAAAAAAACTGTTGTTATTATTATGAAATCATTCTTCGATCTGTTTTTGTTTTCTATCTTTCTATTTCGTTTCTAATTCTATGTGTAGGTAGAAATATGACGATTTATATTTTATGGTCGCCTACTTGATTTATTTATAATGATATTAGAAAACTGAAGTGCATTTTTATATTGGTAGGTATAAACATGTTTGTTTCTAAAAATAAGAAAAAATCGTAGATTTATGGTGGAATTAATTTGACTTGACTTAAAGATCTGTTACATGGCATAGATTAATAAGGTATTTTGATTTTTCCAATATTTTTTTGTTTCAATATTTAGTTTGGTTCATTTTTGGAAATATTCTAGTAATCTAGATGGTTATAATCACAATTTGGAAAATATAGCACTCTTGATCTAGAATTTTGAAATTTTTGGAGAATGCTGTTCTTATGAAGTTCGACTTCTTAAAAACGATTTCTTTTCTATTTTTCACTAAAAGATCAAGTGACAGAGCTCGTTAAAAGAACATTTGAAGCTGCAACTAGACCCTACTGTTTTGGAAAAATTTTTGCAGGTGAAAATTTAAGAGTATATGTTTTATATTTTCCTCTATAATTCAGTAGCTGTTAATTCGTTTAAAGTAAATTGTAAAAGTAAATTCGGTTCATTTTTGAAAATATTCTAGTATTCTAGATGGTTATAATCCAAATTTGGATCTAGAATTTTAAGACTTTTGGGAAATGCTGTTCTTATGAAGTCTGATTACTTAGAAACGATTTATTTGCTATTTTTCACTGAAAGATCAAGTGACAGAGCTCATTAAAAGCGCATTTGAAGCGGCAACTGGAGCCTACTGTTTTGGAAAAAATTTTGCAGGCGAAGATTTAAGAGCTTTATATTGTATGTTTTATATTTTTCTCCATAATTCAGTAACTGTTAATTCATTTAAAGTTAATTGTAAAAGTAAGTTCGCTTCATTTTTGAAAATATTCTAGCACTCTATAATCAAAATTTAGAAAAAGCAGCTTCTTCAATCTAGAATTTGAAGATTTTTATGAGAAATGTTTTTATCTTAAGGGGTTAGATAATACCTCTAAAAAATCCACGATTTGTTTATTTCTCTCATTTACAAATGCTAGGTCGCGTTAGAAAGAGCATTTTGAAGCTATAACTTACGAACCGTACTGTTTTTGGAAAATTTTGTGGAAATTCCGAGTTGTAGGCGAAAATTTAGCAGTATGTGTTGTTTTATATTTTTATTAATTAATTTGAAGTAAGTATCCCTGTAATCGTTAGAAAATCAAAAGGACTTTAAATATCCTAGAAATTGTTAGTAGTTGCCTGAAAAATTAAGAATACCAAAATTACGAAAAATACCAAAATTTCAAAGAATGTTTCCTTGTGTAATCTTAAAGTGAATTAAATGTCGCATATTTTAAATTCATTTCATATTTTAACCTATTGAAAATAATTGTTTCGAACCAGATTTTCTTTCAGTTTGTAGAAAATTTCTCGAAGATTTTCAAAAGAAGGTATTCCTCAAGGATTTGTTGTTAGCCTAAATGTCTATTGTTTTGTACTTTCTTTACTGTTTCATCTCAATATTCTAAGTTTTGCTGCTTCAATTACAGATGATATTCTAAGGATTTATAGGATAATTCTTAGGGAATGCCTTAGCAAAATTATAACCTCGTAGCTCTTTGGTAAAAAAAAAAACACTTTCATTTGACAATGTCGCTATTTTCACCAATCGAAAATGCACGTCAACGATCAAGATTATCTAGAAGATTCTTTGGAAATAGGTTTTATTTCGTTTTTCTTCACAGTTTGTTTAAACACTACTTATGTCGATTTTGTCACAAGAACTAGGAATATCTAGGTAGAGTAGATGCTACGAATTTTAGCTTTTTTTATAAAATTCCAAGATAAAAAAGTTTCTTTTAAAAATACTCCATTATTTAACTGAACAATCAAATTTTCAAATAAATAGCATTCTTTTCCTAGTTGAATAGTGTTTAAGCGGGGCTTAAGTCTAATTAGGCGATTTCTATTCAAAATATTCCAAGTTAAAGTTAATTTGAAATGAGAATCTAATCAAAACTTGTTTTATTTAATATGGATAGAAAATTCAAATAGGCGTAAATATTAACGTTACGCTTTAATTATACTTACATGATATATCTAGTTTGATCTGTATATTTTAATCAAATTACGTTACAAATAATGGCGTTTTTAGTTACAAAACGATGTAATTTCATCGTTGGATTTCAGGAATTTTATAAATTTCTTCTCATCTTCTTATTCTTCTTATATAATTCCAATCTTAGAAGAATTCATACAATAATTTTTAATGTAAAAAGAGTCATAGAGTATTTTTAAATCCTTATTATTAAATATTTAATGTTATTGTTAAAAAATAGGAATTGCTAGAAATTATAATGATGACATAATAGTGAATTTATTTTATGCTGTAAAATATGATTTAAATTTCAAGAACATAATTCATAACAATAATGAATAAATTAGAAACAATAGTTTATCTGCGTTTTTAAAATAATGAAAAAATGGGACTCAATAATATGAAAAAAGATACATAAAAAGTGTTACGAATTCGATGATTTTTGACTTTAATTTGGAATTACACCACTTAGAAATAAGAACTGTAATTTTCTACACTAATTTTATTACTGAAAAAGACTACAAACTAACAACTGTCTCCCGATCTATCTAATCTGCCTCCAGCTCCAAAGACACCAGTATTTATACGTTTTGTCTAAATAAATAGAGTCAGAGGGCGATCTGCAACCCTTGACCAAATCATTAGGGTGTCCTTGCTTACTGGAACTAAATTAGATTGTGTACAGAATGATGCATACAAATATGATAAAAGTTGACATTTACTTAGCTAACATCAATTACAATGAAATTAAAAAAAATAATAATAATAATGATAAAATATTGGATATAATGAATAATATAATGAAATATAATAATAAAAATAATTATTAATTGGTCCATAACAAAAGTGAGCAATATTTCATTATTATGTATAATTTTAGTCAAAGCATTGGAATAATTGAAAGATTATAAATGTTGATTGATTATTAGAACGCAAAAATCTAGATTTTGTTTTTTTTATAGCTGATGAAAGGAAGATTCTTGTGTGGGCTGTTGTTTTTATTATTTATACATATATTTTATTATATGTAGGCTTTATGGTCTGTATTTGTAAATTCGTTAAATTGCAATTTTGATTTATTATCCATATTATATTTCAACTGGGTGGTATAATGCGAAATATACAGGCTGTCTTATTATTTTATATTTATGATTATTGATACACAAGTGTTTGAAATAAGACATAATTTCTTATTTGACTATGCAAAATTTGGACTAGAAAGGTTGAATTTATCTAAACTTTAAGGTTTTATGAAGAATTAAGGAATATTTAGAATAAAATTATATCTCTCAAAAGCTATATTAAAGTTTTGAGAAAGAGATAAGAAGTAGTAGAAGGTATTCAAAGTCAAACAAAATTTTTCATAAAAATCTTTGAAATTTCAAACTAAAAGTGCTAAATTTTACAAAATTTTGAGTACTCTATAATTCTACAAAATCCTTATACAGAATTTTAAGAAGTTCAATTTTAGTTTGAAGAAATCTACACAATCTTATTATATTTCGTAAAATTTAACACTTAACCGAAATTTTCAAAATGAGTCCACTTTTCTAATTTTATCAATTTATTGAATCTCTCTGATTGCTTGCAAAAAGTAATTACTTAAAAGTAAAAACAAAAATCAACTTTTTTTAAACTTATTTAAAATTTTTTGAGTTCCAACAATTTAGTGACTTGCTTAAATATTCTTCTCATAAATCGAATAATAAGCACTATTTAGAAATTCGTCGAACTGCAATTTTCATTTATTGTCTATATTATATTTTAACTGGGCGTTATTGTTCAAAATATACAGGAGGCTTTCTTATTATTTTATATTTATAGGTGTTAAAAATTGTGACATGTTCGAAATAAAGTAGAATTTCGTAATGAAACCGTTAAATTTTGGACCTAAATTGTTAAATTTATTAAAATTTGGTACAAAAATCTCATAACAGTATAAATTGTTCATAAAATTTCAATTTTTTGTTACTGAAAGTGCTAAACTTGTTATACAAACAAATTCTTAATAAATATAGTTTAAGAAAATCTTATATAGAATATGAAGTAATAGAAAGATATTCAAAATTAAACAACTTCCATAAAAATCGTTAAAATTTTAAGTCAAAAGTGCCAAATTTTCAAAAATTCTAAATTCGTCATTTTTATAAAATCTCTATACAGCCCCTTTTTCTTAAAGGTGTTCACAGCGCCAAACGTCTATTAATTATCAAATGATTGAAAACATATTTTAAGGATTTATAGGGGGGTCAATGGTGCACATTTCAGTGAAAGTTGGACCCCGTAGCTTGTTGGAAAATCGGGGAAAAAGTGATTTTTGTCGAAAATCTCATTTTCGTCAATCAGTTTTTTACATAAATGGACTCAAGATGACTTGAGGATTCTCGGAAAAAAATTGAAAAACTGGTCTCTCGTACATCGATCGTAAATGTTACGAATGTATTTCTCAATGAGCTACGTGGACCTAATTTTGCTAAAATGTTCTCTGAGAACCCCCCTATAAATCCTTAAAATATGTTTCCAATCACTCGATAATTAACAGACGTTTTGGCGCTGTGAACACCTTTAAGAGAAATGGGCTGTATAAAACCTTAAAACTCAACGTTCAATTATAATTTTGATAAATCTACATGATTTTAAAATATTCATATTTCGAACAATTTAGCACTTTTACTGGAATTTTTCAAAAAATCTTGGGTTTTCTCGTTTTTTTTTTTTTTAATTTCATTGAACCCCTTTCACAGCCACATACTGTATAATTATTTGCCGAAAAAAGTGACTTCAAATTCAAAAATAAAACAACTTTCTCCCAATTTATTCAAAAATTTTGGAATTTTAACATTTTAAGCCACAATAAAGAGTCTGACTAAATATTTTTCAAATTATAATAACATTTTATCTTTTTTATGAATGTATAAGTAACGAGCGCATCATAAATAGGCGGAACACCTTGTATATATGTCTATGCAGTGATGTAATTCTTTAAAAATACATTAAAATAATTTCCGTTTTTTCATTAATCATTGTTAATGTATTTTTAAATATCTAAGACGTAATAGATATTTAGTAGACTGATTTTTTTTCAAAATTATATCTATCCATCATATCTACTACTACAACCGTCCTTGAGTTTATACAGTCTTCTAATTCCTCTACAAATGAACACTTTTTTGATAATTTCTTAACTCTTTTACTATGTTTTTAATACAAAATCAACCAAGATTAATATCATTTGTGGTATTTGAACTAGAAAATCATAAGAAATTATAAAATATAAAGCATTTCAACCCTGTTTAATCATATTTCAAAAATTAATTATAACCGTCCTTTTTTCTACACGAGATCTCTTATTAAATGTAAAGTTCCCCAAATGAACAGTTTTTTAACAATTGCCCAGTAAATGCAGTAAACGTTATTTCAAACCTACAGTATGACATTTAATATAAAATGAATCAAGATTAAAAGTTGTAACTGTATTTGTGCCAGGAAACAGTAAGAAAATGGTAAAATATAAAAAGTATCTTGTTGTTTTAACCTCATTCGATAAAACTCGTCGGAAAATTCTATTCATTTAAAACATTATTGTACTGTTTGATAAGACCTGCTGTAATTGTAGAATTGTTACATTTCTTATAAAGTATAATAAAGTCAGATCAGTTGTATGTTCAACTTTTTTTTTAATTTTCCATTTATAGAACTGGTCTTACTATCCTTTCCTCATTAGAAATTATTGGCTCGTATTCTGTAACTTTGTAAACAATAGTTCTATCTTCTGCCTTTTGCGTTATTTGCGATAAATGCGCTGTAATATGCGCAATAGGTGTTTAATTTTCATCTACTTATTCGTTTGAATATTTTAAAACCACTATTGTCGTGAGTACTCTGTGTTTAAATGATGAAAAATTTATAATTCCGTGTCAATACGATGAAAAATTCAACAGAACATAATACTCTATTGTAGACATAGTGGTCATCATTTATTTAAGTTCAAGTATACTAGCCGACAGGAAATAAGAAACTGGCTTATAAGTCAAATTATTTATTTCATTACTGACCATAAAAATGGGATAGTTTACAAAATTTACCTCATGTACAAGGAAAAGACGCCATTTTTCTGAAACCTCTAGTTTTGTACGTAATCATTTATTAAAATTGCTAACCTCAAAACTTCAATTTTGATTATCTTTACTTATGTCAATTCATTTTTGTGCAGTTTTTTGAATATTTTAAATTCATTCAATTTAGTCTAATGACATTAATTACATTAAGAATTGTAAGATTAGAAATTGAAGTATTAATAGCAAGTGAGTAATTTGGTTGTAGCAACTCAATCTTTTGAAGAGCGAGCTATTCAAAATTTGCAAACCGCCCAAAAGTAATTGAAATAAAAGAGTTGGTAACAAAACCCTCCAGATGTTTGAACCTCACAATTTCAAATTTGGTTAATATATTATTTGAATTCGTGTTTCTCTGTTCTGATAATATTTGGTAAAAGAATTGGTCCACTGAAATTACTGACCGTAAAAATGGGATAACTCACAATTTTCACCAGATGTACTAGGAATAGATGTCCTTTTCTTAAAACAGATAGTTTTGTCTACTTAACGGTAGTTCTAGATCTCCTTTCTTGGGTAGAAATAAATATTTGAGAGTTTACTAAAATTTCTAACCTGAAAATTTAGTTTTGACTATTTTGATTTGTAGGTATTAATTCTTTTTTGTATAACTTTTTGCCTATTGCATAAAATAATTGATTTTAGCCTAAAATGATCAAAATAAAGAAGGAAATACTTGAACAAATAATTCACAATTTTTTCAAATAAAACAGCAACACCCAATGAACACACAAAGTCAAATCGACATTAATCAAATTTCGAATTGTAATTGTAAATTTTGATATTAGAAATAATTGGGAATTCGCTTATAGCAACCCAATCTTTTGAAGAGCTTGGAATTCAAAATACTCAATCTATCCAATAGAAATTGGAAATTTCAAATTGTGCGCTTATCAAAAAATAGGTTGGTAACACTACCCAGATGTTCTAACCTTACAATTCCAAATTTGGTTAGTGCCAGTCGTGTTCATGTTTCGCTTGTGCTGTTGCTTCAGTATTTGGAAAAATTAGTCGATTATTTGTACAAATAAGTTTTTTCCCTATTTTTAGTGATGTGACAACGATTTGTTGAACCTGTTTAAAGAAATACTATCACTTTTGTGAATATAATAGCTTTTATTTCTTCACATCTAGCAAAAGTTGAAAATTATCTTACTTTTCCGGTCAGAAATTTGAGTGGACAAGTTTGTTTGTTGAATAATATCTTAAAATAATTTAGCCTGTTTCTTATTTTCTGTCGTTGATTATATGTCAAGAAATGTTATCGATTTTTACGTTCACGTTGAAATTTCTCCATATAGTGTTCAAATCTAATTTATTCATTCGTTAAAAAGCAATTTATTATAATAATTACGTACACTTATCATTTTTAACTTCCCCGACCGAAGGGTAGGGAAGTTATTAGTTTCGGACCAAAATTTCGAATTCGAGATTTCACCAGATCTTTACGTTTTGAGGTCCCCTGAACACGTTTTTGAAGTTTTTAGCTTGATGTCCGTGTGTGTGTGTGTGTGTGTGTGTGTGTGTGTGTGTGTGTGTGTGTGTGTGTGTGTGTGTGTGTCTGTGTGTCTGTCTGTCGTTTCTCCAACGATTACTCAAAAACGGTTTAAACCGATTGAGTTCAAATTTGGTCAGCACAAACCATTTGGTGGCCGCTCGAGTTGATTAGTTTTTGGTGCCAATCGGACCACGGGGGTGGAAGGAGGAGGGGGTTGATTGAAAAAAATTTAAGATAACATATTAATTTGATATCACCAATCGAAAGGGCATGTGCTTTTATGTCCGAAACAATACCCCTCATGTGCGATGTTCTTTTCTTTCTTTAATTAGGGCACAAAATTGGCAAAATAGTGTAGTCAACCAATTCAAATTTGCCGCCTTCTATAAGGGATCGGTTGCCATAGAAAATTCAATTGCGAAATTTTGAAATGACAGTTTTGTGGTTCTGTCAAAATTTCGCAATTGAATCGTGTATCGAGTTTATAAGAAAGTTGAACTGAAAAGTGTGTGTGGAATCACCGATCAGTAAACAGAGTTTTGGTTGACGAGGTGCTGGTTCCTCATTGAATTTTTCAGTGGTGGTGAGATAACCACGGCTCTTGATTCCCGATTTTGATTTTTAAAATAAGTTAGTTTTTTTTTAAACTTGGACTATTGCATTAATTGTCGACTTCTGATACTTGTCTTTAATAAATTTTTCTAATTGATGATTAACTATCCGGAATGTGTCGGGGAAGTTATTAGGCCGGTTCTTAGATTCGGCCCATTTCAAATTTTTTACGCTTAAAGTTATCATATCATTTATTTTTTATTATTATTTTGTACTAGAACAATAGCAAACGTGTGTTATCTCTTAATCATCAATAAATTATAAATGGCAATAAAAGAGGAAGCTTTATTGTTGAAATTTAGATATGTAAAGATAATTGCAATTAATACAATTGTTATTATAAAATATAGTTGGGCTTTTGCAAAATCAAACAACTTGACTTCTTTAGTATCATTGTTATTTTTGTTATTTATTGTTATTTTTTTGTTATTTACAAATTAAACATATTCGTTTTCTTTAAAATCATTGTCTTTTCACTCGATACTAATAATTAACTTTCACGTTGTAAGTAATGAGTTTATTTAGCAGTTTAAATTTGTAATTTTATTGCTCATTTTCTCGCTTAATTATTGCTTTCTTTTGCAAAAGGCGAATTATCGTACACGTATAGAAACTCGAATGTATACTTCACTATATTTTTCAATGGAATGACTAAAATATCAAATGTTTAACGATACAACTCCATCTATTAAAGATTGAGCTAATGATAATGACATCATCTAAGCTAAAAATTCGTTCAATTATCGATTTTATTGTAAAATGATGGTTGATTTTTGAGTTGTTAACAATTTACGGCTCTTTTTTTATAATTTTAGTCAAGAAGTGATTACCTTCAAGCACGTTAATATTTAAATTAAATAAAATAAGCATTGCAAAGACATAATTATTATTTTGTAGGAATATTTGTTAATCTATTATTTAATTTCTTACCTAATTATTTTATTTATTTTTTTATTAACTTCCCCGACCAGCAGGGGGTAGGGAAGTTATTAGTTTCGGACCAAAAATTTGATATCACCAATCGAAAGAGCATGTGATTTTATGTCCAAAACGATACCCATCATGTGTGATGTTCATTTTTTTTCTAAATAAGGGCACAAAATAGGCAAAATAGTGTAGTCAACCAATTCAAATTTGCCGCCTTCTATAAGGGATCGGTTGCCATAGAAAAGAGTCGTTGTTATATAGAGAGATATACCCTATTCACGATTCAATTGCGAAATTTTGAAATGACAGTTTAGAAGGTTACCCAACATAATTTTTAAAGCGTAGCAAAATTTATAACGGTAGTTTATAAAGACAGAATGATATCTACTGTTGGTATCACTGAAGGCATAAAATCCTACGCGTTTGTTTACATTCTTCTGTCATTTTTGAAACATAACCTTAGAATATTCGTTTTCAAGCGGTTTTTTTGAGCGGGTTCGGGTTTCGATTAGTACTTTTTCAATATATAAATGTTTTAAAATAATATAAATTTTGATTTTTCCACAAAAAAGAAATATATATTCCCTCGACAATTCAATCAATATGATTTGAATTTTTCCATGTTTTTGTTGGGACTACCGCACTACTTTTTACTCCGCGCTCAAATGACAGTTCTGTCGTTCTGTCAAAATTTCGCAATTGAATCGTGAATCGATTTTATAAGAAAGTTGAACTGAAAAGGATTTGTGTGGAATCACCGATCAGTGAAGAGAGTTTTGGTTGACGAGATACTGGTTCCTCATTGAATTTTTCGGTGGTTGTGAGATAGCCACGTTTCTTGATTCCCGATTTTGATTTTTATAGTTAGTTTTTTTTTTTTTAACTCGGACGCGTGCATTAATTGTCGACTTCTGACACTTGTTTTTAATATACTATTCTAATTCATGATTAACTACACGAAATGTGTCGCGGAAGTTATTAAGCCGGTTCTTAGATTCGGCCCCTTTCAGATTTTTTTTTTTTGCAAAAAGACGAATTATAATATACCTACGTATAAATATAAACTAAAATGTATATTCAGTTAGATTGTTCTCTAAAATAATAAATCTTTAAACACCAGTCATGATATAACGTAATCTATTAAAAGTTAGGTCAACTATAGGTGATAGTGGCGTTAATTATAATTCAAATTGCGATAATTACTGATTTTATGGAAAAATGAAGATTGCTTTACGTGTTATTAACAATTAAAGGCTTGTTTTCTATAATTTTAGTAAATAGGTGATTACTTCTAAGTAAGTTAATAAGACAGAACAACCTTTGCACAATGATGATTTTAATTTTTGTACTTTTATTGCTTCTTTTCTTGCTCAATGATTGGCTCCCTTGCAAAAAAGAGGAAATATCATATACTTATAGCAACTACAACGTATATTCGACTATATTCTTTGAGGTAATGACTAAAATAAATCTTCAGATACGATTTATAAAATAATGCCATCTACTAAATGTTAAGTTAACTATAAATTAAAATCTAAGATACAAATTTATTTAATTATTAATTTTATTGTAGAGCAAGTTAAGATTAAAGACAAATAAAATAACCATTGGTATATTGACATAAATTAAGGCTATAAATAATCTTCAAAGAGTTACAGAATACGATTTAATCTTCTATGAATTGGAATCAATATTGTAGAGGAATATTAGAAAATTCCTTTCTAAAATCCTACTGTATGTTTGATTACAACAAATTATCGTGTAATTAAAGTGTCAGTTATTATATTTTGACATTTATAAATTACCAAAGTAGTTACTTTTATTATTATTTGTATTTTCTGCTGAAAGAGCATTCTATAATTACCTACAATTTGTAGTTAGAAAATTATTTTATCCCATTTTTTTGTACAATATCGAGTTGATTTTCGTATCGATTTTTTTCTGTTATAATTGCATTGTTTTGGGAAATTTATGAGAAAAATAAATTATCTTTTATTAGTGGTTTTCTATGAATTTGTTGCATATCAGTTTCTTAACGATTGTAAATTTTTAATGAATTATATTTAATTCTAATCATTTATTTAATTAATTATTATAATTAATTAGTTGAGAATTGTTATTATCATTTTGATTGAATCTTTGTGATAAGAAGCGGGAAAGTTCTGTAATAAATCCTACAACTCAATCATACTTTCTAATTATTATTTATTAGTTAATTAATAAATAATTAGATTTTTATCTTTATTTTGTTCTGTTTTAATAATTTTATTAATAATATTAATAATTCATAAGAAAATATCAAAAATTTAGATAATGTAGATAATAATTCTCTTTTATTTACAATTCAACAAATTTTATTTATTTTCTATATCATTAATTTTTGGCAAATTTCTTTGCCATTTGCAAACTTTCTTTAAATTATACTTTTTTTGTTGCAGATTAAATTAGAACGTGTACTAGGTGTAACAGTTGGCAGTAATGCAGCTTTAGATTCTGAACAAAATGGTACCATTGCATATCCTGCTGGGTAAGAGGTTTTTTACTGCCAAATTTTGTACAATTTTTTTCCCAGGATTTGTTTCTGAGATGCCAAAAGACTTACAACCTGTTTTTCTCGTGATAAGGAGTTGAATTTCTAAAATTATGCTGTTTTGTCATTTTCAAAGATTATTCTTTAGTTCAGATTCTTTATAGAAATCGAGTTTTGTTTATGACACGGAGATGAGTGTTTAAAATTTCGAAATTATTTGAACATTAAAAAAGTTTTTTTCTGTATTTTTTTTTGAAGTTCATTTATTGGAAGATTTCTTGTGATGAATTATTTCTTGGAATTAGCTTCATATTTTGCAGTCTTGAGAAATATTGATCATGCATACAGGATTTTGCATCATCATCTTCATGAATAATTCTCAATACATTCCTCGTTAATAAGCCATTTCTTTCTTTATTAGTTAGATAACCAAATGCTTTAATGATCTCAATCTTTGGTTTGTATTTTGGTTGAAAGATATCTGTATTGACGTCAATTTACTTCCAAATTTGGTAGACATGCAAGGTCATCTAAAATAGATTTTTTTTTTTGTAAAATTGCTTCAATTAAGAAGTCTTCGTGAATAGTTGTAAAAATAGTTAGCCAACTACCTTTAGATTAGACTTTTTCACTCTTAGGACAAATTACTGTTCACAATTTGCGTTACAAATGATTGTACCTGTCCAAAATATTTGAAATATGCAAAAAGAATTGTGCAGTGGTATAATTTTTGCTTTATTTTCACGAAATCTAAACGAATAAGTGACTTTTTCTTTGAATACTTACAATTAGATAATCAAATGCATATGAAGAATACATTAATTTTTTTGGGTGTTTTTATTTAAAGATATTTTCATTTAAGTTTCTTTTGCTCAGAAAGAATTTTGTCGTAAATCAATAATTACTTCAATTACTATTCCTGAATAGTTCTACGAAGTTGCAATTCATGCATATATTTTAGAAAACCAAGAATCCATATTCAAATATGGCATGATATTTTAATAATTAAAATAAAGCAAATTCTCGAAATTAAAATCTAATATAATTATAATAAGTAAATGATATTAATTAGTAATTAATAATTTTCGAATTTATATCGTAATTAATTATATAGGGCTTAGATTTCGAGAATTTTGTTTCATTTTAATAATCGTGCATATTAGTCAACTTCTCATACGTATCATGCATAAGGAATTGTACCGTGCCAAAATTTTTGCATCATAATCATTAATTCCACTCAAATGAGTAAAATCTTTCTCTATTAGTTAGGTAACCAAATGAACACCAAAAATGCAAAACTTGGTGACTTTAATTATTTAAAAATGTTTGCCACCTTTTGGTTATATATAATATTGATTAATTGGCATTGGTGCCAATTTACCTCTAAAACTGTTGGACAAAATTGTTACAAGTAATATGCATGAAAAATTGTGCAATGGCATCAACTTCATGAATTCCACAAATGGGTAATTTTTTTCTCCATCAGTTAACATCAGATAACAAAATGCATGCAAAAAATGCATAAATTGGTATCCGTAATTGCCTCAAACCTTTTGGTTTGAAGACATCTTCATTGATGTCAATTTACTTCAAAATTTAATATTGCAAGGTTACCTAAAACAGTTCTTTTTAAGATTCTTTATTGAAAAAGAATTATACTTCTCTTCAACGACTACTTCAATTTAGAGATTAATTTTATTGTTGTATGAAACAAAAATACTTACAGTCATGCAAATGTTCCCCAAATTTATGAACGTAACCTGCAATGGCAAAATTTCTGCATCATATTCATAAATTAGACTCGAATGAGGAATTTTTTTCTTTGTTAATTAATTAACCAAACATATACCAAAGATGCAAATCTGGTAGGCATACAAAATCATCTCAAATTGGTCTTTTTAAGATTCTTTTGTTAAGAAAGAATCCTGTTATAATCCAATTCAACAGGTCTAGTTGTGAATAATTGTACTAAGCGAAAATAGTTCAGTATTTATACAGTCCGATTCAGTAAAGTATGAACAGTAAGCTATAAAGTCTAATAACTCTTCCATTTTTTAATCGAATGAAAAAATTTATACAAGAATTCGAAGGGGAACACCTAGGCTATCTATTAGAATTGGAAAAACCCTCCTACGATATTTGGAAATCGAAAAAATCGACGTTAACTTTTGAGAATTACGCGATACTGCTTGGGAAACTCCTAAATTTAAAAACTCGAAATTAACTAGATACGAAAATAATATCACCATTTGCAAAAATTAATTTCTCTTCGCGGAAAAAGGTTTAAAAAATAGCTTACAGTCCTTACTTTACTGAATCGGACTGTATACAGAATGAGCCAACTAGTTGGCCTATTAGACGTTTAAAGAGTTCTAATCGATGAAAGTTTCTGAAATTTGGTATGCACCCGTTTTTCCACCTGAAGTACATCTGGAAAATATTTTCATTGTTCTATCAACCCCCGGTGTATGGGATAGTGCACCCTACTTTCTTATTTTAAATGGAATGGTATATTTTTTATTCCATATTTAGATTCTATGATGAAAATGAAATGAACTTTGATAACATGACCTATGGTCTAGCGTTAATTGTTTTTCAAGAATATTGATTTTTTCTGAAAATTTTGATTTTGTAGTGTTTGATTGAAAAATGCACATGTTTGAAGATATTGTTGATAGATAATCCAAATTTGGAACTCCAATAGTTTAAACTATGTACTTTACGCCAGATTTTTTAGAAATAAATTATATTTCAGCATTTAGCCGAAATAAATTTTTCTTTCAGCCAATTTTCAAAACGCAATATCTTTCTTATTTTAAATGGAATGGTATATTTTTCTTTACATGGTTAGATAGAGAAAAAAATTCTACATCGAACTGTATTAACATTTCCTATACCTATCGCTGATAGCTTTTCAGCTATTTAACATTTTCAATTTTCAATAGTTTTCTCCCCAGTCTGAAATTGACTACTGTCTAGTTGTCTGTGACTTAATAATTCGCCTATAAAGAAATGCATAGGATGCTTAGCAAAATGACATTAACTGTCACATTTGAGGTTAACAATGATTATTTTGTATGTTTTTTCAGCGATTTCTGCCAATTTTACCTGAAAAGAAAATCCAATTAATTTTAATTCAATTATTTGTCAATTTCTTCTATGATTTTTTAATTAAAAAATATAAAAATAATTAATTATTTAGATGTTAATTGTGACAGAAGGTTGTTTCGGCAAGCATACTATGTTTTAGTATTTCGTTTCGGGGGGTTAATTATTAGAAATCGAAAATCTTGAATAACTGAAAAATTATCAAGAATAGGTGTAGTGAATGCTAGTATGATTCGATGCAGAATTTTTTTCTCTGTCTAACCGTCGAAAGAAAAATATATCATTCCATTTAAAATAAAAAAGTTATGGCGCTTTCAAAATTGGCTGAAAGAAAAAACCTGAAAGCTAAACGCTGAAAGATAATTTAATTCTATAAAATTTAGCGTAAAGTGCATAGTTTGGACTATTTGATTTTCAAATTTGGATTGTCTAGCAATAATACTTTTCGAGATATGAATTTTTCAATCAAACACTACAAAATCAAAATTTTCAGAAAAAGTCAATATTCCTGAAAAACTATTAACGCTAGACCATAGGTCATGTTATCAAAGTCCATTTCATTTTCATCATAGAATCTAAATATGAAATAAAAAATATACCATTCTATTTAAAATAAGAAAGTTGGGTGCACTACCCCATACACCGGGGGTTGATAGAACAATGAAAATATTTTCCAGATGTAGTTCAGGTGGAAAAACGGGTGCATACCAAATTTCAGAAACTTTCATCGATTAGAACTCTTTAAACGTCTAATAGGCCAACCACATGGCTCACTCTGTATATTTTGTGTAGTTCGTGCAAATATTGACCAAATTTTAATAGTAATATGCATAAAGAATTGTGCAATGGCAAAATTTTTGCATCATCTTCATTAATTCCACTTGAATGAGCAACTTCTTTCTTTATTGGTTAGATAACCAAAGCAAGCCAAAAATGCAAAAAAACTAGTTATGTTTCTAAACCAAAATAAATTTTGGTTTAAAGACGTCTACATTGACGTCAATTTATTTGCAAAACGGTCAGAGTTTCATAATAATACCTATATAATAAGATTTTTTGCTTATCGATTTTAGATGATTGCATTCTAGAAATGAATCCTCATTTACAGTCCAATAATTGTGAATTGTTAGAGCATAGCATTTTTGCATATTTATTCTATTTATTCATTTTTTCCCAGATGTGCAGTGGTATTATTTAATACAAAAACTGAACAACAACATCATATAATAAATACATGTCGTAAAACAATAACATCATTAGCATTTTCATCATGTGGACGTTATATTGTAACTGGTGAATGTGGTCATCAACCAGCTGTACGTGTATGGGATTTATATTCAGATCCAATAAGTGGACATCCTGGTTTAGCACCACAATCACAACAAATATCTGAATTTATTGGACATAAATATGGTATAAATTGTGTTGCATTTTCACCATCTAGTAAATACGTCGTTAGTGTTGGTACACAACATGATATGATTGTTAATGTGTGGGATTGGAAAAATAATATAAAAATTGCTAGTAATAAAGTTAGTACAAAAGTTAAAGCTGTTGCATTTGCCGAGAATGGTAGTTATTTTGTAACTGTTGGTAACCGACATGTAAAATTTTGGTATTTAGAATATGGCAAATCAAAGGTAAACACTTTCACTTTTTAACAAAATCAAAATTTTATATTACTCCCTTTAAAGTACAAGGAAGCTGTACCTTTAATGGGTCGTTCAGCGATTTTGGGTGAACAACGTAACAATTATTTCTGTGATGTAGCCTGTGGAAAGGCACAATGTGGAGATAGTACATATGCCATTACTAGATCAGGACTACTATGTGAATTTAATAATAGAAGACTTTTAGATAAATGGGTAGAATTAAGGGTAGGTTGCTTCATTTGTTTGTTTGTTTGTTTGTTTTGGGGGAGCTTTGTTCTCAAAAAATGTATGTTTTAGACAACAAGTGCCAATTGTATTACAGTAGGTGAAAATTATATTTTTGTCGGTTGTGCTGAAGGTATTATACGATGTTTTGATCCAACTACATTAAATTTTATAACGACATTACCGAGGACACATTATTTAGGCGTTGATCTTAGTCTAGCAACGAGTATATCGTAAGTCATCTTATTCTTAACAACTATAAGTTTGGCCAAAAGTATTGAATATAATGAGAACCTTTTTTTGGGCATATTTTGCATTAATTCCTGTAAACGTGCCATTTATGGTTCATATTAAGGCTTACAATATTAATTTTGGTCTAAAATGACCCACTAAAATTAAATCAGAATGTTCAGAGAGGTCTGGTGACCCAAAGGTTTTTAAAACATTTCCCAAAATTTCTTTTGGCATAAAGTTGTACATTTGATAAAGATTGTACAACTCTTGCAGATGGAAATTTCACCAACATAAGAAGCTGTCATACATTTGGTATATTTTTGTCATGTTTGGCTTAACGTAAAATTGATTGGTTGTTAAATCGAAACAAAATATTTGGTCATATTGAAAATATTTGCCAGTTTTCTCAATAATTAACACTTTTGGCCAAGGGCATTTCAATATTATGATAATAAACCAATATCGTTGTAATATTTTTCTACAAAATTACATTTAGCTACTTAAATTTTTGATAATTTCTAACAAACAAAACTTTTTCGATTTCCACAAGTTGTGTTTTGTAGCGTTAGCATTTTGTCAACAAAAGGTTTTTATAGATTCTGTATCAGAAATCATGAAAATGACACAAAAAATGCAAAATTAGCTAGTGAAGTATGTTACCTTTTTGCAACAAATTTTGAAACTAGTTTCCTAATAACTTCCTCAGTTGTAGCAAAAATTGTGAAGATGATACGAAAATTCTTCCAGAGTTTGTTATTTAAGTATTCTTCGTTTCGTATTTAATGCAAATAGAATGCTTATGTTATGATTTTCCCAATATAACAGAAAACTTCCGAAAAATCTTGATTCTAGACAAAAACTCTTTTATTTCCCATTGTTTGTAAGAAAAGTTTTTCAAAAAATCTAACTTGACGATACGAAACTAACTGACAAAGTTTTTACGGCCAATTCTGAGATAGAACTTCTTAATGTCTTTTCTGTTTGTAGCAAGAAAGCGTAAAAATTATACGAAACTGCTTTCCAAATTGATTATCTAAATTTTATTTATTTTGTACTAAGAAAACAGAATTTTCATGATTTTAATGATTCCAATATTGATAGAAATGTTTTAAAACCTGTCCAATTCTCGGAGAATTGTGGAAATGATAATAAACTACCATTTAAATGATTGAATGCAAGTTTCTTATCATTTTCACTTTTTTATAAATTTTGAAAAAACCTTGTGAATAGCCTTCCTTTTTACAACAAAATTCGTGAAAATAGTTTGATACTGCCGTATTTCATTAATTTAAGCATTTTCCACTGTTTAAACAAGATTTTTGAAATTTTTGTAACAGATTATGAAAAAACTATGAAAATAATTTGCAGAGTTAGCTACTTAAGAATTTTTTTTTGCAAGAAATTTTGAAAGATCTTTCTCATACCGTTTCTATTAAAAAAAAAACTATGAAAATGATACACAATTGTTTAATATCATTAGCCTAAGCATTTTCCATTTTCCTTCAGATTTTTTTTTTAAATCTTGTAATATAAATGATGAAAATAACACATATCTGATTTGCAGAACTGGCTATTTGAGTATTTTCCCATTTTTGTACAAAAAATTTTGAAACGAAATTCCATAGCTTACCTACTTGTAGCCAAAATTGCTGCAATGTACGAAACTATTTTCTAGAGTCAATGCTTTAAGTATTATTTAATTTTCTGTATTAAAAAAAAAAACACAGAACTTTCATCATTTTCCAAATTTTGAAAAAAATTGATAAACTTTCTGATTTTGCCGATTTAAGTATTGAAGCATTTTTCACTTTTTGCTACAAATTTTGAACAAAAATCTATAAAAACCTTTCTACTTGTAGTAGAATTTGTGAAATGATATGAAAATGGTTTGTGACATTAGCTTAAATACTTTCTACTTTTCATGGCAAAAACTTTTCAAAAATTTTGTAAAAAGTTGTGAAAATGATGCGAAATTGATTTAGTTATTGAAGCAGTTTTTACTTTTTTATTGTAAATTTTGACGCAGAACTTGCTAATAACCGTTCTATTAGTAGTACAAATCATGGAAATGATAGAAAATTGTTTTGCAAAGTGATCCAAAAGTGCTAAGACTATTTGTAGAAGAATATATGTATCCAATGATAATCAAATTCATTTTGTCAATTTTTTTTCACTTTTGTTAGACATACAGCATCTCTACCGCGTGATGCAAAATATCCCGATGCAATTGCCATAACGTACAACGAAACAACAAATAAATTAACAACAATTTACAACGATCATTCAATCTATGTATGGGATGTATTTAATATAAAACGTGTTGGTAAATCATTTTCATTTTTATATCATTCAGCATGTATATGGGGTGTTGAAATGGCACCAACAAATAGTCCATTACCACCTGGTAGTTTTCTAACATGTAGTTCAGATGATACAATACGTGTATGGACTTTAGATAAATCAATGAATGATCGTAAACAACGACAACACAATTATTTAAATGATGACGATAATATCTATCATACAAACATTTATAGTAATGAATTATTAAAAATCGTCTATGTTGATAAAGATTTGAATTATATCAAAGATTTAGATTTATCGATGAGTAATTCTAATGATAAACAACAACAGCAACAACAACAACAACCACAAACACAACAACAGCAACAAGAAACGAGTTATGATGGTAGAAATGGTGTACGTTGTATACGGATAAGTCCAGATGGGCGACATTTAGCGTCAGGTGATCGTGCTGGTAACATTCGTATCCATGATACAATAACAATGCGTGAATTGTGCAAAATTGAAGCCCATGATGCTGAAGTTTTATGTTTAGAATATTTCAATTCATTTGATAAGAATATAAATTTAATGGCGAGTGGTAGTCGTGATCGTTTATTACACGTTTTTAACGTTAATAAAGGTTATGAATTTTTGCAAACATTAGATGATCATTCATCATCAATAACAGCTGTTCGCTTTCTTATAAATCAAAGTCAAATCCAAATGGCATCATGTGGTGCTGATAAAAGTCTGATATTTCGTACATTAAGCCAATATAATGATGATGATGATATTGTGAATGATATTGATGATGATATTCTAAATGGTGATAATATCAAACCGCATTTTATACGTGGTCATAATATAGCAAGTAAAACAACATTATATGATATGGAAATTGATAATGGGCAAAAACATGTACTAACAGCGTGTCAAGATCGTAATGTGCGTTGTTATAGTGCTAATACCGGTAAACATACGAAAACTTTTAAAGGTAGTACCGGTGATGATGGTACATTAATTAAAGTTGTATTAGATAAATCTGGTATTTATCTGGCAACATCATGTACAGATAAATCGTTATCAGTTTATGATTATTATTCGGGTGAATGTATGGCAACGATGTCTGGACATTCGGAATTGGCGACAGGTTTACGGTTTACTAATGATTGTAGACGTTTGATATCGGCCAGTGGCGATGGGTAAGTTGGCAAATTTTATAATAATTAAGTCATGGGCAGTTTGTTTCATTTTACAAATTGGCAAAATTGGCGCTCAAAAATTAAATTGAAATTGTATTTTTGTATTGATATAGCGATTTGTAAATTGCAAAAATTCCAAGTTTTGACTTTTGGTGTTAATAGAAACTATTGGCTTTTCAAGTCATCAAAATGAGCCTCTTTGTGGAAAATTTTCAAGTAGTATTAATAATTATAAGCCATCGATGCAGTTTGTCGAAAAATGAGGCAGTTACTCTTTAAGGCTTATAAATTACAAAATTTTAACTGTCGCCTTTTGGTGTTGATTGCGCGTCAGCTGCTTTTCAACTCAAGGTTCCAAAATAAGAGATTTTAGTTCAAGATGTAAGAATGTTATCTGAATTGATGTTGTGTACGTTTTTGGGAAAGCTAATATTAGGTTATCTTGGAATTTGTCCAAAAGCAGGGCAATTATTTATTCTTTGAAGTTTGATTCAATTTTCTTTTATTCGGTTTTTTTGGTGGTGTTTGTTCCGATTTTTGGCTCTTGATCTAATCATAAGCTTCTTTCGTGTCATAAAAAGTTGAAACTTTAGTCCAAAATCTAGTTTGAGAAGATGTTGTCTAAATTGGAAGCTAATATTAGATAATTTTGAAGTTCGTCGAAAAGTTAGCTTATTATGTTTTGAAGCTTGGTCCACAATTCTCTAATTGTATGGTTTCTAGTGGGAACGTTGTCTAAATTCGCTTTTAATTGAACAAAAACTATATAAAATTTTGAAGTATATGTTTTCCACAATTAAAAAAATCCTAAATCCATAAGAATTTTGCTTTTTCAACCATGAGGAGCTTCTCTATATTTCACAACATACCATAATTGTAGTTGAGAATCTAAATCCAGAGGATATCCATTAAATTGAAATTGTATGTACACTTTTCTGAGAAAAACTGAACTACCAATAGGTCATTTAACAGTTTCCAAGAATATCATCTCACTTGTAAAAGCGGAGTTATTCTTCAAAGTTTGATTTAAATTTTGACAATTGTATCGTTTTATAAATTGCAAAATGTCAACTTTTGGTATAATAGCAAATATTAGGTCATTTAGGAATTTGCCGAAAATAGAGGCAATTATTTTTTGAAGTTTGATTCTAATTTTGCCACTTTGTAAATGATAAAGCTGCAAATTCTTCCTTATTCACTTTTCTTATAAAAGATTTTTCACTTAAATGGCAACTTCCATTTGACTTGGAGTGCCCTTGGAGATGATTTTGCTAAAATTTGAGCTTCCTAGCTTTCAAAAAACACTCATTTTAGTTAATGGTGCAATTTTTTGGAAACGAGTTAAAGCGTCTCAAATGACTCTCAATGACTCAAAGATGGTCCCCACATAATTTTTTCCCATTTTTCTTCATTGCATTTTAGAATAAATGCAAAATATTTCTATCCATCCCAGAATAGAATGGGGCATTCTTAATCATTCTAAATCATTTGTAACTAATGTAATGTAGTGTAACTAATGTAATCATGTGCAACTAATTTGTGAAAATTCTAATATAGTCTGAAATGAGCATGTTTTGACCAATTTGCCGAAGAACTACGAGGCTCAAATTTTGGTAAACTAATCTCTAGAGACGCCCCTATAAATGCCTAAAATAGTTTTCAAATCACTGGTCAAATAATCGGAGTTGCCATATGAACTATATACTTTCAAGTGAAAAGCACTCGAATCGACTTATTGTTAGAATGTTTCTGAGTTTGTTCTGAAGCCCATTTACATAATCGATCATCAGCTCCTCAAACTATGAGAAGCTTAGTTTCATGTCATAAAATGTCTGAATTGTAAGTGTATGTTTGAAAAGTTTGAACGATATCTAACCTGTAAGAATGAAATTATTCTTTGATGTTTAATCTCAATTTTGTTAAAGGTGCAATTTTGTAAATGGCAAAATTTCTTTTTAATTTCCTCGACCAGAGGGTAGAGAAGTTATTCGATTTGTTGTTGTTGTTTTAAGACGACTTGCGTTTATAGTGAAACTCTTCATCCGATTCTAAAAGCTGCATTTTTATTCTTTTTTACTTTTTAATTAAGTGCAAAGCTCGTCAAAAAGATCACTTTTTTCAGAGGAGTTTAGCAACTACTCAAATCCTCCTGTCTTGACTAAATTGTCAACTGTTTCTTTATTTTCAATTCTTTGATATTCCGGTATTTTTGCTTGCTTAAATTTATTGTCTTTTACCTATAATTTTAGAATTTGATTATCACATTACACTTTATAATTCTTAAGAGTCGAAATTAGTAATTTCTTTCTTCTTTGTAACTCAGTTTTTGTATTTGTGAAGAATAACAATGAAATAGTTTTATTATTTCTAAGCTGAAAAGTTCCTTTTGGTTCTTTATTTTTGCACTCTAAATTCATATTTTTATATATTTTTTACACCCCAATAATGGTGCAATAATCGTGCAAAAATTTTACCAATTGATGTTAGTTAGTCTGTGGATACAAGCGGAGTTTTTGCATAATTGAAGGCTCTGCTAAGGCTAAGGTTATTCTATAGTTGTGCTAATGTTTTATTACAATTAGGTAGCCTTAATTTAAAATGTTATTCTATTGCTTTCTTTTTACCAGGTGTATATTTGTATGGCGTGTACCCCATGATATGGTTGTAACAATGCATGCCCGTTTAAGTCAACAAGCAATGCGCCAAGGCAAACAATTAGATAATGAATTATTAAATGATAATAATTTAGATATATGTGATACAAATCGCGATGCAAATTATCGATTTAGTATTGGACAATTACCACAATGGGCTAAAAAACAATTAATTGATGATAATAGTCCACCACCATCATTAACGCAAAAAGTTGCAATACCAAAAGGACGTTGGGCACAACGGGCTGAAGAGAATCTATTAGATGTTAAAACATATTATTCATCATTATCACCACCACCACCATCACAAACAACAACAACAAGTATTAATAATAATAGTAATAATAATAATAATCAACAAAATGAACGAATATTATTTGATTCAGATGGTTCACGTGATAGTTCATTAGAAGAAACAACAAAACGTTCGATATTCTTATCAAAACAGATAACAGTAAAACGTGAAGTCTTATCAGATACTGGATTTGAATCAACAGCCCATGATGGTGATATCGATTCAGATAATGATTACAGACAACGTCCATTGTATTACCCAATACAGAGTGATTCTCACAGGTAGATAAAAAAAGAGCATACAATGATTTTTCACCTCGAATTTGGCTATGTTTTTAGAGAATAGAATCGTGTCTTTACTACCTTTAATATTTTTCAGTTTAAAAATAACCTATGACTCTGTTGACCAAAAACATAGTCATGCGAGCCAAAAGACTTATGGAAAAAGTTTACTGCTCTAAACCGGGTTTTTCGCCTGAATATCCTTATTTCTGCTAATAATTGCTAGCCATATAAAAAAATATGTTAAAGATTTCCAGAGTAGCTCCTAGGGGACATTTTAGTAAAATTTGAGGCTTCATAGCTCATTGGGAAATCGGTGACAAATGTACCCTCGCTCAATTATCTAGATTAAAACTATCGAAAAGATAATTTCTAAATTTTCCGTTGATTTTCCGGAAAACGAACAATGCGATCGTAACTCTTCTTACAGATTTGAAAAGCGCCTTTAATTTGCTACATAATGGATGAAAACCATAAAAAAACAACCAATATTGCTAAAATAATGAGGAAAAATATTTAGAGAACTGGAATAATACTAAGAACATGCTTTAGTTCTTCTGTAAATCTAGTTCTGTAACTTTAATGTTTCTGTAACTCTAGACTATATTCGAATTTCCAAAAATTCGATAATTTACGACATGCTCTTTGAAATTCTCTTTCAAGTTCCGTTTAGATCAAAAAAATTCGATGGAAAATAAACGAAAATTTCTATTTTGAAAATTGGTATTTTGTTATGGCTGACTAGTCCGCACCCTTAAGGACAACCGTCAAAAATGCTAGTCTGAAAGGTAATTTTCAAACCAAAAATTTCGTACATTTTTCAATGGATTTTGATGCTCTAA
Source organism: Mylabris phalerata (assembly GCA_020740385.1). Lineage (NCBI taxonomy): Eukaryota > Metazoa > Arthropoda > Insecta > Coleoptera > Meloidae > Mylabris > Mylabris phalerata. The sequence goes on from JAJEOX010000290.1 coordinate 1,109,709, forward strand.
ACGGCATTTGAAAGGGCATTTCGTCGTTGTTGTCGTGGATTATCAGGTTTATGGAAATTTGAACGTGGTCCAGAGTTACAAAAGAAAAACCGGAAGCATGTTTTTTTTTTATATTTTCGTTCATAACTTTGCCAATATTGCTTATTTTTCAATGAATTTCACACAGCATGTATAAAATTAAAAGCGCTTTCCAATTATGATATTTTTCGATCGCATTGTTAGTTTTTCGGGAAATTTATGAAAAACGAATTGTTATTGTTGTTACGAGTGGCTTACTTCATCTAGTATTGGATAGAGGGCCTCATCATAATTACAGATTGCTTTATCATATATCTGAGGCGACCACCTTACTTGTTTGCAATGTTGTCAAACCTCTTTTTTATGATTGAAACCACGCCTTCGGTAATTTTGTAAATATTATTCGTATTTATAACATTTCGAGTATTTGTAAGTTTTTTCGTTTGTTGTTCTGTTGGTTGAAAAAAAATATTACAAAAATATATATAGACGTCCCTACTTGTTTAGAATGTTTTTAAAAAAACATAAAAATTAAAATTAAGTAAGACGAATATATGACCGTAACTGCGTTAAAAACCAGAAAAATACTGATAATTGACAAAGGAAATAAAAAACGAAGGTGTGGTTTCAATCATAAAAAAGAGGTTTGACAACATTGCAAACAAGTAAGGTGGTCGCCTCAGATATATGATAAAGCAGTCTGTAATTATGATGAGGCCCTCTATCCGGCAGTAGATGAAGTAAGCCACTCGTAACAACAATAACAATTCGTTTTTCATAAATTTCCCGAAAAACTAACAATGCGATCGGAAAATATCATCATTGGAAAGCGCTTTTAATTTTATACATGCTGTGTGAAATTCATTGAAAAATAAGCAATATTGGCAAAGTTATGAACGAAAATATAAAAAAAAAACATGCTTCCGGTTTTTATTTTGTAACTCTGGAGTACGTTAGAATTTCCAAAAACCTGATAATCCACGACAACAACGACGAAATGCCCTTTCAAATGTCTTTTAGAGCATCAAAATCTATTGAAAAATGCACGAAATTTTTGGTTTGAAAATTACTTTTAATACTAGCATTTGTGACGGTTCTACTTAAGGGGCCGGGTCACAACTCTGAAAAAAGGTAGAATTTTAGATAAACGATTCCTGTTTCATTTTTCGTCTAAAAGTCCCGTTTTTGGTCTTATTTGAAAGACAATTTCAAGCTGCTCAAGGAGGTTTGCATAGTTTTGGAAAGTTTCATGGAAATTTTGAGTTATAGATGAAAATCTAGAAAGAAGTATGTTTTTCATATTTTCCCTCATAACTCGACCAATATTAATTCGTTTGCAATGAATATTAAGTTCATCCATAGCGAATCGAAAGAGCTTTCCGCATATCTGACAAATGAATGGATTTTCTAGTCATTTTTGATCATTTCACATGCATATTCAATTGATGAAAATTTCAACATTGTCAGGGTGAAGTAGTTTTCACCAATTTCTCTAATTTTGCTAAAATATTCCTTATAGAGACTCGCCTACAAATCATTAGAGAATTTTTCGAATCTTCCTCCTACCATTAGAAATAGGAATATTTTTAACTAAATTGAAATACCCTTTTGTGCATTGACTTCTAGTGGCAGCGAATTCACCGTTACCAACATCGATGTTGACGAATTACGTAAATCTCAACGTAAAAAGAAACCGCCACCAATTCTACCAATAATACCACCACCAACAACAGCCCAATCACCGACCCAACTAAAATCACCCCAAATTCTTATCAATGAACAACTATCAACGTGTGGTAGTCAAGATACAGATGATGATGTTGATGATGACGATGATGATGTATCAACACCAAGCGGTGATAATACAGATCGTAATCCATTATCATTATTATCAGTCAGTACGGAATCATTAGATCAATTATTATATCGTGAGAAATATTTACAAGCAACTTTCCAAAATATGAGCGATAATCGTAATAATAACAATAATAGTAATAATGCATCATCATCAATATCATCGAAATTCTTGACGAAAACATCTGAAATTAATATGGCGGCGATTAATGCAATCAAACAAACGAAAAGCGATCCGGAAACGTTAAAAAAACGACAATTGTTGAGTAAGCGTATTGCTGACACTAAAAAGAAATTAGAGAGTGTAAGTCAAACAAATTTCTTATCAATTAATTGGCTAATTGGTTGATTTTGTATTGTTTTTTCATTGATAACAGGTGGGTCATTCTAGTCCATTGAAGTATAGCCAATCAGTACACGATTTGAGTCCAATACCTGAACGTGATAAATACGCAACGAAGAAACAAGGTAATTGTAACAATAATAATATTAATAATCTTAATGATTCAATTAACACGATTACTAACACCAAAGATTTGATGATTTTATCGAATTCTGTACCCAATAATTTACAATTATGTGGTTCATCTAATAACAATAATATTAAAGATTTAACAACAACAAAAATCAATTTAGACGAATTGATACGTCCACGAAAATTAAAATTAGATAAAACTTTAACGAAATATAAACTACATAAAAGTTTGCCTGTATCGCCGGTAAGTGAAGAGAGGAGTTTCTTAGATTTCGTCCAACAACAACAGCACCAAGAAATCGGTAAAACACGACATTCGTTTAGTTATTTTATTGATTTGAATGAGAAACATCGTAATGATGAGAATTTCAAACAAATTTGTAATGAAATTGAGGAATTTTCACAGAATTTCAATCGTAATCTTGATGAAATTGAGAAAGATTTAAAAACCGATTTTATAATCAATGAAAGCGATAGTAATTTCAGTTCGGATAGTTTAGAAGATGAGGATTATTGTTTCCATTCGATTGACAATCGTAATAATAGGCGACAATCGAAAAAACAACAATTACCACGTCGGTGTCTATCGAATAATGAATTATCGCGCTATTTTGATGATTTAATTATGAAAAATAACGAAAATATCGAGATTGAACAGAATAAAAGTGAAAGTTTCTATTTAAATCCAACAAATAAACATTCCCAAGACAGCATCTTATCGGATGATAATCAACTAGATTACGATTATTATCAAACAAATCAATTGAAAAGTGATTATAACAGTATGGAAAGTATATTATCGAATGATTCCGATTGTAAATCGGCGCCGTTAGAAATTCTATTTGTTGAACAGAAACGTTCAATGCGCAGTAATAGCGGCTATAACACACCGGTTTCAAATCAACCAATCATAATACCCTCTTCGATGAGCCAACCAATCACCACATTACCCTTATCGATAAGCCAACCAATCACAATGCCCACGTCGATCAGTCAACCAATCATAACACCCACATCGATCAGTCAACCAATCGCAACAGTCTCGATGACATCATCGTTCAGTCAACCAATAATGAGCGTCCAACGACCAATGAAAACATCCCAAACACAAACTGATTTTATAACACCCAATGATTACATTGCAAAAAAATCAAATAGTAATAATAGTATTGAATTTCAAGAGAAATTATTACGTTTTGAAACAATCGCAAAACAACAATTACATAAACCGGCTATTGCTTATTTTATTAAAACAACAAATAATAAGAAACAATTGAAGAACAATCATCAAGATTATGACCGGATGATGATTATACCAACTTTAGAAACTAAAAATCGACAATATCGTAATAAATATTGTAATATTTTGAATAATAAAAGCGATATAAATATCGAAATGTATCAACAAAAATGTAGCGGCAGTTGTAATAATAATAATGATAACAATGAAAATCTATCAAAATTGCCACGTGTACAAGAGACTTCAAGTCTAGACCGGCATTTATTCACGAAAAGTTTCATAACAAACGAAAAAATCGTCCATAAACCGCCGAAATGTACGAAACGCAACAGTACAAAGACATCGATGCGTAAAATTCGAACGTACGAATACGTTAAAAAAGACGAATTCTATCAACAAAGAAATAATAATCGGAAAATTGATTTGTTAAATAATCAACAGGATGAAATAGCTGGAACTTCAACGATCGAAATCGCCTATAAAGAGAAGAATCTCGATAAAGATCTAGAAACAAGTCCACCGCTGATTTTAAACGAATTATATGATAGTTTAGATAAGAAAATTATGAATTTCGATGATAAAAATAACAAGAATGAGAATCTAAATTTCGATACGGATAAATTGAATTGCAAATTCTTCAATGGGAAGCACTTCAATAATGATTCTTTGATACAAAGTACGTTGGAGAATATCAAAATTTTGAATGATATTCAACGGAAAATCAATAAAATTAATAATTTAGTTGATATATTCAAGAAAAATATGTATAGTGGTAATATAAGTAAAGTTAGAGCCTTATCGAATATGTACGAGAGCTTAACAACAAGTCAAAGTTATTATAATGACTTAACTAAGTTACAAACAACTTCGATTCGTAATAATAACAAATATCGTAAGCGTAACTTAAGTCTGCCGAGTTTCGTTGAGCGGCACTTAAATTATGAAACAACTCAAGTGCAGCAACAACAACAACAACAGGAGTTGTTGAAAATGAAAAGAGGTGATTTCTCTTTCAAATCTCTCGATGTTGTTGTTTAATTAAATTGCACAATTTTTTATTTGTTTCAATATTTTTTTTATAATTGCATGTAATTTTGGATTTTATTTTAGTTGTTTTGTTTTTTTGCATGTTTACAGTTTATTTAGATGGCACAAGGAATAGCAATTTGCGTAGATCGTGCAGTTTAAGTGATTTAAGCATGCAAAAAGTAGGGAAAAATAAAATTGACCAAGGTGAGTTTAATTGCACAATTTTTACTAAAAACTAAACTATCGAATTTAATCCGAGAAAAATGGAAAATCATTCGTTGCTTGGTTGGTAATTTTTCATTACCAAATGCTTTTGTGAATGCTAAACGGGTCAATATTTGATCGAAGGTTTCTCGCTTGTTTTTCAAATTCTAATAAAGTGCAATATTGTATTAGAAACATGACAGTTTCGGTTTTTGAATATTTTGTGGAAATCCGGAATTACAGAGGAAAATTTTGAAGCGTGTTTCTTTTAATATTTTGTCTTACTTTCCCTAATAATTGAGTCTATATTGATTCATTTACCGTAAATATTGAGTGTAGTCGATAACAAATTGAAAGTTTTTGAAATTTTCTGATCGGTTTGGTAGTTTCCCACAAATTTGAGAAAAATCAAAATATTTTTTGTAATCTTAAAGATGTAGAATTAAATATAGCTCTTTTTGGAATTTTATAAATAAATTTCAAAATTTGGATTGTCTATAACCAAAAAATATCGTACAGTTTCATGGTCCTTTCGATAATAGGCGTGTTATATGAAAAACTTGCTCACTTTTCTGTGGAAAATAATTCTTAGGTGATATTCGGAAACGTGCTCCAAAATTTTTCTCTGTAACTGAGGATTTCTGTTGCATTTTCTAAAACGGTAATATTGTAAGGCCCGCGAAGAGCACTATTAAAGTTCCGTGATTTAAAGCATTGTATTCCGGCTTTTTAAGGGGCAGATTTTCCCGGAAATACTATAACACGATTTCTTGCATGTTTTGTAATTCGTAACAAAGTACGACATGGCCTGAAATATAGGATTTTAAAGTGCAATTGTTAAAAGTTTTCATTTTGGGAAATTTCAAGATTTCTAATTGTAGAGAAAGCACACTATTGGTTCATGCTTCAAAATTTCCCCTGTAACAAAGAAGTTTTAGTCCATTTCCAAAAACTGTCAGATTCATGTACTTTGAAATGCTCGTTTCAGTGTGCTATTAGATTTTATTATTCAAAAACAAGAAATGATCGAGCAAACATTCCGGTTCTTTTTCCTCAAAAAAGCTTCAATCGAGCCGCTCAATTTAATGGACGATTTCTTCGCCTTTTTTTATTTGTAACAAAGCAAGATATAACATTGGAAAAGGGATTTCAAGAATTTTGTCAAAATGTTACATTATTGAGGAGAATCTTGGGACATGTCTTCTTTTACAGTCTCCGAGACTTTCCTTCATAGTTTATGTTAGCATATATTATCGATTTTTCAATTCTTTTCCTGGAGTATATTGTAAATTTAAAGCATTTTTCAAATGTTGAAAAAATTTTTCCATAAACTTATGGATTTTCTGGAAAATGAAGTAAAATTGTAAAGAAAAACAATGAAAATATTTTGCACAATTTCAAAATGGAAAATGAGACAGTATTTTATCTGAAAGAATCAGGATGATTATGAGAGGTCTCATTTTTGGAAATCCAAAAGGAAATCTTGAAAAAATTAGTTATTTTCATCTGTCATATGTTGATTCAATGTAGTTGAAAAATTTGCTGTTTTTCAATTTTTCCCAAATATCAAGCCTGGCCGAGAATTTCTTAAAAATTTGGAAAGTCGTATCAATTTTCTATCGGTATTCATTGTAAATTAGATAATGTATGTTGATTTATGGGGGAAAATATAAAAAATAAACATACTTTCAGATCTTCGTCAACAATCCTGAATTTCTTCGAAATTTTCCAAGAGGTTTAGGTGTGTACTCAAGATGATGTTTTGTTATAAATTGGAAAACAAGTGGAAAATTGTTTTGTAAATGTCCTTTTTTTAAGAGTTGTAACCTGGTCTCTTGTGGAAATTTGTTTTTTGATTTGCAACAAAGTACGAGGCAGAAAGAATATTTCAAGGTGTTGGACTTGAAAGTTTTAATTTTGGAAAAAAATCAGGAATTTCTCAATTATAGAGAGAAATTTTGGATTTTTCTTATAATTTTCTGTCATTTCCGCCACTTTACCAATTATACGCATTTTTCAAGAATTCCTTTGGGGCTCTCCAAATATTATAGAAAATTTTCGATAAATCTATTTGCTTTCTGAAAAATTAACAGAAACAAAAAAATTCAGTAAGAGCTTTTTATGTAATTTTAACGATGTAAATTCAGATGATATTCTGTTATTAAGGAGCTAAAAATTTTGTGAAAAGTCTAATTTTTGGAAATCTAAAGACAATTTTGGAAAAATTCAATTTTTCGTCTATTAAATGTGGCGTATAAATCTCTGTAGTTAAGATTGTGCACAAGTTAGACTACAATTTTTCAATTTTCTCTATATTTTCTGGAAAGCCAACTAAATATTTGTTTTGTAAATTTAGAATGTCCTTTCATTTTCACTATTGATTGTAAACTAATTAATACTAAAACGTGAATTATGGGAAGAAATGTTTCAAAAAAAAATATTCAAAATTTGTTCGAAGCTTTCTAAAATGTTAATATTCACATTCTGGATTTTGAATTCCTTTAAAAAGTTATAGTCCGGCCCTAAAAAGACAATTTCTTGAAAAAGTTGATAGAAAACATCTGCTAGTTTTTTTAATTTGTAATAAAGCACAAGGCTGCGCTGCAAAGGGCTTGCCAATTATCTTGAACTTATTATTTTCATTTACTTCATTATAAATTTAAAGGGCTTTCTAAATATCTAAGACATTGTTCGATAGACTATGTAAATTTTCCTGCACAAACTTAATGATGGAAAAACAAACGATATGTTGTCCAAAAGCATTAAATTTTCTAAAAAACTACCAATTCTACCGTTAAATTTCTTGAAGACTTAAAAAGTCGCTTCAATTTGCTATCAATTACCCCCCAAGATTAATTATGAACTAATTAGTACAAGGGAAAATATTTTTAAAGAAATACTCTCAATTATGTGGAATTATTTTAAACTTTCTAAAATGTCAAGTTCCGTTTTATGGGCCTTAAAATTGTCTTTCCAACGCTACTTCGCACTTTATTACAAGCTATAGAACAAGTAAAAAATCGTCTATCCCTTTTTCTCAAGAAATTAAATTTTCCATAAATTGTTGCAAATTTGTTAAATTGTCAAATTTCAAAATTTCTCTAGTTTCAGGTAAAAAATCCCAATCGTCATCCTCATCAAGATCAAATTCAAGATACACGAAAAACACATTAGCACCATCAACATCATCATCATCAATGATGCGCAGTCGGTCAATTGGTGTATTAAATCAATCTGATTCTGATACAGATATACAAATGAATACTGATAATAATAGCAATAATAAAAAAGTATCAAGATTAATGCGTCCAACTATAAGTAGTTATAATAAAATCAACAATAAAATACAACAACGCAATAAGAAACAGTCACAAAGCTTAACAACAATCGATATCGATAATGTATCAACGTCAGATGATGATTTAATTGAAACAACAACAGCAATTGTTAATAAACCGATTGTACCGCCGAGAAATCGGGGTAGTTTATTGGAAAATAGTGGTGGTGGTGGTGGTGAGGGTGGTAATAATGGCCCACCATTAGTAATGCCCCGACATTGGAACAATAAAGACAAACAAAAGAGTGAGTAACTTGTTTAATTAAGGCGAATTAATTTTGATTAATTTGTACGGATTTATAGATACACGACATTCTTTAGTCAGTGATGATCTAGCAAATGTTGAAAGTAAGTAAAGGGACGGTCTAAAATTTCTTCGAAAAAGTGGAATTTTCGATCGAAGATTTTTCCGATATTTTTTACTGTAAAGTCAAGTGCTAGGCTCGTTGGAGCGAGCATTTTAAGCTGTGAGTGTGATGTTTTCTGTTTTGGAAAATTTTATAGAAATCTTGAGTTATCGATGAAAATCTAGAAGCTTGCGTTTTCCTATATTTTCCCTTATAATTCAGCTTATATTGATTTGTTTTCAATAAATATAAAGCTCAATTGAAAGAGCGTTCTAAATTTCTAGGAAAATTCAAGACTGAAGTGGTAGTTTTTTGTAGAACTGAAAAAGATGACAAAATTTTGTAGTTTTCATACTTTATAGCTTACATATTCGAGTTCTGAAAATTCGACTATAATTCTTGGAAATTAATTTACCGTTGTCACTCATTCAAAATAATTGTTTTTTGGCTTTTCAATAATAGATAGAAAGACTTGCTCATTCCCTGGAAAAATTGTGTGGAAAACCAACTAACGATAGGTTTATATACACTTGAGCGGATATGTAAATGTTTGCAAGTTGGGGTTAACTCAAGGCAAGATCTTGCTAAGGGATGATTAAGTAAAGGAGAAAACCAGGCTCAAGTCATCAAGATAATGGGATTCAGGCACTTCTAGCCTAATTTTAGTCTTTTTTAAGTGTGTTCAGGACTTATAAATTGTGTTATGGCACACAGTTTTAGTATTTTTTGTTAGCCTTTGAAGAAATTTTTGAAGTTTTACGAAATTTTCTTTCAGAACTATCAGTTTTTAAGAAGGCTTACTCTTAATTTTTCAAATTTAGCCTAGTTCAAAGGATTTTCTTTTGAAATCGTCACTTTGTCCCGAATTTTGACACATTTATGCTAAATCAACAGTCAATTTACTCCTTGCAATTGATCTGGTACAAAATGTCTAGCGAATTTGATTTTTCCTGATTTTTTTCCGGATTAGTACTTAGCCAGTCAGTAGTTTTTTCCTAAATTTTGCTCTTGAGTCGTTAAAAGAATGAAGGTCAGGCTCTGTTTTTGAATAAATTGCGAAGTTTCAACAATTCTCACTCTTAATAGTTTAAGTTTAGCTTCAATTTCAAGCATTTTTTTCCCTTAAACCATAACTTTATACCGGACTTTGGTATTTTTTGCAAACAGCTAGAGATGCATTTATCCTAAATTATCAGTTTTTAGCCAGTTTAATTCTTCCAGTTGACCTGGCTCAAAATCACTAACAGACTTCCCTATGAGGTTCGTTAATTTTTTTTCAAAACTTTTTCAACAAAAGCAGACTTAAAACTGTTAGAAGCACCGGAATCTCATTCTTTGGATAGCTTAAACCCGATTTTCCCTAAACCCAGTCTCTTTTTAGCAAGATTTTTCCTACCATATTATTGTTTTCCACACGATTTTTCTAAGAAAGTGTTTAAAACCTGAAGAAAATTTGGTACCAAATAATCATCTTCAATAGGTGAAAATGACAAATGAATTTTTCTAGAATTCTCCAAAATTAGTTGTTCCGAAAATCTAATATTTTCTCCTGTATAAGTTTTCCGATAAAACGACATTTTTTCTCTAATTTCCCGGAAAATTCTGTAAATATTTGGAATGCTTTTCAAATTCACCATAGACAAATCAATATAGGCTAAATTATAGAGAAACGTATTCTAAAAACTTTAATGCAAGTTCCTGGATTTTTAACTAGTGCAGAATATCAAAAAAAAAAAAAAAATCCAAAACGATAAACAGCAATATCTGAAGACTTTTCAGCGAGCCATATTACTTGATTTTAGAGTGAAAAATAAGGGAGACACTTTTTAATAAAATGAACAGCCATTCAACGGTTTCTACCCTATTTTTCACTCTAGAAACGAGTATTACGGCTCATTAGAAAGAGCATTCTAAGCTGCAATTGCCGGTAAACAAACCAGTCGATCGTAAATTTTCTTGAATATTTGGAGAGCTCTTTTAATTTCCTACAGAATAAATCCAAAATAATCAAAAACAGATTAAAGCCGATTAAGTTATAGGGAAAATTATTTTAAAAAATGCAAATTTTCATTTCCAAAGAAATTTTCGATCTAAATTCCACTTTTTTAAAGTACTCTAGTCTGGCTCCTGTGGTTTTTAATGCAATTTCATTGGAAAAATTCCAGTGTCCCGTCAATTATGCGATGATGTAATTAAACAATTAACAACAGCCGCTGATAATGTTGTCAATTTGTATAATCGTTTAAATGATGATAAAACAATGACACAATCATCTTCATCGACCCAGTCATCAACGTCATCATCATCAAATGCAGTAATAGAAAATGATATGATAAGAGATTTAGAGATATCCATGTGCAGAACATTGAAAATTTTCCATGATTGTCTCGCAAAAAAACTACGCCAAAATAACGATAATAATACAGACGTGAATCAAACTGATACAGTGAAAAAATTAAACGATCTTGTATTAAAAGGGACAGCCGGTTCAAATAGTATTGTTAATATAATGGAACAATATTCAGATATTTTATTAGATATGGTCCAACAAAAAATCCACACTAATTCAAATATTTGATGAATCTCTAACTCATCCCATAATTAATTAAAAAATTAATAAAAATAAACATTCCAGTTATTGTATTATTATTTTATTATTCTCTCTAACTAATCACACAATCAGTTAAATCATTAATAGAAATAAAGCTTCCCATTGAGGCTGTCAATGTGGAATCCTCACAAATGAAGACTTCAATTGGAAATGCCAAATTTCACATACAAAATAATCAAGTTTATTTTTATTAATTATCTAATTGATTATATAAGTAGTTAGAGATAATAATAATATAGTAACGGTAATAATCATCCTAACTTTTATTTATTAAACCCAATTGTAATTTCGTATATTGTAGTTTTTTTTCTTTTTTAATTTAAATAATAAAAGAATTCCCGTATTGGTACGTTGGTGATTCTCACAAACAAATCGGATTGTTTATTCATTTCAATTAATTTTTAAAAGAAAACCGAGATTTAGTTGCAAAAGTCGTTTTTTATCGAATGAGCGAATTTGTCAAAATGGCGTATTTTTGGCGCGAAAACAACGAAAGTGTTACAATTTTCGTCCTGTAATTCAAATTCTGTTGTGAATTCATGGGTGCAGATTCAGGCATGGTCTTTGTGGGTAGCAGCCCTGAATCTCGTGCAATCAAAGGGCTTTCTTTGCACGTAAAGGAACAAAATTAAAGACGTGCTTTGTTTGAGACTTTCCTAAAAGGAATAGTTTTTTAATGTTTTAGTGTAATAAGTCTCCGCAAAAGATCTTTTATTATTTATCGGAAAGTTAAAATGTTTAACTTGTTTTGGTCCTATTTCTATTAATGGCATTGTAATTTTGTCTGTAATACTTTTAGGCCATAAGCCTGGATCATTTAAATCTAACTGAGCAGTAGTTGATACATTGTTAATTTCATTTGAAAGAGAAATAGATTCCGGATCCACATCTTCTGTTGTGTTTATTTGACTTGGTACCTCCACCTCTACATGTAACGATATTTTTTCTTTTCCCATTGATGTAGAAGGTAAACTGTTTTCCGCTGTTTCGTTGACATCAATTTCATCTTCATATTCTTTATATGGATGATTTGACGATTTGTCTTCAGTTTCAGGAGGCGTTGTATTGTTTGAGGAAGAAACTGATTGTAAAAAATGCACAATTGAAGTACTTCTTTTCTTGATTTTTTCTTTTTCAAGATTTCGTTTCTTATATGCTGCATCCGATAGCTTTCTTCTTTTCTCGGACATCTAACAAAATTAATTAAGAAATTATTTCCTTTTGATACTATAGGGGTTGTACCCGTATTTATACCCCTATTTTTCCGAAAACATTGCCATATAGACCTTCAAAGTATTATAAAAATTTACTCGGTTTTTGGAACCCAATCCGGGGTTTAAATAGTGTCAACCATTTCGATTACACATAGGGGTTTTTCAAAGTGAGAAAGTTTATTTGAAAGATGAAGTATGACAAACTATACCAAATGATAAATATTAACAGTAAATGTGTAGTTTACAGGCTTTTGCTAATATTTACCCGATCGTTATGAAATTTTACATAGGGTAATTGCACCAGTAATGGACATTGCCCCAGTAATGGTCACTTGACGAAGAAAAACATTGTTTTTCAAATTACTCGCGCATTTTATTTTCTTATGAGCGTACCTTATTCGCCATCACCGTCTGTACTTTTGTAGTTGAGCGCATGCGCATAACTTCATTTTTTCAAAAGTTAGAATAAATTTTCATTATGGTGGCGAATCTATCAGGTGCTGGAACATGTCGCTGACTTCCAGTCCGTTCTGTGGAGAATATCTATAAAATCTTTATTTTTCGTAGTGAATATTTTTGATAACTTTGATCCGTATAACAGGTAAGTGAACTTTAAACTGATTTTGATTCAATTTATCTATTATAACGTTTCATCATGTTTTTGGTGGTGTCCACTACTAGAACATAAAATTCTGTTGATGTACCAGTGTTGGACACCCTAGGTGTCCATTACTCAGCAAATTATTTCCAGTAATGGACACTTGGGTGAAATGTACGTGATACACGTTCATTTCGATGAAATGAAATTGCCATGAAGAATAACAAATTTTTATTTCGAATTTATAAAAATGAACTAATATAAATTTGTACTATTTTTTTTTGCTTCAAACAATTCACTATAATAACATTTCATGTTGGTGAAATTGCTATATAGTTGCGAATATTCTTCATTCCAGTGCACTATGGCACCACATACTAAAACTAAAAATAAAGAATCAAAAAAGATCGTTTTTCTCTTATTCTGAAGATAATTTGAAGCAAGCTGTAGAAGCAGTTCAGGCAAAGAGTATCAGTAAAAAACATGCTGCTGAGCAGTATGGGTACCACGCTGATAAGAAAACATTCAAGCCAAGGTTCTTTGAAGAGAAAAATGGGACCTCCAACAGAACTTTCTGAAACAGAGGAAAACATATTAGCCGACTGGATTATAGCTATGGCCAGGAAAGGATTTCCTGTGTACAAATCTAATTTGATTATTTCAGTATAGAAATTTTTGAAAGAAACTAACAGAACAACGCGATATATAAGTAATAATTTGACTCCTGGTCGGAAGTGGTTTGAAGGCGTTTTAAAACGTCATCCAACTATAAAACAAAAACATGCAGAATCTGTCAGTAAGGCACGAGCAGCAGTCACACAAGACAGAATTCATCAGTGGTTTGATGAAATAAAACAATACTTTGTGGAAGAAAAGCTTGCTCATATACTGGAGGATCCAACACGTATTTTTAATGCTGATGAAGCTGGGTTTAACTTTTCGTCCAAAGAGCGGCAAAGTTTTGGGACCCACTAAAAATAACGAAGATTTTTATGTTCGAGTTATTTCTGAAAAAGAACAGATCACGGTTTTAGTAGCGTTCTCTGCTGACGGAAAAACTGTACCCCCCCCCCCATGATAATATTTCCTACAAAAAAATGCCGCAAGAAAAAGTTGATTCAGTCCCTGACAACTGGGCGTTCTGAGACAGGGTGGATAAATTAGGAAGTTTTTTATGAATATATTTCTAATCATTTTGTACCATACGTTAAGATCGAGAATATTATACGTCCAGTAGTTATTTTCATTGATGGGCACCAATCTCATTTATTTCAAGAAGTTAGTACTTTTTGTAATAACAGTGTAATCCTGATCTCTCTTCCACCGAATACCACGCACATAATACAACCTGCTGACGTTGCAGCATTCAAGCCTCTTAAATCTAGGTGGACTTCAACTGTGAGAACTTGGAAGTTTGAGAATTTTCCCAAGGATGTGACTAGATATACTTTTGGTACTATATTAAAAGAAGTTTTTAATAAATACGCGTCACCATTAACCATAAAAACGGTTTTAGAAAAAGTGGATTGTTTCCATTCAATAAAGAAAATGTCGACTACACAAAGTGTATCCCAAACTGAAAGATAACAACCAATGTCAATGATCAAGAGACACAATTTCATAGAAAAACGGCAGTGTTGCAACTTCTGGAATCAGAAATAAAACCGGAATTACTCGAAATGTTCTTGAAGACATATCAAAATCAAGAAAGTATGCAAGGACAGTTAGAATCAACTGATCTTTACACAGTATGGTCTGCTTTAAAAGATAAATGTGGACTTCAAGCTGAGAATACAGGTCATAATGAGAGATCGAATATTAATTCTGTAAATTCAAAACTTGTACAAAAAACTAAAAGTCATCTTCTGAAGTGAGTACTCTAGATGGAGATCAAATTTTCCATGTAATAGCAGACAATCCGAACCCGCATCCAAATGAAAAATCTCCCGTACCATCAACGTCAAAAAATGTTCAATGGGAAACGTCAGATCACGCTAAGGTGTATTATGAAAGGAAAGAAAATGAAGGTTACAAAGTACCAACACCATTTAAAAAATGCTTCATTTTCCCCAAAATTCCAGAAAAAGAGACACCAAAACGGAGAATGGCTATTTATCCAGCAGTGGTATTAAGTAGAAAGTACAGAGAGTTTTATGAAAAAGAAAATATGAAGAAGCTCAAAAAGAAAAAAAAAAGAATGCAAGAAAAATGAAGACGTCTAATGACAGTTCTTCAGAATCAGATGCAGACGTTACCAACAATGATGAAGATATTGATATCAGTGATAACGAAATAGCCTCGGAAATAATCGACTATGATGTTGGAAAATACGTTATTGTCAAATATGAGGAAGAGTTCTATCCTGGTAAGTTAACATTTTGTGTAGGTAGGTATGTATATTTTTCTACGATCGAACGGAAACTGTCGATTTTCTGTCTGTATTTGATAGGTGGAAAGTGTCAAATTCCCATAGAGTTGATCCGTCGCGTAGGCAACGGCAAAGTTAAAATAAATACTGGCTTCTGATTGGTGATTTTTACTTTTCCAAATAATACCATGGAAAAGTGTACATTTCCACTCTAGGGTGGCAAGTAATCACTTTTCGCACGCTGTTCAATTTATATTATTATATTAACATAAAACAATAATAATTAGATTAATAAATCAACCTAATTATTATTATTACATTATATTAATTAATTAATTATTATTATAGTATTCTCCGAAAAGGAACTTACATTTTTTTGTTAATTTATACTCCAAGAAGCGCTTATAAGCTTCTCATATTTTTGTTTTGATTTTTTTGAAAGTTAATTTAACACCACTTCATTTGCGGTGTCTGTTATTTCTGACGGAATTCCAGGTTCTTCAATTTCCATTCTTATTCACAATTTTTATGTGTTATGAACAACGATTTTAATATTTGTCTACGACTAATAAATAAATATGTAAATGTTGTTGAAAATAAAAACAGTTGAAAGTTAATCACTAACGAAATAATCAATAAATGTAAAATGATACGCAACTTAACTCTTTAAAAATTCCTAATTTTCAACTAACATTATATTAATTTAAGGGGAAGAAGCAGCAATCGGAAAGCAAGATTCCTGTTTCGTTTTCCAACGGATTTCAATGTTCTAAACGGAATTTGAAAGGGCATTTCAAGACGGAGGGAAGTATATATATCAGATTATTGAAAATCCGGATGTAAATTGGAGTTACAGAAGGAAATATAGAAGCATGTTTTTTAGCATTTTTTACAGTTTTTTTTTATATTTTCCCTCATAACTTGGCAAATATTGCTTATTTTGTAATGAATTTCACACAGCATGTGGCCAATTAAAAGCGCTTTCCAAATCTGTCAGAAATTTTCCGATCGCATTGTAAGTTTTCCGGAAAACTGATGAAAGGTTTCGACATACTAATTTTGTTATTGTACGGACAGTTTTAAACTTAGACGACTGAACCAGGGCTTGTTTGAAAGATAATGAATAGCAGATTATTTTGAAAATAGTTTGAGATTGAAATTCGGAAAATTACTGGAAATTTATGGTGGCGAATCTATTATCTATTATTTTTATCTGTTAAAATTAATTATTTTTGTATAAAGTGTATTTCAATTTATAGATTATTTCATTACCTTTCCAACGGTACCATTGTTGCTGCAAAAAAGTGAAAATCTTCTGAAAAATTAGTGATAAACAAAACTATGTTTATCGTGTGAAAAACGAGTTGAATAGCAAGTCTCCAAACCACAAAAATTAGTTACATCTATTGGCTGAAAGGGGGCTCCAAAGTCTGTCATCTCGTCTTTCTGCAATGTTGTCAAATTTGTTTTTGTTCCTGAGGCCACACCTTTGGCGTCTTACTATTGCATAGATAATTGGAGAAAAAAAAACAATAAACTGGTTGTATATAATTAACTTTAACAATTAACAAAAAAATTAGTCGCCAATTTGCTAAAATCGTTTATTTTTTTGTAAAAAAAATTACAATTTTCTTTTTTTAACATTCCAATTAAAATAGCGACTATTTTTTTTTTTGTTAATTGTTAAAGTTAGCTATATACAACCAGTTTATTGTTTTTTTTTCTCTAGTTATCTATGCAATAATAAGATGGCAAAGGTAAGGCCTCAGACACAAAAAATAATTTGACAACATTGCAGGAAGAGACCTGCTGACATCTGTGAGCCGCTGGAAGAAACCCATTTTTGTGGCTAATATTATACTCTGGCGAGTTGTTATCGAACTATCACTGTCGGTTTTCCACATAAAAAACATAGTTTTGTTAATCACTAATTTTCCAGAAGATTTTCACTTTTTTGCAGCAACAATGGTACCGTTGGAAAGGTAATGAAATAATCTATAAATTGCAATACACTTTATACAAAAATAATTAATTTTAACAGATAAAAATAATAGATAATAGATTCGCCACCATAAATTTCCAGTAATTTTCCGAATTTCAATATCAAACTATTTTCAAAATAATCTGCTATTCATTATCTTTCAAACAAGCCCTGGTTCAGTCGTCTAAGTTTAAAACTGCCCGTAAAAAAACAAAATTAGTATGTCGAAACCTTTCATCAGTTTTCCGGAAAACTAACAATGCGATCGGAAAATTTCTGACAGATTTGGAAAGCGCTTTTAATTGGCCACATGCTGTGTGAAATTCATTACAAAATAAGCAATATTTGCCAAGTTATGAGGGAAAATATAAAAAAAAACTGTAAAAAATGCTAAAAAACATGCTTCTATATTTCCTTCTGTAACTCCAATTTACATCCGAATTTCAAAAAATCATATATGTACTTCCCTCCCTCTTGAAATGTCCTTTTAAATGCCATTTAGAACATTGAAATCCGTTGGAAAACAAAACAGGAATCCTGTTTTCCGATTGTCTAAAAAGCTGCTTCTTCCCCTTAATTATAAGCGTAAATCCTGTACTATGTACCATCACCTACTTGATGTTTTTTAATAATACAAATATACGGCTCATAAATACTAAAAACGAAAAAATTGAATATTTTCGTCATTTATGAAAATAAATATATAGTTTTATATATATTTGAAATCAGCAAAAAGCAAGCTTTCCGAAAATGTAATTTTCGAATATAGTTTGTATTTAAAAAAATACAACTTTATGTTATAACTTTAAAATTAGCAAAATTTAAAAAAAACAAAATACACCATTGAATTTTATAAGAAAAAGTGTCTGTAAAACGTATAATTGGTTTTTTCATATCTATTATAATATTCAAGTTATAAGCGAAAGACGAAATGACAGAATTTTCATTTTTTGCCTATTACTCCAAAACAAAAGAAGATATCTTCATTTGGTTTTCACCATTGAATAGAGCGGAAAAAAGTAGATCGGGACACTGTGACTAGTTTTTCTCTATCTCTCCTAGTGACCGAGATAGCCTATAGTTGCATCGAATTTGCCTCACCCTGTACTGTAATAGCTAAGAAATAACCTTACCTCATTTGTTATAGGGGTTATTTGGAAATGCAACCTGGATGGAGCAGAAGTTAAGACCATAAGTCAGGCGGGCGTCGGTTCATGGAAGTGGCCTCTAAAAGACGATATTTTGTATTATTTTAGAAGTGACATATGTTCAATTATAGAGGAGCCTAAACAAAAAAACAACAGAGGTCATTATAACATACCTGAAATGTACAAATATGAATTAACAATTGTTTATAATATGTATCCATTACTGGTTCCAAATATGTTCACTACTAGCACTTCTATGTCCACTATTGGTACATTTGACATTTTGCAAATAAATATTTTAGAAAAATAATTGTAATGATATCTAATAATCTAGCAGCGGGATTCTGCCCCGAATTTGGGGCAAACACGTGACTTCTCCAAACTCTATTGCAAGTTTGCGATCGACAATAACAACGCGATACCGTATTCGAATAACCTCTCTAATCGTTATTGTTGGATCGCTATAATCATTCAACGTAGTTGATGAAATGAACGGGCGACGTCACAAACAATAAACAAGTGGTTCATTGTAGCTGATTTTTACCCCTCTCTTGGTTACCCTATAGCACCAAAATCACTCATAGAATTCAATTCTGACTGCGCCTTGTCGAAATTTTGGCCCTAAAATCCTTAAAAAAGGGCCTTTTGTTCTGGCCAATTACAGCAACTAGATTCACAATCTGACGTTTATCTGACAGAGTTGCCGCTCAAAATTGACATTTGTTTGACAGTGTTCTCATTTAACCACTTATTTAATGTGCATTTATAAATTATTGTTAATTGAAATTGGGCCCGGTTTCATAATCAATTTAAAGGGAACTTTAATTTTCAAGGCTCATTTAAATAATATTTTGTGTTTCATAATCCTCCTTTAGCTTAAATGGTCCTTTAAATCCAACTTTAAATTAAAGTGCCGTTGACGGGACTTTAAAATATTTAAAAGCTCCTTTAACGATTTTGACAACAATTGTCAAAACGACATAAGCTAATATTTAAGATATTTTTTATTCAAAAAAGGAGTACCTACATGTAGTTCAAGCTATGACAAATATGCCCAAAATAACAAATTGACAATAATTAAATCTAGAATTACAACAAGTGGTATTCATAAGACTGTTGCGATTTTCAAAAACAAACTACACATGTAAGATGCTTGAGAATCACTCGAAAATCCTTCCATTTTTCTCTATTTTAAAATGGAATAGATGAAAATGTTTCGCTTTTTTTTCGAGAATACAGTGAAGAAAATTTTCAATAAATTAGTGTGAGACGAATTCTAAAATCATTGGTAGCCATGTATAGCTCGTTTTTGAAATTGCGGCACCATTAGAAACTAGGACTTTTTTGACCAAATTTTAAACGATTTTCTCTTGAAAATTTCATTAAAATAGTATCTAGGAACTACTGCATAAATCCTTGAAATATTTTTCGAACCATTCGCCTACTAATAATAATTATTTTTGAATTATATTGTCTAAGGTGGACCATCCTAGTTAGCTAGTTTGACATAAAAAAATCCGCGAATAGTATTTCAGTCATACCAACATCTCACAACTACGTTAAAGGGCCCTTTACGTACGAGAAGCTTGAAAAGTCATTATGAAACTGGTTGATTTTAAAGTTCGATTTAAAGGAAGTTTTAAGTTAAAGGAGACTTTTACTAAAGGAACCTTTAGGCTTCGATTATGAAACTGACCCTTAGTTCCTGCTTTGATATTAGATGGTATTATTTTTTCTGAAAGTATTTTTAAATGAACTGAGTTCGATTGTGTATTTTGTATGTTGTATTGCCTATACCGACTCTAGGTTGATTCATCGCTTGAGTGTGGCAACACTGTCAAACAAATGTCAATATTGAGCGGCAACTCTGTCAGATAAACATCAAATTGTGAATCTAGTTGCTGTAATTGGCCAGAACAAAAGGCCCTTTTTTAAGGATTTTAGGGCCAAAATTTTGACAAGGTGCAGTCAGAATTGAATTCTATGAGTGATTTTGATGCTATATGTGAAATTTCATCACGATCGGGTAAATATTAATAAAAGCTCGTAAACTACACATTTACCATACTAACTAATATAATTATTTAGATAGTACTGTAGGGAAATGCAGAAAATTGTACTTACATTTTTAAAATTATTGTATTTAATACACAAGACACAAGTCATTCAGAATATTTGACGCTTAAATGCGGAGATCTTGTCAAGCCGGTACACGACCGATCGAAGAGATCCCCCAAACCCCTCCAAATTCTACACTTTGTTGATTGTTCCCTCCATGCCCATTAGTTCCAAACCCGGTTTCCCGGTACTTACAATTAGATAGAGCGCGGTGGAAATCGGACAGTTCATTACGGGACGCCTAGTCGGCGAAGTGTTGATGCGTATTTCGGTATTTTACCAATGAGGTACTTAGAGTGCGCATCCCCTATACTTTTAAAAGACCAATTTTGTCCTCATATGGGGAAATTTTGACAGTTAGTCCTCACTCTTTCAAACTTATGAGTGTGTCGTTCAATAAGGGCCTCCTTTTCTCAAGCCTTGATCGATCATGGTTTGAGAAAAAGGAAGGCGATATATTGGTATCGTTTCTGTTGAAACGACATCAACATATCGACATATACAAAATGTCTGCCACCATAAGTGGACACTTTTTTTGACCGGATGCGCACTCTAGGTACGTCATTGTATTTTACCCATCTATTCCCATCTTAGATGCCGCCTTCATCGAAAATCATAGATGTCAATATAATATACCTAGATGGAGAATCGAGGGAGTAGGGGCTGTCCTAATTGCGGCCATCTTGGTAGGAATCCTAGAAATCAACGGATATCTAACAATACACGATGGCGTTATATGTATTGCCTATAATCCGTAATGTTTTTGTTGATTGAGGTTATGTTTAAGTTTCACATGCGACAACTTTTGTGGTTTTCTATTAATCTTAGTTTTTAAACTTATATTACCGCTATTTGTGGTGTTCTTATTTTGATTTATGATTCGATTTGTTTGATAATTTTATCTATCGTTAGTTTCGTTGATACTGTTTCTTCTTTTCTCTTAATCGCTTTTGCAATTATGTATTTGTGCTGTAGTCAAGACGACTTTGCTTCTTGACATCGCGAAGAAATAATGCCATCATTGATTTTTTTTATAAATAAAAAAGTGATTTGTAATATGCGGAAATTTTGTTGCACAATAAATAAATACACTATTTTTAAATTTATACATTTTCTAGGCTTCCACGAGCAAACAAATATTTAAGATCTCGTTGGCTTAATAATATTGGGGAAAATAATATTAAAATCAGTTCGGGATCAAAAATTTGTTGGAAACATTTTGCAGAAATATGTTTTGATCGTACTGGCCAAACCATACGTTTAAAACATAATGCTTGCCCAACATTTTTTCTTAACCAGGAGGTAGCAATATTTTCATCAATTGGTGTCTAAGCAGATTCTGAGAAGACAAGGAAGAAACAGGAATTTCTGTATTTTTCCTATATTTAAAAAAAATATTTATAATTAATATATGGGATTTGATTTTGAGTTTTTTATTTTATTAATTTTGTTAAATATTATCCCATATTTGAGATGGATTCATGGTTTAAAAATATACTATATTTTTAAGTTTATTTTATTTTATTTTCTTTTACAATTTTTATTGCTTGTTTATTCGCAATGGTAAGTAGATAATAGTTGGTTTGTTTTGCATGTAAATTTACAAAGTAGATATTATTAACAATATTTCTTTTGTTAAAAATATTGTTAATATGATGGTTGAATGAAGAAACGAATGTGTAGAGGTTTGATATAGTTGGGTCGAAATTTTAGATATCAACTTCTCATAATCCTGTTTCAGCTAAATAATTTCAGAGACAATACAAATGAGACTGCTTCTTTTCCGGGTATTTCAAATGCTAATACTGAATATGTAAGAGAAAATAATTTTAATCTTCTTAATTCAATCTAATTATATGCTTTGTAATAAATTCATCATGATCACAATTATGGAAGTTCATCGACCAATTTAGCGATATTTTATAAACGGAAATATGTGGCAGTGAAAAAAGAATTAATAAAAGCTAAGAAAATGATCCAATTATTGAAGAAGAAACTAGACCGTAAAAATAATCGAATTAAAAATGTCAATGAAATTGTATTGGATTTGAAAAATAGAAATTCTTTTAGCGATGAAACTGCTTGCTTATTGAAAAATATATCAGAAGGTACATTCAGAGATTATTTGTTTTTGGATAATCGTATAAATTTATCTAATTTCAGGCATTCCCCAACAATTAATTGATAGCTTAAAAAAGAAGCAAACGGAATATTCACCACAATTAAGAAAATTTGCTTTGACAATGAATTTTTTATCACCAAAAGCATACGATTATATTAGGGAGACATTTAATAATAACCTACCCCACCCAATAACTAATAATACTTTTCTACCCAGTAGTTGTGGTTGTAGTTGTAGTAATAATCATAGTTGTAGTCGTTGTCGTAGATATTATTTAGGTTTTTTATCTATCTATCTATCTATCTATCTATCTATCTATCTATCTATCTATCTATCTATCTATCTATCTCTATCTCTATCTCCCTCCCCACTCTCCCCCTCCTCTCCCGCCTCCCTCTCTACCACAAAAACGGCCCTTTTCAGGGCCAACAATTAATTCCCACAAAGAATTCCAATATTGATGATAATTACTTTGGTTTTAAAAATATACCAATACACGAAAATTTTCAAGTGTCGAAGAAATTGCATTGAAACATGAAACAAATGAACTCGTAAATGGAGAAATGGAACAGATGTTGTCCTTGTTAGGATCAATTTACAAAGAATTCCAGTCGTAAATGATTGAATAAATAAATAAATAAACAAACATATGGCTAGAGAAAATAATCCGCTCACCTTTGCATTAAACGTTTTTATCTGTATCATTTTCAGAATCACCTGTAATTTGTCAAATAAGGAACATCAAATGGCAGAGAACTCTGTTATAACAAAAGAGAATTTTATTGGGACAAGAGAACTTCAAAATTAATGGATATAAGAAACGGATACAGCCCTTTTCAGGGCTAACTTACAAAGAATTCCAATTTTGAATAAATAAATAAATATCTACATGAAAACAAATAACCCTTCCATTCCGCTCCTAATTAATTAATTAGTGAGCCTATAAAAACAAATAATTCGATTAATTTAAAATTAATCAGATAATAAAATAATAATAAATAACAGACATAGTAAAAAAAATCAGTAAATCAGAAATTGCATTTATGAATGATACATTTTTGACAAGAAAACTTCCATGAGTAATCTAGTACAATTATTGCATTTACTTTCTCGACCGACATTAGGTTTACTCCCCTCACTAGATTTTTTAAAAGATGACCCGCCCTTGTGTGCACATCGACATCCCACTTAAATCTTGGTGGGGTAGTATGGGACGAATTTTGGTGGAGGTGCCAGAAGATGATTCAAGGTCGCACCTCACCCTTAAGGAAGTGGTACAGTAATATTAAGGGAGAACCAGGTATAAGCGAGGAAGTAGTTAAGGCTTTAAAAAGAAGGATGAATATAGAGGAACGAGTACCGGTTGTGTCCTTACTAATAGACGAAATGTCTATTAGAAAACATATAGATTTTGATGGAAACAAAAATTACGGATTTGTTGATTATGGATTTGACATCGATACGGGTAATGAAGAATTACCTGTAGCATCATATACTTTAGTATATATGGTAGTTTTCATGAATGGCAGTTGGAAAGTATCAATTGCATATTATTTCATTAATTCTCTTACTGCAGAGGAGAAAAAAAACATCACTGCAACAGTTCTTAAAATGTTAAAAGAAATCGGTATTATAATTGCATGTATTACTTGCGATGGGTTTGCTAACAATGTAACAAAGGCAAGACTATTAGGTGCTTCCTTCGAAATTGAAAACTTTAATGTTGTTGTTAGCAATGATATTTATTATTCATTTGATGCTTGCCATATGCTAAAGTTAATTCGTAATGCGTTCTTCGACTATAAGATCTTTTACGATAGTGACGGTTTTGTAAGTATATATATATATATATATATATATATATATATATATATATATATATATATATATATATATATATATACATTTATATATAACAATTTATAATCTCATAATATTTAAAATTAAAGGAAATTAACATCAAGTATCTTTATGAATTAAATTCATTACAAGAACAGTACGGTTTAAAATTAGCCAATAAATTATCGACGGCCCATATTAATTGGCAAAAACAACCAATGAAAGTGCGATTAGCAGCACAGTTGTTATCTTCAAGTGTTGCAGACGCGATAGATTATTGTCGCGAAATATTGCTGTTGTCGCAATTTCTAAATTCAGCAGCTACAACTCGTTTTATTCGAACATTTGATAGGTAAGTCAATTGACTTGTGGATATTTAATTTTAATAATTTATTCTTGAAGATTATTTGACATATGCAACAGCAAAAATATTTTTGGTCGAAACTATAAAGCGCCGTTGAAAATAACCAATGAAAGTTTCTGGAGACCTTTTCTTCAAAGATCTTCAATTTATATTAAAACTTTGAAAAGTTTCGGTGGTCGATTAGTTGTTCATACTGGAAGAAAAATGGCTTTTATTGGGTTTTTAAGTTTAATAAGCAGTATTGAAGGCATATTTGATAAATATGTTAAATCAAATGTATCACCTTTAAAGTACGTATCAATATATTTGAACATAATTGTTACGTTTAAATGAACTCTTGAATTATTTTTAGGTATTTGTTGACATACAAAATGTCACAAGATCATCTCGAGCTGTTTTTTTCTTCTATTAGAAGTAGGGGAGGATTTAATAATAATCCAAGCGCTAAGCAATTTGCAGTTTGTTTTAAAAGACTTCTAATTCATCATGAATTGAAGCATACAACTGCAAACTGCACTTGATGAAACTAACAGTTCGAATGTTAATAGTGTTAATAGTACAATTAAAAAAAAAGGAAATGGATTTACAAATCCACATGGATCTATTTGCTGTAGAAACAGTTCATGATTATGACATACTCACACAAACATTACCCAGGTATTTAGATGATATTGTACATTATATATCTGGATTTGTGATGAAAAAAATTTTGAAAATAACAAATTGCATAACATGTGCTAAAGCAATTGTGGGTGAGAACAACTCAGATTGTTCATTTATTTACTACAAAAACAGGGGAGGGTTAACAACACCAACAAATGAGGTAATAAAAATATGTAGGGAGGCAGAAAGGACTTGCCAAAGGATTATTCATTCGTCTTATCGTCCTCCTTCAATTGATAATGTCTTGCAGATATTAGTAAACAACACCTTCGCTCATTTACCAGCAAATTTATTTGAGACGTTAAGCGATCATCTTTTCGATTATGAGACATTTGGTCCAAATCATAAATTTTATTAATTAAAAAAATGATCGAAATATATTTAAAGGTGAGGTTGCACGCAATTAACAAATAATTCAATTTGCAGTTAAAAGGACCTAGTTGTCGCCAACAATTAAATAAATTAATATTGTTTCGACATCAATAAATAAATACGTCTTTTCTTCAAATATTATTTAATGCTATTAGCCTAGTGCAAATTTTAACAATATTTTCAGCCTACAAATTAGACGACAAATTGTTAGCATGTACTACTGGTTCTCTAGTTTCCCGGCCTACCAATATGGCGATTCGTAGTCACCTTTATATACCCCGACTTCCATCCATTCTCCATCTAGGTATAATATATTGACATCTATGTCGAAAATTATATTCTCCTCTCGAGTCGTTTGCTGTCATCTATGATTACGAAAACGAAACGACTGGACAACTTACGGCGGCAAAATTAATCAAATTGAATGTTATAAAAATGTATAATCAAGTTGAATGTTATATAAAAAAAACTGTGAAACTTCATTTTGTTTATCTGACATTAACAATAAGATACTGAATCCATTGAGTCGTTTAGCCGTAAATGTGAATACAATTATTTCCATATTATCAATTTGGATAATAAATTGTTGTTTAAATTATATTTAATTATGTCTAGAGTAACTAATTCCCTTTCATTAATCGCAATTTGCTCAATTTACGGTGTTCTTGAAAAAAAAAGTTAATACTGCGGGTCCACGCCCCAACAATTGTACAGTTTTCCTGGAAATATTGGCCAAAAATTTTTTTTATTATGTTCTCAATAGCGACGATGGATAAAGGCTTTTGGAGTGGAAAACCAGGACATAAATTTTTATGTTGATCAATTTTGTATCGTATTTATCTAGTAATAAATTAATTTAATAGTAATATTCAAGTTTCAATCAGAATCGGTATTTCTAGACTACATTTGTCGCCTGCCGCCTTCAAAATGTGCTGCCCGGGTGCCATGCACCCCCGCTTAGCGCGGCCCTGGATTTATTATTTCTAAAGAAAAATAAACTGAAATGTCTACCAGACTGCTTATTCATTGTTAAAACAGCTGCTTTATGTTTTGCTTACAATGTGTAATGATAATGATGGTGATAATAACGATATAAATAGTAACAATAAAATCAGGTTACCTTTTGTTTGATAATATGTAACGTAAGCTTATAAATATACATATCAATTGAAAGGCAAACAGGTGTCGCATAAAAACGTTTAAAAATTTCGACCTGTTCATAGTTTCATCTAAGACAATCATGCAATTCAACAACTCATTCATTGCCATTTTTGTAATTTTTCTAAAGACCTATAAGGGAAGAAAAAGTTATAAAAAGGCATATCGCGGATGAAATTCTTAATTGATAGTTTACCAAGGAATACCAAAATATTTCTCCAAATGTCCAACTAGTAAGGACTCATTTAAACATTTATTTGGGATAGTTTTATCGATCTGTGAAGGGAAGAAAAGGTTACCAATTTTTTCACCTCGGACTATAAATTCTTATGGCGACTGCTCTTAGTTGGCAAGCAATTTGTGAAATATTTTAAAGATTTATAGGATGGTCTCTGGAGACCATTTTAGCGAAATTCTGGCGCTGTAGGTCGTTTGAAAGTTGGTTAAAAAAAGGTTCGTCTCTGACCAATTCTCTTGAATGAGTTACACATGTCAAATGACTTGAGGATGCTTTCAACACTGATTTTTAACTTCCCCGACCAGAGGGTAGGGAAGTTATTAGTTTCGGACCAAAATTTCGAATTCGAGATTTCACCAGATCTTTACGTTTTGAGGTCCCCTGAACACGTTTTTGAAGTTTTTAGCTTGATGTCCGTGTGTGTGTGTGTGTGTGTGTGTGTCTGTCGTTTCTCCAACGATTACTCAAAAACGGTTTAACCGATTGAGTTCAAATTTGGTCAGCACAAACTATTTGGTGGCCGTTCGAGTTGATTAGTTTTTGGTGCCAATCGGACCACGGGGGTGGAAGGGGGAGGGGGTTGATTGAAAAAAATTTAAGATAACGTATTAATTTGATATCACCAATCGAAAGGGCATATGCTTTTATGTCTGAAACGATATCCATCATGTGCGATGTTCTTTTCTTTTTTTAAATAAGGGCACAAAATATGCAAAATAGTTCAGTCAACCAATTCAAATTTGCCGCCTTCTATAAGGGATCGGTTGCCATAGAAAATTCAATTGCAAAATTTTGAAATGACAGTTCTGTGGTTCAGTCAAAATTTCGCAATTGAATCGTGTATCGAGTTTATAAGAAAGTTGAACTGAAAAGTGTGTATGGAACCACCAATTAGTGAACAGAGTTTTGGTTGACGAGGTGCTGGGGTGCTGGTTCCTCATTGAATTTTTCAGTGGTGGTGAGATAACCACGGCTCTTAATTCCCGATTTTGATTTTTATAGTAAGTTAGTTTTTTTTTAAACTTGGACTCGTGCATTAATTGTCGACTTCTGACACTTGTTTTTAATATTCTGATCTAATTCATGATTAACTATCCGGAATGTGTCGGGGAAGTTATTAGGCCGGTTCTTAGATTCGGCCCCTTTCAAATTTTTTGCATTTAATTTGGAAAATGATGGACACAAAAATAGTCATGTTGGAGCATCCTTGAGTCATCCCGAGCAGGGGCAGACTGGCCAGTCACTTATAGGGCTGACGCACCACTTTTGAAAATCAATAAGATATAATAAATAAAAACGTCTAAATGGAAAATATGGTATTTCAGCATTTTTAACAAAACAGCAGAATGTTCGTAGTGAGCAAGTTCGACATACTAACTCGAATTGTAGAAACCATCAAAACAATTGGCAAATGTGGCATAGCCTACACAGGCCATCGCAACGAGGATATTTTGTCACTCGAAAATCGATACATTAATCATGGTAATTTTCTTGATATAATACTGTTACTTCAAAAATTTGATCCGATTTTGGCCAATCATATTGATCAAGCGATTTCGAATAAGAAGAAAACGAGCATCAAAGGAAAGGGGAGAGGAAACTTTATTTTCTTCCTCTCTAAGACAACAATTAATTCAATTATAGAAATAATTAAAAAAATGTTGAAATCTAAAGTAGCCGACGAAGTAAAGAATGGCCCTGATCCCGAGTCATGCTTCCTTCACTTTTCAGTCTCGCGACATTGTTAGAAACTAGTGTTTTTCACCAACTTCGCGATGAGTTACAATATTCAAATTGTGATTAAATAATCTCTATAAATTCTAAAAATATTTGTCAAATTGCTCTCCAAATAATGACAACTGCCATAAAACTAATAGCCCGAGGTGAAACACATGGTATTTAAATGTCATATGGCAGGTGAAATTGCTTCCCAATAGCTTGCCAAAGAATCTCATAATATTTTTTCAGCTATTCAGCAGTAAATAAGAACTTCTTTAGTTTCTTGTTTGTAACAATCTTATGAACCCCTTAAGATAAAAAAGGGTAATATAAAAGGCATATATAATGTGAAATTGTTAACTGAAAGTTTAACAGAAAAGCCTTAAATATTTTCCAACTTTCCAATAATGAGTAAGAATTAATTTAAATTCTTGTCTATAACAGATCTATGGATCTATTAAGAAAGGATTATTTAAAGACCAAAGAATGTCAAAATATTTTTCTGATTATCCAGGAATCATTTAGGTTCCTATTTGTAAGAATTCTCTAGGTTTATTAATTAAAGAAAGGATTATTGAAAAGATATATCATAGATGAAATTGTTCAGTGGTAGCTTACGAAACAAGTTCAAAATATTTTGTTAACTATCTCAGAGTAGATAAGGATGGGGTTCTCGTTTGTAACAGTTATGTAGCCCTACTGATGAAAGACAGGATTATTTTAAAGGTATACGGCAGATGAAAGACATTATTGTATTAAACATTGTCCATTTGAATAACGAGATTCACTTGTGACAGGAATAATAGGTTATTGTCAAATTCTAATTGATTCATTATATAAAAAATTGAGAAATAAATGCAGTTCTCTCTATGATTTCTGAACAGTCAAAATCATTTAAATTATCTGGAACTCCTGTATTACGGATATTTTTGGACAGACTGCCTATTGAAAATTTGAATAGCATAATTTGCATAAATTTCAACTTCTAAATTCATTATTTAAATTACTTAGTAGACACATTATTTATTATAGACTATCGAATTTCATTCTATTGTAAAAAGATCGGTAAAATAATATTATGGTATATGTATACTGTTTTTCTTAAAAGGGCAAGCTTATTGGTCTTTCACCTACTGTTTTATTCACAGAAATTTACTAGATTTCCATTCGATTTTGTTTTAGGATCTGGATACCTTTAGACTAAAAATATCCAGATAAAAATAGTAGAAGAATATTATTTCACTTCCTGAATTTCTTTAAAAGGGCAAGTTTGTTGGCCTTTCACCTGCTGTTTTATTCCTAAAAATTGACAACATGTCTATACGGTTTTGTTTCATGATTTGGATTCTTTTAGAGGTTTCATTATCGGTCGATTGACTACTGAAATGTATACTTTGAATTTAGAGCGTTCTTTGTACTAACACTTTATTTTTTTCTACAACCCATAAAGTGACACTTTCTGAGTATTTACAAATGTACAAGACTCAGTTCTATTCTACACATTCGTTATATTATAGGAGTAAATAATTTTAAATTGATGGCTCATTTCAATACTCGCCAGCAAATCCAATTCTTTAATTCAGTTAATGTTGAAATAGATTGTTTTCCAATCTTCACCGGTCAAAGAAACAACCATTTCCCAGGTTAGAAATAAAAATCTAATAAAAATTCCAAGAGAAAACCGTCACTATCCTATTAGTAGCTTTCATTGTTATTTCAAGAATAATTAAAACATCAAATATGTATTGTTTTTACTTGAGGTATAAATCTTGAGGATTAATTGTTTGTTTCAGCCCATAAATCTACCGATTTTGCTAATTCCGTATCTTCTAACATTGTAGCATGATTTCCTATGAATGTTTTAATTTCCACTTGTTGATCACAATATTTGGATAAGCCGTAATCATCACTTAAACCATTTACAATTAACATATTAGGTTTAAATAATGACACCTTTGTTGCTTTTAGCTTCATTTCAGGTTGATAGTTACGTAGGGCTATAGCTCTCCTACACACAGATTCACCGATTTTTCGTAAATGTTCCGGTGAAAATTGACCATCCTTCGGTAAAAGCGTCTCAATGATATCAAGGCGTTCATCCAACGATTTACAATTGGCAAATAGCTCCTAAAATAATGAATAAATGTACAAAATCTACAAGGTTCACCAAGAAAAAAATTAAGGAAATTTTACCCTATTTCTTAACATAACTTCTTGTTTTATGTGGTGCGACATTATGTAACTCAGAAAGTTGATTTGAAAGACATCTTCATTAATTTCAGAGCCAAATAGTGCAGATAGCGCTTGAGTTGAAAATTCAGGTCCACCATCCAGGCATATTAAATAACCGAAATAATCTTTCTCTTCTAACATTTTAGCAACTTGAAGTGCTACACTTGATCCAAGCGAATAAGCCACGAAATAGAAGGGTTTTGATTTTTCTACTATGTTTAAAATATGCTGTTTATCAAATAAACAATGATTAGAATTATAATTTAATAAGATAGAAAATAAAATTACAGGAAGTAGATCTGTTGCCATTTCTTCAATTGTATCCTTGGGATTCTCCATTGAATACTGGACACAAATTGCTCTACTATGTAGATTTCTGCAGATCGGTAGAAGAGTTTTTGCAATTCCTTCAATACCTGGGAAAAACAGAACTTTCTTTGATTGCGCATCTGATTTAGTTTCGAGTTCAACTAATTCTGTTTTCGTAACAATCTCGTCAATAATTTGCGATATTAACATTTCAAACTCTTCAACAGGCTTATCATGAACGACAATTTTTCTTTTAACTTCGTCATCGTAAGATGCTACATCTTGTATTTCATAAAGCTTAGCAAAAGTTAAATTTCGTATGTCTTGTGGACTTAAAATAATTTGAAATTGGCGTTCTAATGTTTGTTTAATTTCAACACCACTCATTGAATCCATTCCTAACTCGGCTAGCGTTGCATGTAAACTGACAGTTTTCAAATCCTTAATGCCCATTATTGATGCAACAATCTCAACAACACTCCCACCCACTCCGACACCTTTCTTAGCTGCAACGACAATACTCGAGACGATTGGATGACTTTGTAGCAAAAACGTGTCTAAAACTTCTAAACAACTGGCGATACGTTGTTGTAACGTACCACCAATCTCTAAAACTACATCGTCTTGTTGCATTTCGGCAACAAGGCCAACATCACCAACAGCTCCCCATTCAATTGCTAAAGCGGGATACCCGTCTTGTTTACGTTTCTCACAGATTCGTTCCATTACACTGTTTGCCATTCCGTAATTGGTTTGTCCTGCATTGCCACGTCCACAAGACACTGAAGAAAACACAACAAAATCACGTAATTGAGGACATTTTGTACGGGTTATTTCATCCAAATAATGAGTAGCGTATGCTTTCGGCGCAAATGAAGTCTTGAATGAATCTTCAGTTTGATTTTCCAACAGTGCGTCTTTCAGAATAACAGCCAAATTGAAAATTGATTCTATTGGACCTAATCGAGCAGCTTCAGCAATTAACTCCTCACAACCTGATTTTGTTGTGACATTAGCCATTGAAATTAACACTTGTACTCCATACGATTTCCAAATTCTATCAAAATGAGTTACAGAACATTCTATTCATTTTGTTGTAAAATTCTTACCGAATACGAGATGCTTGATAACCTGTTGAGATACCTTTTCGTGATGTTAGAACGAGTTTTCTGGCACCACGCAACACCAACCAATCGACAAATTCTAAACCGAATCCACCCAAACCACCTAAAATTATGCCTACTTTTTCTGAATCGCAACTATACCTAAAACGTCCTCGCTAGAATTCAAGAACTTGACCAACATTGAGGTTTGTTTACCTTGGAATACCCTTCATTGTTGCAGGTTTAGGTGTAACAACCTTCTCTTCCTCTTCATCGCGTATTTTAATTAAAACTTTTCCCATATGTTTACCAGACATCATGAATCTGTATGCCTGTTCAACTTCGTCTTTATCAAAAACAGTCCGTGTCAATGGTTGTATAGATCCATTGGCGATGCCTTCTTCAAACAAGGGAATGAGCTTGTTCCTTTCTGTTGGGTTCCCAGAGAAGGAATGGTCCAGCATCACTCCATTAAATGAAGCTTCTTTTTCCACAAGTAACAAATTCAAAGTATTGTTGCTTTCTAAATCGAATCTACCAATTTCCAAAAATTGCCCACCACGTGCCAAACAACGCACAGATGCCAACAATTTCTCTTCAGCTAATGAATTCAAAACGCAGTCAACACCATGTCCCTTCGTTTCACGATGAATCATTTGTTCAAAACTTATATCGCGAGAGTTTCCAATTACATTATCTTTAAATTTTGTAAAAACAATGAGTGACAATGAGAATGTCCTTTAGTAAATCTTACCGGTTAATCTTGGAAACCGTTTCTTCAAGAATTCCCGTTTCTCCTGTGTACCAACAGTTGTGAAAACTTTACAACCAAAATGTAAACATAA
This sequence comes from Mylabris phalerata, assembly GCA_020740385.1. Taxonomy (NCBI): domain Eukaryota; kingdom Metazoa; phylum Arthropoda; class Insecta; order Coleoptera; family Meloidae; genus Mylabris; species Mylabris phalerata. The sequence continues at coordinate 1,143,215 of JAJEOX010000290.1, forward strand.
ACTGATTGCAGCTTGTCCTATTCCACCACTGCCCGAATGGATTAAAATACTACCACCGGGTTTTATTGTAGATCTCTAGAAGGAAAAACCGTTGATAAATGATGTAAGTATTTCAGACATTTCCATTTCACTAACAATGAAAAAGGCAAACAGAAGTGTACTATAAACTACTGGTACAGTGGCAGCATCTTCCATTGTCCAGTGATCAGGTATTGAAAGAAGAAAATAACGATCGGTTGAACAAAAATTCGATAAGGCTCCTTGGGTGGCCATACCCATGACCCTCCTTCCACTGACAAAAAGAATGCCATTAATTTTCAATAAATTTGTAAATCTAATCGAAATCATATCTGCAACTTACGCTGAATTTCGCCCAACAAATTCCATCCCCTGTGTAAACTCCTCACGGTATCGTTTACTATCTAGAGCATGTACTCTGCCCGAAGCAATCATAACATCTTTAAAGTTGAGTGAAGCATAATATGTCTGTAAATTAGAGAGATTAATAGAAATCAATCGTCAGGTTGTCTCATTGACATACATGAACAAGTTCCTGCTCACATTCTGGTTTTATATCATATTTCAAAGGCCCTTGAATCCATTTTAAACTCGATAAATCACCTTTGTTTAAAGTGTTAACAAAACAATGTTCACATTCAATCTCTTTTAATTCGTTCATTTTCAAATGTCGGTACGAGCCCCATTGCCCATTTTGATAAATATTTACAGCCAACTCCTTCCGCAGTTGTTCTTTGTAGAATTCAACGTTTACGCTGAATTCTAGCGCTTTCGAATCACTGATAAGTACTGCTCGAGTTTTATTTGTCGCAGACTCTTTACGCATGCAGTTGATCAAACCTAAAATTCCATTTTCAGGTTGATTTTGTGAAAAAATTACAACATCCATATTGTTTTTTGTCATGTCTTGTAATTCTGACAACCATGAAAATGCTTCCAAATCGTCTACATTAATAGGAGTTGGTAATTTCAAAGAAGGCATAAACTTTCGAAGCAAAACTAATTTCTCAATGTCATTTTCATAGATTGTTAAAACGGCAAGTTGAGGATGTTTAAACTGTAATGGATTGAAGTCCAGTGCTTCTCTTGATAACAAATACCCATTGTCAACGAGCGATGACATAACTTGATTCAATACCTAAGCATGACAGAGATACAAATTAAATTACTATGGGTCGATATTCTTTAGATGAAATAACGAACCAAGAGGCTTTTTGAAAAATTGCTCCCAGCAATCAAGTAACATTCAGTTTCAGCGGCAATATTTCGATTATCGACTTGAATATTCGGCAGATCCAATTGTTTTTCCGTGAAAATTGAAACCTCAGCCTGAATTAAAGGTAAATCGACCAATGTTTCGTAAATAATTGGTGCCAATGGTTGAATGTCATTTATTGTTTCGTTGAATAATTCCACAGCTTTGACTTTAAACAGTGGCGTGTTTTCCAATGCCAACTGAATGTTAACACGAACAGCATTCTCTACACTTAAACGTGCCTCAAATGGTACAAATTGGTACGTTTCTAAAACGGGCTCTTCTAATGGCCTTCGACGGGCAATCCGGCTCGCCTTCAAGCCACGAATTTCAATGCCTCCAGATCTTAAATTGAACACGTTTAATGAGTTTTGAACTGATTTACTTCATTACTTAATGTTAATTACTTAATTATTCCACTATCTCTATTTACATAAACTGGAATATCCACCGTTTTATCAAACGTTTGCGTACAATCAAGATGTTCGGATGCATCTATCGACAGATGTTCAATGGCAACAGGCACGTAAAGGCCACGTGTGTCTGATTGTAAAATTCTCATTTGTAGCATGTTGTCCAGAAAGGTGATCCATCTTTGATTCCAGCGAATTTTACCAAAAGAGGCATCAGTAGAACATTCCACAATACCGCGAAATTCTCCCCTATAAAATAGAATAGATTTTGTTAAAATAGAAGTAATTCTTAATTTTGATTCCAAAATTACGAATAATTGTATCCCCGAAGACGTAATTCTTTATAAATATCTTTACTGTTCAGTTTTGGAGATATTTCAGTCTCTTTTGATGAAGGAGTTAATGGAAAAGCAGTCTGATAGTCTTCGATTCGGTCAGTTACAAAAATTTGACCTGTCACAACAATGGCATCTTCTTCCAGCACCTGTAAACATAAGTTGTACACCAAACAATTCAAAATTACTCAAGACTAATGAAATTTACTTCAAAGTAACCGAGATTTCCCAGTGAAACCGTCATTTGTAACACTTTATCAATTGAAACGGTTGTCGCTCTTAAGAAGCGACAATTTTTAAAGACAATTTTAAAATTAGTCAAAAAACTCCCCAGTCTTGAGGCCATACTTTCCCATACTAAGTACAGATATCCAGTTGCTGGATATAGAATTTTACCTGAAAATCAACTGATATTAATCATCGAGTCGGCTAAATGAGAATGACATTCACCATCAATTACATGATTTAATACACACGCGAAATTGTCTGCTTTAAGATCAATTCTGTAAATGTATTCACTACTTTTTCCTTCTTCTACTTGCTTATCAAATCTTTTTACGAACCAAGATTTCGAATGATCCCATTTGATAAACGGTGAAATCATGGGAGTCGATCGAGAGACTGGATATTCCACTTTAGGATAAATTTCGGCCACATCCATACTACAACCCTGATTGTACAATCTGAAAGAAATATAAAAATATGACAAAGAAGTCGGAGACTTCCGAAAAATTGTAAACCTTCCCAAATTTTCAAGTAGTAAAATTTTACAATCCGTAGTTAAAATATCTGCAAAACAGATATAAGAAAAATTATTCTCAAAATCAGGAGTTTGTCCTGTGCCAATTTCAAAGATTGTCGCTGGTTTGTTGAATTTCTCAGAAAATTTACACCAATCTATCGTACAACTGACTGATTCCAAGAAGTATTCACTTGAAAGCAGATTGTCATTAACGTTTGATAACCATCGGGCAGGTCGTAGTTGAGATTCAGGTAGAATTTGTGCTAGAATTTTGGCTAATTTACCTCCTAAAATTTGTCAGTAATAAATTTTTATGTAACCAATTAAGTTATTGTTTCTACTAATTTTGCTGAATTCGCTATTCTGAAAATTAATCGCATCATTTTCAATTTGCCTTACAAAAACATTTTTATTCTTCAAATTAGTGATGAATTTAATTAACATTTCTTCATTTCCTGCTATCGTTATACCATTAGGTTGGATTTGTTTGATTGTAATCTCAGCTGGAAGTTGTTCCAACTGAAGAATATTAATCTTAAAAATTGAAAATTAGTTTTTTAAATTTACTACTCACGACATCTTCTTTTACACCGATAAAATAAGAAACTGTGTCATTTTCGCTTATGCTACAAATATTTAATGCGATTTGAAAGACACAATTGATGGTTTCCTCCAAAGTTAAACAGTTTTCAAAATAGCCACAAATAAATTCACCCAAGCCGATGCCTAAAATGCCTTCAGGCTGAATTTTCAGTGCTCTAAGCATATCAGCAAAGCATATTTGAATTGCTAAATTGTATATAATTTGATCGAAAAATGAATTTGTTGATTTTGTAGCAAAATTTTCAATTAAATTTATCATCTTTAGCTTTTTAGTTGCCAAAATCTCATTAACACGTTGAAATGATTGAGAGAAAAGTGGAAATTCCTTCAAATCCTTATAAATTTTATACCAATTACTTGAAAAATTACCAAATATGATATACAAAGCCCTTTGAATACCTCCATTATTGTAAATGCATCTTTCTAATTCTTTATTTTTGGTCAAAATTGTGTAGGCACGATAGAAATGGTTGTCAAAACTTTTGCTAAACACTTGGTGGTATAATCGAATATACTCTTGGTCCAATTTATTACTTTCTAAAGCACCTAAAAGTGAATTGATGCCTTCTTCATTACGGCTACTAACACAAACTAGTCTTGGTAAATTGTCATTTGGCAATCCTCGATTAATTTTGGCTTTCGTGTTCCATTTCAGTATGACCCGACCATTTGCCCCACCAAAACCAAAATTATTAATACCTAAATTCGAGCAAAATTATTTTCGGCTTTTCCTTTTATTTTTGTTTAAAACTTTACCAAAGAGTCCATTATTGTTAGGCAGTGCTGTTGCTTCTGTAACTACCTTCAAACGACCCTTTTCTAAACCTTCAACTCCAGGCCGTATTGTAGTAAGATTGATATTTGGTGGAATTACTTCATTTTCCATTGCAATGATAGTTTTAACAATCGAAGTTAATCCAGATGATGGCTCACTATGACCAACATTCGATTTTACTGATCCAATTAGTAATGGAGTTTTGCGATTTTTTGTAAATATGGCATCTATGGCTCTCAATTCTTCAGGATCACCAACAAGTGTACCTATGATAATAAAATTGAATTAAACAATAACAATTGTATTCATGTACAATACCAGTTCCGTGTGCTTCTAAAAATGTAAAATCTACTGGATCTACTTGAGATTCTTCAAAAATATCTTGGAAAAGTTTCAATTGTTGTTCTTGTGATGGGAATGTTATACCTTCCGATGTAAAACCATCAAAATTCGTCTTACTGTGCAATATTTTAGCATAAATACGCCTGGAATCTTTCATTTTTTGTAAAAATAAGGCACAAGAAGACTCAGATCGGACATATCCGTCTCCATTAATATCGAAAACTTTACATTTACCGTCTTTGCTTAAAACACCAAGCCTAGGAAGGCCAGAAAAATTTATTCATTTTATTTCTGTAATACTCAATAAATTTATCTTACCGATAAAATTGTAATGTGCAGAAAGGTTGTAGACAAATATTCTCACCAATAACAAGAGCTGCATTGATATGTCCATTTCTGAGTGCACTGTAGGCGCAATCAAGGGCATAAAAGGAACTACTACAGGCTGTATCACAGTTGTGAGAGATACCTTTCAGTTTTAGGAAATAACTCACTCTGTGTGCTATCATCGATCTTGTTAAACTGTAACAAGTTAGTTGGTTCTAACTCGCTTCAAAAAAAAAACAAATCTAATATCTACCCAGTAACTGGAAAGAATTGTTCTAATAAATTTCTACGAAACCAAGTTTCTTCACTTTCTGAAAAAGAACTGCCGACAAAAACTCCAGTTCTCGAACCTTCTAATTCCGAAGGATGATAACCAGCATCAATGATTGCTTCAATTGCACTTTCTAGGGCCATGCGCACCATAGGATCCATTGATGTAGCTTGTCTATGATGAACTCCTAATTGTATTTATAAGAAGGAAGTCCTCAATTTTCATACCAAACACAAGAGAAGTTTTTTATATTATCTACTAAGCTATGAAGTAACAGAATTAAAAAGAAAGCAAAATTTTAATTTTGAACATTTAATGCATTGCCGTTTGCACATTCATTCCAACATTTCTTTAGGGTCTTTATTTGGGGAAAGATAATCAACGAATATGTATTGTATGATGTATGTGAGCTTTATCGATCTGGCAATTGTCATGAAGAAGCAATTATTGAAACGATAGATTGTGATTCATTAACTATTCTATCGTTTTTTTTGTTTTTTTTCTTGGAGGTGAAAATCTCTTGTGAACCCATTGAATGAGCTCCTGTGATAAACCCACGTCTCATCGTACTTCCATCTACTAAGACTAATTACACCACTTTTGTGCCAGGTATTTGCTTCTGTGCTTCAACCTCTTGAATGTATTTTATACCGCATCCAAATTGTTTAAACTAAATTTTACCACAAAATATGTACGCAAATTTTTGCCCTATACGTTAATGATTCCCTGATAGGTATTTTTGGATCCATTTCCTTCCTTCGTCAAGGATTTAATTATACTTCTAGGCTTTTACTGATTTCTATTTTTTTTTTCTAGATTAGCGCTTTATAAAGATCCCAACAATAACAAAAAGTCATTCATTATACACCAAAATGTCACAACTATTTAACAATGACTAAGTAGATAATATAAAATCTCCCTCATATATTAAAACTAAACTTACCAAAGAAACCAGCATCGAATTTATCGATATTAGGAACTTTTCCAGCCCGGCTGGGTATATCTGGATGTTTAAATGACCATCGACGATCGTCTTCTGTTATCATATCGATTTTATTAAACAAATTGTCGCGCAATTGATGGATATTTTCACTCTCAGGAAATTGTCCAGCCATTCCTTAAATTTGTGACAAATTTTCAAGATTAGTTCTCTTTTATTTCTTATTATTACCCGTAATTATTATTTCTTCACCAGCTGATGGCGTAGCAAGGAAACGTCCACCTGTAACTCTTGGATCCATCGTGTAGATATGTGTGATGTTTAGAGCCAAACAAAACCATTAAAATGTATATCATTTGCGTCTGTTTATATAGAAATTGTTTCCAAATTTAAATACAATATAAGTTGAAATTTTGGAATTCAGTTAGTTCATATGGCATCTAGGCCACTGGGTTAATTATGCAAAGGCTTCTGCTAAATATAAGAAATCCTTGAACAATATCGAAAATATTGTTTAAGGTCTCGTTCGATGTAAACAATTATTTGGAGATGACATAGCAAGTGAAATATCTCGAAATTGACAAAAGAAATTGGGTTGATACGTGTAACATGCCCGATTGCTAGAACGATTGTTATCAGGTGGGTAAGTAAATCGGTTCAATATCAAGTGAAGTTCAATCGAAAGACGAAATCGAGAAATCCTATTTTTTTTAAACGCCACTTCACAGCCAAACATAACTTTGAAAAAGTTAAAATTATGGTTTTCCGCCAAACATGACATCTGTTTATCAACCAGAAAATCAAGTTGTAATCAGAAATTTCGAATTATTTCTAATTAAACGGTTTTTTTTCATAAATAAATGATAGATGAGGCGAAAGAGCAGTTGGAAAAAGGCGTTACTGTTCTTAATGTACTAATATGAATCACAGCCACCTGGATAAGAGTAAGATTGCAAACAACAAACAACTGTTTTTCAAAGGAGGATGCGACGATTTAATGAATATGAAGATGTTATACATCTGTGTGTTAGAAAATATAAATAAGATGAGTAATGATAAACATCTAGAAGAAGAAAATATGAATATGAACATCGCTGAATGTATTTAAGAGTTTTTAGAAGACAGTGCCAGTAAAAGTTTCGACGGCTCAGTTGTAATTTCTCATTTTAAAAACGTCAATAACATCTTCAAAAATATGAAAGGCTCAGAATTTTTTTAATTTTGAATGATGAATTAGAAAGAGTAAAATTTCGACGGCTCAGTTGCAATTTCTCATATTAAAAACGTGAATGACACCTTCAAGAAAGAGTAATGAAATCTTTAGAACTTCTGTTAGACGTAGAAAATGTAATAAAAAACTACTCGTCTAACAAAACTTTTGTCTTTCCTTCCCATTTTATTTTGGAACAAATGGGAATGATTTGCATTTTTCTAGAATGTAAAAGAAAAAAAAACAATGTTCGGATTATTCTTGAGGTATTCGAAGTCAGGGAGCTGTTTTTAACCAAGTTACAAATGAGCTTTGAGCTTCTAATCCTCCATGCAAATTCTTAACGTATTCTTCAAGGCACCCCCCCCCCCAAATCACCATTTTTATATCTAAAATATTATTCAACCATTAGCTCGAATTAACCTTTTTATTACGGCTGGTTTTGTTGAGAAGTCCCTTATGTTCTAAAATCCAAAATCGCCAGTACCTGAAGTGAATGCGTCTAACCTCCAGCACTTGTGACCAAAGCATTTCGAACGCGCTTTCTGTTTTTTTATCGACCATTAACGATTAGCATTTCTCGTACAGAGGCTCTTATATTACTGCTTTATTGTCGAGAGAATAATTATGTGCCAGGAATAGAAGGGATCCTGTTCCTGGTGATTATAGTCACCTATAGAAGCAAAAAAGTTAACGTTTCTAAACCGAGGCTTTGAGATAAGGTGCAATAAGCATTAAATGGTAAGTATGTTTACACTGTGAGACTCTTATAGTTCTCTATAAATAAAAATATACGGAAATAATTAAAAACTATTATTGTAATTACCTTTTGTTCCAATGCGTTGGATTGAAGACCAAAATTACTTGTTTTGACAGCGAATATCAATGAGGTGCTTATAAATATTCATCTCTCAACCTGATTGATAATTATCATAAATGAATTTTAAGAGCGCGTGCTAAATTTACAAAAATAAGTTTGTCGAATTGAGTTAACAATCGATTTTTGCTATTGATTCAAACAATAGAAATGAAAAATTGGAAAAATGTTGTAGACTTGTTTAAATCAATTAGATTTGATTGTCGTAATAATTGCACTAATTTTAATTTTTTTGGTAAAATTTATTCAGTTTTGTTTACATAAAACTGACGACAACGGATGCAATTTAGAGTAATTTTGATAATTGTATTCAAATTTTGAAAGACGTTAATATTCGTGTATATAAAATGAATGCTAAAACTAAATTCAGTTGATTTATCTCTGTACTTTCCAAATTTGTAATCGAAGTTTGAGGATTATGGATTCAAAAGTTTGAGACACATCAATGTCTGGAAAAGAAAAAAAATTGTGATTTAGAGAATTACATTAAATTTTCTTCTTACGAAGGAATTGCTAGAAAATTTGCTGAAAATGAAATTTTTTACCAATAGCGTTTTAATTTTATCAATAAAGTCAGTGGTGGTGGTATTATGGAAGGTAACACAGTTCTTTTGACAAAATTCTGAATGTTTCAACATAACTCATCCAAACTTGAACTAGTTGGATAAACCTCCAAAACAATATCACCTCAATCCTCGGAGTTCATCTTATCAGTAAGATTTACAATTTTTTCCATTTCTACCAATTCAAGCAGTAACTGTAAAAGTCCAATCGCTAGAGCTTGCAAATGGATTTTTTATAACGGATCATTTGCAAAATTTTGATCGAAATTAGTTGCTTTCTATCTGAAATTATTTCTTTTAAAGCCAGGCTAGCTCAAAAATCAATTGTAACTTTGTAAATTGGTTCATTTTGCTTAATTGTAGAGTGAAATATTTTTGAGTGCCATAATTTTGTCACTCCACTAAAGTGCTGCCTGACAGTGATTTATCCAAGTGCTGGTGCTGATTCCGTAAAGGGCCGTTTACACGCTCAAACCATTTGCGCAAACCGGTCTGTTCAAATCGTTTGCGCAAATTTAACTCAAACAAATGTTACCGTTCACATGTTCACGTTTTTTGGTTTGCACAAACTTCAAACCAACGTTTACACGTAACGATTTATTTGTGCAAACTGGCTTGTTCAAACCAATTTGCGCAAATCGTTTGAGCGTGTAAACGGCCCTTTAGCTGCAATTCGAACGGAATCTCACGATTGGATTTGTCATAGCTTATTTCGTTCACTTGTTCTTTCATTCAAAAAGACGCCAGTGAAAAGTTCAACAAAATATGAAATAAGCTATGACAAAACATATGATCAATTGTCGTATAAAATACATTCTGTACATTATACATTAAAATTCATTTTTTAGAGGCTCCTAGAGTATATTAAATAACAATTCATATAGCCCAGATGCGATGTGGAAGTTTTTTCAATCCACTTGAGAAAAATTTTGCTTTCATTTAACATTTCAAAGTTCAAAAAATTGACCTGCATATGAATAATTTATTATTTCTAAACATCATTATTAAAACAGCTGTTTTATGTTTTGCTTACAATTTATAATGATATTGGTGATGATAATAATATTAGTAGTAACAATAAAACCAGGTTACCTATCAGTATAAAACCGGCTCATGCAATCTTAAAAATTTTATTCAAATTCAGTTTTCTGTAGTTCTGGTTGATTTAAATTACTGATATCAGCTTTCTTTATTATGGATTATAATTTTCGATTCTCTTAAAAATAAAAATTAAATTTTGTATTGTAATTAATATTTTGATGTAAGTATTTCTGTTTTTTATCTTAATGTATTAACAAATATTATATGTTACTCGTTTATATTTTTGTAGTTGGTACTGATGATGGTTTTGTAAAAAACCGAAACTAGTATACTATATCGTTAAAAATAAATGCCTTGGTAACTTGAACTATTTTTCAATTATTTCATACCAATACGTTACCTTTTGTTCGATAATAAGCTTATAAATTTAAGCTTATAAACGTAAGCTTATAAATGTGCATATCAATTGAAAGGCAAACAGGTGTATAAAATCGTTAAAAATTCCTACCAGTTCATTGTTTCATCTAAGACAATCATACAATTGAACAACTCATTCATTGCCATTTTTGTAATTACTCTGAGGAACTTTAAGAGAAAAAAGAATTATAAAAATGCATATGATTGATAGAATTCTTTATTGAAAGTTTACCAAAGAGTCTCAAAATATTTTTCCAACTAACCAACTAGTAAGAACTCATTTAGATACTTGTTTGGAACATTTTTATGTTTTTGAAAATGAAGTATCCATTTTTCTCGTAATATGGGTTTTTTAATAATTAGATAAATAAAATTATTTAATTAATTATTAACATTTTTATGGACTTATGAATGTAAGAAAGGAACATACCTTTGATCATAAGTTTTGATGGCAACCGCAATTCGTAAAATAATTTAAAGATTTATAGGACAGTTTCTGGAGATCATTTTAGCAAAATTTGGTCCCGGTAGCTCATTTGAAAATTGTTAAAAACGTCCGTTTCTGACCCAGTAGCGATTTTCAAAAATGAGTTACACACGTCAGATGACTTAGAATGACTTGAGGATGCTTTCAGCATTAATTTTTTCATTTTTCTCCATTGTATTCTAAAATGTGTTTGGAACATGAAGGAGAAAAATGAAAAAAATATGTAGGGAGCATCCTTGAGCGATTCCGAGTCATTGTACATGCTTACTTCACTTTTGAAAATAGCGACATTGTTCGAAACGTGTGCTTTTTGATTAACTTAACGACGAGCCACTAGGTTGAAATTTTGGTAAAATAATCTCCAGGGACTCTTCAATAAATCCTTAAAATATTTTTCAAATTACTCTTCAAATAATGGCAGTTGACATAAGAACTTATAGGCCGCGATAAAACACATGGTACTTAAAAGACATGTGATAGGTAAAAGAAATTCGATATAATACCCACATTTAATTCGTATAATAAGATTGGATACATATTATAAGTCAAAAACAAACTCGATGTTTTAAATAAAAATGGTGTCTATAAGATAACTTGTAATGATTGTGGCCAAATTTATATAGGTGAAACTGGTAGATCAATTAAACCTAGAATTAAAGAACACCAATCAATGTATATCAACACTTAAGGAGGATAGTCAGTGCCAATAAAATTTGAGGTCATTTTCAAACTAAGAAATTTCGTGCATTTTCCAATGGATTTTGATGAGCTGAACGGCATTTGAAAGAGCATTTCAAGTAGAGTGTCGTGGATTATCGGGTTTTTCGAAATTCGAACGTAATCCAGAGTTAAGTGCTTGTCACACAGCACATCGAAATTACAATTTAGGGAACATTACAATAATCTGTGAAAGTGTGACATCGGCCACAACTCATTTATTGTCATTTTAAAAATCATTTAGTAATGTTCATGTAAAAATCATTTAGTAGTTCCAAATACTCAATTTACACAAAATTGCGATGTTCTACGAATGCGTTACTATTGTTACCACAGTTACTATACAAAAACGAAATATTACTAACAGGGGAATTTTTGCCGTAAAGCAGGTAAAGTGCTGCATTTCTGAATGTGCTGAATATGCATTTCCAATTCGACCACTGACTCTCATATTTGTGAATTTCTTCCCAATTTTTATCTATGTTCATAATAATCAATTAACTGTTGAAAGTTTGATCAACAAAGCCACAATGCCACGTGCTTACAATATGCATGCGTAAATTCTTGCTGTATTATTGCGTGTGACTTCATCGCGCTATATTATCATTACAAATATTGTAATAGGTCAATTCTCAATTATGAAAATGTAATTTAAATATGCTGTGACAAACACTTTACAAAAGAAAAACCGAAAGCATTTTTTTTTGATATTTTCATTCATAACTTTGCCAATATTGCTTATTTTTCAATGAACTTCACACAGCATGTATAAAATTAAAAGCACTTTCCAATTATGATATTTTCTGATCGCATTGTTAGTTTTTCGGGAAATTTATGAAAAACAAATTACTGTTGTTGTTACGAGTGACTTACTTCATCTACTACCGGATGGAGAGCCTCATTCTAATTACAGTTTGATTTGTCATATATCTGGAGCGCGTTTTATGATGTTTTTATTAATTAATTTATCGATAGTTTTTACATTGTAACCATTGTACGTTGCTAACTGCTTTATGACATTAATTTCTAGTTCAATTCTGAACGCTCTATCAATTAAGCATTTAAATGCTGCCATTTTGTGTTGAAAAGGATGGTAAGAATCAACCAGTATGAAGGCACTACATTTAGTTGGTTTCCTGTAGATATCGAATTGAAATTTATTATCAATCTTTATAATCTTTAAATCCAAGAAATTTAATGTATTATTATTTTCTAATTCAATCGTAAATTTAATATATTTATTCAAATTGTTAAGAAAATTATGGAAGTATTCTAATGTTTTGATGTTACCTTTTCAAATGACTATGGTATCATCGACATATCGTTTATATAAGACTATGTGTTTACTGAAAGGGCTTTTTTGATTCAGAATGAAACGATTTTCGAGGTGGTCAAGAAACATGTCAACAAGCATCCCCAATATTGGATTACCCATGGGTAGTCCTTCATTGATTGTATAAAAGTTATCACTAAATTCACAATAATTAGTGGTTACAATAAATCTTAGTATTTCGAATAAATTTCTTTGGTCGATGTCATTATCGAATTTGTACAAGTTTGTTATATCAAACGATACCATCAGCAGATTATTATTATAATTTATAGATTTAATTGTGTCATAAGCTTCGACTGAATTTTTGACTGTATGTTTTGGTTTGAAGTTTAGGATATTTAATAGGAGTTTTGACCACAATGGACCACTTGTTTATTGTACGTGACGTCGCTTTCTTACTACTTGAATGATTGGAGTACTACAAGCACAACAAATAAACATATAATTCTACACGGACATCGGGTTCCAACTGCATATTGCACACATATATTGAAGTTCGGAGCGATGGCGTCAGAGCTACCGTACGGTTTAAAAAATCCTAAGCTAACTTATTAGTTTCGGACCAAAATTTCGAATTCGGGATTTCACCAGATCTTTACGTTTTGAAGTCCGCTGAACACGTTTTGAAGTTCCCTGAACACGTTTTGAAGTTTCTAGCATCATGTCCGTGTGTGTGCGCGTGTGCGCGCGTGTGTGTGTGTGTGTGTATGTGCGTTTGTCGGTTCTCCAACGATTACTCAAAAACAGTCTCACCAATTGAGTTCAAATTTGGTGCCAATCAGACCATGGTGGTGCAAGAGGGAGGGGGTTAATTGAAAAAAATTTAAGATAACATTAATTTGATATCATCAATCGAAAGGGTATGTGCTTTTATTTCCGAAACGATACCCATCATGTGCGATGTTCTTCTTTTTTTAAATAAGGGCACAAAATAGGCAAAATAGTGTAGTCAACCAATTCAAATTTGCCGACCTCTAGAAGGGATAGGTTGCCTTAGAAAAGAGTTGTTATTATATAGAGAGGTATACCCTGTTCACGATTCAATTGCAAAATTTTGTAATGACAGTTTAGAATGTTATCCAACATAATTTTTAAAGCGTAGCAAAATTTATAACGGCAGTTTATAAAGACGGAATGATATCTACTGTTGGTATCACTGAAGGCATAAAATCCTATGCGTTTGTTTACATTCTTCTGTCATTTTTGAAACATAACCTCAGAATATTTGTTTTCAAGCGGTTTTTTTGAGCGGGTATTGTATTTCGGTTAGTGCTTTTTTAATATATAAATGTTTTAAAATAATATAAATTTTGATTTTTCCACAAAAAAGAAATGTATATTCCCGCGACAATTCAATCCATATGATTTGAATTTTTCCATGTTTTTGTTGGGACTACTGTACACTTTTTACTCTATGCTGAAATGACAGTTCTGTCGTTCTGTCAAAATTTCGCAATTGAATCGTGAATCGAGTTTATGAGAAAGTTGAAATGAAAAGGGTGTGTGTGGAACCACCGATTAGTGAACAGAGTTTTGGTTGACGAGGTGCTGGTTCCTCATTGAATTTTTCGGTGGTTGTGAGATAGCCACGGTTCTTGATTCCCAATTTTGATTTTTATAGTAAGTTAGTTTTTTTTTTTAAACTCGGACGCGTGCATTAATTGTCGACTTCTGGCACTTGTTTTTAATATACTATTCTAATTCATGATTAACTACCCGAAATGTGTCGGGGAAGTTATTAGGCCGGTTCTTATATTCGGCCCCTTTCAAATTTTTAAGCTTGAGTATAAACTTCAGTTATTTTGTAATTTTGTTAATAGATAGTCACTTATTCGTATTTATAACATTTCGAGTATTTGTAACCTTTTTTCATTTGTTGTTCTGTTGATTGAAAAAAAAATACCAAAATATATATAGACGTACTTGCGTAGAATGTCTTAAAAAAAAAAACAGAAAAATTAAAAAACCCAAACACGTAAGACGAATATATGACCGCAACGGCGTTAAAAATCAGAAAAAATACTGATAACTGACAAAAGAAATAAAAACCGAAGGTGTCGTCTCAAACATAAAAAAGAGGTTTGACAACATTGCAAACAAGTAAGGTGATCGCCAGATATATGATAAAGCAATCTGTAATTAGAATGAGGCTCTCCATCCGGTAGTAGATGAAGTAAGCCACTCATAACAACAACAATAATTTGTTTTTCATAAATTTCCGAAATTCAATGATAATATTTTCCGATGAGAACAATCTCATCGGAAAATATTATCATTGAATAGCGCTTTTAATTTTATACATGCTGTGTGAAATTCATTGAAAAATAAGCAATATTGGCAAAGTTATGAACGAAAATATAAAAAAAAACATGCTTCCAGTTTTTCTTTTGTAGCTCTGGACTACGTTCAAATTTCGAAAAACCCGATAATCCACGACACTCTACTTGAAATGCTCTTTCAAGTGCCGTTTAGATTATCCACATTAATTGGAAAATGCACGAAATTTATTGGTTTGAAAATGACCTCAAATTTTATTGTCACTGACTATCCCCCTTAAATAATAACAATCATCATATTGGTCAATTAATTCATAACATATTGGTCACATTAATTCATAACATCAATAAATCATACAAATAAAAACTATTCGAAGCCTATGAAATCTACAGGCATAAGAAGAAAAATAAAACCTCAATGAATGATAAGATTGATCTAAATTATGAACCTTTGTTTAAATATTTAAAATACTGTTTGGGTATATGATATCATTTTTTCTCTCTATACCATACGTCATTTATCAAAATGTTTTTGCCTGTTGTTTTATCATACTTTTATCCATAATTAGTAATACATACCGCCTTAATTATTGGGAGATTTGGAATTTTTGAATTATTGAAGTTAATACTAACATTATCTATAACAATGTTGATGAAATACTAGTTTTTAAATCCGCATTCAACCAAATTTCTAAAAATTTACAAAAATTCTAAATAATTTATTGTAAATTCGAACATTGTAGCTTGTGTGTACACTCATTTTTTTCAATTTTTTAGATTTTCTTAATATCTATTAGTGATATCATTGATATTATACTTTATAACCAACACTTTGTGTTCTCCCGTTGCTCAGTATCCAGGAGCGATGGATGGGTTCGATGGGGGTTCTTTTGGGTTTTAAAAATAGCTGTTAAAGGGCGCCACCACGATTTATAAAATTGAAAGAATCCCACAATCGTGGAATAGGATTCCGTTAAACAAAATAACGTTGAAATCAAACAATTTAATTATTAATCAAAAATAACAAATGGAGGTGAAATATACCACTCTAATAATGTGGCAGTTCTTATTATTCTAAGGGAGTTCGAACTCGTTTTAAATTTAGACAATTTATAAAATTAATGAAAATGATGTTTCAAATTTACTATACTGTATTCTGATTATCAATCACACAGGCGATACGCACTACAAGGTCGCATACCTTAGATAAATCCTGTGTGACTGGACAATCTTAACAAAGAATTTGCAAAAGTTTAAATTAACGAGGAAATATAATTGATAATCAGAGAAACTTTAAAAAATACAGATTATAGAATCAAACAGATAATGATCTTAGAGAAACGCAATTTGCATAGACAATCAAAAACAGTCTCGTAAGACGTATGCAAAAGTACGTAAATTGAAAATTAAATAAAGATAAAACTTATCGTTTTCGATGGCACGGTACGATGATGGTTGCAAGCCACGCCACTGGATGAGTGAGATGCTCGGTATCAAGAACGATGATGGAAAACTCCGTTACAGCGAATGCAGCCAATTACGCCACTGGATGAGCGATAGTACCCGTACTGGATGAATAACGCCAAAAAGATGCTTGTGCAAGCCAAAAATTCCGGATTTATTCCAGGTCTCTAAATATACCCCTAAACAATTTAATTAGAACCCCAAAGAATGAATTTGAAAAAGAAAATATTACCTTTCTCCGGGGTATTTAACGATATCGAAAATATTCCAAAAAGGAATCGGTACGGTAAATTCCCAATTATTAAATTGAAAAAAAAACGAAACGTAAACGAACGTCTGACCAATTTAACGTTTGAACGGGAAGTGAACGCTACAAAATCGGGGTACTGAAAACGTGTTTTCCGAAAACGTGATTGCGCACAGTTCAAAAAGACACCGTGTTCATAAACGCCGTTGGTACTAGTAATTAAGGGCGAAAATAGAATAAACACAATAAACAACGCCGTTTTGGCTAACCGAGTACCGGAAATGAAAAAGGCAGGGCACTGTAATACCGACAATTATCAGGTTGTTTAAAAATCGTTATCTCCTCAACTAAAAATCAAAACATCCCCAAACAGCGAAAGATGGTCGAAAGCAGAAAATTGGAAAGTAAGTAGACCAAATGAAATCAAACTTACGATAATCAAATGGTACCGTTGATTCTCCAGATACGTACAAAAATAAAAAGGAAAGAAAAAAGGTAGAGAGAGACCTTCAGTTTCGGGAGCCCAGAGCTTAAGAGGGAAGGAAGGAAAAGAGAAACTCCATTAAGCGGGGTTGCATCCCTACCTCTGAAGGTCTACTGCTGAAAGAAGTAGAAACAATAAAGAAAAGACAGGATAAAGGTACGGGACACTGCAGCAGAGACAGTGTGAAGGTTGTTATAGCACACCCTCAAGAAGCTTAAATGGCTCTTACGAAATTCAAGGATTAGATTGGTTGCAAGGACAACGAAAAGACGTCACCCTGCAACCAAGTGAACAGGCCTAAATCTGTTGGGATCCAGGACCTAATCCGGAAAAACGAAGAACGACACGAGATACATCAAGATGTCCAAGCATCCATCTAAAGCGGTAAGAGAAAAGAAACGGTACGGTACGGTAAATAGATGAACACTCGAAACATCCCGATATAAACGACATATCGCTCTTCCAGCAACGTCAGATGTTATGACGGAAATGGTACCCAAGCAATTAGTAGGACCCTATGGCCTCCTACTCCAGCCATTGTCTCCCTAACGGAAGAAAAATCTGAGTTCCGAACAAAAACGGAAACGATAGTCAGGGAAATGGAACATTTTAATGTTACAACTTTTAACTTTTCGTCTATTTACCTATTTATGTACCTAAGTCTTATTATATTTTATAATTCCACTTAAATTTATATTACATTTATCAAACAGCTTTGTACTGATGATGAGTCATCATCTGTACATGACACATTTGTGTCATCATTGATGACACAAATGGGTCGAAACTAGTTTGCAAGAAATAAAAGAATTTTCCTGGCTTTTGTTGAACATTAGAAGATTTTCCAACACAATTATAGGTAAAATTGCTTTGATATAGCTTGCCAAAATATTTTTCCAAGTATTCAGAAATGAGTGAGACCCCATTTAGGTTCTTGTTTGCAACTATACTGTGGACCAATTAAGGAAAGAAAGAATTACTTAAAAAGAACATAATAGGTAAAACTGTGTCTTGATAGCTTATCAAATTTTTTGCCAACTGTCCCGTAATGAGTAAAGACCCAATTAATTTCTAGCTTGGAACCATTCTGAAGGAAAGTAAGTTATTTTGAAGGCATACGGTAGGTGAAATTGCTTTTTAATAGCTTTCCAAGGAACATCAAAATATTTTTCCAACGATTCTGCAACGAGTAAGGATTTGTTTAGACTCTTGTTTAGCAACTTTCGTACTCATTCCAACATCTAAATTCATTATTATTTAAATTACTTAGTACACATTTTAAAAACTAAGACTATCGAATTTTATTCTATTGTAAAAAAATTAGTGAAATAATATTTCACTTCCTGAATTTCTTTAAAAGGACAAGGTTGTTGGCCTTTCACTTGCTGTTTTATTCCTAAAAATTGTTAACATGTCTATACGGTTTTGTTTCATGATTTGGATACTTTTAGAGGCTTCATTATCAGTCGACTGACTACTACATAAAATGTATACTTTGAATTAAGAGCGTTCTTTGTACCAACATTTTATTTTTTACTACAAACTATAAAGTGTCACTTTCTGAGTATTTACAAATCTAAAAAAACTAGCCAACAAATCCAATACTTTAATTCAGTTAATGTTGAAAGAGATTGTTTTCCCATCGTCAACGGTCAAAGATACAACCATTTCCCAGGTTAGAAATAAAAATCTGATAAAAATTCCAAGAGAAAACCGTCACCATCCTATCTGTACTTTTCATTATTTAACACGAGTAATATAATAGTTTTAGTGACTTTTGTCGCTGATAAAACATCACATATGTATTGCTTTTATTTGAGGATTAATTTGGTCCTTCAGCCCATAAATCTATCGACTTTGCTAATTCCACGTCTTTCAACATTGTAACATGATTTCCAATGAATGTTTTAATATCAACACGTCGATCACAATATTTGGATAAGCCGTAATCATCACTTAAACCATTTACAATTAACATATTAGGTTTAAATAATAACACCTTTGTAGCTTTTAGCTTCATTTCAGGTTGATAATTACGTATCGCCAATGCTCTCCTACATACAGATTCACCGATTTTTCGTAAATGTTCTGGTGAAAATTGGCCATCCTTCGGTAAAAGCGTCTCAATGATATCAAGGCGTTCTTCTAACGATGTACAATTGGCAAATAGATCCTAAAATAATGAATATACTTAATCCACGATGTTCATCAAGAAAAGAATTAAAGACATTACTCGATTGCTTAATATAACTTCTTGTTTAATGTGGTACGACATTATGTAACTCAGAAAGTTGATCTGAAAGACATCTTCATCAATTTTAGAGCCAAATTGTGCTGAAAGCGCTTGAGTTAAAAGTTCAGGTCCACCATCTAAACATATTAAATGACCGAAATAACCTTTCTCTTCTAACATTTTCACAACTTCAAGGGCCACACTTGATCCAAGCGAATAAGCCACGAAATAGAAGGGTTCTGATTTTTGTATCATGTTTAAAATATGCTGTTTAATAAAAGAACAATGATTAGAATTATAAATTAATAAGATAGGAAAAAGAATTACAGGAATTAGATCTGTTGCCATTTCTTCAATTGTATCCTTTGGATTCTCCATTGAATACTGGACACAAATAGCTTTACTATGCAGATTTCTACAAAGCGGTAGAAGAGTTTTTGCAATTCCTTCAATACCTGGGAAAAACAGAACTTTCTTTGATAGCTGATCTGATTGAGTTTCGAGTTCAACTAATTCTGTTTTCGTAACAATTTCATCAATTATTTGCGAAATTAACATTTCAAACTCTTCAACAGGCTTATCATGAACGACAACTTGTGTTTTATCTTCATCATCATTAGATGCCGCATCTTGTATCTCATAAAGCTTAGCAAAAGTCATATTTCGTATGTCTTGGGGACTTAAAATTATTTGGAACTGGAGTTCTAATGTTTGTTTAATTTCAACACCACCCATTGAATCCATTCCTAACTCGGCTAGCGTTGCATGTAAACTGACAGTTTTCAAATCCTTAATGCCCATTATTGATGCAACAATCTCAACAACACTCCCACCCACTCCGACACCTTTCTTAGCTGCAACGACAATACTCGAGACGATTGGATGATTTTGTAGCAAAAACGTGTCTAAAACTTCTAAACAACTGGCGATACGTTGTTGTAACGTACCACCAATCTCTAAAACTACATCGTCTTGTTGCATTTCGGCAACAAGGCCAACATCACCAACAGCTCCCCATTCAATTGCTAAAGCGGGATAGCCCTCTTGTTTACGTTTCTCACAGATTCGTTCCATTACACTGTTTGCCATTCCGTAATTGGTTTGTCCTGAATTTCCACGTCCACAGGACACTGAAGAAAACACCACGAAATCACGTAATTGAGGACATTTTGTACGGGTTATTTCATCCAAATAATGAGTAGCGTATGCTTTCGGCGCAAATGAAGTCTTGAATGAATCTTCAGTTTGATTTTCCAACAGTGCGTCTTTTAGAACAACAGCCAAATTGAAAATTGATTCTATTGGACCTAATCGAGCAGCTTCAGCAATTAATTCCTCACAACCTGATTTTGTTGTAACATTGGCCATTGAAATTAACACTTGCACTCCATACGATTTCCAAATTCTATCAAAATGAGTTACAGAACATTCTATTCTATTTATTTTATTTAATTGTAAAATTCTTACCGAATACGAGATGCTTGATAACCTGTTGAGATACCTTTTCGTGATGTTAGAACGAGTTTTCTGGCACCACGCAGCACCAACCAATCAGCTAATTCTAAACCGAATCCCCCCAAACCACCTAAAATTATGGCTACTGTTTCAGGATCGCAACGATACCTAAAAAGTCCTCGCTTGAATCCAAGAACTTGACCAAAATTGGGCTTTGTTTACCTTGGAATACCTTTCATTGTTGTAGGTTTAGGTGTTACCACCTTCTGATCCTCTTCATCGCGTATTCTAATTAAGACTTTGCCCATGTGTTTACCAGACATCATGAATCTGTATGCCTGTTCAACTTCGTCTTTATCAAAAACAGTCCGCGTCAAAGGTTGTATAGATCCATTTGATATGCCTTCTTCAAACAAGGGAATAAGTTTGTTTCTTTCTGTTGGGTTTGCAGAGAAGGAATGGTCCAACATTACTCCATTGAATGAAGCTTCTTTTTCCACAAGTAACAAATTCATTGAATTGTTGCTTTCTAAATCAAATTTACCGATTTCCAAAAATTGCCCCCCATGTGCCAAACAACGCACAGATGCCAACAATTTCTCTTCAGCTAACGAATTCAAAACGCAATCGACACCACGTCCGTTCGTTTCACGATGAATCATTTGTTCAAAACTTATATCGCGAGAGTTTCCAATTACATTATCTTTATATTTTGAAAAAACAATGAGTGACAATGAGAATGTCCTTTAATAAATCTTACCGGTTAATTTTGGAAACCGTTTCTTCAAAAATTTCCGTTTCTCTTGTGTACCAACCGTTGTAAAAACTTTACAGCCGTAATGTAAGCACAAGCTGATTGCAGCTTGTCCTATTCCACCACTACCTGAATGAATCAAAATACTACAACCAGGTTTTATTGAAGACCTCTAAAAGGTAAATCAGTTTATAAATTATTCAAATATTTCAGATACTTCGATTGTACTAACTATGAAAAAGGCAAAAAGAAGTGTGCCGTAAACTACTGGTACAGTGGCAGCATCTTCCATTGTCCAGTGATCAGGTATGGGAAGAAGAAAATACCTTTCGATTGCATAAAGATTCGATAAGGCTCCTTGGTTGGCCATACCCATGACCCTCCTACCACTGACAAAAAAAAAAACATTAATCTGTAAGTCTCATTGAAATCGTA
Source organism: Mylabris phalerata (assembly GCA_020740385.1). Classification (NCBI taxonomy): domain Eukaryota; kingdom Metazoa; phylum Arthropoda; class Insecta; order Coleoptera; family Meloidae; genus Mylabris; species Mylabris phalerata. The sequence goes on from JAJEOX010000290.1 coordinate 1,165,229, forward strand.
GGTGCAAGTTACGTTGAATCTCTTCCAACAAATTCCATCCCCTGTGAAAACTCCTCACGGTATCTTTCATTACCTTCAGCGTGTACTCTGCCCGAAGCAGTCATTACATCTCTAAAGTTGAGTGAAGCGTAATAAATCTGTAAATTAGGGCAATCAATACAAATTAGTCTACTTTTAGTCTCATTGACATACATGAACAAGTTCCTGCTCACATTCTAGTTTTATATCAGATTTTAAAGGTCCTTGAATCCATTTTAAACTCGATAAATCACCTTTGTTTAAAGTGTTAACAAAACAATGTTCACATTCAATCTCTTTTAATTCGTTCATCTTCAAATGTCTGTAAGAACCCCATTGCCCATTTTGACAAACATTAACAGCTAACTCCTTTCGCAGTTGTTCTTTGAAGAATTCAACATTTACATTGAATTCAGGCGCTTCTGAATCATTGATCAGCACAGCTCGAGTTTTATTTCTCGCCGACTCTTTACGAATGCAGTTGATCAAACCTAAAATTCCGTTTTCAGATTGATTTTGTGAAAAAATTACAACATCCCTCTTATTCTTTGTCAGGTCTTGTAATTTTGACAACCATGAAAATGCTGCCAAATCGTCTACATTAATGGCAGTTGGTAATTTCAACGAAGGCATAAATTTTCGGAACAAAACTAATTTCTCAATGTCATTTTCATAGATTGTTAAAACGGCAAGTTGAGGATGCTTAAATTGTGATGGATTGAAATCCAGTGCTTCTCTAGATAACAAATATCCATTGTCAAGGAGTGATGTCATAACCTGATTCAATACCTAAGCGTGACAGCAAAACAAATTGAGTTAGTTTGAGTCAATATTTTTTCATGAAATAACAAACCAAAGGGCTTTTTGAAAAATTGCTCCCAGCAATCAAGTAACATTCAGATTCAGCGGCAATATTACGATTATCGACTTGAATATTCGGCAGATCCAATTGTTTTTTCCGTGAAAATAGAAACCTCAGCCTGAATCAAAGGTAAATCGACCAATGTTTCGTAAATAATTGGTGCTAAAGGTTCAGCGTCATTATCTGTTTCGTCGAGTAATTCCACAGCTTTGACTTTAAAGATTGGCGTGTTTTCCAATGCCAATTGAATGTTAACACGAACAGCGTTCTCTACACTTAAACGTGCCTCAAATGGTACAAATTGGTACGTTTCTAAAACGGGCTCTTCTAATGGCCTTCGACGGGCAATCCGGCTTGCCTTCAAGCCACGAATTTCAACGCCTCCAGATCTGAAATTAAACATGTTTAATGAGTTTTGAATTGATTTACTTCATTATTTAATGTTAATTACTTAATTATTCCACTATCTCTATTAACATAAACTGGAATATCAACCGTTGTATCAAACGTTTGTGTACAAGCAAGATGTTCAGGTGCATCTATCGACAGATGTTCAATGGCAACAGGCACGTAAAGTCCACGTGTGTCTGATTGTAAAATTCGCATTTGCAGCATGTTGTCCAGAAAGGTGATCCATCTATGGTTCCAGCGAATTTTACCAAAAGAGGCATCGGTAGAGCATTCGACAAGACTGCGAAATTCTCCTCTAAAAATAGAATAGATTTTGTTAAAATAGAAGTAATTCTTAATTTTGATTTCAAAATTACGAATAGTTGTATCCTCGAAGACGTAATTCTTTATAAATGTCTTTACTGTTCAATTTTGGAGATATTTCAGTCCCTTTGGATGAAGGAGTTAATGGAAAATCAGTCTGATAGTCTTCGATTCGGTCAGTTACAAAAATTTGACCTGTCACAACAATGGCATCTTCCTCCAGCACCTGTAAGCATAAGTTTTACCCCAAACAGTTCAAAATTTTTCAAGACTAATGAAATTTACTTCGAAGTAACCGAGATTTCCCAGTGAAACAGACATTTGTAACACTTTATCTATAGAAACGGTTGTAGCTCTTAAGAAGCGACAATTTTTAAAGACAATTTTAAAGTTAGTCATGAAACTCCCCAATCTCGAGGCTATACTTTCCCATACTAAGTACAGATATCCAGTTGCTGGATATAGAATTTTACCTGAAAATCAACTGATATTAATCATCGAGTCGACTAAATGAGAATGACATTCACCATCAATTACATGATTTAATACACACGCGAAATTGTCAGCTTTAATATCAATTCTGTAAATGTCTTCACAACTTTCTCCTTCTTCTACCTGCTTATCAAATCTTGTAACAAACCAAGATTTCAAATGATCCCATTTGATAAACGGTGAAATCATGGGAGTCGATCGACTGACTGGATATTCCACTTTTGGATAAATTTGGGACAAATCCATATTGTAACCCAAATTGTACAATCTAAAAGAAACTCAAAATTACGATAAAGAAGTTTGAGATTTAAAACCAAATTTTAAACCTTCCCAAATTTTCAAGGAGTAAAATTTTACAGTCAATCGCTGTAATATTTGCAAAATTGATATTAGAAAAATTATTCTCAAAATCAGGAGTTTGTCCTGTGCCAATTTCAAAGATTGTAGCTTGTTTGTCGAATTTCTCAGAAAATTTACACCAATCGACCATACAACTGATTGATTCCAAGAAGTATTCACTTGAAAGTAGATTGTGATTAACATTTGATAACCATCGGGCAGGTCGTAGTTGAGGTTCAGGTAGATTTTGGGTTAGAATTTTGGCTAATGTACCTCCTAAAATTTGTCAGTATATTAAATTCTTATGTAACTATTTGAAGAATTGTTCATACTAATTTTGTTGAAATCGCCATTCTGAAAACTAATAGTGCCATTTTCAATTTTCTTAACAAAAACATTTTTATTCTTCAAATTAGTGATGAATTTGATTAAATTTTCTTCATGTCCTGCTATCGTTATACCATTTGGTTGGATTTGTGTGATTGTAATGTCATCAGGAAGTTGTTCCAGCTGAAGAACATTAACGTTGAGAGTCGAGAATTATTTTTTTCAAATTTACTACTCACGACATCTCCTTTTCCATTGATAAAATAAGAAACTAAATTATTTTCGTTAATGCTACAAACATTTAATGCAATTTGATAGACACAATTGATGGTTCCTTCCAAAGTTAAACAGTTTTCAAAATAGCCACAAATAAATTCACCCAAGCCAATGCCTAAAATGCCTACAGGTTGAATTTTCAGTGCCTTAAGCATATCAGCAAAGCATATTTGAATCGCTAAATTGCCAATAATATTATCAAAAAATGAATTTGTTGATTTTGTAGCAAAATTTTCAATTAAATTTGTCATCTTCAGCTTTTTAGTTGCCAAAATCTCATTAACACGTTGAAATGATTGAGAGAAAAGTGGAAATTCCTTCAAATCCTTATAAATTTTATACCAATTACTTGAAAAATTACCAAATATGATATACAAAGCCCTTGGAATACCTCCATTATTGTAAATGCATCTTTCTAATTCTTTATATTTGTTCACTATTATGTAGGCGCGGTACAAATGATTGTCAAAATTTTTGCTAAACACTTGATGGTATAATCGAACGTACTCTTGGTCCAATTTATTACTTTCTAAAGCACCTAAAAGTGAATTGACGCCTTCTTTATTACGGCTACTAACACAAACTAGTCTTGGTAAATTGTCATTTGGCAATCCTCGATTAATTTTGACTTTTGTATTCCATTTCAGTATGACCTGACCATTTGCCCCGCCAAAACCAAAATTATTAATACCTAAATTCGATCAAAATTATAATTGACTTTTCCTTTTATTTTTATTTAAAATTTTACCAAACAGTCCATTATTGTTAGGCAGTGCTGTTGCTTCTGTAACTACCTTCAAACGACCCTTTTCTAAACCTTCAACTCCAGGCCGTATTGCAGTAAAATTTATATTTGGTGGAATTACTTCATCTTCCATTGCAATGATAGTTTTAACAATCGAAGTTAAGCCGGATGATGGCTCACTATGACCAAGATTCGATTTTACTGATCCTATTAATAATGGAGTTTTACGATTTTTTGTAAATACAACATCTATGGCTCTCAATTCTTCAGGATCACCAACAAGTGTACCTATGATAATAAAATTTAATCAAACAATAACAACTGTATTCATGTACAATACCAGTTCCGTGTGCTTCTAAAAATGTAAAATCTGCTGGATCTACTTGAGATTCTTCAAAAATATCTTGGAAAAGTCTCAATTGTTGTTCTTGTGATGGGAATGTTATACCTTGTGATGTAAAACCATCAAAATTTGTCTTACTGTGCAATATTTTAGCATAGATACGTCTGGAATCTTTCATTTTTTGTAAAAATAAAGCACAAGAAGACTCAGATCGGACATATCCATCTCCATTAATATCGAAAGCTTTACATTTACCGTCTTTACTTAAAACACCAAGTCTTAGGGGGGCAGAATAAGTTATTCATTTCATTTCAGAAATACTCAATAAATTGACCTTACCGATAAAATTGTAATGTGAAGAATGGTTGTAGACAAATATTCTCACCAATAACAAGAGCTGCATTGATATGTCCATTTCTGAGTGCACTGTAGGCGCAATCAAGGGCATACAAGGAACTACTACAGGCTGTATCAGAGTTATGAGAGATACCTTTCAGTTTTAGGAAATAACTCACTCTGTGTGCTATCATCGATCTTGTAATACTGTAATAAATTTGTTGGTTCTAACTCGCTTCAACGAAAAAAAATTCATATATTTACCCAGTAATTGGAAAGTACTGTTCCAATAAATTTCTGCGAAACCAAGTTTCTTCATTTTCTGAAAAACAACTGCCGACAAAAACTCCAGTTCTCGTACCTTCTAATTCCGAAGGATGATAACCAGCATCAATTATTGCTTCAATTGCACTTTCTAGCGCCATACGCACCATTGGATCCATTGATGTAGCTTGTCTATGATGAATTCCTATTTGTTTTAATTAGAAGGAGACCCTCAATTTCATACCTAACACAAGAGACGATTTTTTATATTATCTACTTAGCTATGCAGCAAATGAGTCAAAAGAAAAGCAAGATTTTATTTTTCAACATATGATGAATTAACGTTTTCACACTCATTCCAATATTTCTTATAAATTGCTTATTTTAGGTCTTCATTTGGACAAAAGGTATGAATTGTAGAATGGATGTTAGCTTTATGAATCTTTCAATTGCTATGAAGGAGTACAATGTTTTCCATGGCATTTTAGGGCGACTTTTTGCTGGATGGCATTTTTTTAGATTCTCCATCTGAATCCCAATTTGCAGTAACCAATAAGTTCCCTGCAGTATTTGTGTTTTTTTTCTTGGAGACTAAGATTCCTTGTGGATCCATTGAATGAGTTACTATGATAAACCCACGTTTCTTCATACATATCAAAATACTTTACCCATTCCCGTTGTTAAATTGTAATTAAAAGAAAAAATTGGATCATTATATAGATAAGACATAGAAAATAAGGTAAAATAATAATTATAAGTAGAATTGCTAATAAGATATTCTTTCACAAATTTATATAAGCATAATTCATTAAAGAGTAGTTTGGGGCGGTCATTCATGCATAATTTGAAAGGTACTTTAAATGCCTTCAAAATCCACATAGATATAATTTCAAAAAACAACAACATTCACAATAAGAAAATTCACCACTAACTTTACAACACTTAAGACTTATTTATGAGGTAACAATTAAAAATACAGAAAAACCCTCGAACAATGAACTTTTATTTTGTAATTTCCTAGTACTACAAAAAATTTAGAATTTCCAAGTTTTACCATGGGGTGTAAAATTTCATAAAACCGTAAAAAAACGGCATATAATTACCTGTCATTTCCAGTCCTAACAAGATATTGAGAATTGGTTTCTACCGCGTTGTAGTCCTCACAAATCTTTCAATTTTTGAATCATCAAAAAATATAGAACCGTTCTAGAGACATTGTTAATAAACTCATTTTGCAGGGGTAACTTCAAACCCCATTGTCTCCCTTAAACTTGCGTATGAGCACGAATAACAAAACATGCATGCTTAGAATAGAATGAAGTACTTATATACCAAAAATTATCAAAGTCGGGAGTTTCGACTTTGTAAGATTTACTTGTAAGGCTAATTACTCCACTGTCTTGAATTTCTTCCTGGTACTTATTGTTATGGGGCTTCAACTTCTCGAATTTATTCCCAAGCCCATCTAAATTGTTTAAACTAAAATTTTACCACAAAATATTATGGCGTATTTTTCCCCTATACGTTAATTATTCTCTGATAGATACTTTTGCATCCATTTCCTTCTTTCGTTAAGATTTAATTATACCTCTATGTTCTTACTGATTTTCATTTGTTTTTTCTTGGTTAACGCTTTATAAAGACTACAAAACTCCCCCGATATAAACAAAAAGTTGTTCATTATACATCAAAATGTCACAACTATTTAACAATGACTAAGTAGATAATATAAAAATCTTCCTCATATATTAAAACTAGACTTACCAAAGAAACCAGCATCGAATTTATCGATATTTGGAACTTTTCCAGCCCGGCTGGGTATATCTGGATGTTTAAACGACCATCGACGGTCATCTTCCGTTATCATATCCACTTTATTAAACAAATTGTCACGCAATTGATGGACATTTTCACTCTCAGGAAATTGTCCAGCCATTCCTTAAATTTGTGACAAATTTTCAAGATTAGTTCTTTTCACTTCACCCTTATTTCTTATTGTTACCTGTAATAATTATTTCTTCACCAGCTGGTGGTGTAGCAAGGAAACGTCCACCTGTAACTCTTGGATCCATCGTATAGATATATGTGATGTTTAGAGCAAAACACAACCTTTAAAATTTATATCATTTGCTTTTCTTTATATAGAAATAGAAGACAATGTTTGCAAATTTAAATACAATGAATAATTTAAATGGAAATTTTGGCATGTGGCTTAATTTATATCGTATATAGGTAAATGGATTAATTATGCAAAACTTCTAATAAATATAAGAAATCCTTGAATAATATTGAAAATATTGCTTAAGGTCTCGTTCGATATAAACAATTATTTGGAGATGAGATAGCAAATGAAATATCTCGAAATTGACAACAGATATTGAGTTGATACGTGTAGCAGTCGATTCTAAATACAACCCTGTACGTTTCTGACTCTGTATGGTTTGGAAAATCTGATTGGATTTTCAAAATCCTCCAGAAAATCTCGTTTTGTAATGAAGAACTAATGTTGGAACTTTAATTTCTTTTTATATAATTAATAAATACGTAAATAGATGGAAGAGAATTAAAGCTACAATTGTAATCAGTTCTTTCCGTTCTCATTTAAGGTCTAGTGGAATCTTAAAGGACGTCTCCTGACAACCAATAGTTTTTATTTCTCGTTATCAAAGTCTATGTAAAACAGTGTATTAAAACTTCCCAACAAAGGACACGGACAAACAAACTCAGATTTTGTATACAGTGCCCGTCACCTTGTAGTCAAACCGCCCAAAACTCCTATTAATTGTCGAGTGATTGGAAACAAATTTTAAGGATATATGGTGCACATTTCAGTGAAAGTTGGACCATGTAGCACGTTGGGAAACATGAAAAAAAAGGGATTGTTGTTGAAAATCTCAACATTCTCGCCAATTAGTTTTTTACATAAATGGACTTAAAATGACTTGGTTTCTCGGAAAACTGTTTTTTTCGGTTTTCTGACACTGTATTCCGAAAAAAATTGAAAAAACGGGTTTCTCGTACATCGATCGTAAATGTGACCAGTTATTCGCCTCTCAGTTGTCCTATTCTTATCTTAATGGGTGTTCATGTTATCGTATTTGTTTACTTAAGAAAAACTTCTTGACATTTGATCCTCTAAAGAAAGAAAATTAAGCCACTGTTTTATTTTCAATTTGCAGTTAGAAGAGAGCGACACCATAAATTTAAGGGTGACAAAAAGAATGATAATACTAATACTAATATTAATAATAAAGCTACCGTATTACTACCTCATTACTTAAGATAAGTTGATACAAATCGACAATTTTGAGTAACAATTTTGGGGATAGTTCAGTAGATCGTTTAGAATTTCTCGTAAAAATTTCGTTTGAAATAGCTGTAAGAGCACAAAGATCTGTTTGCAATTATTACGGTGATTCTTCCCTTCTTTTCTATTGTTTATTTTTATTGCAGTTTTTAGACTTTTTAACTTACTACTAAAAGCAATCGTGTACTATCGATACGTCACCTACTAGAATCATAAATAATGTTCGTTTGTGTTTAACCGATGGGGCATTGGAAATGCATTTTTCGTTAAAAAATAACGAGATCTAAATTCTGTCTTTTTTATTTCATTAAATTCCTTTATCTCGTTTGTCCCGAAGAAAAAAAAATAAACATGTGTCGACAATTATTTATTGTTAGGGTCACGTATTGTAGGCTTGTTTTTCTTTAAATAAATAAACATTGGATCGTTTTAAGAGACTACACCAGTGGTTTTCAAACGTTCTGGAAGTGCCGAGCATGTAAATTATTTATTAATTCATTAAGGACACTTCATTTTTCACCAAAGACACCTTTTTTATGTTGTGGATAAGGAATATTTCACGCTGAGCCCGTTAAATCGATTTGCGGACTAAAAAAATTTACCAGATCGACTGTTGAGAAACACTGGTTTAAAACTTGATACAAAACTACTGTTACCGACAAAGGGAGGCGAGCGACTTTTGCATTTCAATTTTTTCACGGTCAAGCTCAGATCGTACCTTTTTAAATTTTTTTCGAAGTCTTAAGGGCAAATTGCAAAAACCAAAATGTTACGAATGTATCGCATTAATTCAACACTTTTAATGTGCGAAAAACCCTCTTGCCAATTGTTGCATATTCAAAAGTTAGATTTGATGTCACTCATTTCCCAATGAGGTACGTGGACCTAATTTTGCTAAAATGTTCTCTGAGAACCCCCCTATAAATCCTTAAAATTTGTTTCCAATCACTCGTCAATTAATAGGAGTTTTGGGCGGTTTGACTACAAGGTGACGGGCGGTGTATAATAACATCATTCACAATTTTTCCTCTCCGTAACGGACAACAAATTTTCCCAATCCTCTTATGAAAAACCTAATCGACCACAAATAATAATGATTCATTACTTGTATGCTTATGTTCGACAAGATGTAGGTACAATTTAGAAGTTTGTGATTTCTTGTGTTTCTTGATTCTGGTTTTGATACTGCGTCCTATATAAAAGGAATAAAAAAAAAGTTTGTTATAACTACTGTTTTGTTGTAAGTAGTTTATTTGATAAAATTTGTTTTAACACAATTGTGATTTACCCAATTTTTATAGCGTATTTGCAACTGAAGATGGCTATTTAGCCGAAACATGTATTGCAGTTAATAATAAAACAGAAGAGTATTAAGGACATGGGACCGCTGCACTCCGTCAAAATTGTCGTCGAGTCAGAGTAGAGAATTAGATTGTTGCCACTTAATGAATTTAAAAATGCAACTTGTATGTCACATACTACAAGCCTGTCTTATCTTTTAAAACTAAACAAGTGCAATATAAACAGAACCGAACGATAAATACATACAGTGCTTTTCACTCGGTAGTACCCATTTCTCATAGTAACGCCCGTTTATTTGTCGAATGATTTTGAATTTTATAAATATCTCATAATTACTACAAGTATTAAGACCCGTTTACATTACTCGATTTTTCTATTCGATTTTTCTGCTCGATTTTATATCCGAGTTCATCTCTGATGCAAGATATTTTCGTCTTTACATTGTCCGAGTTAATTGTACAAGCGCACAGGCTCCGGCACCCTAAAATCATCAGCTTATATGTCAGATGTAGTTATTATCCACACGGGGTGGTGATTACAACTACGAACAACACCCCTAACACCATACTTCGAACTTGCGTACTGCCACAAATTCTCAAAACAGCATACTGTGCGTGACACTCTTTGGTAAATCCCAAAAAATCGGGTGAAAACTCGGATAGAATCTCGAATCTGACTCAAAAATCGAAAAACGTAAACACACAAATTTGCCGTTTTTTCATCTCGAATCGAAAAACCAAATGCTATCTCGGATAATGTAAACGGGCTTTTAATTTTGAAAATATTTTTGAAAACCAAGAGTCTATAATTTTTCAAAATGTTATATTTATTAATTGAATAAAAGAAAATGTCAAACCCATTTATTAAAATTAACATAATCCTGACTAATTTTTGTTAATTTTATTATATGGATTCAGGGTTTGATTTTGAGATATTCGTTTATTTAATTTTAAAAATAATTAAAGATTTGTAGTACAGACGATAGAAAGCATGTTGGTAAAATTAAAGCCTCGTAGCATATATTTGGCCAAAAAACGCTGGTATCTGACGATTTTTCAATTTTAGAGACTTGCGTGTAAAAATCTTAGAAAAAGTCGAGTATTTTCCAAACAGTTTTTCTTTAATTTGTAGTTTTGAATAATTAGAAGGATTTCACATTTTTGTATAGAAAACAGCTGTGAAAAAGAAAAAAATTGATATTCGAATGATATTTGAGTTATCCTTACAGTTAGTAGTTTTACGATCGTGTTTTAATCTACTTCCAAATGACTTAAGGGGTTCTAATTTTGCTAATATGTTCTCTAGGGATTACTCTATAGAATTTTGAAATATTTTTCGAATCGATAAATATTGTGAATTGCAAATGAGATTACTTATGTATATAGATGTAGGTATATTCATCAGCTTTGCAAAACATTTATTTATATCTTTTTTTCTTTTTCGAATAAAAGCGGCATTTTATTTGAAAAAATATTTGAGCCTAAAAATAATACAGACCAAAATGTTTGATACAAGAATAAGTGGGTTATTTTATTAATTATTAACTTATTTATTAAAATTATTTGTATGTACAGAGTGATTCGTTGGATTTTTTACAAATTTTGAAAGCAGAAGTAAATTAAATTGTACAAATTATGTATACAGTCAGGTAAACTTTACTTTACAAAAAATAAAATACGCAACAGATTTCATTCAATGCACTTTACCGCGGATTTTTAACTATAAAAGGATGGTGATTTGATTCGGGGACTGTACCCTATATGCTAAAATCATCTAGTGCCTCTAAAAAATCCTTAGTGTTTCAATTAATTTATTCTTTTCCTCTTTTTCTTTGAAAAATTTTAGATATAATTAATTCCTAAACTGTTAATTGGGACAATCGAATTCAAAATTGTTAACCAAACAGCAGAAGATAATTCAAAACAATAATATTTGACAGAAATGCATTATGTTTGCTGCACAAGTTTCAAATTTTAGCCTTTTATTGGCAATAGTTTCTGAATTATAAATTTTCTAGTTGAGCGCTCTAACAATAAACGTTTCACTAAAACTCAAAATATCGAAGAACCTGTCAGATCTAGAACATAAGACTTTTTATCACAATTCCCCTCAATTTTACCATACAATCGTAATATGCAACAAAGACATTCGATTAGAATTAAAACAAGAAAGTAAAATATGTAATATATATATATATATATATATATATATATATATATATATATATATATATATATATATATATATATATATATATATATATATATAGTGGTTGATAAAACAAAGAAAAAATTTTCTTGAAATACCTAGCTCGGATAATCAATCAATAGTAAAGAAAATCTATTATTACAATTTCTTATTTTTCCAACCGTCCGTCTTCCAAAGACATCCTGTATAAGTATTTCCATTATTTCCATGATTGTGAATCTATTAAAAACTAGCGGTGGCATTGGGAATATATAAACAAACAACCCTACTATCTTATCTTAATTGTTTTTTTTATAATGCTAGATCTCCCCAACAATGTAATTGATCACTTAGAATAATGGCTAACAAGTATTTGTAATTAAACAGATCTTTGAGCATCTGTTAAGATGGTCGACTGTGTTAAATACAACACTCTCTGGTGACAAATGCCGTGGTAAAGTTTCTTAGGTTGCCTGATTTCATGACATTTTCAAGAAAATCTATACTTTTGAATCCAGTTTTTTGGAATACTAAAAGGAAAATTGAAAAAAACGCGGACGTCCAACGAATTATCAGACTTTTCTTATTCTATTCATACCAGTCGCATTTCTCTTTTTACTTCCAATAGCACATAAAGTTGCAGTGCTCGACACTACTTTTTTTTTAATAAAAACGTGGTTTTCCCCATTTTTTGGAAAATCCAGTTAATTTTCAAAAAAACATTCGACGTCCATCGGAGCCGAATAATAATTGTCAACTAAATTCGAAAACCGCTTTGAATTATCTTTAACCGTATTTCCAAAAAATTACATTGAATTGTCTTATGGAGAATATATGTAAATGGATATTGACTACGTAACGCGTTCCTATGCTCTTAAGCTGAAATTCAATTATTTAAAATCCATTTTAAATTAAATTATTCTCTTCTTCTCTCTAATTATACTAAGAATATGAAGATGTTATACCTCTCTCGATTGTGTTAGAAAATATGAATGTATGTAAAAGTTTAAAGAAGACAGTGTCAGTAAAAGTTTCGACGGCTCATTTGTTATTTCTCATATTAAAAACGTGAATATGAAAGGGTCGGATTCTTTTAAATTTTCAATGATGAATTAGCAAAAGTAGTGAAATCTTTAGAACTTCTGTTAGACGCAGAGAATGTAATACAAAACTACTCGTCTAACAAAAATTCTGTCATTCCTTCCCATTTCATTTTGGCACAAAAGGAAATTGTAAAAAAGCAATGTTCGGATTATTCTTGAGGTATTCGGAATCAGCGAGCTGTTTTTAACCAAGTTACAAATAAGCAATGAGCTTTCAACCCTCCAGGCAAATTCTTAAAATAATTTTCAAGGGACCCCCTAAATCGCCATTTTAATATCTGTAAAACATTATCCAACTATTAGCTCGATTTAACCTTTTTATTACGGCTGGCTTTGTTGAGAAGTCCCTTATGTCCCAAAGTCCCAAATCGCCAGTGCCTGACGTGAGTGAGTCTAATCTCCAGCACTTGGGGCCAAAGCATTTGGGAAGCGCTTTCTGTTTTTCTATTATTTTATTACATGCCAGGAATAGATGGGATTCTGTGCCTGGTCATTATAGTCACCTATAGAAACAAAAAGGTTAACGTTTTTAAACCGAGACCTCGGGATAAAGTTGAACAAGCCTTAAATGGTAATTATGTTTACACTGTGAGACTCTTACAGTTCTCTATAAATAAAAATATACGGAAATAATTAAAAACTATTATTGTAATTACCTTTTGTTCCAATGCGTTCGATTGAAGACCAAAATTACTTGTTTTGCGACAAAGTATTGTACTGCGAATATCAATGAGGTGCTTATAAATATTCATCTATCAACCTGACTGACAATTATCATAAATGAATTTTAGGACCATGTGCAAGATTTGCAATAATCAGTTCGCCAAATTGAGTTAAAAATCGATTTTTGCTACTGATTCAAACAATAAAAATGAATACATGTAAAAATTAGAAAAATGCTGCAGAATTGTTAAAATCGAGTGTCGTTATAATTGCATTAATTTTAATTTTTTGCAAAAATTTATTCTGTATTATTTACATAAAACTGACGACAACGGATACAATTTAGAGTTATTTAGATAATTATATTCAAATTTTGAAAGACGTTAATATTCGAGTCTATAAAATGAATACCAAAACTAAATTCCCTGTACTTTCCAAATTTGTACTCGAAGTTTGAGGATTATGGATTCAAAAGTTTAAGATACATCAATGTATGGAAGAGAAATCAACATTACAGGTAAAAGTCAAAATAAAATTGGGATTTAGAGAATTATATTAAATTTTCTTTTTACTAAGGAATTGATGAAAAATTTGCTGAAAGTGAAAATTTTTACCAATTGTGCTATATTTTTTTCAATAAAGTCAATATGGTAGGTAACACAGTCCTTTTGACAAAATTCTGAATGTTCCAACACAATTCATCCAAACTTGGACTAGTTGGATAAACCCCCAAAACAGTATCACCCAACGCCCTTACAGTTAGCAATCCTGGGAATTCATCTTGTCAGTAAGATTACAATTTTTCCATTTTTACCAATTCAAGTATGAAACTTGTTAGAACAGTTCAAAATCCAACTGTGAAAACCAACAATAGAGCTTTCAAATGGATTTTTTATAACGGATCATATGCAGAATTTTGTTAGAATTTAGTGGCTTTATATCTGAAACTATTTCGTTTAAAGTCAGGCTACCTCTAAAATCAATTGTAACTTTGTAAATTGGTTCATTTTGCTTAATTGTGGAGTAAGATATTTTTGAGTGCCATAATTTGGCACTCCACTAAAATGCTGCCTGACAATGATTTGTCCGAGTGTTGGCGTTGTTTCTGTTAGCTGCAATTCGAACGGAATCTCACGATTGGATTTATCATAGCTTGGTTCGTTCACTTGTTCTTTCATTCAAAAAGACGCCAGTGAGAAGTTGGATAAAATATGAAACAAGCTATGACAAAAGATATGATCAATTGTCGCATAATAGTATATTACAATATAAGGTCAGAAAGTTAATCGTTGCAGAACGAGTGTGAACACGTTGCGGCACGAGCGAAGCGAGAGTTACTATGACTACAGTATAAACAAGTGTCTATGTCAAAATTATGTTATAAAGACAATTTAATATATTTAAATTTGAACCGCGAGTGGCGCAGTGGTAAGCAAGTCCACATTCGAAACGGTTAGTCTTGGGTTCGAATCCCAAGTCAAGTACAATTTATGGAAAAAATCCAAAATTGTACTTGAAAACAATTATTGTCGGTAAGGAACAAGTAGTGTGGAAAGTAGAGTGCGGAAAAGTTACTTTGCCGCACTAGTGCGGAAAGTTGGATTTTCCGCACTAGTGCGGTAAAGTGCCACTTTCAACACCGGTTTGGCTCATCGAAAGTAAGACATTCCGTACTGTCGTAGAAAAAATACATTCTGTACAATTTCACATTAAAATTCATTTTTTTAGAGGCTCATAGAGTATAGTAAATAACAATTCATATAGCCCAGATGCGATGTGGAAGTTTTTTCAATCCACTTGAGAAAAATTTCGATTTCATTCAGCGTTTCTAAGTTCTTAAAATTGACCTGTATATGAATAATTTATTTCTAAACATCATTGTTAAAACCGATGTTTTATGTTTTGCTTACAATTTATAATGATATTGGTGATGATAATAATAATATTATTAGTAACAATAAAACCAGGTTACCTATCAATATAAAACCGGCTCATGCAATCTTAAAAATTTTATTCAAAATTCAGTTTTCTGTAGTTCTGGTTGATTTAAATTACTGATATCAGCTTTCTTTATTATGAATTATAATTTTCGATTCTCTTAAAAATAAAAATTAATTTTTGTATTGTAATTAATATTTTGATGTAAGTATTTCTGTTTTTTATCTTATTGTATTAACAAATATGATATGTTACTCGTTTATATTTTTGTAGTTAGTACTGATGATGGTTTTGTAAAAAACCGAAACTAGTATACTATATCGTTAGAAATAAATGCCTTGGCAACTTGAACTATTTTTCAATTATTTCATATTAATACGTTACCTTTTGTTCGATAATAAGCTTATAAATTTAAGCTTAAGAAAAGAAAGAATTATAAAAATGCATATGATTGATAGAATTCCTTATTGAAAATTTACGAAAGAATCTCAAAATATTTTTCCAACTATCCAACTCGTAAGAACTCATTTAGATATTTGTTTGGAACATTTTTATGTTGTTTGAAAGCCAAGAATCCATTTTAACTCAAAATATGGGATTTAATTAATAAAATAATACAAAAACTCAAAATCAATTCCCATATACTAACAAATACAAAATTGTAAGATTACATATGTTTCGGGAAAAATCCCATCATCATCAGATCTATTTAGATGTAACAATTAATTATTTGGTTTTTTATAATAGAAATTCTTACCAACAACATAAATATTATTGAAATCGTTAAATAATAAAAAATTGTAAAAATATTTAATAATAAAAGACAAATTGAGAGAAATATTTTATAAGTCAAATTTTAAATTTTATAAAATTTAAAATTGAAGTCTGTCATTTTATTGATTAAATTGTAATTTGATTTTTTATATGAAGTGATATAAAATTGTTCTATTAAATCTAAATTTATGTTTCTATTTTGAATATATAAAATTGAAAATTTATCAAAATTATGATTATATGTAATAATATGTTTAACAAAATTTGATTTATTTAAATTTAAACTTGAAATACATTTTAGATGTTCTTTTTTGCAAATATTGAAATTTCTAAAAGTTTTGCCAACATAAAACATTCCACAAGTACAAGATAATTTATATATATCACTTTTTTCTAAATTTGAAATTAAATCTTTATTTGATGTTAAAATTTTCATATTTAATGATGGATTAAAAACTATATTTATGTTATAATGTTTAAGAATTTTCTTAACAAGTAATGAAATTTGTCCTAAATATGGTATAAAATGAAAATTATTTTTTATATTTGAAATTTGTTCTTATTTTGTAATTGAACGTAACAGAAATTTATATTTAAATTTATTAAAAAGTTTATCAATTGAATTTTTTGGATATTTATTAACATGAGGAATAAATTTAATAGTGTTTAATTCAAAATTAAAATTATTGTTGTTCATTGGAATAGAAAAAAATCTATGAAAAAAGGAATTAAATGGAGCTAATTTATAATTAAATGGATGAAATGAGTCAAAAGGTATTATTGTTGAAGTTGTTATAGGTTTTCTATAAATTGAAAAATCAAATTTAAAATTATTAATTTTAATATTAATATCAAGAAAAGAAATATTATTATTGCCAATTTCTAAAGTAAATTTTATATTTTTGTGTAAAGAATTAATAAAATTTAGAAAAACATCAATTTCTTCAGTTGATTCACTAAAGATACAAAATATATCATCAACATATCTTTTCCAGAAACAGACATGTTTAATAAATAAATTTTCTTTTGATAAATTTTGTAGAAGTTATAAGGGTTGAAAGTGAGAAAATTACTGTAAGGTAAAAACTATTCATCGGATTTTGACGAAACTAATGTCATTCGAAAGAAGACAAAAAAGTAGAAGAAACCTATTTTTGGATTTTTTCGAAATATTACATTTAGGGGGTAACCACCCGTCAAGCATATCCATATGTATCAGAAAAAAAATCACTATTCTTATTACTTTTATGTTTTAATTCATAAATAGTGTTTTTTATCAATTTTCAGTAGTTGGGCACAAAATAATATTAATTTCTTCTTTGTTGCCTACGCTTTTAATTTTCATGCTGAACGTTATTTTTTATACGAGTATAGATACTTCTTATAATTATTATTGTATTATACCTTTCGAATATATTTTTTCTTGAATTATTCTAAAACTTATTTGTTATCACTATCAAAGTTCAATTATTTATATTTTTAATGTCAATTCATCCCCTATAGAGTTTTTTCCATAAAAGTCGTGAAAGTTATATTTTTCAACAATAATTGATTTCGTGAAAGTACAATGGCTAGTATTTGTTTTAAAAAAATTTAGCAAATTTCAACCCTTATATCTGTTGTACTATTTAGTTATTTATTATAATTCCAAGGGTATTTTGCGCCACATTTTTCTCAATGACGAAATAATATCATCTCCTAATATATTATAAAATTTGACTAATATCAGTGTATTTCTTTCGCATCGTATCAGTTATTTGCTTATTGCAAGGTAATTTAATTAAACCTTATCAACATTTAAAATATGAATAATTGAATGTCGATAGAGGAAATTAATAAGTTTTAGAACAGATCTAGAAAAAATATATCGCAAAATAATAATAATTTTAGTATCTATATTCATATAAACAAAAATGTCCAACATGAAAATTGAATAGGTATGCAACATATGAAGAAAATACTATTATCTGCTCCAACTGCTGAAAATTGATGGAAAAGCACTATTTATGAGTTGAAACATAAAGATTAAAAGTACAGTAAAGTTTTTTTTTCTGATCCATTCAATATGGTTGAGGGGCGGTTACCCCCTAAATGTAATATTTCGAAAAAATCCAAAATTAGATTTCTTCTACTTTTTCGTCTTCTTTCGAATGACAATAGTTTCATCAAAATCCCATGAATAGTTTTTGATTTATAGCAATTTTCTTATTTTCAACCCTTATAACTTCCTCCTTAATTAACATTTTGATATGCAAACAATGGACTTTTACATTACTTTTCACCCTGAAAATAATGCCGTTTGTCCCGTTCCAATATTTTAACCGGAAGTATGGGAAACTTAAAAATTACCCCGTTTGAGCCTAAATTTTGAGTGACGATTTCACCCCCTAGATATGATTTTTCGCCGATAAAAAAAACGTGCATCTCTTAGAATTCGATGGAGAATAACTTATCCAAAATTCATTAAAATCGGAGGGGGGCACCTGGGAATGTTTCCTTGTTAATAGAAAAATGTAAACATGGCACTCTTGCTTGCAATTCAAGTTTTCTCAAGCAGACGTCGCTTTAATATAGAGTGGTAAATTTAAAATTTTAATAAAATAGTTGCAGTTTTTAATTGTTATTGTAAAATATTTATCATTTATTCCAAATAAAATTAAGGGGAAAATCAATTTTAATCCTCAAATTCCTTAAATTACAAATTCCAGGTAATTCATTTGTTATCTTTCCACGAATTGCCTTTAATCCGGCTTAAACAATCAAAACAACCCTTCTCTATCTGACCGTTGGTGACTTTCTACCTGACCGGCAGGTAAATCCCCGACTCTCGTTCAGGTATAAAAGGCCATCCTGTTTCGATTCAAAATTCAGTTTGAGTCGAGCATCCATCGTGAACGTTTCAGCTTGCACTACTTCAGAATTTTCGATAAAGTCAAAGCAGTTATCAAGAATAAAAATGGGGGATTTGACTCGTCGCGAACGTCGCCGCATTCAACGCCTCCAACGAACAGCGAAACCAGTCGAAATGAAGCCGTATCTGCACAGGGACCCGTCGCCGACGGTTGCAGACGTGTTGGAAGCTCGAGCGTCCAGACGCAACCCGAGAGATTTGCAGTTCATCCGGGAAGTTTTCCGAATCCACACCATGCCGACGGAGCGGCTGAACCAGGTCTTGGTCGATAATTTGACGTGCAAAATTTGTGCCGGACGTATCGAGCCGCCGATGATCCTTTGCGAAAGTGGCCATACGACGTGTATTTCGTGTATGATACGCTGCGAATATTGCCCGTTTTGTAGAAGCGAATGGACGGACCACGGATCGGAAACGTTGCAGCGTCTTTTTAATATCACTACATTTCCTTGTAAATTTACAGACAATGGCTGTGATTATAAAGGAAAATATTTTGAAAAATTAATGCTGCATGAATTTTGCTGCTATTATAAATCGTAAATTAAACAACAATTTGTATTATTTTCTAGCTTTATTTTGAATGTAATTTAGAAGAAATTTATAATTCTGTATTAGTTTAAGTATAATAAAAAAAATTGAATTCATTTTCGTACTTTTACTCATAAATCACTGAATGTGACAACACCGGTTTTCACGTAACTTCTAGTGTACACATTACGCCACCAGGGGGCTTCTATCAGCATATAGAATACAGGAATTTTGATTTATTTTATAAAATTTGGGGAAAAATAGACTTTTCTATACTATTGAGGAAATTCGAAGTTTGTAAAATGTAATCAACAAATTTTAAAACTTTGTTTTTAACCTAGAGGGAGTGATGACTGAAGCTGGGTTTACACAAAGGCTAGGCACATAGTGAAGCGACGATGCATGCAAAGAGCAAAGAGGCAAAAACAAACAAATGTATTCCCATGGAAGATCACATAGTGAAGCGGCGAACAACGAGACACCAGCGCTGTGATAATCGAGCAAAGTGACGATTTCAAACATGTTTGAATTCTTCGCTTTAATCGTTATTCATCTCAGTGTTCAGGATGGATGTTGAGACTTTCATAAGTAGTGTTTTTGCTAAAAAACCTTTGTGGGATCAAAAAAATAGCCAACACCATAATCATTTTATTTTAGACAAACTATGGGATGAATCCTTTCCAAAATATAATCAAATGTTGACATTCTCATTCGACAATATCATTTGAACTTTATTGGATGTTTTCCAAGTTGTTCGTATAGATGATGAAACTCACCATATACCATGCCTGCTTCTATTTATTTTGTGAACATTACAACTTCGATTTTTTTTTTTGTAGTAAATACCAATATAAACGAAAATATAAAAAAACATGCTTCCGGTTTTTCTTTTATAACTCCGGACCACGTTCGAATTTCCAAAAACCTGATATATCACGACAACAACGAAGAAATGCTCTTTCAAATGCCGTTTAGATCATCAAAATCTATTGGAAAATGCACGAAAATGTTTGTTTTGAAAATGACCTCAAAAATTAGCATAACTGACGGGTCTCCTTAAGTGTTATTTAAAGATTAGCTAATTTTATGTTTTCTTTTAAACAATAATGATATGTTTTAATTCAGTAATAATGCTCAAGTGACATTACGAATTGGTAAAATAATCGTTAATTTTTAATCCTGTTTTAACACAATTCATTGTATTAAAAAGTCGATATTTGAAGTTTTGGTAAATTTAAATTTTAGCCCCTTTTAACACGCTACAATAGGATAACCGTATTTTATCATCACTGTAGAGTATGCTTTGATTGATTCGTACGGTGTCAGATTTCCGATATTTGTTAGTGTCGATTTTTCAAAATAGGCGACCAAAACTACAACACTCACAAAGGGAAGGCAGTACCTAATGAACGTAGTCTAAATACAAAATATTAAGGCGCACTAGCGAAGATATTGGGCCTTAAAGTTTCTGCTCCTCTTTAATCAATTGCTTTTCGATACTCGTTGCGATCGGTTGTGCAGTTTGGTTTATTAAAAAAAAACAGTTCAAAAATGCCAAGTACAAAAATTACAGGACCTTCTGATTCTACTAAAAACGCCCCCGAAGAGTCTTTACAGTGAAAAATCCAAATTAAGGTTGAAAGATGCAGTCATATATTTTCAAAGCCTTCTCTTTGAGGATAATTTAATAGTGTCAGTGTCTTCAGAAAGTATTTCTCACGATGCTGAATGGGAGAGTCTTATACGAGATGACTCTAGAAATGCTAAACAAGAAAAAATTGGTTGGCGACGATGAATTGATTCACATTAACGAAGAGTATGCGACCTTGAACCAGTTCCTATTCGAGGCACCTCCACCAAAATTCATCAAAGATGTACTCATCTAGAACTTTTTGGGAAAGGCAGAGAAGTCCCACTTATCCCCTTACAGCACACAATATTGCAGTACTATGGGGTGGCAATCTAAAAATATTACTGTCGCCGAGGAAAATATTGCTTTCCAAATATTGGTTTTTATTTTGCAATTAGACGATTTAGAATATTTCGAAATAGCATGCGCTTGAGTGTAGGCAAAGACAAAAAAAATCAACTATTTGTTCTAGCAAAATGAACTGCAAATTATTAGGTGCTAGCGTATTGATTGAAATGAGATTTCGAAATTACCATTTTTTAAAATTACCGCGCTCGAACTTTCATGCCCACATTCTTTTACAACTCTCCTGTTGAAATGCTCTGTAAATTCTACAATTTTCAATGTATCTTTGTGTTTTCATTGGCATATAAAAACCATTGTTTTGGCAACTTTGTCTACTTTAACAAAAACAAAATTAAAAATTATCATTTTTTTTTTAAAATTATAGTATTTTCGAATTAATAACACTAACTTTACATTTTGTGCAAATGCTAAGTGGCCTATTAAAAGTATAAGAAGTTTTAATCGATGTTTTCATCCAGATGTTCTCCCACCTGAACAGCCTCTACAAAATATCTTTCGTTGTTGCACAGTACCGATATATGAATAGAATTACTAACAGTCTATTTTCTTATTTTAAATATTGGTAAATTTTTTTGCAATCGCTGTACCTATACATATCCGAAATGTAAAATTCAAACTATGTACTTTGCAATGATAGTGAAAAAAAACTGATTTTCAGAGATTCTAAATCGAAAATTTTCTTATACCAATTTTTTAAAGCGCACAAATCTTTTTTTAATTTTAAAACTAGAAATCAGATGCCCTCTATAGCGAGTTGGATAAAGAAAAAATTCTACGGTATTGGCATTTCCCATACTTATCTCTAATAGCAGTTACTTTTTTCCAACAATAAATTTCGTCCATCTGGAATGTCCATAAAATAGTTGTATTGTCATTTTACGATTGAATGTTGGAGGTCAATCTGTGCCAGGGTAATTTTTTTACGCTTTTATTTGAAACTTTTTTCTTTTTAAAAAAAAAAACGAATGATTTCACTTTTAAGTAATTACAAATTTAACAAAATAGTGAATTTAATAGAAAGAGTGAAAAAAATTTATATCAAAATCCTACTGCGGGATTGAACCACTCAACGCTTGTGCTAAAATCAAATGTGGAAGCTCTTGAGCTATTGAAATGCTTAAAAAAAAATGTCTTTTCTCTTTTTTATGCAATCAAAATTATTTTACTTTGTTAAAATAAATAAATAAATCAAATAGGTAGTAACAATAGATAGTAACAATTCGAACTTATTATTTTTATTATTATTATAATTTATTAAAAACTGTCCATTTAACAATTAAATTTCTTTGATGCTGAAGTCTAGTGATTTTCATTGAGCAAAAAATATTTTATACAATATGGGTTAGTTTTTTTTTTTTTTTTGTCAGCACAGTTGTTAGTTGCTAGTTGTTGGCAGATGTAGAAAAGTGATGAACACACATCTGTTTCTCTGTCGTCCCTTCTGCAGTTTTCAAGAGGGTACGGTGGGTTGAATATCAGAATTTCAGGCATTGGCCCATTTTGTCATCGGCGGTGTATCTATTTCTTAGTAATCTTGGAAAAAATTTGGTTTCTCTTTTAAAGGCGATTTTTCAATAGTAATTCAACTTTAAAGATAGATCTACTTTCCTAAATTCATGACAGGTATCATTCTGTTTTGTTAGCTTAGTGTTATTTTCGTACTCTGAAAAACATTGGTAATTTTTACAATCCCGCGACTTACAAAATATTACACAACAGGTTGCACAATGATTTCGAATCGAATGCGATATTACCATTTCGATATCTCTTACCGTTTTCGAGATATTTGCCAAATACAGCTTATGGAATTTACTAATTAATCGGACCTCACCCTTAAAAGTGAAGACTTTCGTAATTTTTTTTAAATTAACTAAGCCCACAGATTTTCATTAAAAACAATCCAACATTATTCGGTGTTATGCGAGCACCCTTATTGTTGAAATCTGTAACTGGTGTCATATCAAGGCTAGACTCCTCCCGCTTCTCTTATCGCTATAGCGGGCATCTGATTCGTTACTTATTTTAATTAATTACTCGTTACCCCTGTGTCAGGTTAAAAAATGATATAAGACTTTTCGTCTTAGAATTTCATCCTCTATTTACACCTATCAGGATGGGCGCCAATTATGGGACACGTTGTATAAATAAATGATATATATATCTATATATTTTTTAAATATATTATTTCATTGACTAACTTAACATTTTATCAAAAACACATTTATTTATTAAATTTGTTTCAAATTTTTTGAGATCGTCAATAACTGTTATTGGAAATATTGCAAAATTTTCATTGTCTTCATCATCATCATTATGTGTTAATATCCGGTCTTTTTCCTTCTATCAACAATTTTTGAAGTTCATTGTGCGATTTTACATTAAAAAATTATTTTGTATGCCGATCACGAAGTAACGACCCATGTACTACTCAAACATGATTGAAGCCATATACTGCAATACTGCAATTACAATATTGCTGCAATATTCCTGCAATGTTATTCAATCTATATTTATTGTTGCAATGAAAAATTATAGCAATATTGTTTAAAATTGATGGAATATAGGCAATATGCAAATATTATTTAATCTATATTTGATATTGCAATAAAAAATTATAGTAATACTAGCAACCCGCTTCGGCTTCACACGGGTGAGATTGACTTACCTATGCAAAGAATGAGAATTACAATTAGTAGGAAATATTATGTTTCTCTTATCACATGTCTCTATCACCAATGGCTTAGACTGTTCTTTACATGTCAGTTATTCAGTCAGTTCATATGGAAATTTTTTAATTTATATGAATTTCAGTACGATCATAAATCAATTAAAATACAATAAATTGAAGTTCATTGTTGATAATTTTATTGCGTTCATTGTGACGCTTGATAATGCCCGAAATTTTTTGTCTTTCCCCCCGGAAAATGAAGAGCGCTGACGGTTTACCAACTCTTGAGCAAGCTACGTATAGCTGCTCATGGGAAAAACATGGAAATTCCAGATTAATGCCACGTACTTCCAAAGACTGCCCTTGCGATTTATTAATCGTCATTGCGAATGCAAGACGAACCAGAAACTGGACACGCTTAAATTGAAAAGGTGAGTTCGTTGGAATTAGCGGTATTCTTGGAATAAGGACATCCTCACCTTAGAATTTTCCTATGATTATTGTTGCTTCAATAACGTTGTTCTCTAGTTTCTTTACAGCGAGTCTTCTTCCGTTGCACAGTTTTGGTTGGTTTAAGTTTCGTAATATGAATATTACCGAGCCAACCTTAAGCTGCAAATTGTGCGGCGGCATCCTTGGCAAATCCAATTTAAGAATTCAGTTAGATAATAATTGACAACTTCATCTTGATCGGTAATTGTTTAATTATTTAAAAGAATGTAATTGGCCAGCGATTTGATTTTGAATGTTCATATTTAATTCGTCCACATCCCTATTTTTTGCTGGCAAGCTGGCCTAGCCAACCATATTCTATATAATTTGTAGAAATATTCGGGAACACTTTCTTTATCAATTCTTCTTCCGATGTTGTGAATTGACAAAAATTATTTTCAAACGAAATAAGGCCAGTGGTAGGTGTAGTATCTATCGTCTAAAGAAGGGGAAGGAGGAAATACAACAACAGATGGCGGCAGTAGTCGAACAGATGCTGTTAACGAGAGCAGGCCATTTTTGTTTTGTAGTATTATTATTGAGTTTTTACTTAACAAATAAATTGAGTTCATTTCGTTATTTAAAACATTTAAAACAGTGATGATTATTGTATTTTTCTACACCCCAAACAAGACCATTACATTTGGCGACGAGTAAAAAAAAAGAAAAAGGAAGAGAAGAACAAAGAAGATTCGAGAAAAATGGATTTTTCCATGGCGCCAACAATCACGCCATTCAATATTAATGAATATGTTAATAGTTTAGGAATTTGATGGGAAAGATGGTTAAATCGTTTCGAAAACTAAGTATCTATTAGCAATGAATATTGAGAATGAAGATCGAAAAAAGCGCTTTTTTTACACCTGGCAGGTGAGCAAGTACATGAACTTTCCTTAACACTACCCGAAGTAGCACCTGATCCATCAAGACAAAATGAATCGTCATATAATGTAGCAAAACGTAGATTAAACAGATATTTTACACCAAAAATAAACAAAGAATTTGAAAATTTTCCATTTTCGTCAAGCTAAACAAAACGAATTCGAAACAATTGATCAGTTCTAAGCGAGATTGTTAAAACTTGCTAAGACTTGTGATTTCCAAGATATAAATAATGAAATAAAACTACAAATAATAATGAACACTAGGTACACCGATTTACAAAAATCAAATGAAAATTATCAACAATTTCAAACAACAAAAGGAACAACCACAGCAACAACAAGAACAACTCTGCAATAGAGTCAGACAGAAACAATCACCAAAAACAACACCAAACAAACACAACAATATGAAACAAACAAAACAGTTGAAAATTTGTAAAAATTGTGGTAACCAATGGCACACAAATGGTCGAGAATCATGTCCAGCTTTTTCATGCAGATGTTACAAGTGTGGTAAGAAAGGGCATTTTGCTAAAATATGCATGTCGATAACCAAACAATCAAACGAACAAGACAACAAACCCAGAGTCAACTACAACAAAAGTGAAGAAAATGACTATTCAAGTGAAACAGAAACATCAATTAACGTAACAACGTCAAACAACACAAATTCCAAGAAAATCACAACAACACAAATTATGGTAAATGGTACAACGATAAACTTTGTCATTGACACTGGTTCCTCAATCAACATCATTAGTAGCGAAACATTCAAAACATTGTCAAAGACCAGACTAGAAGAAACATCTACTCGCATATTACCATATAACAGTTCAACACACTTAGAAATGGAACGAAAATTTAAAGCTTGGTTAACATACAACAATCACAAAGTTGAAGCCGAAATATATGTAACACAAGGAGAAGGCGAATGACCATTTAGTCATTATACATCTTTAAAATTAAAACTAATAAAAATCTATTTTAGTAATCAACAAATCTGTAACTTAGAGAACATAAAACGAGAATTTCCACAAATTTGTAATGAAATTGGCCGTCTAAAAGGCTACAAGATAAAACTGCACATTGACAAAACAGTTCAACCAGTTGCTAACAAACATAGAAGAATTCCGATAAATTTGAGAAAGCAAGTCGAAAACGAACTAAACAGATTAGAAAAACAAGATAATTGAGAAAGCCAAGGGACTAACACCATGGGTGTCACCGATAGTGATAGTACCAAAAGACTGTATTTTCGAAAATTGATTTAAAAAATGGGTATCATCAATTAGTCCTTGATGAAGATCTATAACTGTTTTTTCGACACATTCTCGTTTATATAGATACAAGAGATTAAGGCCATGTTCACATGACAAACATTTGACGCGCGTTT
Source organism: Mylabris phalerata (assembly GCA_020740385.1). Taxonomy (NCBI): domain Eukaryota; kingdom Metazoa; phylum Arthropoda; class Insecta; order Coleoptera; family Meloidae; genus Mylabris; species Mylabris phalerata. The sequence goes on from JAJEOX010000290.1 coordinate 1,192,091, forward strand.
TTGAGTCGCGCGTCTAGAGATTCTATATATGTATATACGATCGTTGACATGAACGCGCGTTGACGGCCGTCGACGCTTATCAACGCTCGCCAACGCGACGTTTTGAAAAAAATCTCTACACGCGCGTTAACGCCCGTTGACACGCGTTTTTAAGGCCATGTTCACATGCAACGCCGCTCGACGCGCGTGTACACCCATGAACGCGCGTTCAAGGTTTGAAGATGTTCAAATGACGAGCGTTAACGCACGTTTTTTTGGCGTTTCTGAAACGCTTGACAGACGCCAAAAAACGCGCGTTACAAGTAGTAAAATGGATATTGAAGAAGCACTGGGTGCACCCAATTCTACATAACAGACTCAGTACAAGCTTATAAATTACTAAGCTTAGGGATCGTGTTCCCGCCTTTAGATGCCGCGCGACAATCGTCTACGTACATCATAGACGTACGTGACTTTCAATTCTTACTGTAATTTCAATTACTAAAACGATAGACCGATTCTCGAACATTGTTGTGTTCGTGCAAGTACTTGAACCCACTCGCTCCGCTTGTGAAAATCCAGTAAGAGAGGGGCAAAAATCAGCTACTGTGAACCGCTTGTTTACTGTTTGTGACGTCGCCCGCTCATTTCATCAACTACGCTGAATGATTATAGCGATCCAACAGTAACGAGTAGAGGGGTTATTCGAATACGGTATCGAGTTATTGTCGATCGCTAACTTGCAATAGAGTTTGGAGAAGTCACATGTTTGCCCCAAATTCGGGGCAAAATCCCGCTGCTAGTACATTACATTATATCCAAAGCTAAGAGAAAATGAACCAAAATTCTTCAATTACTTTAGAATGTCGGTAACATCTGTCGATGAGTTGCTGTGTCTTATAAGAGAAGACATTAGAGCTCAGAGCAATGCTGTGAGATATTGCATATCGCCAGAAGAAAAGCTTATAGTTACTTTAAGGTAAGTATTTATTGAATTAAACAGTACTAAAATTAAATTGAATTGAACACTTATAAAATAAAGAAATCTAATTGTGAATCATCACTATATGTAATTGATAGCGGAGTTTCTGCTTCACGGCTGTACGACGAACAGACAATAACAGGTGAATATTGTGAATATTTTTCTTTAGGCCAGTTAGTTGACGGATATTGGGATGTTGAGCGAGGAGCAGGAGCAACAATTCGGTGGTTTGATTGATATTTGGCTATGACATTATAAATATCGATTTTTGCTTGAAGGCGCTGATTTTCCGGTATTTTCTTTATTTCTTGTACGAAAGATAAGCTATACAATTTATCTTCGTCTGATAAATCTTCCTTTTGTTTCATTAGCTCCGCACACTCCAAACGCCTCTGTTGTACACTTCTTTCCAACATTTGTAAAAACTTATCGTCGGTTTCATTCGTTCTATTTTTTCTTTTTCTCCCTTTGTAATGCAGAGAAACCGGTGGTACTTTTCTTTGTCATTCGCATTTTCATTGCCATTGCCATTCTTAGGCACATTCTCATTCTCATTTCCAAACTCTTGCAAGATATTTGAATCATCAAAGTTGCTCTCGTTACTGAAATTTGTATGTCTCACTTTTTCGAGATCAACACTTCTTAAGAACTGGAGTCTATTGTAATAGACATAAGTGTTCTTAGAAGTTTTGGAGTCTGATTTTCCTTTTTTTGAGGCTCTAACAAAACCGTCTCGTAGGCTTTTCCATTTTGTGTGCAGTACAGAACCTGTAAAACATAGACGCTCAGAAAAGATGAAAATGTGTAATTCGCACTTGTTATTTTAGATATCTTGCTAGTGGATGTTCAATGGCAGAGCTGCATTATGCATATAAAATTGGAAAATCGACTGTCTGTGGAATAATTAATGAGGTATCTGAAGTCATTTGGAGGAAACTTAAAAATATTGTAATGCCAGCACCAAATAGAGAAAAATGGATTGATATATCTCAAGGGTTTGAGCGGTATGCACACTTTCCGCATTGTATCGGTGCTCTTGACGGAAAACATATTCGATTGGTAAAACCAAAATATTCTGGATCTTTGTATTACAATTACAAAAATTTCTTTTCATTGGTGTTGTTGGCATTATGTGATGCTGATTATCGGTTTATTTGAGTAGACATTGGTGCTTATGGGAAAGACAGTGATTCCGGAATTTTTAAGAACTCTGATTTTTATAAAAAAAACTTACTGAAAAATCTTTAGATATACCAAATCCCAAACCGTTACTGGAAAGCCATATAACAGCATTGCCTTATGTAATTGTAGCCGATGAAGCTTTTGGATTGACGGAGAATTTAATAAGGCCCTTTGGTAGTACAATGCTTATTTACGAAAGAAAGATTTTCAATTATCGGCTAACTTTAGCACGTAGATACATATAGTGCACTTTTGGTATAGCGAGCACTAAATGGAGAATACTACATCGTCCATTTGATGTCAATGTGGATTGAACCGAAAAGATTGTTAAAGCAATTACAGTGCTTCACAGTTATGTCAAAATGAGAGATGGATTTAATCGTGAGGATACATTGTAACAAAACCCTGGCAAGCATACATTGTACTTACAATGGACGAGCCACGTCAACTGCAAACACTGTACGATCAAAATTTGCAAATTATTTTATCAATAAAGGAAAAGTTGAGTGGCAAGATCAAATGATATGAATTATATCTATAATAGTATATTATATACCAAGGGGCTAAAGCGCGTCATTTCGTCCCGAGAGTGGAAGTTTATTGCCCGAGGGACGTAAGTCCCGAGGGCAATAACCACTCGAGGGACGAAAGAAAGCACTTTAGTCCCGAGGTATATACGATATTTTTTGCACTTTTGGAAATGTTTAAAGCAATAAATTTAAAAAATTAAAGATTTGGAAATATCTATTACCATTTTTATTATGGGGTGCTATGCTAATTTACCATAGTTACTGCATTAATAAACAAGATTAATGAAATCGTCATTATAGAAAGGTAAGCAATGTCTGAAAATTTCAATTTAAAAAAGGTATTTTGCCTTCAAAATCAAAAAAATTATACAAACACCAGTATAAAATATTCATAACTTGGTGTCACGAGAAAAAAGCAGAAGTTAATGAAGATTCTCTGTTAGTATTTTTTAATGGAAATCAACATCAAAATTTTTAATAAAATTTGACATTTTTTAGACTTTTGTTGTCTTGGAAACATTTATTTATTTTTCATTATATCCCTAGGGATATAATGAAGTACTTTAGTCCCTGTTTTGAGGGACTAAAATCTCACTTTAGTCCCGAAAGTGCAAAAAATATATTATAGATAGAGGTAGAGATACTATTACATATGTATAATATATTCTATTATCAATAATCACATTTTACTTATCAAGATTTTTATTTTTTTCTGTTGAATCGTTTTCGTTACTAAATATAAGTATTATTTCCTCCCAGGTACGTCTTTTATAAATTTTGTTTGTATAACTATCATCAGCGATGTTCCAAATAGCTGGCCTTTTTTCTATTTCTTGAATAAATAACTCCGTATCAATTTCCGTCATTTTGAAAAACTGTCCTACTCCGTTTGAATAGTATATAAATATGTGGAGTTTCTAGGCGCCTGAATTAAAAACACGCGTCAAATTTTGGTTATGTGAACGCTCATCTGAACAGCATATGAATATCAAATATATTTAAAAACGCGCGTAAACGCGCATGTAGAGATTTTTTTTCAAAACATTGCGTTGACAAGCCTCGACGGTCGTCAACGCGCGTTCATGTGAACGATCGTATATAAATATATAGAATCTCTAGACGCGCGACTCAAAAACGCGCGTCAAATTTTTGTCATGTGAACATGGCGTAAATATATTTGATATTCATATGCTGTTCAGATGAGCGTTAACATGACCAAAATTTGACGCGCGTTTTTGAGGCTCACGCTTAGAAACTCCACACCATTCAGATGGAGTAAAACATGTTTTCAAAATTACAATTGAAATTGAAGTTCAGCAACTCATGCAAGGGAGAAAAAGTCCAGCTATCCTCAATATAATTCATGAAAGCTACAAAAATAAAACGTGCGTTAATGCCCGTCATCTGAACATCTTCAAACTTTGAACGCGCGTTCATGAGCGTGCACACGCGTCGACCGGCGTATCATGTGAACCTGGCCTAAGTTTCGGAATAAATTCAGCTGCTGAAATATTTCAAAATGTAATCAGTCAAGTTATATCAAATATTGATGGAGCAATAAATGTAAGTGATGACATTTTAATATTTGGGAAAAGTCGACAACAACACAATGAAGCTTTAAAAATGACGTTAAACAGATTAGCTGAAAACAATGTAACACTAAACATGAAGAAATGTGTTTTTCATATTAACAAAATAAAATTTTTTGGTTATATATTATATTTGGTTATATATTATTTGGTTATATAAAGGTATATTACCAGATCCCATTAAAATCAAGGTTATAAAGAGTTTACCTCCACCTAAGAATGTTCATAAGAACATTCTTAAGTTTTCTAGTAAGTAAGTAAGAAGTTTTCTAGAAAGTAAGAAGTTTTCTAGGAATGTTAAATTATATTGGGAAATTTTTACCAAATTTAGCAGAAAATACAAAGATATTAAGACAATTGACTTTTAAGAATTCAGAATTCAAGTGGACACAAAAAGACAACAAGATTTTTGGTTGGCTCAAAAACCAACTATCGAAACATGATCAACTAGCTTATTTTGATTACACAAAACCAATACATTTATATGTAGATGGTGGTCCATCTGGACTTGAAGCAATGCTATCTCAAGAATATTACAACAAAGTTGAAATAATTTCATATGCTAGTAAAACCCTAACATTAACAGAATGCAAATATAGTCAAATTGAGAAAGAAGCATTAGCGGCAGCTTGGGCTATAAAACATTTTGAGATATATTTACAAGGAATACATTTCACCGTACACACTGATCACAAACCACTGGTTTCTATATTCAACAATCCAAGGACATCACCCAACGCTCGTATCGAACGTCTATGTTTAAAACTGCAAGCATATCAATTTGAAACGATCCATCAAAGCAGAATTTCAAATCCGTCAGATTATTTGTCAAGACATCCTAACATTGATAACGAAAATTCAAAGAATAATCTGAAAATTGACGAATATGTAAGATCTATGATAGAAAGTAGAAAACCGTCATCAGTATCATTAAAAGACATACAGAATAAAACCTTAGAAGATCCATGCCTCCAGCTACTAAGAAAAGCAATTACCGACGATCAACATCTATTCTGGAAAGAATCAAAATTAGCTGCATTTACGTAAATTAAAAATCAGCTCTCGATACAAAATGGAATTATTTTGAAAAATGACAGAATCATCATACCTGAGCAACTACAACAAACAATGATGGAATTAGCACATAAACATAAAAAACAACTTTTAAGGACAAAACTATGGTTTCCAAAAATGAATGAACAAGTGGAACTATTCGTCAAAGCATGCATAAGTTGTGATGAAGTTCCTATAAAACAAAAAACCCAATTTGTACAACAACATCGTCGTATTCCTTTGAGTTCGTTGACGTAGATGTTGCAGGTCCTTTTCCAAATGGGAAATATTTGTTTGTATGAATTGATGAATATTCGAAATTTCCTTTTGTACATGTTGTTAATTCCACCAGTTACTGCACGTTCACATGACAAAAATTTGACGCGCGTTTTTGAGTCGCGCGTCTAGAGATTCTATATGTTTATATACGATCGTTCACATGAACGCTCGTTGACGACCGTCGACGCTTGTCAACGCGACGTTTTGAAAAAAAATCTCTACACGCGCGTTGACGCCCGTTGACGCGCGTTTTTAAATGTATTTGAAATTCAGATGCTGTTCAGATGAGTGTTCACATGACCAAAATTTGACGCGCGTTTTTAATTCGGGCGCCTAGAAACTCCACATATTTATATACTATTCAAACGGAGTAGGACATTTTTTCAAAATGACTGAAATTGATACAAAAGGAAGATTTATCAGACGAAGATAAATTGTATTGCTTATCTCTCGTACAAGAAATAAAAAAAATACCGGAAAATCAGCGTCTTCAAGCAAAAATCGATATTTATAATATCATAGCCAAATATCAATCAAACCATCGAATTGTTGCTCCTGCTCCTCGCTCAACATCCCAATATCCGTCAACTAACTGGCCTAAAGAAAAATATTCACAATATTCACCTGTTATTGGCTGTTCATCGTACAGCCGCGAAGCAGAAACTCCGCTATCAATTACATCTAGTAATGATTCACAATTAGATTTTTTTAATTTATAAGTGTTCAATTTAATTTAATTAATTTAGTACTGTTTAATTCAATAAATACTTACCTTAAAGTAACTATAAGTTTTTCTTCTGGCGATATGCAGTATCTCACAGCATTGCTCTGAGCTTTAATGTCTTCTCTTATAAGACACAACAACTCATCGAAAGATTTTACCGACATTCTAAAGTAATTGAAGAATTTTGGTTCATTTTCTCTTAGCTTTGGATATAATGTAATGTATAAGCTTGTACTGAGTCTATTATGTAGAATTGGGTGCACCCAGTGCAAACGCTTGCGCGTTTGTTTTCGTTTTTTATATATCAACCACCAAATAATTGCTTCTTCAATATCCATTTTACTACTTGTAACGCGCGTTTTTTTGGCGTCTGTCAAGCGTTTCATGAACGCCAAAAAACGTGCGTTAACGCCCGTCATCTGAACATCTTCAAACTTTGAACGCGCGTTCAGGGGCGTGCACGCGCGTCGACCGGCGTTACATGTGAACATGGCCTCATAGTCGCATTAAATCGATTTTGAATTCAATCTTCACAACATTTAAAATACCCAAAAAACCTAAAATCCGATAATGGACCACCATACACAAATAGAGATTTTAAAGAATATTTAAACAAATTAAACGTTAGATATCATCTAGTAACACCATATTGGCCACAAGTAAATGGATTAGTCGAAAGATTTATTCGGACCTTGAAGAAATCGTTAAGATGTCTACATTTAGAAGGAAATTGCAACATAGAAGAACAAATTCAAGAACTTTTACTAAGTTATCTCAGTACACCACATTCAACATCTAAAGAATCACCATACGAAGTATTGTTCAATCGAAAAATGAATAATATGCTTCCATCGTTATCAAACATAAAACAAAGCAAGTACAACTCCAAAATTGAACTAGAGAGAAGGGAGAGAAACAATAAATACGTAGACGAGAAGAGAAAGACGAGACAACATAATTTCATAATAGGACAATTAGTACTGTGTAGACAAAAAAACAAAATTCGCTATCAACATATACCAGTACCATACAAAATTACTAGAATAACGGGAGCACAAATTCAAACACAAAACGACACCAAAGTAATTATTCGAAACTCATAATTCTTTAAACCATTCGTTTCACAAATCCAGAAAACAACAATCCCATGTCCTGTCAATGATTACGATTTTCAGATAAATGATAATGGTCTTCTAGAAACTAATTTGAGTAATCAACCTAACAATGATGTAATTATTCCCGATTGTGACAACAGAAAAGAAACCGAAAGTCACAACATACCAAATGGAGAAGAGTGAAAGTGAGCGTTCGAAAAGAGAAAAACGTTTGCCTCAACACTTCAAAGATTTCATCCTCTATTAATTTAAAGTAAGGGAGTAATATCTAGTATCTATCGTAATAAGAAGGGGAAGGAGGAAAAACAACAGATGGCGACAGCAGTCGAACAGATGCTGTTTTGTTGTATTTTTGTTTTGTTTTGTTGTATTATTATTGAGTTCTGACTTAACAAATAAATTGAGTTCATTTCGTTATTTAAAACATTTAAAACAGTGTTAATTATTGTATTTTTCTACACCCCAAACAAGACCATTACAGTAGGGTCAAAACAATTCAGCCGAATCGTCACTTTGTAATGCAATTCGCATATTTGTCGTTAATTTTAGAATTTTTACTTGTCTCCATAAATTTGATAATTTTAAGCAGACGTTTATTTCATCTGCAACTGTTACTTTTTTTGAATAACTGGCAACTTCCAAATAAGTCCTGACTATTATGCAAATCTTTAAATGTTCGATCAAGTGCCTCCAAAGCTCGTTTGTGTGCCATTTTACATTCATCTCAAATAATTATTTTGCAATTCTGCAATACTTTTGCCATAGCTAATTGTTTTGAAATATTACAAGTTGGTTCATCTGTTATTTGTGAATTTAATGGCAGTTTGAATGCAGAATAAGCTGTTCGTCCTCCTTCTAACAATGTGGCAGCGACTCCAGATGATGCTATGCCAAAGCTATTTGATTTTGTGCGCGAATTGAACTTAAAATTAATGAAATTAAAAATGTTTTCCCTGTTCCGCCAGGTGCATCAAGGAAGAAAATTCCTCCGCAGCCACCGTTAACTGCTAGAATTAAGGTATCGGACGCATTTTTTGTTGTTAATTTAGAAGTGGAACTTTTGTTGTTACTAAATCGATTAAAGCATCTCTATCATATTGTATTTCTTTTTCAAATTCAATATTGAATACATCGTGCATAGGACGATTCGACGCTGGCATACCTAATTCGTGAACATTTTACCAGACATCATTAGATACAAATCTTCTATAAAAATCAACACCTTATAATAGATTTCCGTGGTAAATTCAAGTTCTGGATGCATTATTGTTGTACGTAGAAGGTATAAAATGTCTTCGGCCATGTTATCTTTATATTTGTCCTACAATTGAAGTGGGTTCCATGGAAAACACGTTGAAATGATAATAGCACAAAGTGATCGAATTTGATTCGAAGTAGACGAAATAACAGTATCAGCGAGTGTATTATCCCAATAAATGTCATCTTCTAATAAATGTAAACGTTGACATGCTTCTCTATATGTTGCGCACAACTCACCATTGACAGTTTATAGAAATTCAAATGAAGTCGGTCCACGAACATTAACCAATAACAAACGCAGGTAAAAACATTCGTCATTGCTTGGGCGAATACGTCGCAAAGCATCAGTTGCATATACATTCACATATCCAGGAACAGGCTTTCCATTTTTCCTATTTTGGAATTTTTTTAATGATACGTTCCATGTGAAATATCTCGGCATCTCTGAATAAAGCAGTGTTCTTGCAAATAGATCACTTGCGTAGGTCTCGAAGAAGCTTGTCAGCGTTGCCGCTTGTGGTCGTTCAGCTCTCTGCGCTGCGTTTGCTGTTGTAAAATCAACTCGTTGTCCATTCTCCAAATGAACAGCTAAATGTACTACAGTGGGATAAAGTTCGTGTATGGAGAATGAAAATATTCTCCAAATTGCCTCTGACATATCTTCCCATCTGATATTGTGAGATTTCATCGTTGACATTATGAGCTGCAATACCAAATATAGCTGTCGCTTCCTTTCGTTATGTAGTTACAAACGTATTTAATTGATTTGACTGAGTTGCAATACTCAACATTGTTATGCACATTGAATGTTTTAGAAAGCAGCGGCGAATACGGAACAATCCAGCTATTTTCGATTATAACGTCCTTGGTTTATACTTTCAACCTTACCATTCTGCCGTTATTCTCTTCAGAACGACGTCATTTCTTGTGATTGCGTCTGCTAATAAAATACGTGGATAGCGTTCGGAGCATTTGTTTCTGATCATACACGGTGATTCCCGGTTGTGGTCACCATATGATCCATGAATCATATTCGTTGTCACTATCTTATATAACTCTGGATCTGTTTCGGGATCAGGAATTTCTGCGGAAATGATAGCGTCAATTTCATTTGCTCTTATTTTCTCAACCATCTATAGAATGTGTCCATGGAGCAGTCCCCTTTTCTGCCACTCCACAGAGTACATCCAACATTGAACGTCTCCGAAGACATTATACTTTACAATGAAATCCATAAGCGTTTTATGTTTCTGCTTGAAAACTCATGCTGTAATGTCATGGCGATCGCTTGATAATTGTCCCGGTAATAGAAGCCGTGTGATTTCGATCCACTTTGGGTTGCAAGTGAGAGTAATAAATTAGTCTGGTCGGCCATATTGTAGCACGTATTCGTACATGTGCCTTGGACTTCCAACATAGGTCGCTGGTAGAATGGTAAGTTTACCTACATCATTTGGATTTCCATCTCCATTCATTACATCACGCAAATAAATGTACTCTTCCGTGCGCAATTCTTTTTGGTTTAAACGTATATATGTCAAACGATCAGTTTCGATTTTAACATACATATTTACAGCGTACTGATGAAACAATCTGCAGCATTTAAATTATCCTTGTTTTGACGAATCATCAAACGGTACGCATAAAAATTCATCGAGATGACCTTTTTATTTGTTTCTTGACGTGGAAACGAAATTTGGTTAAAAATTAAATTGAATAACATTCAAACGGTTTATACACACTGTCACAGGATTAATCATCTTCATCAAAAATGATGTCCATCCCCTCCTCGGCAAAATATTAGTGGATTTCGCAGAACCGAAAACGACTCTACTAGTTACCATTGCGAAGAATTACCATCATCAACAATTTTTTTTTTAATTAGAACCCTTATTTTTGAATTTTTTTCTGGAAGAGCATGCCTTCAGACATGTAAAAATTGCAGGGGGTTACATCAGAAAATTTTCGAGAAAAAAATTGTTAAAGTTTCCAAGATTTTCTGTCATCCTAATATCCTTGCATCCGCATGGCATACACAAAACACAATACCTCTGAATAAGCATTGCAAGCATTGATTTATTAAAGGATCAAGCAGGCATAGGTTGAAAATTTCAGATAATTACTGACAAACATGGCGGATTAAATTTTCAAAAATAAAATGAGAAATGTGGATGATTTCTAGCACTGGAGATGAAGGGCGGAATAAAATTTCCAACAATTCTGCAATGAGTTAGGATTTGTTTAGACTCTTATTTAGCAATTTTCATACTCAATCCAACATCTAAATTCATTATTATTTAAATTCCTTAGTACACATTTTAAAAACTAAGACTATCGAATTTTATTCTATTGTAAAAAAAAATTGAAAGGGGCCGAATCTAAGAACCGGCCTAATAACTTCCCCGACACATTCCGGATAGTTAATCATGAATTAGAAAAATATATTAAAGACAAGTATCAGAAGTCGACAATTAATGCAAGAGTCCAAGTTTAAAAAAAAAACTAACTTACTATAAAAATCAAAATCGGGAATTAAGAGCCGTGGCTATCTCACCACCACTGAAAAATTCAATGAGGAACCAGCACCTCGTCAACCAAAACTCTGTTCACTGATCGGTGATTCCACACACACTTTTCAGTTCAACTTTCTTATAAACTCAATACACGATTCAATTGGAAAATTTTGACAGAACCACAAAACTGTCATTTCAAAATTTCGCAATTGAATTTTCTATGGCAACCGATCCCTTATAGAAGGCGGCAAATTTGAATTGGTTGACTACACTATTTTGTCAATTTTGTGCCCTAATTAAAAAAAAAGAAAAGAACATTGCACATGATGGGTATCGTTTCGGACATAAAAGCACATGCCCTTTCGATTGGTGATATCAAATTAATATGTTATATTAAATTTTTTTTCAATCAACCCCTCCCCCTTCTACCCCCGTGGTCCGATTGGCACCAAAAACTAATCAACTCGAACGGCCACTAAATAGTTTGTGCTGACCAAATTTGAACGCAATCGGTTAAACCGTTTTTGAGTAATTGTTGGAGAATCGACAGACTCTCACACACACGCACGCACGCACACGCGCACGCATACGCACACACACACGCACACACAGGCAAGGGCAAGTTTGTTGGCCTTTCACCTGCTGTTTTATTCCTAAAAATTGTCAACATGTCTATACGGTTTTGTTTCATGATTTGGATCCTTTTAGAAGTTTCATTATATTTGAATTGACTACCAAAATATATATTTTGCACTTTAGAGCGTTCTTGTACCAACACTTAATTTTTTTCTACAATTATAAACTAATAAAGTGACATTTTCTGAGTATTTACAACTACAAAAGACTCATTTCTGCTCTAAACATTCGTTATATTATATATAATTTGAAATTGATGGTTAATTTCAATACCAGCCGACAGTTCAGTTAATGTTGAAAGAGATTGTTTTTTAATATTCAACGGCCAATACTTTTGAAAAAACCAAGCCATCTACCAGATTACTAGTAACAATCTGAAAACAAAAATACAAGAAAAATCCGTCACCATCCAATCAGTAGTTTTCATCGTTATTGCAAAAATAACTAATTGAAATAATTTAACACTAGTTGTATCATAGTTTTAGTTATTTTTGTCGCCAATAAAACATCAAATATGTATTGCTTTAACTGGAGGTATAAATCTTGAGGATTAATTTCGTGCTTCAGCCCATAAATCTATTGACTTGGCTAATTCCGTATCTTCTAACATTGTAACATGATTTCCAATGAATGTTTTAATTTCAACTTGTTGATCACAATATTTGGATAAGCCGTAATCATCACTTAAACCATTTACAATTAACATATTAGGTTTAAATAATGACACCTTTGTTGCTTTTAGCTTCATTTCAGGTTGATAGTTACGTATCGCTATAGCTCTCCTACACACAGATTCACCAATTGTACGCAAATATTCCGGTGAAAATTGACCATCCTTCGGTAAAAGCGTCTCAATGATATCAAGGCGTTCATCCAACGATTTACAATTGGCAAATAGCTCCTAAAATATGGATGTACTAAATTTACAAAGTTCATCAAAACAAAAATTTGAAAAAATTTACCTGATTGCTTGATACAACTTCTTGTTTCAAATAGTACGACATTATGTAGCTCAGAAAATTAACTTGAAAGATATCGTCATTAATGTTTGAGCCAAATTGTGCTGATAGTGCTTGAGTTAAAAGTTCAGGTCCACCATCTAAGCATATTAAATGACCGAAATACCCCTTTTCTTCTAACATTTTAACAATCTCAAGGGCTACACTTGATCCGAGCGAATAAGCCACGAAAAAGAATGGTTCTGATTTTTGTACAACGTTCAAAATATGCTGTTTAGAAAAAAGAGCAACGATTAGAATTGTAATTTAATAAGATGAAACGTAGAATTACAGGAATTAGATCTGTCGAAATTTCTTCAATTGTATCCTTTATATTCTCCATTGAATACTGGACACAAATTGCTTTACTATGCAGATTTCTACAGATCGGTAGAAGAGTTTTTGCAATTCCTTCAATACCTGGGAAAAACAGAATTTTCTTTGATTGCTGATCGGATTTAGTTTCGAGTTCAACTAATTCTGTTTTCGTAACAATCTCGTCAATAATTTGGGAAACTAACATTTCAAATTCTTCAACAGGCTTATCACTGGCGACAATTTTCGTTTGATCATCACTATCATTACATGCTGCGTCTTGTATTTCGTAAAGCTTAGCAAAAGTCATATTTCGTATGTCCTGTGGACTTAAAATAATTTGAAATTGGAGCTCTAAAGTTTGTTTAATTTCAACACCACCCATCGAATCCATTCCTAATTCAGCTAACGTTGAATGCAAACTGACAGTTTTCAAATCCTTAATGCCCATTATTGATGCAACAATCTCAACAACACTCCCACCCACTCCGACACCTTTCTTAGCTGCAACGACAATACTCGAGACGATTGGATGATTTTGTAGCAAAAACGTGTCTAAAACTTCTAAACAATTGGCGATACGTTGTTGTAACGTACCACCAATCTCTATAACTACATCGTCTTGTTGCATTTCGGCAACAAGGCCAACATCACCAACGGCTCCCCATTCAATTGCTAAAGCGGGATATCCGTCTTGTTTACGTTTCTCACAGATTCGTTCCATTACACTGTTTGCCATTCCATAATTAGTTTGTCCTGCATTGCCACGTCCACAAGACACTGAAGAAAACACAACGAAATCACGTAATTGAGGACATTTTGTACGGGTTATTTCATCCAAATAATGAGTAGCGTATGCTTTCGGTGCAAATGAAGTCTTGAATGAATCTTCAGTTTGCTTTTCCAACAGTGCGTCTTTTAGAACAACAGCCAAATTGAAAATTGATTCTATTGGACCTAATCGAGCAGCTTCAGCAATTAACTGCTCACCACCTGATTTTGTTGTGACATTAGCCATTGAAATTAACACTTGCACTCCATACGATTTCCAAATTCTATCAAAATGAGTTACAGAACATTCTATTCTATTTATTTAATTTTGTTGTAAAATTCTTACCGAATACGAGATGCTTGATAACCTGTTGAGATACCTTTTCGTGACGTTAGAACGAGTTTTCTGGCACCACGTAGCACCATCCAATCTGCCAATTCTAAGCCGAATCCACCCAAACCACCTAAAATAATGGCTACTTTTTCAGGATCGCATCGGTATCTAAAAAAGTCCTTTCAAGATTCCAAGAAGTTAACCAAAATTAGATTTTGTTTACCTCGGAACACCCTTCATTTTTGTAGGTTTAGGTGTAACAATCTTCTCTTCTTCTTCATCGCGTATTTTAATTAAGACTTTCCCCATGTGTTTACCGGACATCATGAACCTGTATGCCTGTTCAACTTCATCTTTATCAAAAACAGTCCTAGTTAATGGTCGTATCGATCCATTAGCGATGCCCTCTTCAAACAAGTTAATCAGTTTGCATCTTTCTGTAGGGTTTGCAGAGAAGGAATGATCTAGCATTACTCCATTGAATGAAGCTTCTTTTTCCATCAGTAACAAATTCATTGAATTGTTGCTTTCTAAATCAAATTTACCGATTTCCAAAAATTGCCCACCATGTGCCAAACAACGCACAGATGCCAACAATTTCTCTTCAGCTAACGAATTCAAAACGCAGTCGACACCACGTCCCTTCGTTTCACGATGAATCATTTGCTCAAAACTTATATCGCGAGAGTTTCCAATTACATTATCTTTATATTTTGAAAAAACAATGAGTGACAATGAGAATGTCCTTTAATAAATCTTACCGGTTAATTTTGGAAACCGTTTCTTCAAAAATTCCCGTTTCTCTTGTGTACCAACAGTTGTAAAAACTTTACAGCCGTAATGTAAGCACAAACTGATTGCAGCTTGTCCTATTCCCCCACTACCTGAATGAATCAAAATACTACAACCAGGTTTTATTGAAGACCTCTAAAAGGTAAATCAGTTTATAAATTATTCAAATATTTCGGATACTTCGATTGTACTAACTATGAAAAAGGCAAAGAGAAGTGTGCCGTAAACTACGGGTACAGTGGCAGCTTCTTCCATTGACCAGTGATCAGGTATTGAAAGAAGCAAATAACGGTCGATTGCATAAAGATTCGATAAAGCTCCTTGGTTGGCTAAACCCATGACCCTCTTACCACTGGCACAAAAATGTCATTTAATTGCAATAAATCTGTATATCTTATCAAAATCATATGTGCAACTTACGTTGAATCTCTCCCAACAAATTCCATTCCCTGTGAAAACTCCTCACGGTATCGTTCATTACCATCTGCGTGTACTCTGCCCGAAGCAGTCATAACATCTCTAAAGTTAAGTGAAGCGTAATAAATCTGTAAATTAGGAAAATCAATCGAAATTAATCTTCAAGTAGTGTGTCTTTGACGTACATGAACAAGTTCTTGTTCAAATTCTAACTTAATATCAGATTTCAAAGGTCCTTGAATCCATTTTAAACTCGATAAATCACCTTTGTTTAAAGTGTTAACAAAACAATGTTCACATTCAATCTCTTTTAATTCGTTTATTTTCAAATGTCGGTAAGAGCCCCATTGCCCATTTTGATAAATATTTACAGCCAACTCCTTCCGCAGTTGATCCTTGTAGAATTCGACATTTACGTTGAATTCAAGCGCTTTCGAATCATTGATAAGTACCGCCCGAGTTTTATTTGTCGCAGACTCTTTACGAATGCAGTTGATCAAACCTAAAATTCCGTTTTCAGGTTGATTTTGTGAAAAAATTACAACATCCCTATTGTTTTTTGTCAGATCTTGTAATTCTGACAACCATGAAAATGATTCCAAATCGTCCACATTAACAGCAATTGGTAATATCAACGAAGGCAAAAATTTTCGATACAAAACTAATTTCTCAATGTCATTTTCATAAATTGTCAGAATGGTAAGTTGAGGGTGTTTAAACTGTAATGGATTGAAGTCTAATGCTTCTCTAGATAACAAATAACCATTGTCAAGGAGTGATGCCATAACCTGATTCAATACCTAAGCATGACAGAAAAACAAATTGAGTTTGTTTGAGTCAATATTTTTTCATGAAATAACAAACCAAGGGGCTTTTTGAAAAATTGCTCCCAGCAATCAAGTAACATTCAGATTCAGCGGCAATATTACGATTATCGACTTGAATATTCGGCAGATCCAATTGTTTTTCCGTGAAAATAGAAACCTCAGCCTGAATCAAAGGTAAATCGACCAATGTTTCGTAAATAATAGGTGCCAATGGTTGAACATCATTATTTGTTTCTTCATCAAGTAATTCCACAGCCTTGACTTTAAACATTGGTGTGTTTTCTAATGCCAATTGAATGTTAACACGAACAGCATTCTCTACACTTAAACGTGCTTCAAATGGAACAAATTTGTACGTTTCTAAAACGGGCTCTTCTAAAGGTCTCCGTCGGGCAATCCGGCTTGCCTTCAAGCCACGAATTTCAATGCCTCCAGATCTAAAATTGAAGACATTTAAGAAGTTTATGATTGGTCTATGTCGTTAATTAAAGTCTATTACTTAATCAATCCGCTATCTCGATTAACATAAACTGGAACACCTGCTACTTCATCAAACGTTTGTGCATAAGCAAGATGTTCAGATGCATCTATCGACAGATGTTCAATGGCAACAGGCACGTAAAGACCACGTGTGTCTGATTGCAAAATTCTCATTTGCAGCATGTTGTCCAAAAAAGTGATCCATCTTTGGTTCCAACGAATTTTTCCAAATGAGGCATCAGAAGAGCATTCAACGATACTGCGAAATTCTCCCCTGTAAAGGCAATTTCGCTTTGTAAAAATACAAGTTCGTTATATTTAGGTTCAATAATTACGAATAATTGTAGCCACGTAGTCGTAACTCTTTATAAATGTCTTTACTGTTCATTTTTGGAAATTCCTCAGTATCTCTTGATGGGAGAGTGAACGAAAAATCGGTCTGATAATCTTCAATTTTGTCAGTTACAAAAATGTGACCTGTTACAACTACTGCATCATCCTCCAACACCTGTAAACATCAATTTTATGATAATCAATTGAAAATTGCTCCAGATCATGAAACTCACTTCGAAGTAACCGAGATTTCCCAGTGAAACTGTCATTTGTAACACTTTATCAATTGAAACGGTTGTCGCTCTTAAGAAGCGACAATTTTTAAAGACAATTTTAAAATTAGTCAAAAAACTCCCCAGTCTTGAGGCCATACTTTCCCATACTAAGTACAGATATCCTGTTGCTGGATATAGAATTTTACCTGAAAATCAACTGATATTAATCATCGAGTCGAATCAATGAAAAAGATATTCACCATCAATTACATGATTTAATACACATGCGAAATTATCTGCTTTCAGATCAATTTTGTAAATGTCTTCACTACTTTCTCCTTCTTCTACTTGCTTATCAAATCTTGTAACGAACCAAGATTTCGAATGATCCCATTTGATAAACGGTGAAATCATGGGAGTCGATCGAGAGACTGGATATTCCACTTTTGGATAAATTTGAGCCAAATCCATACTGCAACCCAAATTGTACAATCTGAAAGAAATTTAAAATGATGACAAAGGTTTCGGAGATTTCTGAAAAATTCTAAACCTTCCCAAATTTTCAAGTAGCAAAATTTTGCAGTCAGCAGTTGAAATATTTGCAAAACTGATATTAGAAAAATTATTCTCAAAATCAGGAATTACTCCTTTCCCAAGTTCAAAGATTGTCGAATTTTTGTTCAATTTTTCAACAAATTTACGCCAATCTACTATACAACTGATTGATTCCAAGAAGTATTCTGTTGAAAGAAGGTTACGATTAACATTAGATAACCATCGAACAGGTCGAGGCTGAGATTTTGGTAAAATTTGTGATAAACTTTCAAATAATTCTGTTCCTAAAATTTATCGATTTATTAAATTTCTATGATGTTTATTCAAAATTGGATCCTTACTAATTTTGCTAAAATTAATATTCTGAAAATTACCAACGTCATTTTCAATTTTCTTAACGAAAACACTTTTATTCTTCAAGTAAGTGACGAATTCTATTAAAATCTTTTCCTTTCCTGTTATCGTTAAACCATTTGGATGGATTTGTATGATTGTAATCTCATCTGGAAGTTGTTCAAGCTAACAAAAATAAACGTTAAGAAACGAAAATGAATTTTTTTAATTTATTACTCACAACTTTTCCTTTTAGACTAATAAAATACGAAACTGTGTCATTTTCGCTTATGCTACAAATATTTAATGCAAGTTGATAGACACAATTGATGGTTTCCTCCAAAGTTAAAAAGTTTTCAAAATAGCCACAAATAAATTCACCCCAGCCGATGCCTAAAATACCTTCAGGTTGAATTTTCAGTGCCTTGAGCATATCAGCAAAGCATATTTGAATCGCTAAATTGCCAATAATTTGATTGAAAGATGAATTCGTTGATTTTGTAGCAAAATTTTCAATTAAATTAGTCATCTTCAGTTTTTTAGTTGACAAAATATCATCAATACGTTGTAATGATTGAGAGAAAAATGGAAACTCTTTCAAATCCTTGTAAATTTTATACCAATTATTTGAAAAATTACCAAATATGATATATAAAGCCATTTGATTGCTTCCATTATTGTAAATGCATCTTTCTATTTCCTTATTTTTGGTCAAAATTGTGTAGGCACGATAGAAATGGTTGTCAAAACTTTTGCTAAACACTTGGTGGTATAATCGAATATACTCTTGGTCCAATTTATTACTTTCTAAAGCATCTAAGAGTGAATTGATGCCTTCTTTAGTGCGGCTGCTAATACAAACTAGTCTTGGTAAATTGTCTTTTGGCAACCCTCGATTAATTTTTTGTTTCTTATTCCATTTCAATATCGCTTGACCATTTGCACCACCAAAACCGAAATTGTTAACACCTAAATTTTACCAAAATTATTGTAAAATTTCGCTTTTATTTTTATTTAAAATTTTACCAAAAACTCCATTATTATTAGGTAGTGGTGTTGTTTCTGTTACTACCTTCAAACGTCCCTTTTCTAAACCTTCAACTCCTGGCCGTATTGCAGTAAAATGAATATTTGGTGGAATTGCTTCGTTTTCCATTGCAATGATGGCTTTAACAATCGAAGTTAAGCCGGATGATGGCTCACTATGACCAAGATTCGATTTTACTGATCCTATTAATAAAGGAGTTTTGCGATTTTTTGTAAATACAGCATCTATGGCTCTCAATTCTTCAGGATCACCAACAAGTGTACCTATGATAATAAAATTGAATTAAACAATAACAACTATACTTATGTACAATACCAGTTCCGTGTGCTTCTAAAAATGTAAAATCTGCTGGATCTACTTGAGATTCTTCAAAAATATCTTGGAAAAGTCTCAATTGCTGTTCTTGTGATGGGAATGTTATACCTTGTGATGTAAATCCATCAAAATTCGTCTTACTGTGCAATATTTTAGCATAAATACGTCGGGAATCTTTCATTTTTTGTAAGAATAAAGCACAAGCAGACTCAGATCGGACATATCCGTCTCCATTAATATCAAAAGCTTTACATTTACCGTCTTTACTTAAAACACCAAGCCTTAGAGGACCAAAATAAGTGATTCATTTTATTTCAGAAATACTCAGTAAATTTATCTTACCGATAGAATTGCAACGTGTAGAATGGTTGTAGACAAATGTTCACACCAATAACAAGGGCTGCATTGATATGTCCATTTCTGAGTGCACTGTAGGCGCAATCAAAGGCATACAAGGAACTACTACAGGCTGTATCAGAGTTGTGAGAGATACCTTTCAGTTTTAGAAAATAACTCACTCTGTGTGCTATCATCGATCTTGTTATACTGTAACAAATTTGTTGGTTCTAACCCGCTTCAAGAAAAATTATTCTGATATTTACCCAGTAACTGGAAAGTATTGTTCTAATGAATTTTTGCGAAACCAAGTTTCTTCACTTTCTGAAAAACAACTGCCAACAAAAACTCCAGTTCTTGTACCTTCTAATTCTGAAGGATGATAACCAGCATCAATTATTGCTTCAATTGTACTTTCTAGTGCCATACGCACCATTGGATCCATTGATGTTGCTTGTCTATGATGAATTCCTATTTGTTTTAATTAGAAAAAATCCTTAGTTTTCATACCAAATACAAGAGAGGATTTTCATATTATCTACTTAGCTATGAACTAAAAGAGTTAAAAGAATAACAATATTTTAATTTTCAACATATGATGCATTAACGTTTGCACACTCATTCAAACGTTTCTTCTACAAATCACTCCACTGCTTGTTTTATGCCTTTATCTAGGACTACAAATATGAGCTCTAGGATGGATGTGAGCTCTGCAATTATTATGAAGAAGCATAATTTTTTCATTGCATTTTTGGGGACTTTTTCGCTGTATGACATTTTTCAATACTATGATTACAAACAGGCGGAGATCCTATATAGACTTATTGAATGAGTTCCTGTGGTATATTCACGTCTCATCATACACCTCAAAATATTCAAATTTTTCTCTGAATTTGTTGCTAACACAACTTTATCCTTGAAGGGAGCAGTTAGGGAATCCGTATCCATCTTGTTAACAGCTTATTCATTCCTAAAATTTTCGTGGAAAATTTTTAATAGTGTGACTTCAAATGCTGCTACTTCAGAGGCAATATCTTCCATCTACTAAGCCTAATTACTCCACTTTCTTGATTTTGTCCCTGGTACTTATTTTTATGCGGCTTCAACCTCTCGAATTTATTCCCAAGCCCATCTAAATTGTTTAAACTAAAATTTTACCACAAAATTCTATGGCGTATTTTTCCCCTATACGTTAATTATTCTCTGATAGATACTTTTGCATCCATTTCCTTCTTTCGTTAAGATTTAATTATACCTCTATGTTCTTACTGATTTTCATTTGTTTTTTCTTGGTTAACGCTTTATAAAGACTACAAAACTCCCCCGATATAAACAAAAAGTTGTTCATTATACATCAAAATGTCACAACTATTTAGTAATGACTAAGTAGATAATATAAAAATCTTCCTCATATATTAAAATTAGACTTACCAAAGAAACCAGCATCGAATTTATCGATATTTGGAACTTTTCCAGCCCGGCTGGGTATATCTGGATGTTTAAACGACCATCGACGGTCATCTTCCGTTATCATATCGACTTTATTAAACAAATTGTCACGCAATTGATGGACATTTTCACTCTCAGGAAATTGTCCAGCCATTCCTTAAATTTGTGACAAATTTTCAAGATTAGTTCTTTTAACTTCACCCTTATTTCTTATTGTTACCTGTAATAATTATTTCTTCACCAGCTGGTGGTGTAGCAAGGAAACGTCCACCTGTAATTCTTGGATCCATCGTATAGATATATGTGATGTTTAGAGCAAAACACAACCTTTAAAATTTATATCATTTGCTTTTCTTTATATAGAAATAGAAGACAATGTTTGCAAATTTAAATACAATGCACGTTTAAATACAATGTAAGTTAAAAATTTGGGATTATAATAAATATAAGAAATCGTTGGATAATATCGAAAATATTACTGAGGGTTTCGTTCGACGCAAACAATTATTTGTAGATGTTAGTAGAATAAATTCATATCAGTAGCGAGTTTTTCTTTAAATTTAATATTTATTAGAAAGAAAAAGAAAAACTAACTCTGCTACTATTCTGCTAATCCTCTTTTATTTTCTTTTTTTAAACAACCATGTTGTTATCAAAACAACTCATAACTAGTGTTAGGATCTACAGTTTCGCCATAAGTATTTCAACGCGTTGAACCTACCATTAGCGTTGTTGTTCCATAATTCTGATTAGATAACTTCTTGTATGTTGTAAGCTATCGGAGACGAAAAATCATTATTATTTACAAATAGTCTAAAATGATAATTAAAATATTAAATTAAATTAAAATATCTTAATTTCTTTACGTACAAATCATATGTTTATTAACCCAAACGAGATACTATAAGAGTATTCAGGAGGGGGAGAACCCATTCCACTGAAAGTACAAGTACAATCAAACGCCTGCGAATGACGTCGATCGGTCATGCGGATATTTTAAATGGTCTACTGTTTTTCAACATTCTGCTGCTATCGTTATAGAGCAACTCGTTTTGTTGGCGACGAGAACACTCGATTAAAACAGAAAATAACATTCCGCTCTACTCGAATTTGTCAGGAGAGTAGATTTTGTCCGGCACGTTCTACGGTGCCAAATCCTATCTCTACTCATAACCCACTATCAATCTATTTTTCTATAGCCAACTAAATGATCATATAATTGGTTCATTGTGATATATCAATCATAGACATAACAAAACTGAAATATTTCGAAATTCACAAAAGGTACATTTGGTAGATAGCAAATCCCCAACATCCGGTTTTCAACGAAAATTTGTAGAATTCGAAGCAGGTAAATTTTTTCTTTGAAAGAAAATGGTTTATTTGGCCAAGGGACTAAGGCCCAAATCGCCATCTTTTCTAATATTTGTCCACCTACTTTGTATATATGATGCACAATCCCAGAACCATACTCTTCGACTAACTCCCCAAACAATGAGAGTTGTCATAAGAACTTCCAGTTCGAAGAGAATCACCTAGACAAATCGCTAATTTAATATCTGTGAAACATTGTCCAACTATTAGTTCGATTTAATCTTTTTATTAAGTCTAGCTTTGTTGAGAAATCCCTTGCGTATTACGAATCGCCATTTTTTGAATTGAGTGCGTCTAATCTCTAACATTTTGGGGACAAAGCTTTTGTTGCAATATTGTTTTTGGCAAGCGCTTTCTGTTTTTCTATCGACTATTAAAGATTGGTATTTCTCGTACACAGGCTCTTAAATTATTGCTTCATTATTGAGCGAATAATTATGTGCTAGGAATAGATGGGATCCTGTGCCTGATGATTATAGTCACCTGTAGAAGCAAAAAGGTTAACGTTTCTAAACCGAGACTTTGAGATAAGATGGAATAAGCCTTCAATGGTAATTATGTTTAGACTGTGAGGCTCTTATAATTTTCTAATAATAATAATATACGGTAATAATTAAAATATATTATTATAATTATCTTTTGTTCTAATGTGTTGCCTTCGATCGAAGGCCAAAATTATTGCTTTGACTGTGAATATCAATGAGGTGCTTATAAATATTGATCTATCAACCTGACTGATAATTATCATAAATGAATTTTAGGAGCACCTGTAAGATTTATAAAAGTCGGTTTGTTAAATTAAGTTAAAAATCGATTTCTACCATTGATTCAAACAATAGAAATGAATCCATGTAAAAACGAGAAAAATGCTTTAGAATTATAGAAATCAATTAGATTTGCCTGTCGTTATAATTGCACTAATTTTAATTTATTTTAGGAAGCGCTTTCTGTTTTTCCATCGACTATTAACGATTGATATTTGTCATACACAGACTGTTAAATTATTGCTTCGTTGTTGAGCGAATAATTATGTGCCAGCTAAATGGTTAACATTTCTAAATTTAAAAAAGAGCTAATCTGGGACCTTGAGATAAAAAAGAACAGGCTTTAAATGATAGTTATGTTTACATTGTGAAACTCTTTTATGGTTTTCTGTCAATAAAAATGTACGGAAATAATTAAAAAGCATTATTATAATTGCCAAACAATTGTCTTCGATTGAAGGTAAAAATTACTCGTTTAGCTGTGAATATCAATGAGGTGCTTATAAATATTGATCTGTCAACCTGACTGATAATTGTCATAAATGAATTTTAGGAGCACGTACAAGATTTACAAAAATCAGTTTGCCAAATTGAGCTAAAAATCGATTATCCAAGCAATAGAAATGAATATATATAAAAATTAAAAAAATACTGTAGTCCTGTTGAAATCAATTAGATTTGACTGTCGTTATAATTGCACTAATTTTAATTTTTTGCAAAAATTTATTCAAAATTCTATTTACATAAAACTGACGACAATTGATGGCAATTTAGGGTTATTTTGATAATTGTATTCAAATTTTGAAAGTCCTCAATATTCGTGTATGTAAAGTGAATGCAAAAATTAAATTCAGTTGACTTATCTCTGTATTAATAGCTTTTCAAATTTGTAGACGAGGTTTGAGGATTATGGATTCAAAATTTAAAGATACATCAGTGTCTGAAATAGAAATCAACATCACAGGTAAAAATCTGTAACAATTAAATTGTTACAACTTTCAATTATATCTCGAGAATTTTTAACGACTGTTTCTATCTCTTAAATCAACACCATTTTATTTGGTTGATTCCTTTTTCATCTGATAAAGGCTGGAGTAAGAGATATTACAGTCTTACTTATGCTTGGGCACCAGTATAGTCACATAACATCTGACGTGGATGAAAGAACAGGGTAGCTAATTATGTTTATTTCAGGATTTCTTAGCCTTACCGTCTCTTGACTCTGCCGTACCGTTTCCGTATGTATTATCTGCGTTACCGTTTTTTATTCTTATTATAATTTGTATCCATATACAAGGTAATATCAGTAAATTGTTCAAGACAATTATATAACTAAATCCTTGTTACTTTATTAAACTTCTCTCGATTTAGACTACCGGTTGCAGCAGTGCGACCATCATCAGGTGTATACTACAATTGATATTAATTGATATTAAATATAAAATGGAACTTACATCAATAATTTAACAACAATCAAATATTAACATATATCACTTTCAAAAATCGATAAAATTAAAGTTGAAAACTTTAAAAACAGTATTTGTTGAAAACCAATTATTAGTAAATAAAATTTCAAATTAATTAAGAAAAGAAGAATAAGAACCAGAAGATAATTGCAATGCACATGTGAACAAAGTACTATACTTTCCAAAGATATCGATAATTTAAAATGGAGAATTTTTCTAGAAATATTCTTTATATTTTTTATTCTCTTGAGACAATAGATTCGGGAATTTCTGACATTCTGACACAACTGAGTTTCAACCGTTGGGTTTGAATCTAAATTTTTATATTTACCTAACTTTATCGGTTGCATTTAAATACTATTCGGTTTTCATTTCAACAAAACGATATTTGATGGATTATTGATGATTCCAGCACCCTTGAGAGGGTGCTATAACAACTATCACACTGTCTCTGCTGCAGTGTATTTCCATTTTCTTTACTTCTTTTTATGTGCTTCTTTTCATATTCATTTTCTCAGCACTCAGTCCTTCAGTGTTCGAGATGTAACCCTGCTCAATGAGCATATTCCCCCTTCTTTCCCTTTGGGCTCATGAAACTGAAGGTCCCCCTATTCTCTCCCTTCCTTCTTTTGTTCTTTCCGTTTGCCAGTACTACAAACTAAACTAAACCAAACCTAATAATGGTTGTTATTACTATATTACCATCTTCCTGAACTCGGTTGATCAAAGTACTTCAGTTAGGGGTTAATGCTAATATCGACTCTACGAACAGTGAGCTTAAGGGGATAAATCAGTGAGAAGGCCATTTTCAAACCCAGAATTTTCGTGCATTTTTCAATGGATTTTGATGATCTAAACGGCATGCGAAAGAACATTTCAAGTAGAATGTCGTGGATTATCGGGTTTTTCAAAATTTCAACGTAGTCCAGAGTCACAAAAGCAAAACCGGAAACATATTTTCTTATATTTTCGTTCATAACTTTGCCAATATTGCTTATTTTCTAACGAATTTCACACAGCATGTATAAAATTGAAAGCGCTTTTCAATTATGATATTTTCCGATCGCATTGTTAGTTTTTCGGAAAATTTATGAAAAACAAATTATTGTTGATGTTATGAGTGGCTTACTTCATCTACTACCGGATAGAGGGCCTCATCCTAATTACAGACTGCTTTATCATATATCTGAGGCGACAACCTTACTTGTCTGCAATGTTGACAAATCTCTTTTTTATGATTGAAACCACACCTTCAGTTATTTTGTAAATAGATAGTCACTTATTCATATTTATAACATTCCGAGTATTTGTAAGTTTTTTTCGTTTGTTATTCTGTTGGTTGAAAAAATATGTAACAAAAATATATATAGACGTCCCTACTTGTGTAGAATGTCTTTAAAAACATAAAAATTAAAAACCCTCAAACAAGTAAGACGAATATAAGACCACTGCGTTAAAAATCAGAAAAAATATTGATAATTGACAAAAGAAATAAAAACCGAAAGTGTGGTCTCAATCATAAAAAAGAGGTTTGGCAACATTGCAAACAAGTGAGGTTGTCGCCCCCAGATATATGATAAAACAGTCTGTAATTAGGATGAGGCCCTCTAACCGGTAGTAGATGAAGTAAGCTACTCACAACAACAACAACAACAATAATTTGTTTTTAATAAATTTCCCGAAAAACTAACAATACTATCCGAAAATATTATAATTGGAAAGCGCTTTCAATTTTATACATGCTGTGTGAAATTCATTGAAAAATAAGCAATATTGGCAAAGTTATGAACAAAAATATAAGAAAATATGCTTCCGGTTTTTCTTTTGTAACTCTGAACTACGTTCGAATTTCTAAAAACCCGATAATTCACGACACTCTACTTGAAATATTCTTTCAAATGCCGTTCAGATCATCAAAATCCATTGGAAAATGCACGAAAATTCTGGGTTTGAAAATGGCCTACTCAATATATCAATGAACACTGAGGTGTTTTTTGAAATATGTGCGTCAACTTAATCTCATACCATTTATTTTCCTTTAATTAGTTGAGTTCGCCAATGGTGATTTTACCATTAGTCTTTCTGAAAAAGAATTTCAGAATTTTCCGTCTTTTCTGTATATTTCCTATTTAAGGTGTGTACCGTTATATGACACTGAGAAAAGGTAATATTTTTTTCTAGTTTATTATTTGGATTCTAATTTCATTGTTTAGGAGATTCTAGAGTCCCTGGAAAGATGAATAGTTTAAGATCACGAACATATCAAAACCCCTTCTGAAATTTTGGACTTTCGCAATTGTTGGGAGCACGCTGCGACGACCTTTCGGCGTTGTCTAAATACGGTTACAACTAAGGGACACCCATCAAGTTACTACAAGTCGACGACACGATAAGTTTTTTAAGCTTTTATTTTAACTAACAAACAATTACTCCGAAGGAGTTCATTTAATATTTACTGTGGGTGCTTACGTTCCAGGTTTTTACGTTTTTCAACTTTATTTTTATTAAAATAGTCCCATTATTGAAATCGTTATCGCTAGTAACCCCCAGTTGCTGCTTTTATGAGTTGAAAATTCTTTAAGGGCCCTCTGCACATAAATAGACAATTGGAAAACAGGATTCCTGTTTTGTTTTCCAACGGATTTCAATGTTCTAAACGGTATTTAAAAGGGCATTTCAAGAGGGAGGGAAGCACATATTTAATTTTTTGAAATTTGGATGTAATTTGGAGTTACAGAAGGAAATATAGAAGCATGTTTTTTAGTATTTTTTTACAGTTTTTTTTTATATTTTCCCTCATAACGTGGCAAATGTTGCTTATTTTCTAATAAATTTCACACAACATGTGGCCAATTAAAAGCGCTTTCCAAATCTGTCAGAAATTTTCCGATCGCATTGTTAGTTTTCCGGAAAATTGATGAAAGACTTCGAGATACTAATTTTGTTTTTTACGGACAGTTTTAAACTTAGACGACTGAACTAGGGCTTGTTTGAAAGGTAATGAATAGCAGATTATTTTGAAAATAGTTTGAGATTGAAATTCGGAAAATTTACTGGAAATTTATGGTGGCGAAATGTGATAAATTTTCACCTATTATTTTTATCTGTTAAAATTAATTATTTTTGTATAAAGTGTATTGCAATTTATAGATTATTGCATTATCTTTTCAACGGTACCATTGTTGCTGCAAAAAAGTGAAAATCTTTTGGAAAATTAGTGATAAACAAAACTCTGTCTATCGTGTGGAAAGCGGCTGACTTAGTTCCTCTTATACTCGCTACAGAGTCTAAAAACACCTATGCGTCCTGTATGTCGGTATATTCTAGTTTCGGCTAATGGCAGATAGATGGCGATCAAATTTGTTAATTACAATATACAATTAAATAATTTTTTTTTCCATTTATCTGTCCACAAATAATACGACGAAAGTGTGGCATTAGCCACAAAAAAAGATTTGGCAATTTTGTCAAGATACAAGATGATAGACCTAGATTAGTTGATAAACAAATTTGATCGCTATCTATCTGCCATTAGCCAAAACTAGAATATACCGACATACAGGACGCATAGTTGTTTTTAGACTCTCTAGCGAGTATAAGAGGAACTAAGTCCATATCTTTCCACACGATAGAGTTTTGTTTATCACTAATTTTCCAAAAGATTTCACTTTTTTGCAGCAACAATGGTACCGTTGGAAAGATAATGCAATAATCTATAAATTGCAATACACTTTATACAAAAATAATTAATTTTAACAGATAAAAATAATAGGTGAAAATTCATCACATTTCGCCACCATAAATTTCCAGTAAATTTTCCGAATATCAATCTCAAACTATTTTCAAAATAATCTGCTATTCATTAGCTTTCAAACAAGTCCTGGTTCAGTCGTCTAAGTTTAAAACTGTCCGTAAAAAAACAAAATTAGTATGTCGAAACCTTTCATCAATTTTCCGGAAAACTAACAATGCGATCGGAAAATTTCTGACAGATTTGGAAAGCGCTTTTAATTGGCCACATATTGTGTGAAATTTATTAGAAAATAAGCAACATTTGCCACGTTATGAGGAAAAATATAAAAAAAAAACTGTAAAAAAATACTAAAAAACATACTTCTATATTTCCTTCTGTAACTCTAAATTACATCCAAATTTCGAAAAATTAAATATGTGCTTCCCTCCCTCTTGAAATGCCCTTTTAAATACCGTTTAGAACATTGAAATCCGTTGGAAAACAAAACAGGAATCCTGTTTCGATTTTACTCGGGTTGGCCCTTAAATTTGCTTGGTATAGTGTTAATAACGTTGGCGACTTGTACATCAAAACAAAAGATAGATAAAGAAGAAAAAGCAAACAATGCCAATGTGATTTACAGTACCTTGTAAAGATTGTGAACAATGTTATGTTGGTCAAACATCACAATTACTCAAAAATCATGTAAAACAACATCAAAATGATTGTAAAATTACTTCAATTGAAAAAACAAATAGAACGGCCCTAGCAGCGCACCATTTCAATGATGGACATCAGTTTGACTTCAATTTACGGTTAATTTTCAAGGAAGATACACTAGACACAGCACAAGCGTATGATCATCTTCTGAGTATATGATCCACCTGCGTACTGCCAGTCAGAATGCGCAATGAAATAATTGACATAGGTCCGTATTCACAGAATTTTTAAAGAGAGTCTTCAACAATGAAGATTATTTTCTATCTCTTTTTTTTAGAAGGTATCACTATCCTCAATTCAATTTAAGGGTATAGTTCCTATTTCGATGTGGTCTGTAAGCAGTTCCCTCTCCGTTTTTCAATAAATTTGCTAGGCAGTCGTTATTTTTCCAAAAGGTGTGACTTGTCTTGCGATATCTAATCAGCGAAACAAATTTAATGGACGACCGAAAAATATAATGTACTTGTTTTGTTACACAACTCATACGGCAAATTTTTTTTAACAAAAATATGTTTTTGATTAACGCTATCATTCTGTTAATTGAAATGTATCTTTATTTAAAATTTTACAAATTAATTATTTGAATTTTTAATTGCTCAATTATTCACACCAAATCGTTCATCTACCTTAGATTTCTTTCTTAGACTGATTGATTAATTTCGTTTACAATTAGTACCTAATC
The DNA here is from genome assembly GCA_020740385.1 of Mylabris phalerata. Taxonomy (NCBI): domain Eukaryota; kingdom Metazoa; phylum Arthropoda; class Insecta; order Coleoptera; family Meloidae; genus Mylabris; species Mylabris phalerata. Next base: position 1,222,190 of record JAJEOX010000290.1, read on the forward strand.
ATCCTCTTCATAACAAGTAAAAATCAACATACTTGGATAAATATTTATCACAGTTTATTCTTTATAATTGAAAAAAAAAATTCGTATATCGCGTGTTTTACTTCAATTTTCCTTGCTCTAATGGAAACACCTATTATTTGACGAACGATTTGAAAAATATTTCAGGATCTATAGAAGGGTCATTGGAGATCATTTTACCGAAATTTGAACCCTGCTCATCAGCAAATTGGTCAAAAAACACTCGTTTTAGAGGAGGCTGCGATTTTTGAAAACGAGATAAGCACATCAAATAACTCAAAATGTCTCAAAGATACCTCCCATATACTTGTTGCATTTTTTCTCCATTTTATTCTGGAAAAAACACGAAGTATTCCTACCCCTTAGTAGCATCTTTGAGTCATTCTGAATCAATTTGTATGCATAATTTTTTTTTGAAAGTCGCAAAATCGTTAGAAACGATTGTTTTTTGACCATACATAACTTATGGTCTAGTACTGATAGTTATTCGGAAAATTTTCATTTATCCTAAAATTTTTATTTTGCAGTGTTCAATTTGGAATTAAAATAGATCAAACTATGTACCTTTCATCAAAGGTTACAAAATTAAATTATCTTTCAGAGTTTATTTGAAATGAATTTTTTTCCGCTAATATTCAAATCGTATTATCTTTCTTATTTTAAATGGAACTTTCCATTCAATTGTCACAATTGACATCTATGTAAATAATTGTTATTTTTTTCAATGGAAAACAACAGAAAAAATTAACAATGAATTGAAGCAAAATCGCAAAAAGCCTTCTATGCATTTCTTTATAGTTGAATTATTAAATCATAGGAGACTAGAGATCAATAGTGATGGTCTAAATTGCTAATTTTCATTAGCTAATTATTAATTTCAACAAATCGCTGAAAGATAATTCAATTCTACAAAATTTATTAAAAAGGGCAATATTTATAATATTAGAATTCCAAATTTTAGTTATTTAAACGCAATAGCTTTTGAAATTTGAATTTTTCAAACACCGCAAAATAATAAATTTCTGAAAAAATTCCTAAAAGACTCAAATCTAGACCACAAATCATGTTATCAAACTACCTTTGAATTTTACCGTAGGATTTAGGTATACAATAAAAAATATACCATTCTATTTAAAATAAGAGTGTAGGGTGCATTACCCCCATATACGGGGGTTGGTAGAACTATAAAAACATTTTCTAGAGGTAGTTCAGGTAGAGAAACAAATATAAACCAAATTTCAGAAACTTCCATCAATTAGATAACATAATAATGAATAATTATTGTTGGTAAAGATCTGCTAATTCCTAAATTTCGATAATTTTCCTACTTTGCAAACGTTTTCCGTACAATTTATTGCAATCTAAAACCACTTTCTGTTAGTTACCTTATCTTTCTTTTGATATCGACTGCTGTCCTTTTCATTACCGACCTTGTCCCCTGTTCAGTTATCAAGGTAAATGACTATGGTGGGACCAAGGCCTGCTAGACTTTTTAGCGCTTCGCTTATAACAGGCCTGCCCATTTGGCGAGAACTCCATAAGAAGAACTTTCTTGATGAAACGCCAACTTTTGCCACTGTGGCGCCAATACCTGAACGAATCTTCAATTATGATTGGTAACAGATTTCCCGCCAAAAACAAACAAACAAAGCAACCAAAGATGGCGTATCTAAATAAAGACAGAAAAACTAGCTATGCCGTTTTATATTCCGGTAACTAGTGCCAATGCGGCCAAAGTTCGCATTTCTCTCGGGAAAATGAATGAAGACAAATGGGCAGGCCTGTTATAAGCGAAGCGCTAAAAAATCTAGCAGGCCTTGGGTGGGATTATACAACAAGCCGTGCTGATTTAAATACGGCAACACAGCTGGTGGTGTTGTTCGGTGTGGTTCCGCCATGGTTATGTGTTGTCAGCGTTTGATATTATATTGTGTTGAAAGTAAAGTTTATTTATAATAAAGGTAAGATAAGTCATTTTTTGCCTAATTAATCAATCTGTGGAAATTCCTGCTTGTACATGACCTCATACTATCTATTTACGACTTATATTTTTCGGTTTTTGTCATAGTTTTTGAGGTTATGTTATATGTTGGTAAAAAACTTAACTTTGGATAAAATCAATCTCATTTAATTATATGATTCGATTATAAAACTTTATTTCTTTTTTCACATAAACATGTCACGTAGTTGCTGCGTGACTGGCTGTAAAAGCAAATATAAATCTTCTTTAAACGAACACAGCACATGTGTTTCTACATTTTCATTTCCAAAAGAAGAGGGGAAACGTTTATCTTGGATACGTGCTATTCCCAGGAAAGACTGGACACTCACAAAAAGTTTTGGGGTGTATAGTAAACACTTTAATGAAAGCGACATTATTCGTCACGATAAGTATCTTCAAACTGATGGGTCACTGCAAGAGATACTACTAAGATATCCAAAACTGTTCCGTGTCTGTTTCCACATTTGCCAAAGTATTTAAATGCTGTAGCACAAGCACAAGCTCGAAGTGATCCTGATGAGCGAAGAAGAGAAATTTTTAAAAGAAACTCTGATATGATCGACAAGTTTTTGAAAACTGACTTTATCTCAGACTTTACTCAACTAAAAAGCGAATATGCCAAGCATGTTAACATATGTAACTGGGAAATCAAGAATTTTGAAGACAAAACTCATTTTTATACTTTAATTTATGATGCTATTATCAACAGATAAGTTATTATCTGTTGATAATAGCATTGTCATAGATAATAATCTTAAAGTAACTGTTTATTTAAAAACGAATCAGTTATCGTCCAGTGACTTGCACTGGTTACTTCCTGCTGACAAAGTATTAAGCAGATGGTCTCAACTTTCAAATTTGCTTTCTGGATATAAAACTAACAATGATAATTCAGAGACTGAAGGAAAACTAAAAAAAATATTGTCTAAAGGTTTAGTTTTCCTCAGTGAAACAAACAGCATATGTGAAGAAGAAACTGACTTTGCATACAGTAAACCTTTAGAAATTGTAACTAATCAGTTAAAACAAATTGTCAATGATGTAATGTACTGTAATTTTTGCTTTTATGGTTTATTGTCAAGCTCCTGCGTGTTATGCTGTTATAAGCAATTTTTTGTTGTTGCTGCATAAAAGGTATTTGCAGAGTATATCGTCATCTTTAAATGTTTCACCAACTGTCGATTGTAATAATATTATCTTAAAAATTTATCAAAATGTTTAAATACTAATGGAAAAGTTGTAGCTCTTTTATTAGATGAAATTTATATTTCCGCCCGGCTTGACTATAGAAGTCATACTATTGTAGGTGCTGCTTCTAATAATGACAATATTGTTAAAACTGTGTTGACTTACATGATATCATCTACTTTTGGAAGCATGAAGGAGGTAGTTAAATTACTCCCAGTTTATAACATTAGTGGTCGGGAAATGGTTAATATCACGAAAAACGTTATAAATTTAATTCTAATTGTGGTTTTGAAGTGTTATGTATTATAACAGATAATCACTCCATTAATCGTAGCATGTTTAACAATATTACCGAAGGGGACAGATTTGTTAATTCTATGTATCCAGAAAAATCGATTTTTGTATTATTTGATTTTATTCATATTTTTAAGAACATCTGGAAAAACTGGATGAATTTAAAGAATTTAGATCAGACATTTGTTTATCATGATTTTTACACTGATGGTTTAATACGGTATGTAAAATTTCAAGATCTCCGAGACATCCACAACAAAGAAAAACATGAAATTGTTAAACAAGCATATAAGTTAAACTTCAAAACATTATATCCCTCGGTATTGGAACGGCAAAAAGTTAATTTAGCTGACAATGTTTTTCACGATTCAACAGTGGCTTGCTGAAAGCTAGTGCTGGTAAAGAAGATACTGGTGAATTTTTAGATGTTATTAAAAAATGGTGGGATATTGTAAATAATCATAGTACACTCAAGGGTGTGATTAAAAGAAATATTTTTTGTCATCCTATCGAACGAGATTCTCAAGTGCAAATCAGTTTCTTAAATCAATTTATTAGTTGGCTCGATAAGTGGAATAACATCGAAAACAGTAATGGACATTTAACTAACGAAACCTATGCCCTGCGCCATAGTACTAGTGTTTTAATTAACATGATTGAGTACATTTTTGCTAATTATAAAGATGTTAAGTATATTTTGGCAGGTAAATTAACTTCAGAAAATTTGGAAAAGAGATTCGGTATTTACAGAATTCTAGCCGGATGTAATTACAACGTATCTTTTGCCGACATCATAGGGGCTGAAAAAAAGATTCGTACGAAACATATCTTTAAACGTAATCAACAATTTAGTTTATGTGAATTGCAGTCAGAATTTTCAATTGATGCTGAAATAGATTATTTTCAATTGCTTGATGATTCTGTTATTACAGGATTTTTAAGTATACTAGGAACTGACTATTTGGAGAATGTAGAAATCAATGAAGGCACCAAAATTTGTTTGCGGTTACATAGCCCATAAACCGGCTACAAAATTAAAATTTGACAAGTGTATTTTGCTTGTACGTCTCGAGAAGGGAAGTTATGTAAATAATACATATTTTGATATCTTACAAAGGGAGGGATTATCAATAGCAACAGACAATGTACGATTAACTTTTTTACATATGTACTGTTTATTCAATTATATAATAAACAATAAGACATGGGAAAGTAAATTTTTAAACGTCGAAAATCAAAAAAGCGTTTTGTGTCAATTAACTCTTCAAAGTATTTAGTGTGATCTATTTTACTCTTCTTTTGAAGTAATTTGTTATTGCGGTCAAGACTGTAAAGTGATTCTTAATGGAGCTTCTTCAATAATGAGTAATAACGGAGAGCGGATAACGACTATCGAAATAGCATTCAGAAAAAAAATGACTACATTCTTGAAATAGTACATGTAACATAACGTGACCAGATTCTTATTACTTAAATACGGGACTCAGTTTGAGAAAAGATAGTATTTCTTGATAATATAAATAAACGATATTTTATTTCATAAAATAATGAAATACATAAACGTAAACAAGATTCTATAACAAAACAATAAAAATATTAAAATATACAATTAAAAAAAAAACATTATTCTTGTTGTGTATCGTGAACATACTTGACGTTTGAGTGGATTGCTTTTAGAAGACTGGGATTGCTTAGAAGGTAATCATAAAATTCGGAGTAAGAAAGGGTGCAATTAAATTTTGTTATTAATATTGATGTCAATGTATTAATGCTCAATTGCGTTTTTTCATTACTCCAAATTTTATTCATTAAAGAAAACACCCTTTCTGTAGGGGCATTAGACGCTGGTAAGGAAAAACAAAATTCCACAATTTTCGAAATGTTCGTGTGTAAAATATTTTCATTTTTAAAATGTTGAAATATTTCAACCCATCGCTTATCTGGAGCAATTTTGTTATTATTCCATAACTGGATACATTCATTTGTGACGTATTTTTTTATACATGAAATTTCGTCAAACAATTCATTATCATTTATGTTCAGATTTGAAATTATATTTGCAATAAATGGCAAGGTGTTTTCTACATCCACCCAATTAACTGGAGATTTTAATAAAACCCATTTACAAACTCTCACTTCTTCAAATTGTCCTTTCCATCTAGCTAAATATTCAAGGCATGTGCTGTAGAATGCACAGAACTTTTGAAAGATGCAGTAACTCCAGGTGATGTCTCTTCGATTTTAATTAACATATTTTTAACAACCACTAGCAAGTAAGTTTCGTTTTTTCGATCTTTTAGTTTATTTAAAAGATTTTCTAACAATATAGACACTTCTAACATTGAAACATTTTGAGATTCTATTTCCAAAATAAGCCTGTTGGAATACGGATCCCACTGAATGCACAAAAAACATCCACACTTCTGAAACTGGATTCTCAAAAAAGTTTTTAATAACTGTAAGACACTTTTCCTGTGATAAAAAATATGAGCGTAACCCCTCATATATTTTTAAGATTCTCTCTGTCGCCGGTAATAACGCTAACCAGCGTGTTTTACTATATCCAAGTAGTTTATGGTACTCAATCTGAGCAAAGTCACAAAATTCCTTTAATTCTTTTACTCGAACTGTATATATGTAAAAATAACTATAAGTTTTTACAACTACAGTTTCTACTTCTAAGGGAAGGCAGTCAGTTGCTGTTTGCATGCAGTTATGCAAAATATGAGCTGCGCAGTTGATTCCTATCAAATTTCGTCCTAATAAGTTTTTAATTTTGAAAAAGACGTTGTTCTTTCCAAGTCTTGCAGCACCACCAAAATTACAGTTCGTATTGTCAGCACATAATCCGATTACTTTATCACACAAACTATTTTTGTTCAACGCTTCAAAAATGTAATTGCTTAAGATTTCGGAAGTTTCACCATCAAGTTCACCAATATGAAGAACTTTAATTTGAACTCCAGTGTCGGGCAGATAATATCTTATTAAAATAGGACATATTTTAGTGCTCCCATGGTTAGAACAATCAGAATATACTGTCAAACAATTTGTTACCGCTAAATCATTTTTCAGTTTTTCAAATATATCATTTTTTAAAATTTCTGTAACAATTGCTTGACTTTTTGTTCGTGCGCAGGAATATTTCGGCTCGAAACATTTCTTTATCAATTTGGATGTGCACTCTGACGATCGAAACGAATGATTATGTGAAAGACCGTGGTAAACGAAAGTACCTTCAGTTGCTGCTAACTCTTGCTCCTCTGTACTAAATGTTTTTCGGAAAAAATCTGTTATACCTCTGCTAGTCAATGCACTTAAGTCTGATTTTTTATGTCTGTCGGTTTTCAAATGCTGTATAATATCTGACTTCCCGCCATGAGCGATAGAAAAGTGTGAATTACATTTTAAACACATGACATCACTGTTCGTCTTAGCTGTTTTAATAAAAGGATAGTTTTTTTCTAAGTCTTTGTTTAAAACACAACGACGTTTTGGCATTATGGTCGCAACACACTGAAAACATTCATTTTAAACTTAACCTCAATAACGACAACACACTAATTACCATAGCAGTTGCAATCGGTCGCATTCACAGGTCACATTCAATACATCCACGCAGTGGCAATACGAAATACGTTAGTATGTATCATCTAATTTGATCACCTGACTGACGTGCGACTCACGACACACCAAAGCGGGCTTTTGGAATTTTACTTTTATTATTAAAGAATTTTGGTGGTCATTTTTTGAACGCGACAAAATCTCAAAATATACAAAATACGGAACTGAAAAACGGGACAAAATTAAAACGGGACAAGATGTTTCAATACGGGACTGTCCCGTACAAAACGGGATGTCTGGTCACTTTAATGTAACATATTAAATATGTAAACTTAAGCTTATATGTAAATGATATTTGTACCCACAATGTGCATTGTTAACATTATTACATTATTAATAAAAACCTTTTCATTTTTGTAGTTTTTTCTTTCTGTCACTAAGTTTTCCTGTGTAAAGTTTACATACGATAGTAATTCGCGCTCCGCGCTATAGTGGACAATGAACAACCAGACAACACCACTCTGATCAGCTGTTGCGGCGTTGCGACATCTAACAGCACGGCTTGTAAAGAGGGCTGTGGTCCAGCACATTTTTTTAACTTTGACAAACTTCGAGAATGGTCGTCCTAGATGTTTCATATGAACATGTACCTTATATGCGGACATTTTTAAAATCAAATATAAGCATACATATGTAAAAAATGAGAATTCTTTATTAAAATGCATATTCATTTCTTCAGGAACACTAATTGTAAGTGAAATTTTGAATTTGCGAAACTGTTTAAATACTAAAGGGTATGGATATAACCGATTCTTAGCGAAGTTTGTCGAAAGTTCAAAGAGCTTCGGTAGTAACCGTATATAGAATTGTAGTTGACCAAATTATTAGACGTCATGAAAATTTTAGAGGGTGCGACAGATAGTTATATTACTTTCTCTTTGAAGACAGAAAAATATTTTTTCTGTTTTGCGTCAATAATAGCGATATTATTCAACTCGAAATGAGTACTTTTCGATACACTTGAAATAAAGGAAAATGTAGTAATTTTTTTTCTTAAGGTTGGTTACGTTTTTGTTGATATTGACAACTGTCAAAAATACTAAACAAAATACACATGAATTTTCAAATGTTCAACTGTTATATCAGTAATAAAAAACTCGTGTCATAAGTCGTATATTGCATTCGGCCTTTTGAAAACTCGTGCTACCGCACTCGTTTTCTAAATTTGGACTCGTGCAATAATTGTCATCTTATGACACTTGTTTTTTAATATACTATTGAGGATTTATATTTTGAAATGATCGTTAATTTACAATTTCCCAATAGCATACAAGAGGATGGACAATTAAATGTATAAAAAATTCTAATTGATAGAAGTTTCTGAAATTTTTTATTCACCTGCTTTTCCATTTGAACTGCCACTATAAAATATTTTCGTTGTTCTATCAACTGTTAATAAGTACATAGTTATTCAACTAGAAATATGACAACTACCATTATTTGACAATAGATTTTAAAAATGTTTCGAGAATTTATAGGAGAATCTCTAGAGATTACTTTAGCAAAATTTGGGTTTCATAGCTCATAGGAAAGTTGGACAAAAAGGCTCGTTTCTTCTCGTGTCGCGATTTTCAAAAACGCACGCACGCACTATAACCAACACTTTGTGTTCTCCCGTTGCTCAGTATCCAGGAGCGATGGATGGGTTCGTTAGGGGTTCTTTTGGGTTTTAAAAATAGCTGTTAAAGGGCGCCACCACGATTTATAAAATTGAAAGAATCCCACAATCGTGGAATAGGATTCCGTTAAACAAAATAACGTTGAAATCAAACAATTTAATGATTAACAAAAAAAATAACAAATGGAGGTGAAATATGCCACTCTATTAATGTGGTTTAATTTAGAGATTTATTATACTAAATGAGTTCGAACTCGTTTTAAATTTAAATAATTTACGGAATTAATGCAAATGATTCCAAAATTTAATACAATGTTCTCTAATTATCAATCACACAGGAGATACGCGATACAAGGTCGCATACCTTAGATTAAATCCTGTTTGACTGACCAATCTTTGCACAGAATTGCAAAAATTGGAACTAATGAGAAAATATAATTGATAATCAGAGAAACGGTCAAAATTATACAGGTTATAGGATCGAACAGATAATGATCTTAAAGAAATGCAAATTACATAAAAAATCCAAAAACCGTCTCGTAAGACGTATGCAACAATACGTAAATAGAAAATTTAAATAAAGATAAAACTTATCGTTTTCGATGCCACGGTACGATGATGTAATCCACGCCACTGGATGAGTGAAACGCACGGTAACAGGAACGAAGAATGAAACGCCAGTTACGTTGAATGCAGCCAATTACGCCACTGGATAAGCGATAGTACCCGTACTGGATGAATAACGCCAAAAAGATGCTTGTGCAAGCCAAAAATTCCGGATTTATTCCAGGTCTCTAAATATACCCCTAAACAATTTAATTAGAACCCCAAAGAATGAATTTGAAAAGAAAATATTACCTTTCTCCGGGGTATTTAACGATATCGAAAATATTCCAAAAAGGAATCGGTACGATAAATTCCCAATGATTAAATTGAAAAAACGAAACTTGAACTAACGTCTGACCAATTCAACGTTGAAAAGGGAAGTGAACGCTACAAAATCGGGGTACTGAAAACGTGTTTTCCGAAAACGTGATTGCGCACAGTTCAAAAAGACACCGTGTTCATAAACGCCGTTGGTACTAGTAATTAAGGGCGAAAATAGAATAAACACAATAAACAACGCCGTTTTGGCTAACCGAGTACCGGAAATGAATAAGGCAGGGCACTGTAATACCGACAATTATCAGGTTGTTTAAAAATCGTTATCTCCTCAACTAAAAATCAAAACATCCCCAAGCAGCGAAAGATGGTCGAAAGCAGAAAGTTGGAAAGTAAGTAGACCAAATGAAATCAAACTTACGATAATTAAATGGTACCGTTGATTCTCCAGATACGTACAAAAATAAAAAGGAAAGAAAAAGGGTAGAGAGAGACCTTCAGTTTCGGGAGCCCAGAGCTTAAGAGGGAAGGAAGGAAAAGGGAAACTCCATTAAGCGGGGTTGCATCCCTACCTCTGAAGGTCTACTGCTGAAAGAAGTAGAAACAATAAAGAAAAAACAGGATAAAGGTACGGGACACTGCAGCAGAGACAGTGTGAAGGTTGTTATAGCCCACCCTCAAGAAGCTAAAATGGCTATAAGAAATCAAGGGTTGGATGGTTGCAAGGACAACGAAAAGACGTCACCCTGCAACCAAGTGAACAGGCCTAAATCTGTTGGGATCCAGGACCTAATCCGGAAAAACGAAGAACGACACGAGATACATCAAGATGTCCCAGCATCCATCTAAAGCGGTAAGAGAAAAGAAACGGTACGGTACGGTAAATAGATGAACACTCGAAACATCCCGATATAAACGACATATCGCTCTTCTAGCAACGTCAGATGTTATGACGTAAATGGTACCCAAGCAATTAGTAGGACCCTATGGCCTCCTACTCCAGCCAATGTCTCCCCAAAGGAAGAAAATCAAAGCTCAGAACAAAAACGGCAACGATAGTCAGGGAAATGGAACATTTTAATGTTACAGCACGCACGCACACACACACGCACGCACGCACGCACGCACGCACACACACACACACACACACACACACACACACACACACACACACGCGCGCGCACACACACACACACACACGCACGCCGCACACACACACACACGCACGCACGCACACACGCACATACACGCACACACACACGCACACGCACACACACACACACGCGCGCGCGCACACAGACACACACACGCACACACACACGCACGCACACACGCACACAGACATCAAGCTAGAAACTTCAAAAACGTGTTCAGGGGACCTCAAAACGTAAAGATCTGGTGAAATCTCGAAATCGAAATTTAGGTCCGAAACTAATAACTTCCCTTCCCTCTGGTTGGGGAGGTTGAAAATTAACAATGAATTGAAGCAAAATCGGGAAAAAGCCTTCTATGGATTTCTTTATTGTTGAACTAGAGATCAATAGTGATGGTCTAAATTGCTGATTTTCATTAGCCAATAATTAAGTTCAACAAATCGCTGAAAGATAATTGAATTCCTCAAAATTTAGTAAAAAGGGCAAAATTCATAATATTAGAATTTCAAATTTCAGTTATTCAAACGCAATAGCTTTTCAAATATGAATTTTTCAATGAAACACTGCAAAATTATAAATTTCCGAAAAAATTCCTAAAAGACTCAAATCTAGACCACAAATCATGTTATCAAACTACCTTTGAATTTTACCGTAGGATTTAGGTATACAATAAAAAATATACCATTCTATTTAAAATAAGAGTGTAGGGTGCATTACCCCCATATACAGGGGTTGGTAGAACTATAAAAACATTTTCTAGAGGTAGTTCAGGTAGCGAAACAAATATAAATCAAATTTCAGAAACTTCCATCAATTAGATAATATAATAATGAATAATTATTGCTGGTAAAGATCTACTAATTCCTCAATGTCGATAATTTTTCTACTTTGAAAACGTTTTCCGTACAATTTATAGCGATCTAAAACCAGTTTCTATTAGTTATCTTATCTTTCTTTTGATATCGACTGCTGTCTTTTTGATTACCGACCTTGTCGCCTGTTCACTTATCAAGGTAAATGATTATGAGGGGACTATCTTGAATAGAGAATTGTTATTAGTTAAGAGGTGTCACCGGCAGATAATGCTGTATTATTTCGATTTATAATTTTTTAAAAATCGGTTACTTTGGATCGGCAACTTGTAAAGCCAACTTTATACATTGGATCCTATAAATTTCTTTACATTCTATTAACCATACAAAAAGTTTTCTGGGTTAGACAAACACCTATTTTACGACATAAAATTATGATTTTCCGGATTTCCAGGAATCCAGTTTTTTCAAAAAACGACAATTGATCGCCGTTAGAGAATCACATTAAAGCAGCGTTTACATTGGTAGAGTTAGTAGGCTAGTAGAGGGGATAGTGGCTACTATCTCGTTACTCTACCAATGTAGACATGTCGGGATAGTAGCGGTAGAGTACTAAAGATAGTTTTGGGGATAATAGAGTAGGTATCACATGTGGAATAGTAGACTCTACTAGCTCTTCCCCTTCCACACTACAATGCTTGAAGTTTGGTTAATTTACGTTTGGTAAGTTGGCGATTTTTAGTGACTGTCTGTTCTCGTATTGCGGACAGTATAATTTTCTCGACTATAGTACTAGCTGTGTGTGGACATTCACTATCCCGACTTTAGTAGAGTAGAGTGGTGGAGAGCGAAATAGTAGGCTAGTACACTATCCTGCTACTCTGCCAATGTAGACTAGGCTTAAGGGGCAAATAAGACGCCCGAGAAAATTACTCACGAGGCGCCAGCCGAAACTTCTTCCCTCGCGTCTTATTTGCCCCATAATGGACTTATTGTATAAATAATTATAATTTTAAGTATATATAAGCTAATTTTAATGAACTTTAGGGGTCTTCTTCTTAATATATTAATTCAATGAAAAGGTAACACTGATTTAAATTAAAAACAGTATTACCATGCATGGCAATTGTGTTGAATAAAAAGCTTAGAAACTTTAACAATTTTTTTTCAAGAATTTTCTTATGTAACCCCTACAATTATCTGAACAGAGAAAAATATGCACTGCTAGAAAATAAATTCAAAAATCGGGGTTCTAATTTAAAGAAATCGACGATGATGCCATTTTTTCGCGATGGTAACTGGTAGAGTCACTATGACCTATTCACAAGTAAATAATTAAAAAAGAAAATGATTTGGCTCGGTGTTTTTGTTAAATAAAATAGTTATTTGCATTATTCGTTGCAGTATTCACACTGAATACCCGATAAGCCAAGTGCATTAGGCATCCTAAGTCGCTGCTTTTATCAAATATTCAGTTACTTTTTAAGTACTTTTCTTTTTATATTTGATAGGATCGATTTTTTTCCCTAAATTAATTTTTCCTTCTAACAAAATTCTAAAACAAAACTACTCTTTACTTGGTGTCACTCAAATATAAATTTTAGCGAATTATAAACATGAATTGCTATGAATAGCTTGTTGATAAGAGTCAGATTCAATGAAGGTTTGTTTGAAATTTTGTTTGTTTGTTATTTTATTTCGTCCATGCAGACAAGATCTTTGAATGCAAACTAATATCATATTCTGTCCTTTGGACTATAGGTAAGTTCTTATAACAATTTCCGTTATTTGACGAAGGATTTTAAAAACTTTTCAAGAATTTATAGAAATATCCTAGGTGGTCATCTTAACAAAATATCAACTTCGCAGCTCAAAAATGTCTATATTTAGCGATGTCACAATTTTTTTAGAGAAATACGCACATAGATGACTCAGAATGATTCAAGGATGTATCAGGTCGAAAAATGCTCTAACGATTGATCGTTTTAGAAGAATTTGGACCTTGTATCTCATTCCAAACTTGGTCAAGAAACGCTCATTTTTAATAATGTCACGATTTTCAAATATGAAATACGCATGTAATATAATTAAGAGTTACCCCACAATATAGATTTTTTCATTGTTTTCGTTTGTGTAACAAATGGAAATTATTTGCATTTTTTTCTTGAATGTAATAGTAAACAACAAATGTTGCGATTATTCTTGAGTTATTAAAATTCAGCGAGCTGTTTTTAATCAACTTACAAATGAACTATGAGCTTTTAATTTTCCAAAAAAAAAGGAATTTCAGAACCTTCTATGTAAATCCTTGAAATATTCTGCACTAAATATCCTTATTTAGTGCGTTATCATAAGAACTACGACTAGTTCAAAGAGAAGCTCCTCGGCAAGTTATCATTTTAATATCTGTAAAACATTATCCAGCTATTAGCTCGATTTAACCTTTTGATTACAGCTAACCTTGTTGAGAAGTCCCTTGTATAGCACGAATCGCCTGTGCCTGAAATGAGTGCGTCTTATCTCCAGCACTTGAGGCAAAGCTACTGTCACAATTTCGTTTTTGAGAAGCGCTTTCTGTACTCCTATTAATAATTGGTATTTCTCGACCACAGCCTCTTAAATTATTGCCTCATTGTTGAGCTAATAATTACAAGCCAGGTATAAATGGCATCCTGTGCCAGGTTACTATAGTCACCTATAGAATTTAAATGCTTAACATTTCAAAATTTAAAAAAAAGCTAATCTGAGACTTTGAGTTAAGAAGGAACAAACTTTAAATGTTATTTACGTTTCCACTGTGAAACTCTTCTATGGTTTTGTATTAATATAAATATATGTAAATATTTAAAAAGTATTATTATAATTACCTTTTGTTCCAATACATTGTCTTCGATTGAAGGCCAAAATCACTTGTTTTGCTGTGAATATCAATGAGGTGCTTATAAATATTGATCTATGAACCTGACTGATAATTATCATAAATGAATTTTAGGAGCACGTGCAAGATTTGCAAAAATCAGTTTGCCAAACTGAGTTAAAAATCGATTTTTGGCATTGATTCGAACAATAGAAATGAATACATGTAAAAATTAGAAAAATGCTGTAGTATTATTGAAATCAATTAGATTTGACTGTCGTTATAATTGTACTAATTTTAATTTTTTGGTTAAATTTATTCAAAATTCTATTTACATAAAACTGACGACAGCGGATGGCAATTTAGGGTTATTTTGATAATTGTATTCAAATTTTGAAAGACGTTAATTGTTGGGTATATAAGGTGAATGCTAAAACCAAAATTCAGTTTAATTATTTCTGTACTAATAACTTTCCAAATTTGTAGTCGAGGTTTGAGGATTATGGATTCAAAAATTGAAGATACATCAGTGTCTGGAATAGAAATCAACATTACAGGTAAAAATCAAAATAAGATAATAATTTTGAGAATTGCATTAAATTTTCTTCTTGTAAAGGAATTGCGGGAAAATTTGCTGAAAGTGAAAATGTTTACCAGTTGCGTGATAATTTGTTCAATAAAGTCGATATGGTAACTGAGGATGATCGAAGATGGTCATTTAAACATCCTGAAATACCCAGTCGAGCTGGAAAAGTTCCCAATATCGATAAGTTCGATGCAGGATTCTTTGGCAAGTTACATTTTATTTAAATTAACATAAAAATGAATGAAAAATTGAGAATAAAGAAAAAAATAATATAATAGGAATCCATCATAGACAAGCTACATCAATGGATCCAATGGTGCGTATGACGCTAGAAAAAGCTGTTGAAGCCATAATTGATGCTGGTTATCATCCATCTGAACTAGAAGGCACGAAAACTGGAGTTTTTGTTGGTTGCAGTTTTTCAGAGACTGAACAAATATGGTTTCGTAAAAAACTAATAGAACAATACTTTTCTATCACTGGGTAAATATTAGGGGTGTCCTCATTTTTTGAACAAAATTGTAAACAAATTTGTTGCAGCTTAACAAGATCGATGATAGCACACAGAGTAAGTTATTTCCTAAAACTGAATGGTGTGTCGCATAATTCGGATACTGCTTGTAGTAGTTCTCTGTATGCCCTTGACTGTGCTTATAGTGCAATCAAAAATGGACAGGTCAATGCTGCTATTGCTATTGGTGTGCATCTCTGTCTCAATCCCTATCACACGTTACAGTTTTTTCGGTAACATTAATCTGCTATGAACTTTGAAGTGGATCTAAATCATACCTTGTTGACTTTTAGACTTGGTGTTTTGAGTAAAACGGGTAAATGTAGTGTTTTCGATATTGATAGTGATGGTTATGTTCGTTCTGAGGCTGTTGGTGTGGTGTTTCTGCAGAAAACCGAAGACTCCAGACGTATTTACGCTAGAGTGATAAATTGTAAAACAAATTCTGATGGTTTTACACCGCAAGGTATAACATTCCCATCACAAGAACAACAAACGACATTATTTAGGGAGATTTTTGAAGAATCTCAAATAGATTCTGCAGATTTGACTTACTTGGAAGCACATGGGACAGGTATAATCACCTCTATTTAAAATGGAAATACTCATTTGTATCTTGTGATTATAGCAACTGTAGTTGGCGATCCTGAAGAAGTCAAAGCTATTGATGCTGTATTTACAAAGAATCGTACAACTCCTTTGTTAATAGGATCAGTGAAATCGAATGTTGGCCATAGTGAACCATCTTCTGGACTTACAGCTTTAGTTAAAGTCATCATTGCTATGGAGAATGGAGCAATACCACCAAACATAAATTTGACTGCACCACGTCCAGGAGTCGAAGCTTTAGAAGAGGGTCGTTTAAAAGTAGTTACTGAAACTACACCGCTACCTAATAACAATGGACTTTTTGGTAAATCCTCAAACAATATAGAGAGAAATTTGATAATAATTTTGGTGAAATTTAGGTGTCAATAATTTTGGCTTTGGTGGTGCAAATGCTCAAGTCATATTGAAATGGAATACGAAAGTCAAAATTAATCGAGGATTGCCAAATGACAATTTGCCAAGACTAGTTTGTGTTAGTGGCAGGACTGAAGAGGGCGTCAAATCACTTTTGGATGGTTTCGAAAGCAGTAAATTGGACCAAGAGTATGTTCGATTATATCACCAAGTGTTTAGCAAAAATTTTGACAACCATTTCTATCGTGCCTACACAATTTTGACCAAAAATAAAGAATTGGAGAGATGCATTTACAACAATGGTGGCATTAAAAGTCCTTTGTATATCATATTCGGTAATTTTTCGGACAATTGGGGTAAAATTTATAAGGATTTGAAGGAATTTCCGATTTTCTCAAAATCGTTTCAACGTGTCGAAGATATTCTGGCAACTAGAAAGCCAAAGATGGCGAATTTAATTGAAAATTTTGCTACAAAATCAACTAATTCGTTTCTCAATCAAATAATTGGCAATTTAGCAATTCAAATTGGTTTTGCTGACATGCTTAAGGAATTGAAAATTCAACCTGAAGGCATTTTAGGCATCGGCTTGGGTGAATTTATTTGTGCCTATTTTGAAAATTGTTTAACCTTAGAAGAAACCGTCATTTGTATCTATCAAATTGCGTTAAATATATGTAGCATTAGCGAAATTGACACAGTTTCGTATTTTATCGGTGTAAAAGGAGATGTCGTGAGTAATAAATTAGAAAAAATAATACCCAATTCTAAATGTTAACTTTCTCCAGTTGAAGCAACTTCCAGATGAGATTACAATCACACAAATGTATCCAAACGGTATAACTATAACCGGAAGTGAAGAAATTTTAATCAAATTTGTCACTAACTTGAAGAATAAAAGTGTTTTGGTGAAGAAAATTGAAAATGGCGTTATTAATTTTCAGAATGGCGATTTCAACGGAATTAGTAGGAACCATATTTCAATAAGCTAAATAAAAATCTTGCAAATCAACAAATTTTAGGAACAAAATTAGCTGAAAGTGCATCTCTAATTTTACCGGAACCTCAATTACGACCTGCTCGATGGCTATCAAACGTTAATCGCAATCTCCTTTCAACTGAATACTTCTTGGAATCAATCAGTTGTATTGTAGACTGGTGTAAATTTTTTGAGAAATTCAACGAACAAGCGACAATCTTTGAAATTGGCACAGGACAAACTTGTGATTTGGAGAATGATTTTTCGATTATCAATTTTGCAAATATTTCAACTACTGACTGTAAAATTTTGCTACTTGAAAATTTGGGAAGGTTTATAATTTTTCAAAAATCTCGAGCTTCTTTGTCATGATTTTGAGTTTCTTTCAGATTGTACAATTTGGGTTGCAGTATGGATTTGTCCCAAATTTATCCAAAAGTGGAATATCCAGTCAGTCGATCGACTCCAATGATTTCTCCATTCATCAAGTGGAATCATACAAAATCTTGGTTCGTTACAAGATTTGATAAGCAAGCAACAGAGCCAACAGCTAGCGACTGTGATTACAGTATTGATCTTAACGCTGAAAGTTTCTCTTATCTTTCCGGACATGCTATAGACGGTAATCGTGTTTATTATGACCTTTAATTTATAATAATTGTCGATTGACTGATTTTTAGGTAGAATTCTCTATCCGGCAACTGGCTATTTGTGCCTCGTTTGGGAAGCTGTCGCATTAAAATTGGGAAGTTTTATGAGTAATTTTAAAGTTGTCTTCAAAAATTGCCGCTTCCTAAGGGCTACAAATATTATGAAGGATAAACTGCTACATTTGAATGTTTCATTGGGAAATCTCGGTTACTTTGAAGTAAGTTTTACTAGTTTTGAACAATTTTCAATTGTCTGTTACAAAATTGCTACTTTCAGGTGCTGGAAAATGATGCAGTAGTTGTGATAGGTCAAATTTTTATAACCGATAAAATTAAAGATTACCAAACTGATATTCCATCCAATCTTTTATCGAAAGAGACTCAGTCATATGCAAAATTAAGCAGTAAAGACATTTATAAGGAACTACGGCTCCGAGGTTATAATTATACGTACATAAATTGAAGATTAATGAGGCATTATCTCTAAGTAAAAAAAATATTTCTTTTGGTAGGGGAGAATTTCGCAGTATTGTTGAATGTTCCACTGATGCTTCGATTGGTAAAATTCATTGGAAGCAAAAATGGGACACATTCATGGACAACATGTTGCAAATGCGAATTTTACAAAATGACACACGTGGACTTTACGTGCCTGTTACCATTCAACATTTATCGATAGATGCTCCAGGCCATCTTGCTTATACGCAAACGTTTAATGAAATGGCGGATATTCCGGTTTATGTTAATAAAGATAGTGGAATAATCAAGTAATTAACACTGAAAAATGATATAAATCAATTCAAAACTTGTTAAACGTGTTCAATTTTAGATCTGGAGGCATTGAAATTCGTGGCTTGAAGGCAAGTCGGATTGCCCGTCGAAGGCCTTTGGAAGAGCCCGTCTTAGAAACGTACCAATTTGTTCCATTTGAAGCACGTTTAAGTGCAGAGAATGCTATTCGGGTTAACATTCAATTGGCATTAGAAAACACGCCAATCTTTAAAGTCAAAGCTGTGGAGATAATTGGTGAAACGACTAATAGCGATATTAAACCATTGGCACCAATTATTTTTAATACACTAGTTGATTTGCCTTTGATTCATGCAGATGTCTCTATTTTCACAAAAAAACAAATGGATTTTTCGGATGTTAAAGTAGAAAATCGCAATATAGCTAGTGAAACTGAATGCTATTTGATTGTTGGTAGTAATTTATCAAAAAATCCTCCGGTTTGTTATATTATGAGGGAAAAATTGTGACCAACTTACTTTATTTATTTTTCATTGTGCTTAGGTTTTGAATCAAGTCATTGCATCACTGCTTGACAATGGTTATTTGTTATCTAGAGAAGCATTGGAATTTAGTCCATCACAATTTAAAAATCCTCAACTTAGCATTTTAACAATCTATGAAAATGATTTAGAGAAATTAGTTTTGTACCGAAAATGTACGCCTACTTTAAAGTTACCAACTGCTGTTAAAGTAGACGATTTGGAAACATTTTCGTGGTTGCCAAAATTACAAGATCTATCAAAAAGCAATGAGGATGTGATCATTTATTCTCAGAATAAACCTGAAAATGGCATTTTAGGTTTAATAAATTGTATTCGTAAAGAATCGGCTACTAACAATACCAGAGCTATGCTTATCAGTGATTCAAGTGCTCCTCAATTCAATGTAAATATTCAATTCTACAAAGAACAACTACGAAAAGGATTAGCTGTCAATGTTTATCAAAACGGCCAGTGGGGTTCTTACAGACATTTGAAAATGAATGATTTGAATGAAGTCGAATGTGAACATTGTATCGCTAATACTCAAGTCAGAGGCGATTTGTCAAGTTTAAAATGGATTCAAGGACCTTTAAATTTGAAAACGAAATTTAAATTTGGACAGGAATTAATTTATGTAAGTCCATGAAACGATTTCTATGTCAATTTGAATTTATTTTCTTCCTCGCAGATTTATTACGCTTCACTTAACTTTAAAGATGTGATGATTGCATCAGGTCGCATACATGCTGAAGGTGGTGAACGGTATCGAGAAGAGTTTTCACAAGGCTTTGAATTTGTTGGAAGAGATTCGACGTAAGTTTTACTGTTGTTTAAACAAGAAACAATCGTTTAAATAATTTTCTGCACGATCAAGCGTTTTTGTTTATTTACTACAGCTGATTTGACAGTTGTACTTACCGTTCTAGAACGGTAAGTACAACTTACATACAATCATGAGACTACAACATACTCAAAATTTTCGTTCTGTTTGTATTGTTTAAAATAAACTTGGTGGTACAAAAAAATTGATCGTGCAAAAAATATCATAAGCATCACGAACGCTAAGAGATTTTACCGATCTCAGACAATATTGTCTTCGATCGGTAAAATCTCCTTACCGTTCTTGATACTTAATATACTATTTTGCCTTTCGCCAGTGGCAAAAGACTGATGGGCATGGGTGATCAAGGAGCTTTATCAAATCTCTATGCTGCTGATCGTTATTTGCTTCTCCCTATTCCTGATCATTGGACAATGGAGGATGCTGCCACTGTGCCTGTAGTATACGGCACTGTAATCTTTGCCATTTTCATGGTGATTGCAATCATAAATTATTTTAAACATTGTTCAATTGGTATCATTTTAGAGGTCATCAATAAAACCGGGTGATAGTATTTTGATCCATTCAGGTAGTGGTGGAATTGGGCAAGCTGCAATTAGTTTGTGTTTACATTACGGCTGTAAAGTTTTCACAA
Organism: Mylabris phalerata; assembly: GCA_020740385.1. Lineage (NCBI taxonomy): Eukaryota > Metazoa > Arthropoda > Insecta > Coleoptera > Meloidae > Mylabris > Mylabris phalerata. The sequence goes on from JAJEOX010000290.1 coordinate 1,243,077, forward strand.
CTGTTGGTACACAAGGAAAACGGGAATTTCTAAAGAAACGTTTTCCAAAATTAACAGGTAAGATTTACTGAAGGACCCTTTCAGCAGAATTAATTACTTTCTCATTAAAGATAATGTAATTGGAAATTCTCGTGATACAAGTTTTGAACAAATGATTCATCGTGAGACGAAGGGACGTGGTGTTGATTTCGTTTTGAATTCGTTGGCTGAAGAGAAATTGTTGGCATCTGTGCGTTGTTTGGCACATGGTGGCCAATTTTTAGAAATTGGTAGATTCGATTTAGAAAGTGACAATCTTTTAAATTTGTCGTTAATGGAGAAAGAAGCTTCATATAATGGAGTTATGCTTGATCATCTTTTCTTATTAGATCCAGTAGGCAAAAACAAATTAGTTCACTTAATTGAACAGGGCATCGTCAATGGGTCTGTACAACCGTTAATAAGGACTGTTTTTAATAAAAATGAAGTTGAACAGGCATACCGCTTCATGATGTCTGGTAAACACATGGGTAAAGTCTTAATTAAAATATCTGAAGAAGAAGATGAGAAGGTGGGTATACCTAAATCATTACCCATGAAAGGGATTCCAAGGTAAATAAAAGCGCAATTTTTGTTGACTTGTTGGATTTTATCAAGTATTGTTATAGGTATCGATGTGATGCTGAAAAAGTTGCCATAATTTTGGGTGGTTTGGGTGGATTCGGTTTAGAATTGGCCGATTGGTTAGTACTACGTGGTGCCAGAAAACTCGTTCTAACATCACGAAAAGGTGTCACAACTGGTTATCAAGAATCTCGAATTCGGTAAAAATTTAACAATAAAATGTAATAAATAGAATAGAATTTTTTGCAATTTATTTTGATAGAATTTGGAAATCATATGGAGTACAAGTGTTAATTTCAACTGCCAATGTCGCAACAAAATTAGGCTGTGAAGAATTAATTACTGAAGCTACTCAGTTAGGCCAAATTGAGTCAATTTTCAATTTGGCTGTTGTTTTACAAGACGCACTGTTGGAAAATCAAACTGAAAATTCATTCAAGACCTCATTTGCCCCGAAAGCTTACGCTACCCATCATTTGGATGGATTAACTCGTACAAAATGTCCACAATTACGTGATTTCGTTGTATTTTCTTCAGTGTCTTGTGGACGTGGCAATGCAGGGCAAACCAATTACGGAATGGCAAACAGTGTAATGGAACGAATCTGTGAGAAACGTAAACAAGACGGATATCCAGGGTTAGCAATTGAATGGGGAGCTGTTGGAGATGTTGGCCTTGTGGCCGAAATGCAACAAGATGATGTAGTTTTAGAGATTGGTGGTACTTTACAACAACGAATCACCAATTGTTTAGAAGTCTTGGACACGTTCTTGATGCAAAATCATCCAGTTGTTTCGAGTATTGTCGTTGCTGCTAAGAAAGGTGTCGGTGTTAGTGGGAATGTTGTTGAGATTGTTGCATCAATAATGGGCATTAAAGATTTGAAAACTGTCAGTTTACATTCAACGTTAGCTGAATTAGGAATGGATTCGATGGGTGGCGTTGAAATTAAACAAGCTTTAGAACGTAATTTCCAAATTATTTTAAGTCCTCAAGACATACGCAGTATGACTTTTGCCAAGCTTTACGAAATACAAGATGAAACAGTCAGTGACGATGATGCTGATAAAACAAAAGTTGTCGTCAATGATAAGCCTGTTGAAGGATTTGAAATGCTGATATCACAAATTATTGATGAAATAGTTACGAAAACAGAATTAGTTGAACTCGATACTAAATCAGATCATCAATCAAAGAAAGTTTTATTTTTCCCTGGTATTGAGGGGATTGCAAAAACTTTTCTACCACTCAGTAGAAATCTGCACAGTAAAGCAATTTGTGTCCAGTATTCAATGGAGAATCCAAAGGATACAATTGAAGAAATAGCAACAGATGTATTTCCTGTAATTTTACATTCCATCTTTTTTAATTATAATTCTTATCATTGTTCTTTTTTCTTAACAGCATATTTTGAACATTGTACAAAAATCAGAACCCTTCTATTTTGTGGCTTATTCTCTTGGATCAGGTGTCGCCCTTGAAGTTGTTAAAATGTTAGAAGAAAAGGGGTATTTCGGTCATTTAATATGTTTAGATGGTGGACCAGAACTTTTAACTCATGCCCTATCCACGCAATTTGGCTCGAGCAATAGTGAAGATGTTTTTCAAATCAACTTTTTATCTTATATCATGGCGTACTACATTAAACAAGAAGTTATATCAAGCAACCAGGCAATAAATCCTTTTTTCATAGGGTACTTAAGATGATCTAATAAGTTATTGTATTATTTTTAGGATCTACTTATCAATGGTAAATCATTGAATGAACGTCTTGACATCATCGAAACACTTTTACCAAAGAATAGTCAATTTTCTTCGGAACATTTACGAAAAATCTGCGAATCGTTGTATAGAAGAGCTGCAGCGCTACGTAACTATCAACCCAAAATGAAATTAAGAACAACAAAAGTGTCATTATTTAAACCAAATTTGTTACTTGTAAATGATTTAAGTGATGATTATGGCTTATCCAAATATAGTGATCAACGTGTTGATATTAAAACATTCACTGGAAATCACATTACATTGTTGGAGGACATTAAATTGGCACAAGCAATAGATTCATGGACTGATTGATTAAAGAACGACACGAATCGTGAGGCCTAAAATACAAATTAAATCATATATATATATATATATATATATATATATATATATATATATATATATATATAAAGAATATCAAATTTAAGCTACCGTTTGCTATACATTCTTACAAAATAATAAAAGAATTAGATACAAGATTATTCACATAATTTTTCCTTCTTACCAGTAAAATATGTTGACAAAACGTTCTCTTGTCAAGGTGATGATTAGCATCAAATCCTCGTTGTTAAAGACCATTCCGTTAGATTAGAAGAGGATCGAGATCGAGATCAAAATTAGGAGCATGATGATGATTATGGGAAGAGTAAAATAGAGGAGTACGTGATCGGTTATGCGTTGGTTGTCTCTCTTATCTGTTTATAAGAAATTTTCAAGAATCTGTTAGTCCGGTTAAGTGTCCCGCTTTAAGACAGGATTTTGGTGTCCTTGTGACCATGCCATAAGATATGGCGCGCTTGTCGTGTCTGAGTAGCCAACCATTGGCGTAGTTGTTCCTTCTAGATTTAAAATTTACAAATACGTGAATATTCAATTATACTGCATTGCTTTCGCCTTTCGTGTTCAAAAATGGATACAAAAACATAGAAAGTACAATAATGAAGGCAAATAATAATATTATTCTCATTGAAAATTGATATATTGATATTTAGAGCTTTGCAATATGTTAAAGTATACGTAACTGAAATAATAAACAGTTATTTTCCAAGTTTTATAGTTAGTTCGCTAGTATTATAAAAATTACTTATTTCAAAACCTTTTGTCATTAATATATCAAAAGAATGGATTTACTTGTTTATACCTCTATTACTGAATGAACTACCAAAAAACCAAAAAAATATGAATAAAATACGCATGTATTATTAATTAAGACTATCTTAGAAGTTAAAACTTGCGTTATTTTGATTAATATGTATTGTTTCTTGTTGTTATTAACGAATTTTAATAAAAATATTTATATAAAATTTATTTTTAAACAATATTTCTTCAATTATCATTTAACTTATAATGCCCGACAGTTTTGTTTATGTTCTACACGGGACGCTCATGGATAGCAAACGGTGAGAGACCGATTTTGTGCCACAGTAGATCGTTATAGTTGTCACTGTAACATAGTGAGGTTTTATTGGCGCTACGACTGGCTGACTATATTCCATACCAACATAGTAAGCGCCTAGAAGAATTCACTACCGCTGATACCGGTATCGCTCCACTGTTAGATAGTTTAGACTGTGACCTCAGCGCACCAAAATCCTGTCTTAAGTCCCGCTCAAGAGACATTTTGCATTCTTTCTTTTTTTTTGCAAATGTACAATCTTCTTTCGTTAGACTTATGAGTAAGCAGAGGGATCGTGTTACCAACCTTAGATGCCGCGCGACAATCGTCCGCATACAGCATAGACGTACGTGACTTTCGATTCTTACTGTAATTTCAATTACTGGAACGATAGACAGATTCTCGAACATAATCGTATTTTTTTATATACAGTGCCCATCACCTTGTAGTTAAACCGCCCAAAACTCCTATTAATTGTCGAGTGATTGGAAACAAATTTTAAGGATTTATAGGGGGGTCCCTGGTGCACATTTCAATGAAAGTTGGACCATGTAGCTCATTGGAAAATGAGTAATATCAAATCTCACTTTTGAATATGCAACAATCGGCAAGAGGGTTTTTCACACATTAAAAGTGTTGAATTAATGTAATACATTCGTAACATTTTGGTTTTTGCAATTTGCCCTTAAGACTTCGAAAAAAATTAAAAAAGGTACAAGCAGAATTTGACCGTGAAAAAATTGAAATGCAAAAGTCGCTCGCCTCCCTTTGTCGGTCACAGTAGTTTAGTATCAAGTTTTAAACCGGTGTTTCTCAACAGTCAATCTGGTAATTTTCTTTATTCCGCAAATCGATTTAACTGGCTCAGAGTGAAATATTCCTTATCCACAATGTAAAAAATGTGTCCTTGGTGAAAAATGAAGGGTCCTTAATAAATTAATAAATAATTTACATGGTCGGCACTTTCAGAACGTTTGAAAACCACTGGTGTAGTCTCTTAAAACGATCCAATGTTTATTTATTTAAAGAAAAACAAGCCTACAATACGTGACCCAAACAATAAATAATTGTCGACACATGTTTATCTTTTTTCTTCGGGACAAACGAGATAAAGGAATTTAATGAAATAAAAAAAGACAGAATTTAGATCTCGTTATTTTTTAACGAAAAATGCATTTCCAATGCCCTCATCGGTTAAACACAAACGAATATTATTTATGGTTCTAGTAGGTGACGTATCGATAGTACACGATTGCTTTTACTAGTAAGTTGATACAAAGTCTAAAAACTGCAATAAAAATAAACAATAGAAAAGAAGGGAAGAATCACCGTAATAATTGTAAACAGATCTTTGTGCTGTTACAGCTATTTCAAATGAAATTTTTACGAGAAATGCTAAACGATCTACTGAACTATCCCCAACATTGTTACTCAAAAGTGTCGATTTGTATCAACTTATCTTGAGTAATGAGTAAGTTTAGGGATCGTGTTCCCGCCTTTAGATGCCGCACGACAATCGTCTGCATACAGCATAGACGTGCGTGACTTTCGATTCTTACTGTAATTTCAATTACTAAAACGATAGACTGATTCTCGAACATAGTTGTGTTCCTGCAAGTACTTGAACCCACTTGTTCCGCTTATGAAAATCCAGTAAGAGAGGGGCAAAAATCAGCTGCAGTGAACCACTTGTTTATTGTTTGTGACGTCGCCCGCTCATTTCATCAACTAAGCTGAATGATTATAGCGATCCAACAATAACGAGTAGAGGGGTTACTCGAATACGGTAGCGAGTTGTTATTGTCGATCGCTAACTTGCAATAGAGTTTGGAGACTTCACGTGTTTGCCCCAAATTCGGGGCAAAATCCCGCTGCTAGGTAATGAGGTAGTAATACGGTAGCTTTATTATTAATATTAGTATTAGTATTATCATTCTTTTTTGTCACCCTTAAATTTATGGTGTCGCTCTCTTCTAACTGCAAATTGAAAATAAAACTGGCTTAATTTTCTTTCTTTAGAGGATCGAATGTCAAGGAATTTTTCTTAAGTAAACAAATACGATAACATGAACACCCATTAAGATAAGAATTGAACAACTGAGAGGCGAATAACTGGTCACATTTACGATCGATGTACGAGAAACCTGTTTTTCAATTTTTTTCGGAATTCAGTGTCAGAAAACCGAAAAAAACAGTTTTCCGAGAATTCTCAAGTCATCTTGAGTCCATTTATGTAAAAAACTAATTGGCGAAAATGTTGAGATTTTCAACAAAAATCCCTTTTTTCATGTTTCCCAACGAACTACATGGTCCAACTTTCATTGAAATGTGCACCAGGGACCCCCCTATAAATCCTTAAGATTTGTTTCTAATCACTCGACAATTAATAGGAGTTTTGGGCGGTTTGACTACAAGGTGATGGGCACTGTATTTGCAATGGAAAATTATATGTCAATGTTTACTTCGAGCGACAGCTTTAATTTCGACAGAGCTCGAAAACGACCAGAATACTACATAATATAATAGTATTATATTTCAAAGAGTGAGATAGATAGCTCTACTCTTGAAAATTGCTTAAGGATAATCTTCAACTTTATGAAAATTTATAAATATAACCCTGTTTATGAATTATTTATTCAACAATTGTCATTGGTCGTTTTGGGTAACGATGCAATTTTCACAAATTAACCACATGATGTTCCACATTTTATTTCCATTTTATTATAAGACAGGTGAAAAGTTACTGCATTCTTTTCTTTCTACAATAAGGAATTACAAAATAGTATATTAAAACATAAGTCGACTATTATTGCACGGTCCAAATTTAGAAAACGAGTGCAATATACGACTTATGACACGAGTTTATTATACTATTTTTTCTGTTTTGCCTATTTTGTGTCCTTTTTTACAAAAAAAGTTTGAGTTATGAAATTTAGGGAATTTGATGGGAGTTAGTGTTACTGATATAACAGTCGAACATTTGAAAATTAATGTGTATTTTGTTTAGTATTTTTGACAGTTGTCGATAACAACGAAAACGATACCAATCTTAAGAAAAAAAAATTAGTACATTTTCCTTTATTTCACAGTGTATCGAAAAGTACTCATTTCGATACACTAGCGAGTTGAATAATATCGCTATTATTGACGCAAAACAGAAAAAAAAATATTTTGGGGGTATTTTTAGTTTTTAAGGCTTTTTGGTCGATTTCCAAATCGATGAGCGTCTAATTTTGCTCAAAAATCTTGCTACCTTATAAATCATTCTAAAATTGTATGAATAATTATTTAAAACAATTAATTTGAACTTTTTAGAAATTTCAGATTGCTATGCATTGTGATATAATAATAATCAATAATAGAACATTGCGCCAAAAAATTATGACTTCTACCCTTAAAATTCTTACTATAAATTAAAATGATATTAAATAAAGGGGCCTACATACACAGCTGCAAGCTTGCACAAACATGCTTGCATGCATTATTATTAAAATATTGCAGAATGTTTTAAACTTTGACTTATTGAGAACCTTACTATTGAATTATTAGGAACCATTTTAATGTATTGTTTGTAACTGAAGGCCAAAATTTATTTGTTTGTATTGTTTACACTTTCAACGATTGTTGAATAAGGTTTTTGTAATTATTAACATAATATACAGGACCGTCACTAGCACTTAAACAAATCAGGCAATGCTTAAGTGTGGCAAAATTACAACACTCAATTATTTCTTTATAGTCTTTTAGCAATAAAATATTTAAAAAAATTGCTCAAGAATCTAGCTGAACAAAATGGCCCAACTTATAAATTTTAATCGATTTTTAAGGTAGTCTAGGTTTAAATTAAACAATTTTTAATTTTTTTTTTTTTTTAATGGAAAAACTATAGTATAGTATAGCCGGTAGGAATCGTGAAAATTGATTTATAAGTCAAATTTTACGATAGGGTTCAACAAAGAAATATATCTACTGTAAATAGTAACAAAAATAATACAGTAATTTCCAGCTCATTGCCAAATGCGAAGAAATATCCCGTTTTTCTAATGCAGGTAGTTGGACCTGGCATATTTTAAATGAATATTTTAAAGATTGTCAAGAAAATTAAACAAGAAAAACCAATTTATACGTGATAGTTTTAATTAGCAACAACATTTATTAGTCAGAAAATTAATATTAATTTCAATTAATTGTTATGTAGAAATCAATATCGTTTTCATCATCACTATTACTTCATCATTAATGTTAATAACAATTTTTAGACAATCCATCATCCCTCAAAAACTATTTTCAAATTTTATTACGTGTTTTACACAATTAGGCCACAATTGTGCGTCAAGTTCGTTCAGCCCCCAACTACCCGCGTTAGAAAATATACTATACTTGAATTTTCTAACCGAACTCGTCAGTTGTCATCAAATTGTAACATTTATGACATCAAAAATGTGACAAACAGATACATTGAATCAATGAAAATGGGTTGTTTTAATTTAATTTCCCAAATAAATTCCAATCCTAATCTTAATCAAATAAAATTGTATAAGGTTTATGGCACAAATTTTCAAATTTTAGACTAATAGTGCTAAATTGATTAAATACTTTGCGTTATTGTCAAACAAAATAGTGAAAATCCTCCAATATTGCTCATTAAAATCTTCAAGCTACATAATTTTCCAAATTTTATCAAAATAAACTTCGATTATAACTAAGTACATATATCCATAAAGTAGTAGAATATTTTCAAAATTAATCAAAAGTTTGGAAAAACTTTCTTGCCGTTTTTTTACGATGACTATCTGAATTTTTTTTTTTTTTAATTTTCAGATTTGAAACTTAAAGTACCAATGACCAAAAGATTCTTGCACAATAATTCTTTTTCGTTTCTCATCGCTAGATGCTGGAAAAACTGAAACATTTAAGTATAATTTTGGCAAAATGTTCTTCAAGGACTACCATACAAATGCTCAAAATATTTTTTGATTCGTCCGACAATTTATGGTGGCTGCCATAAGAACTATGACTACTTAAATAGAGAGGAAATAACAAATTAAGTACAAACATAAATTATGTAATATTCCATTCAAAATATCCTGTTTTCAATGGTAATTAAATTAATTTAATGATTTGTTAAAAATATACAGTGACAGTGGACAACAATTTTCAGTTATTCCAACTGATTGTATTCAAATTTGCTAGGTCCATCGAAGACAAAAAGTATATAAAGTAAACACAGAGTGCGAAAACTGCTTACAAATTTTCTGTCATCGGTATGGATCCAAGAATTGTAGGTGGCCATTTACTTGCTACTCCACCACCTGGTGAAGAAGTTATAATTACAGGTAAAAACAAAGTTAACCGGGAATTTTCGATATATTCTAATTGTATTCTGAAGGAGTTGCTGGGAAATTTCCTGAAAGCGATAATGTTTATGAATTTCGTGATAATTTGTTCAATAAAGTCGATATGGTAACGGAGGATGATCGTCGATGGTCTTTTAGACATCCAGAAATACCCAGTCGGGCTGGAAAAATTCCCAATATTGATAAATTCGATGCTGGTTTTTTTGGTAAGTCTAATTTTAAACGTCTAAAATATGAATATAATTAAAGCATTTCTTTAATGAAAATAATCAGGAATCCATCATAGACAAGCAACAACAATGGATCCAATGATACGAATGACTTTAGAAAGAGCAATTGAAGCTGTAATTGATGCAGGTTATCATCCATCCGAATTGGAAGGCACCAAAACTGGAGTTTTTATCGGTAGTAGTGCCTCGGAAAGTGAAGAAACATGGTATAGAAATCTAAAGGAACAACATTTTTCTATCACTGGGTACCAGTCCGATTATTGCTTCAATAAAATCACAAACATATTTGTTACAGACTAACCAGATCGATGATAGCGCATAGAGTGAGTTATTTCTTAAAATTGAACTGTTCGTCCTACAATTGTGATGAGGCATGTAGTAGTTCACTGTATGCCATTGATAACGCTTTTAAAGCAATTAGAAATGGACATATTGATGCTGCTATTGTTATAGGTGTAAATCTTTGTCTTGCTCCATTTAACACCTTGCAATTTTTTCGGTAATTCTGATTTATTGATAAAAGCCGACAATAGTTCAAGTTATTCGTTTCCCATATCTTAGGCTTGGTGTTTTAAGTAAAAATGGCAAATGTAAACCTTTCGATGTCAATGCAGATGGTTATGTTCGTTCTGAAGCTATTGGTGCTTTATTTTTGCAACAAATGAGAGACTCCAGGCGTGTTTATGCTCGAATAGTCCATTCTAAAACGAACTGTGATGGATTCAAATCGGAAGGCATAACATTCCCATCACAAGAGCAACAAACCGTACTCTTTAGAGAAACATTTGAAGAGTCCCAAATTGATCCAGAAGAGATGACATTTTTAGAAGCACATGGCACTGGTATTGTAGTAATCATAGACATTAACGTTTAGTTGTATTTTATTGCTGCAGGTACAACTATTGGTGACCCTGAAGAATTAAGGGCTATTGATGCTGTATTTACAAATACACGTGCAGTTCCCCTATTGATAGGATCAGTAAAATCGAATGTTGGTCATACTGAATCGTCATCAGGCATTGTTTCTATATTTAAAATTATTATAGCAATGGAAAATGAAGCAATCCCACCAAATATCAATTTTACTGCAATACGGCCAGGAATTGAAGGTTTAGAAACGGGTCGTATGAAGGTGATTACAGAGACAACACCATTGCCAAACAGCAATGGTCTTTTTGGTAAAACTTCAAACAAGAAAATGACGGACATTTGATAATAATTTTGACAAAATTTAGGTGTTAACAATTTTGGCTTTGGTGGTGCAAATGCTCAAGTCATACTGAAATGGAATACGAAAGTCAAAGTTAATCGAGGATTGCCAAATGATAATTTGCCAAGACTAGTTTCTGTTAGTGGCAGAACTGAAGAAAGCGTCAATTCACTTTTAAATGCTCTAGGAAGCAATAAATTGGACCGAGAGTATGTTCGATTATATCACCAAGTGTTTAGCAAAAATTTTGACAACCATTTCTACCGTGCCTACACGATTTTGACCAAAAATGAACAATTAGGAAGATGCATTTACAACAATGCTGCTATTAAAGGGCCTTTATATATCATATTCGGTAATTTTTCGAACAACTGGTGTAAAATTCATGAGGATTTGAAAGAATTTCCAATTTTCTCAAAATCGTTCCAAAGTGTCGAAGATATTCTGGCAACCAGAAAGCTAAAGATGACGACTTTAATTAAAAATTTTGCAACAAATTCGTCTCTCGATCAAATTACTGGCAATTTATCAATTCAAATTGGTTTTGTTAATATGCTTAAAGCATTGAAAATTCAACCTGCAGGCATTTTAGGCATCGGTTTAGGTGAATTCATTTGTGGATATTTTGAAAATTGTTTAACTTTGGAGGAAACCGTTAATTGTGTGTATCAAATTGCATTAAATATTTGTAACATTAGCGAAAATGGCACAGTTTCATATTTTATTGGTGTAAAAGGAAATGTCGTGAGTAATAAATAAAAAAAATAATGTCCAATAATTAATCTTAACTTTTGTTAGCTGGAACAACTTCCAGATGGGATTACAATCACACAAATCTACCCAAATGGTTTAAGAATAACCGGAAGTGAAGGAATTTTAATCAAATTCATCAATAATTTGAAAAACGAAAATATTTTTGTTAAAAAAGTTGCAAATGATGCTTTTAGTTTCCAAAATGGTGATTTCAGCAAAATTAGTAAGGAACAAATTTCAATAAACCTAATAAAAGCTTTTCAAATCAAATTTCAGGAAAAAAATTAGTTGAAAGTTTATCTCAAATTTTACCGAAAACTCAGCCACGGCCTGGTCGATGGTTATCAAATGTAAATCATAGCCTTCTTTCAACTGAATATTTTTTGGAATCAATCAGTTGTATGGTAAATTGGTGTAAATTTTCTGAAAAACTGAACAAAAAATCGACAGTTCTTGAAATTGGCAAAGGAGAAATTCCTGATTTTGAGAATCATATTTCTTATATCAGTTTTGCAAATATTTCAACTGCTGACTGTAAAATTTCGCTACTTGAAAATTTGGGAAGGTTTACAATTTTTCGGAAATCTCGAACTTCGTCATAATTTTGATTTTTTTTTAGATTGTACAATTTGGGTTGCAGTATGGATTTAGCCCAAATTTATCCAAAAGTGGAATATCCAGTCAGTCGATCGACACCAATGATTTCACCGTTTATTAAATGGGACCATTCAAAATCTTGGTTCGTTACGAGATTTGATAAACAAGTACAAGAGGAAAGAAGTATTGAAGACATTTATACAATTGATCTGAAAGCAGACAATTTCGCGTGCATATTAAATCATGTAATTGATGGTGAATATCATTATCATTGAGTCGGCTTTATGATTATCAATTGATTTACAGGTAAAATTCTATATCCTGCCACTGGATATCTATACTTAGTGTGGGAAAGTATGGCCTCGAAATTGGGGAATTTTTTGGCTAATTTTAAAGTTGTCTTTAAAAATTGTCGTTTCTTAAAACCTACAACTGTTTCTAAAGATAAAGTGTTACAAATGACTGTTTCACTGGGAAAACTCGGTGATTTTGAAGTGAGTTCCATTATTCTTAAGTAATTTTGAATCGTTTATGGTAAAATTGATGTTTACAGGTGTTGCAAGATGATGCAGTACTTGCAACAGGTCAGATTTTTGTAACTGACAAAATCGAAGAATATCAAACTAATTTTCTATTCACTCTCCCATCAAAAGAGACTGACGCATTTCCAAAATTACTCAGTAAAGACATTTATAAAGAGTTGCGACTTCGTGGTTACAACTACTCGTAATTAAATTAAACCATAATGAACAGTAATTTTTTTCTAATAAATGTATTCCGTTCTACAGGGGAGAATTTCGTAGTATTGTTGAATGTTCCCCTGATGCCTCGTTTGGAAAAATTCGTTGGAACCAAAAATGGATCACATTCTTGGACAACATACTGCAAATGCGAATTTTAGAAATGGACACACGTGGGGTTTACGTTCCTGTTTCCATTCAACATCTGTCGATAGATGCACCTGGACATCTAGCTTATGCACAAACGTTCAATGAAATGGCTGATATTCCTGTTTATGCAAATAGAGATAGTGGAATAATTAAGTAAATAATACTAAATGATGAAGTAAATAAATACAAAACTCATATCTTCAACTTTAGATGTGGAGGCATTGAAATTCGTGGCTTGAATTCAGGTCAAATTGCCCGTCGAAGAACTTTAGAAGAGCCCGTCTTAGAAAGGTATCAATTTGTACCATTTGAGGCACATTTAAGTGTAGAGAATGCTGTTCGTGTTAACATTCAATTGGCATTAGAAAACACACCAATGTTTAAAGTCAAAGCTGTGGAATTACTCGATGAAGAAACAAATAATGACGTTCAACCATTGGCACCTATTATTTACGAAACATTGGTTGATTTACCTTTGATTCAGGCTGAAGTCTCAATTTTTACCAAAAAACAATTAAATCTTCCGAATATTCAAGTAAATAATCGTAATAGTGCCGCTGAAACTGAATGTTACTTGATTGCTGGGAGCAATTTTTCAAAAAACCCTTTGGTTTGTTATTTCATGAAAAAAGTATTGCTCAAACTAACTCAATTTGTTTTTCTGTCATGCTTAGGTATTGAATCAGGTTATGGCATCACTCCTTGACAATGGTTATTTGTTATCTAGAGAAGCATTAGACTTCAATCCTTTACAGTTTAAACACCCGCAACTTACCATTCTGACAATTTATGAAAATGACATTGAGAAATTAGTTTTGTATCGAAAATTTTTGCCTTCGTTGATATTACCAATTGCTGTTAATGTGGACGATTTGGTATCATTTTCATGGTTGTCAGAATTACAAGATCTGACAAAAAACAATAGGGATGTTGTAATTTTTTCACAAAATCAATCTGAAAATGGTATTTTAGGTTTGATAAATTGCATTCGTAAAGAATCTGCGACAAGCAAAATACGAGCTGTGCTTATTAATGATTCGATAGCGCCTGAATTCAATGTAAATGTTGAATTCTACAAAAAACAACTGCAGAAAGAGTTAGCTGTCAATGTTTATCAAAACGGACAGTGGGGTACTTATAGACATTTGCAAATGAATGAAGTAAACGAAATAGAATGTGAACATTGCATCGCTAACACCTTGGTCAGAGGTGATTTGTCGAGTTTAAAATGGATTCAAGGACCTTTAAAAGTTAAAAACAAAGTTTAAATTTGGACAAGTATTAATCCATGTAAGTCATTGAAATGAATTAAACTTTATTATGAAATAATTTTGCTCGTGATAGATTTATTACGCTTCACTTAATTTCAAAGATGTAATGATTGCGTCAGGAGGCATACATATTGAAAGTGGAGAACGAAATCGAGAAGAACGTTTACAAGGCTTTGAATTTGTTGGAAGAGATTCAACGTAAGTTTAACTGTTGTTTCAACAAGAAACAATCGTTTAAATAATTTTTTGCCTTTCGCCAGTGGCAAAAGAGTGATGGGCATGGGTGACCAAGGCGCTTTATCGAATCTCTATGCAGCTGATCGCTATTTGCTTCTGTCTATTCCCGATCATTGGACAATGGAGGATGCTGCCACTGTGCCGGTAGTATACGGCACTGTAATCTTTGCGATTTTCATGGTAATTGCAATCAGAAATATTTTTAAACATTTTTCAGTTGGTATCATTTTAGAGGTCATCAATAAAACCGGGTGATAGTATTTTGATCCATTCAGGTAGTGGTGGAATTGGGCAAGCTGCAATCAGTTTGTGTTTACATTACGGCTGTAAAGTTTTCACAACTGTAGGTACACAAGGAAAACGGGAATTTCTAAAGAAACGTTTTCCAAAATTAACCGGTAAGATTTACTAAAGGGCATTTTCAGCAGAAATAATTCTTTTTCATTAAAGATAATGTAATTGGAAATTCTCGCGATACAAGTTTTGAACAAATGATTAATCGTGAAACGAAAGGACGTGGTGTTGATTTCGTTTTGAATTTGTTGGCTGAAGAGAAATTGTTGGCATCTGTGCGTTGTTTGGCACATGGTGGGCAATTTTTAGAGATTGGTAGATGCGATTTAGAAAGTGAAAATTCATTGAATTTGTTGCTCACCGAAAAAGAAGCTTCATTTAATGGAATCGTGCTTGACCGCCTTCTCCTATTTAGCACAACAGAAAAAAATAAATTGATTTGTTTAATTAACGAGGGCATAGCTAATGGGTCTGTGCAGCCATTGACAAGAACTATTTTTGAAAAAAATGAAATCGAACAGGCATATAGATTCATGATGTCCGGTAAAAGTATGGGTAAAGTCATAATCAAAATACGCGATGAAGAGGAAGAAAAGGTTTTTGTACCTAAACCTACAATAATGAAGGGTGTCCCAAGGTAAATAAAGCCGAATTTTGGTGAAGTTCTTGGATTCTAGTGAGGAATTTTTTAGATATCGATGTGATCCTGAAAATGTTTACATAATCATAGGCGGTTTAGGTGGATTCGGTTTAGAATTAGCCGATTGGTTGGTGCTGCGTGGTGCCAGAAAACTCGTTCTAACATCACGAAAAGGGATCTCAACAGGTTATCAAGCATCTCGTATTCGGTAAAAATTTTACAACAAAATGAAATTAATAGAAGTGATTTAATTGCAATTAATTTCTATAGAATTTGGAA
Source organism: Mylabris phalerata (assembly GCA_020740385.1). NCBI lineage: Eukaryota > Metazoa > Arthropoda > Insecta > Coleoptera > Meloidae > Mylabris > Mylabris phalerata. The sequence continues at coordinate 1,258,598 of JAJEOX010000290.1, forward strand.
GTTGTATGGAGTGCGAGTGTTAATTTCAAATGCTAATGTCACAACGAAACCAGGTTGTAAAGAACTAATTGAAGAAGCCATTCGATTAGGCCGAATACAGTCAATATTCAATTTGGCAGTTGTTTTACAAGATGCATTGTTAAAAGATCACACAGAAAATTCATTCAAGACTTCATTTGCACCGAAAGCATATGCCACTCATTATTTAGATGAAATAACGCGTACAGAATGTCCTCAATTACGTGATTTCGTTGTGTTTTCTTCAATGTGTTGTGGACGTGGTAATGTTGGTAAAACAACTTATGGAATGGCAGACAGTGTTATGGAACGAATATGTGAGAAACGTAAACAAGACGGATATCCAGGGTTAGCGATTGAATGGGGAGCTGTTGGAGATGTTGGCCTTGTTGCTGAAATGCAACAAAACGATGTTGTTTTAGAACTCGGTGGTGCTTTACAGCAACGTATCGCCAGTTGTTTAGAAGTCTTAGACACGTTTTTGATGCAAAATCATCCAGTTGTTTCGAGTATTGTCGTTGCTGCTAAGAAAGGTGTCGGTGTTAGTGGGAATGTTGTTGAGATTGTTGCATCAATAATGGGCATTAAAGATTTGAAAACTGTCAGTTTACATTCAACGTTAGCTGAATTAGGAATGGATTCGATGGGTGGCGTTGAAATTAAACAAGCTTTAGAACGTAATTTCCAAATTATTTTAAGTCCTCAAGACATACGCAGTATGACTTTTGCCAAGCTTTACGAAATACAAGATGAAACAGTCAGTGACGATGATGCTGATAAAACAAAAGTTGTCGTCAATGATAAGCCTGTTGAAGGATTTGAAATGCTGATATCACAAATTATTGAAGAAATTGTTACGAAAACAGAATTAGTTGAACTCGATACTAAATCAGATCAGCAATCAAAGAAAGTTTTATTTTTCCCTGGTATTGAGGGGATTGCAAAAACTCTTCTACCACTCAGTAGAAATCTGCACAGTAAAGCAATTTGTGTCCAGTATTCAATGGAGAATCCAAAGGATACAATTGAAGAAATAGCAACAGATGTATTTCCTGTAATTCTACATTCCATCTTTTTTAATTATAATTCTTATCATTGTTCTTTCTTCTTAACAGCATATTTTGAACATTTTACAAAAATCAGAACCCTTCTATTTTGTGGCTTATTCTCTCGGATCAGGTGTAGCCCTTGAAGTTGTTAAAATGTTAGAAGAAAAGGGGTATTATGGTCATTTAATATGTTTAGATGGAGGACCGGAATTTTTAACGCATCTTCTATCCACACAAGATGATGCCAACAATACTGAAGAAAATTTTCAAATCAAGTTTTTATCTTATATAATGTCATACTATATTAAACAAGAGATTAAATCAAGCAATCAGGCAATAATTCTTTTTGTTTTTTGGAATTTACTAAACAGACTCAATAAAGCAGAATATCGTTTTAGGATCTACTTACTAATTGTAAATCGCCGAATGAGCGTCTTGACATCATTGAGTCTCTTTTACCGAAAGATGGGCAATTTTCATCGCAACATTTACGAAAAATCTGCGAATCGTTATATGGAAGAGCTGTAGCCGTCCGTGACTATGAACCTGAAATGAAATTGAAAGCAACCAATGTGTCATTGTTTAAACCAAAAATGTTAGTTAAAAATGGTTTAAGTGACGATTATGGCTTATCGAAATATTGTGACCGACATGTTGATATTAAAATATTCAATGGAAATCACTTAACAATGTTAGAAGACACAGAAGTAGCAGAATCGATTGATTTATGGAGTGATTCGATAAAAAGTGACACGAATTGTTAAACTAAAAAAAAATTGAATTATGTATGTCGTAACTCATACGATAAGAAATTTATTCAATGTACCATTAATGAATATAAATTTTAGGTTAACTTTTGTCGTACAACCTTGCAAAATAGTATAATAATTACGTACGAGACTACTTACCGTTTTAGAACGGTAAGTACAATTTACCGTTCATGTTTGATGATATAAAACTCAAAATACAGCGAATTCTTTTAAACAAAATGTAGTTGTTTGGCAAATACCATGGTAACGCATGTATGAAAACACTCTACTTATCTAATCATGAGACTACAACATACTCAAAATTTTCGTTCTGTTTGTATTGTTTAAAATAAATTTGGTGGTACAAAAAACTTGATCATGCAAAAAATATCATAAGCATCACGAACGGTAAGCGATTTTACCGTTCTTGATACTTATAAAGAACACTCATTGGCTGTCTGTTCTGATTAGAACTTTTAAGAAAAGGAATATTTGATTGGCGATTTCTCCCTTACTCACCTTATTGTAATGTTGCAGGTTATTTGTGTTATAATTTATTATCACAAGATCAAACGAGCCTGCCGCAGGCGGGCAAAGTTCGATTGCTCAAACGATTGTTCAAACCATTTGCGCAAATTGATTTGAACAAGCTAGTTTGCACAAATAAATCGTTATGTGTAAATGTTGGTTTGAAGTTTGCGCAAACTAAAATAATTAGTTTGAATTAAAACTGTCCCCGACAGAAAATCGGTTTGAGGTTGGTGTATTGGTTTGAACGTTTGAACGATGTTCAAACCTCAGCTCCAACCTCGAATTGCAACACGTGATTTTTATCTGCACAAGATTTTCACGAAATCCGCACATGGTTCGATTGCAACTGGAGATTTAATAAATTAAATTTTCAATGAAATTATACCCGATCGATCACCGTTTTAAATAACAGTAATAAAAACGAAAGCTACAAATGTTAAAATTATATCTTTATAGGCGATGTCAGTGCAAGCTATCAAATGGCTGTTGCTAAAAATCTTAGCGTTGCTGATAGACGTTCATGAGGGGTAATTGCCCGTCTCATAATGGTGTCTTCTTTTGAAATGAGGGATGTAATTTAATTCAATAAATGTCGATACGTAGCCTCGTCCATACGCAAATAATTACGAAAATCGTCAGGCTCACTTCGTAATTGATCAATTAAATTGGTGTGAGAAAATAAATCTTTTTTAATAGCCAAGATTTACACCATTTCCTCTTAGCTCTCGATTTCGTCTTTTTTTAATTAGGCGTACCTCAGCCGTAGCAAGCATTAATTCTTCATCCGAATCTGAATTATTAAATAGTTGACAATTTTTTAAAAATGTATAACTTCTGGTGTTCTCCACACCACATTTGCTCAAACTTAACTGAACGGCCGAACGTGTGAACGGCAACATTTATTTAAGGGGATGCAGCAGCAAACGGAAAACAATGTAACTTTTTTATTTTCCAACGGATCTCAATGTTCTAAATGGTATTTAAAAGGGCATTTCAAGAGGGAGGGAAGTATATATATATATATATATATATATATATATATATATATATATATATATATATATATGATTTTTTGAAATTCGGATGTAATTTGGAATTACAGAAGTAAATATAGAAGCATGTTTTTTAGCATTTTTTTCAGTTTCTTTTTATATTTTCCCTCATAACTTGGCAAATATTGCTTATTTTCTAATGAATTTCACACAACATGTGGCCAATTAAAAGCGCTTTGCAAATCTGTCAGAAATTTTCCGATCGCATTGTTAGTTTTCCGGAAAATTGATGAAAGGTTTCGACATACTAATTTTGTTTTTTACGGACAGTTTTAAACTTAGACGACTGAACCAGGGCTTGTTTGAAAGCTAATGAATAGCAGATTATTTTGAAAATAGTTTGAGATTGAAATTCGGAAAATTACTGGAAATTTATGGTGGCGAAGTTTTATCTATTATTTTTATCTGTTAAAAATTAATTATTTTTGTATAAAGTGTATTGCAATTTATAGATTATTTCATTACCTTTCCAACGGTACCATTGTTGCTGCAAAAAAGTGAAAATCTTCTGGAAAATTAGTGATAAACAAAACTATGTTTATTATGTGGAAAGCCGACATTGATAGTTCGATAACAACTCGCCAGAGTATAATATTAGCCACAAAAATGGGTTTCTTCCAGCGGCTCACAGATGTCAGCAGATCTCTTTGTGCAATGTTGTCAAATTATTTTTTCTGTCTGAGGCCTTACCTTTGCCATCTTATTATTGCATAGATAATTGGAGAAAAAAAAACAATAAACTGGTTGTATATAACTAACTTTAACAATTAACAAAAAAAAAATAGTCGCTATTTTAATTGGAATGTTAAAAAAAGAAAATTGTAATTTTTTTTACAAAAAAATAAACGTTTTTAGCAAATTGGCGACTAATTTTTTTGTTAATTTTTAAAGTAAATTATATACAACCAGTTTATTGTTTTTTTTTCTCTAATTATCTATGCAATAATAAGACGCCAAAGATGTGGCCTCAGGAACAAAAACAAATTTGGCAACATTGCAGAAAGACGAGATGACAGACTTTGGAGTCCCCTTTCCGCCAATAGATGTAACTCATTTTTGTGGTTTGGAGACTTGCTATTCAACTCGTTTTTCACACGATAAACATAGTTTTGTTAATCACTAATTTTCCAGAAGATTTTCACTTTTTTGCAGCAACAATGGTACCGTTGGAAAGGTAATGAAATAATCTATAAATTGCAATACATTTTATACAAAAATAATTAATTTTTAACAGATAAAAATAATAGACAAAATTTCGCCACCATAAATTTCCAGTAATTTTCCGAATCTCAATCTCAAACTATTTTCAAAATAATCTGCTATTCATTAGCTTTCAAACAAGCTCTGGTTCAGTCGTCTAAGTTTAAAACTGCCCGTAAAAAAACAAAATTAGTATGTCGAAACCTTTCATCAATTTTCCGGAAAACTAACAATGCAATCGGAAAATTTCTGACAGATTTGGAAAGCGCTTTTAATTGGCCATATGTTGTGTGAAATTCATTAGAAAATAAGCAATATTTGCCAAGTTATGAGGGAAAATATAAAAAAAAACTGTAAAAAATACTAAAAAACATGCTTCTATATTTCCTTCTATAACTCCAAATTACATCCGAATTTCAAAAAATCATATATGTACTTCCCTCTCTCTTGCAATGCCCTTTTATGTACCGTTTAGAACATTGAAATCCGTTGGAAAATAAAAAAGTTACATTGTTTTCCGTTTGCTGCTGCATCCCCTTAAGTTGAATTTGATTTGAACAAACCAGTTTATGCAAATGGTTTGAGCGTGTAAATGGACCTTAATTATACGAAACGTCTCTTTCGAAGATGATAAATTGTAGTAATGTTTGTCATTGCTTAGATTTCACACTTTTCAGAGTTAAACTTTAAATTTAGCGCCACTATTGACCCGTCCGCTAGCGACGTTGCCTGTAGTCATATTTTTAGAGATTGATGGCCGGTTTCAAGACCGATCGATATCGATTCGACAAGACTATCGATTCTATAATGTATCAAAATCGGTTTCTGAAAAAGTCGCTAGTAGTTACAGATTCGATAACTGTTCTTAGCCACAATCACCCTCGATATTCATTAGCAAACAAAGAACTTTTTCAAACCGACACAAACACATTGTTGATAAATGAGGGGATTTTAAACAGGGATACCAACAACACAAAATCACTAAACTAATACAGGCAAAATAAATGAACTAGACCCATAGGCAAGATATCTATCTATCTCATCGTCTAATAAGACTGTCATAGTACAGAGAGAGATAGCGTCAAAGTGGGTGGTGCTAAGACTTTTAACACAGAAGGAAAGAAATGGGGGTGTCGATATTTTATATCTTTGCCTGACGCATGTTGATTTATTTGTAAAATAAGTGGACTCATGGCGATTTGCTAATGTTGAACAAAGATAGAACGATATTTGTATTAGAATTTTTTGATTTTTTTCAATTTTGTTTTTGTAATTTTTTATTTTTTTATTATCGTTGTTACTAATGGATCGACCTGTTGTTTTTTTTTTAAACGTGATATTAAGTTTGTTTTTTTCATGTTTTTATTTATTATGAAAATGTATTTATTATATTCTATTTTTAATAATTATTTGTTGTTTTTCGTTGTCTTTTACCACCCTATAGCTGAGAGGACAATTGTTTTAATAAAATAAAAATAATAATAACTGCAATGAAAGAAATAATAGTTTGAAAGTTCAGGTATGAAATTAAAAAGAAGTTCTACACACAGGGAGAATTTCAACCCTTGATCGAACGTACCATACCGCTAAATCTATTCACTGAAAATTGTCTGTATCACAACAATTTAAAGAATTTTTTATCTGTTGTATATCGCTTATATATATATATATATATATATATATATATATATATATATATATATATATATATATATATATATATATATATATACATATACTGTACTATTACATATGTTTGAATTTAATTAGTGTTTTCTTCAGTTGAATAGTCTATTGTGTTTATTCGGAAATACAATATGCTGTTTCTTATCACTTCCTTTGAATTTTATCAAGTCATTTTCTGACAAAAGCAATAAAGATCAAGCGAACAGTGCTGTCGCCGATGTTTACAATAATTATTTACTACTGAAATATGTAGAAATCGATTCTTAAAGACACTATCAGTTACTGTTCTAAAATCAAGCTTTAATTTTAACTTTACAATAAATAATATTTAGTTTCAATACAGATTTTTAACTGAATACAATGGATAAATTTTTTATAAGATCAGTGCCTTTAAATAAAACATCATTTTCTGGTGTATCTAACTTACAAATTAAGGACGTGTTGTCAAAAGATATTGCTGCAGTTGGTGACAACATAATTCAAATTAAACTTGAATCGTACCCAGAAAATCAGGAGGGGTGAAGTTTTAATAAAGTTTGGTTCAATAAATTCTTTTGGTTAGAATATTCGCCATCAAAAGATGCTGCATTCTGTTATGCATGTCGGTAATTTCAACCGCATATTTCAAAAGAAAATATATTTACCAGCATTGGATTTAAAAATTGGAAGTCTGCGTTAGACAAATTCAAAGGTTTTTACAAACATAATGAATCAAAAGTTCATATCACTGCTATGTCTAAGTGGAACTTAAAAAAAACTTAGATTATCAATAAATCAAGAAATTTCTACACTTGTGAACGAAAAAGCGCTTGAACGACATCGATATTATTTACGTTCAGTAGCAGAAGTTATACAATTTCTTGCTTTAAATGAGTTACCTTTTAGAGGCAGTTATGATATAGAAGAACATGAGGAACAAAGTTTATTCAAGAATCTGTTCGAATTTACTTTACGTAAAGATAAAAAACTGTTAGAATATTCGAAAACAATTCCAAGAAACGCCACATATACATCACCTGAAATACAAAATGATATAATTCAAATTTTAGTTGATTGTGTGCGTGAAAATATTGTTACTGAGGTTCAAACTGTGGATGTACCCTGGTATACAATTCTTGCAGATGGGACAAAGGATAAAAACAATCGCGAAAACATTTGTATTGCTGTTCGATATAATAAAAATGGAAAAATATATGAGTCGACGTTATGTATAGTGATGGTTAGCGAGCTAGGAGCAAAGTCTATAGTAGATTTGATTTTGAAAATTCTTAACGAAAACGAGCTGAATTCCAAACACTTACTGAGCCAATGTTAAGATGGAGCTTCAGTAATGAGTGGCAAAAAGGGTGGAGTTCAAACCTTAATCCAACAAAGATTAAACAGAACAATTCCGTATGTCCATTGTTGTAATCATCGTCTCCATCTAGTTATCCTGAGAGCGGTAAATGATATAGCTTCTATAAGACAATTTTTTGATCAGTGTTCGATGCTCTATCTGTTCTTGAAACGCGGAGCCGTTGTCAAGGTATATGAAGGGCAATCACTAAGTCGTATTGGAACAACGTTGGTCTGGACATTTACATGTTACCACAATAATTTATAATAATTATGAAGAAATTAAAAATGAATGAAAGAAAGTAAGTTTAAATCAAACCGATATCGGTTAGTTCTGGACTGGAAAAAATTCGCCCCTCGAACGGGACCCGAACCGAATGAAGAAATTGTTAAAGTGTCGAGACTTGTAATTGAAAGCAAAAACAATAGTGGTGATCTTGTAACTGAAGCTGTAGGTTTATATAATACAATAACGAAACCTATCTTCAGATTTTGTGTAGTCTTTATGAAAAACATATTGCAAACATTAGAACCAGCTGATAAGCAGTTACAAGCTCGAGAAACAAATCTTCATGATCCATCGAAAATTATTGATTCAGTAATACAAAGATTCAAATATATTCGAAACGACGAAAAACTATTTGAGGAAACTGCAACAAAGTAACTCGGATCAATTGAAAATTGAAAAAACTGAAAATGAAAACACTAAGAGAAGAAAATTAACTAACTCTTCTCTAAAAGATTTTATTGTTATGGTGAACATTCCAAATGAAGATTCAAATTGCTTTAAGCAAATTTTTTACGAAACCTTGGATATTATTTTGAAAGAAATGGAAAGAAGATTTCACAACAACAGAGACTTATTAGATGCTATTGATTCAGCTGAGACATTAGACTATGAAAAAATTCAGTATTTATCTACATTGGGAATTAAACTGCCAACCAAAGAAGAAGTACTAGTAGTCAAAACCTACTTAAATAATATTAATAATTGTGATACTTTCAAAGAACTGTATAAGCAGAAAGCTGCCTTTAAAGATACATATGATTTATTAGCGACTTGCAGAACGTTTGGTTGTAGTTCAGCTACATGTGAATCGACATTTTCTGTGCTTACAAGAATAAATCGTCCACAACGATTATCTACTACACATCAACGACTATCAAATCGGGTATTTCTTGCATTTGTAAAAAGAAAGAACCAAAAACATAAATTTTGATGCGTTTCTACATAAATTCAACCAAATGGGTAACAGACGCTTACAGTTATTCTAATATACTTAATATATCTATAGTTATTGTATTAATCTTCCTGACATTTTCATTAAAATAGATCTTTTCTTCTTCATATAATTGTTATATATTGTGAAGTCTATCTTTTAAAAAACACGCCCCCCCCCCCCTTCAAAAATTGAGCCCCATCTGAAGTAGTTTCCTAGCTACGGCCCTGGAACGACATCTCGAATATAATGATGACATATGTCCATATGTTTCATACGATCATAAAACGTTGATTTTCAGCCAGTTTTTGTGCACTCATATTATTGTTATATAATGTAGTATTAATGAACTCATTGAAACCAAGTTCTTCCTAAAAATTTATTAAATAAACCATCTGCTTCGCTGCTTCAGCTAAGGCAACGTACTCTGCTTCTGTAGTTGAAAGTGCTACTGTCTTTTGTTTATGAGAATTCCAAGAAACAGGAGCATTACAAAGTGTAAAAACATAGCCACTGTACGATTTTCGATCTATATTACAACCATCCCAATCGGCTTCAACATAACCAGTTAACGGTAGATTAGTCTTTTGAAATAGAATAGTGAGATCTCGTGTTTTCTTTAAATATCGTAATACTCTCTTAGCAGCAACCCAGTGTTTTTGATTATGACAATCGTTAAATTGACATAAAACGCTCACAACAGGTGTTATATCAGGTCGTGTGGAAACTGACAAATGCATTAAACTTTCAATTAATTCCCTATACAGTTTATGATCTCAAGTATCAGCTTTTCTTAATTTTAAATTCTTTTCCATTGGAATACCAGCTGGTTTACAATCATCCATTCGAAATTTCCGTAATAACTCATCAATATATTTAGATTGTTCCATAAAAATACTATTTTCTGTTTGATTAAACGCGATACCCAGACAATAATTGATTTTACCCAAATCTTTTATTTCAAAAAATACAGATAAATGTTTCTTTAACTTGTTTATGAGCTCCAAATCACGTGCCAGTATAAGAATATTATAGAGATATACGACAACTATTAAAATATCCTCCCCTTGACCAAGGTAATATAAACAGGCATCATAATTTGAAGCAGTAGCTCCAAAACGTTTTAAAACATCATGTAATTTTTTTTACCATTCTCGTCCAGCTTGTCGTAGACCGTATAATGCCTTATTAAGTCGACAAACTCTATTGCCTTTTCTAATTTCTGACATTCTGACATTCTCAAAGCTTCTTTATTAATTTTATTATCATTTGATTTCCCAAACCATATACTGTAAACCATCTATCAAATATTTAGGTATATCCATATATATATTCTCATCAACATGACTATAAAGGTATGCAGTTGTTACATCAAGTTGATGAATTTCCATACCAAACTGAACTGCCAAACAAACCGCCATCCTAATAGTACCCATTCTGACAACAGGCGAAAAAGTATCATTGAATTCGATTCCATATCGTTGATTGAAACTTCTTGCTACCAGGCTGGCTTTTCGTTTTGTAATTTTACCATTAGAACCAAATTTATTAGTTAGAACAAAACGACTACCAATAACATTGTCGATTTTTGGTTTTTCGATGACTTCCCCAGTTTCATTTTTAATGATCGTACGTAGTTCAACGGCTATTGCTTCCAACCACTCATCAGATGATGGACCATTGATAGCCTCATCAATTGATACTTCTGCAGCAAAAACCCATTCTTCACCAATATCGTCTATATCGGCTTCATTTACTTGTTCAACCATATTATACTTTTTGCGAGGTCTGCCTTTCATACCAGTTCTTTCGAATTGTGGTCGTCCTGGTCCTCTTTTCATAGTCATCGATTTACTCGAAGAACCATCATTGTTGATTGTATCATCATCACCTTTAAACTGACCATTTCCAGCATCATCATCATCACTTTCGATATCAGCGTTTGTATCGTTACAGCTCGAGTCTTTGCCTTTTTCTAAAACTGCAGGGTCATTAATTTGTTTATTTGATATGCTCACATCATTTGTTGAATTTCATAAAATTCTTCAAAATCTCCATGATTATTCGAATATATAGTACTCAAGAAGTTGACATCTCGTACGACTTCAAATTTCCTTTTATTTGGTAAATAAACTTTATAACCTTTACTATTATTTGAATAACCAATAAATATACATTTTTCTGATCTAGGTTCGAATTTTCCTTTGTTTTGTGATTTGTTCAATGTATAGCCAATACAACCAAAATTCTGAAGATAATTGAAATTCGGTGATTTCTTAAACAATAAATGATACGGTGTTAACCCATTTAAACTAGTCGTCGGGCAACGATGGGTAATATAATTCGAAGTATTGACAGCTTCTGCCCAAAATGAAGAAGGTAACCCCGACTGAATTAATAAACATCTAGCCATGTCTAATAGAGTTCGATTTTTTCGCTCACTCACACCATTTTGTTCAGGGGTGTAACTTAGTCTTCTCTGAATTCCATGTTTACGAAGATAATCGTCGAATTGTTTATTAACGTATCCAGTACCATTATCTGATTGTAGATATTTTATTTTACATCGAAATTTGTTTTCAACCATTTCTTTAAATTCTTTGAATTTTTCTAACACTTCAGACTTATGTTTAATAAAATAAATTTCAGTCCATCTGGAGTAGTCGTCAGTAAACGTTACGAAATATCTAGACCCACCCAAAGAATCAGTTCGCATGGGGCCGCATACATCAGAATAGATAATTTCTAACAATTTCTATTTTCTATTAGATTCGGATGGTAATGGCGCCCGAGACATCTTTCCACGCAAACTAACTTCACAATCGAAATTCTGAGATTTTAAATTATCACTCAGCCTTGGTATAATACCACTACGTGACATATCGTTTAAATCTTTCAAGTTTAAATGACCAAGTTTACAGTGCCAATTCTCGGTACCACTTTTTCTCAAAATTTCTACATTCTTTATTTCAATCCGTTCGTTTCGTAGATAATATAAATCCCCGACACGGTCGGCAACTAAAACAGTCTCGTTATTTCTATTTTTAATCGACGCTTCTTTATCTTTAAAAACAACATTCAACGTTTTATATGTCATTTTACTTATCGAAAGTACATTCATCTTTAAATCTCGTACATACAGTCCGATTCAGTAAACTATGGACATTAAGCTATAAAATCTAACAACGCTTCTATTTTTTAATCGAATGAAAAAAATTATACAAGAATTCGAAGGGGAACACCTAGGCTATCTACTGGAATTGGAAAAACTCTCCTACGATATTTGGAAGTCGGAAAAATTGACGTTAACTTTTGAGAATTACGCAATATTGCATGGAAAATTCCTAAATTTGAAAACTCGAAGTTAACTAGATACGAAAATAATATCAGCATTTTGAAAAATTAATTTCTCTTCGCAAAAAAAGGTTTGAAATATTGTGAATATTCGAAGGGGTGATTGAACTGTTTCAAAAATCCAGGCCAGGGAATCCCTTGGCCTACCAGCAATAAATGTGTAAAGCAGAAAAGACAAAATTTGAAGGGCAGTGCAGATGACGATGGTTAACTTTTGAAGAAATGCACAAGTTGAAAAGAAATAAAACACAAGACAGAGAAGGAAAAGGTAACACAGAATAGTATATTAAGTATCAAGAACGGTAAAATCTCTTACCGTTCGTGATGCTAATGATATTTTTTACACAATCAATTTTTTTGTACCACCAAGTTTATTTTAAACAATACAAACAGAACGAAAATTTTGAGTATGTTTTAGTCTCATGATTAGATAAGTAGGCTGTTTTCATGCATGCGTTACCATGGCATGCTTCCAAAACATGCTCGGTAAGTCGTACTTACCGTCGTAGCAACCAGTGAACAACAGTAAAAACAACATAGCGCTGTCAAATCAGCTGTAGTAAATGAACAAAAACGCTTGATCGTGCAAAAATAGATGTTTAGTGTATCGAATTGAAAAAAAAGTACTGCCCTTCAAATTTTATGTCCTTTCTTGCTTTACAAATTTATTGCTGGTGGGCCAAGGGATTCCCTGCCCTAGATTTTTGAAACAGTTCAATCACCTCTTCGAAAATTCACAATTTTTTAACCTTTTTTCGCAAAGAAAAATTAATTTTTCAAAATGCTATAGTATCTAGTTTTTAAATCGAGTTTTTAAATTTAGGAATATTGTGTAATTCTCAAAACTTAACGTCGATTTTTCCGATTTCCAAATATTGTAAAAGGGTTTTTCCAATGCCAATAGATAGCCTAGGTGTTTCCCTTCGAATTCTTGTAAAAATTTTTTCATTCGATTAAAAAATAGAAGAGTTATTAGACTTTATAGTTTACTGTCCATACTTTACTGAATTGTATAATACATCTTTTATGTCTACGTTTTTTACTTGATTAGTGGATATCGAACAGTTTATTTTAAGCTGGACAGTACCCTTGGCATTAATTTCTGTTATTTTCCCATAGGCTAAATTTAATCGTTTTTGTTGATATTCTTTTACATTTGTTAATAAATTTAATTCATTGCACAAATGCGAGGTACACCCGGAATCTAAACACCAAAACGTATTGTTTTGATTGGCTGATTTAGCTGATGAAAACAGTGATACATCATCTTTAGAAGAGTGTCCTTGAGTCTTTGAAATATCATCTCGACAATCTTGCTTTATGCCCGAATTTATGGCATCAATAACACTGAACTAGAGACGCGTATTTATTTTTGTTCGATTTTGTAGTTTTATCTTGGTTATAATTATCGCTATTCTGTTTATTCTTACTTGAAATTGCCCCAGGGACTTCGTGTTTTTCATCACGTCGCACATCGTTTTCTTCAATTATCTTCGTTTTAAGAATTTCAGGGGACGGTAACTCGTCACGAGATTCAATAGCACAACGGAAATTTTCAAAAGTAGCTGGCAAACTATACACCAACATTATTGATAATAGATCTTCATTAATATCTATATCCATTTCATTTAATTAATCGACAATATCAAAGAATTTCCGAATATGATTACGTATATCATCTCCATCTTTCATGCGATTCAAGATCAACTGTTTCAATAAATTTGCTTTTTTCGCATGACCCTTTGTTTGATATATTTTTTGTAATTTCAACTAGATATCATTAGAAGTACGACAATTTTTGATTTGATTTAATTCGAAGGACTTATAGACAAAATAATATCTGACTTACAAGGAAACATTCCCAGCTGTCCCCCTCCGATTTTAATGAAATCTGGATATGTTATTTCTCCATCGAATTCTAAGAGATGCATGTTTTTTTTTTTTATCGGCGGAAAAACACATCTAGGGGATGAAATCGTCACTCAAAGTTTAGGCTCAAACGGGGTACTTTTTAAGTTTCGCATACTTCCGGTTAAAACTTTCAAACGGGACAAACGGCATTATCCTCAGGGTGAAAAGTAATTTAGAAATCCATTGTTTGCATATAGAAATGTTAATTAGGGTAGAAGTTATAAGGGTTGAAAGTAAGCAAAATTGCTATAAGTCAAAAACTATTCATCGAATTTTGAAAAAAGACAAAAAAGTAGGAGGAACTTATTTTTGGAGTTTTTCGAAAAATTACGTTTAGGGGGTAACCATCCCTCAACCATATTTGAATGGATCAGACAAAACTTCACTATTCTTATTATTTTTATGTTTTAATTCATGCTTTTTATCAATTTTCAGTAGTTGGGGCACAAAATAATATTATTTTCTTCTTTGTTGTCACGCTTTTAATTTTCATGCTGAACGTTATTTTTTATACGAGTATAGATATTACAATAATTATTATTGTATTATAACTTTCGAATATATTTTTTGTAGAATTATTCTAAAACTTATTTGTTATCATTATCAAAGTTCATTAATTTATATTTTTAATGTCAATTCACCCCTATAGAGTTTTTTCCATAAAAGTCGTGAAAGTTATATTTTTCAGCAATAATTGATTTCCTGAAAAAATTTAGCAAATTTCAACCCTTATGTCTGTTGTACTATTTATTTATTTATTATAATTCCAAGGGCATTTTGCGCCACATTTTTCTCAATAACAAAATAGTATCATCTCCTAATATATTATAAAATTTGACCAATATCAGTGTATATCTTTCGCATCGTATAAGTTATTCGCTGATTGCAAGGTAATTTAATCAAACCTTATTAACATTTAAAATATGAATAATTGAATGTCGAGAGAGGAAAAAATATATCGCAAAATAATAATTATTTTAGTATCTATATTCATATAAATAAAAATGCCCAATATGAAAATTGAATAGGTATGCAACATAAGAAGAAAATACTATTGTTATGTGCCCCAACTGTTGAAAATTGATGGAAAAGCACTATTTATGAATTAAAACATAAAGATTATAAGAATAGTAAAGTTTTTTTTTTGATCCATTCAAATATGGTCGAGGAGCGGTTACCCCCCTAAACATAATTTTTCGAAAAAATCCAAAAACAGGTTTCTTCTACTTTTTTGTCTTCTTTCGAATGACATTAGTTTCGTCAAAATCCAATGAATCGTTTTTGACTTATATTAATTTTCGTATTTTCAACCCGTATTACTTCCACCCTAATTAACATTTCGATATGCAAACAATGGGCTTCTACATTATTTTTCATCCTGAGAATAATACCGTTTGCCCCGTTTGAATATTTTAATTGGAAGTATGCGAAAGTTAAAAAGTACCCCGTTTGAGCCTAAACTTTAAGTGACTATTTTACCCCCAAGATATGCTTTTCCGCCAATAAAAAAAACATGCATCTCTTAAAATTCGATAGAGAATAACATATCCAAATTACATTAAAATCGGAGGGGGATATCTGGGAATGTTTTCTTGTTAGCTTTTTCGTCCTCATCTCGCCAAGTTTCTCGTTGTTTATAATCATCAGCTTCATCGTCATCGCTGTCCGCACGTCCGGCTCCTTAATACTACCATCTACATATTTCCTGTAATGATTCTTAATTAGTACAGCTTTCATTTATAACTTCCATGTATCGTAATTATCACGAGATTACATCTCCATTTTAATTGTATTGACCGCACTCATATTGACTTATCACGTTATTACACAATATTATGCAATAAACACAGAATACAATCTTATCGAAAAATTAAGCCACAACCAGGGCCCATTACCTGTTAGATTATGAACTTTATTCAATAACGGTAAATACAATAGAACAACTAACAATAAAACAGCAACTCTCAATACTAATCGGCCGCATCTATTTTTCTGACTGAATCTTTCTTGCTGGAATATTCCATGTCACACGCTGAGTCGCATCCCCACTTATATTTAACAGTGTTTTAATATACTATTTCGTACTCTGCTCTATACAGGGATAATGGGGTTTGAATATTTTACTGCAATTTAATTACACCCTGTGTAGAATAACATATAAAGATACGAAGAACAAAAGCGCATCAAAATGAGGTGCTCCAATAATCAGAATATAATGGAAAACATTAAAATTAAAATATGTAAAAAGTTTAGAGCAAAAATTTCAACATTGCAAACTTGTTCGACTATGACGAGCAAGCGCAAAACGACACAGGTTTGAATGATATTTGTACGGTTTAGAATTTACAGAAGAAATTTACCGATTCTGGTATTCAAAAAATGTTAGATGCGCAATGTCAATCACATGCATTTGAACGGTTTAGACTCACAAATATTCTAACGCACAGTAGTGAGGCTATAAGCACTGTTCATTGTGTAAAAATGTTCAGAATATTGTAATTACATTGCTAAATATTCATTAATTTTTAAATATAGGTTACATCATCAATTGAAACTGACACAGTCACTCAAATTGGTTTTGCAAAAGATGTACCACCAAGGTAGTTTACGATAAAACATGCATAGGGCAAAATGTAGAATATATGGAAAAAGGAATTGCAACATGATCTAGAAACTATAGAATGTATAAAAGACCAAAGGGATTTGTAGTTTGTATTGGCGTTTTAATTGACATACAAATGTATATTCTCAAGAAAAAAGTTTGATACTCAGGATTAAATCTGAACAAAAGGCAAAAAAACACCATACAATTTTACTGAATAATTTCCAGTACAGAAAAACAAGAAAAAAGCGAAATGTAATATATCGCGCGATCGAACCACTCGAGTGAATAACTATCTCAGCCATTGTAGTTCTCGATTTTACAAAATTTGTTAGTTAGATGGTTAGTTTTCTTATCTTTTTTTTTACCACAGTTATTTATTTTACAGTTGTCAACTAGATTGAAAAGTGATGAACACATATTTGTTTCACTGTTACCTCCTTTTGCAATTTTCAAGATTGGATAGAATTCTCTGATTGGTCCGTTTTGTCATAGAGGAATATCTACGAGTATCTTTCTGTATTATAGTATCCGAAAAATTACGAATTTTTAGACGTGATTTTCAGAAAAACGGGAAAGACAATTCTAAATACGACCAGTGTCTGTCGAAGGTATGAGTTTTAGGATTCTTTTGATATCCATATCGTTGGGTTTTGTTAACTTTTAGTACGTGAAATACGAAATTAACGAAAGTCATGCGTTTATGGTGAAATTATAGTTTTTTTCGAATTTTCGGAAAATCCATCCGACCAAAAAATTTTTTATATAGTGTGTGTCACTAAGAATAGCATTTCGAATCGATTGAGCTATTAACTATTTCGATATCTTTTACCGTCTTCGAGTTATCCGAAATTTTTTTTTCCAATGTAAATCAAGTGGAAGTGTTTGGTATGAGTGACTCTTCGACAAAGCTGCTTAATCCATCTACAGGTGTACAATATTTCACCACGCAGTTGACTATACCTCAGTGATGCAGCGCTGTGGATTGATCAATGTCGAAGGGTAAAGAAAAGACTCTTTAAAGGCAGATATAATTTTATTTGTATTGGTAATTAAGGGTGTCGCAGGAGAGGCAGTTCGCATTCTCTCCCCTTTCGTTGCAAATTTACCCTCATCGTTCGATACTTATGAGAAATCAGTAGAGAGACAATTAAATTACGCCCTACCTTTATCTAGCCAATCATAAGTCACGAAATCACATCAGATCATCTGATGTATTACGAAAAACTTGCTCTTTAGACACCGAAAAACAGAAAAGGAAATTAAAACGGGTATGACTCATTTCCGTAGCCTTGACTTGCCTTGATCTACCTTTATGAATTTCATTTCATTTCATTGATTATCCAACGAGTAAAATGTTGGATTATATAGTATATTATATACCAAGGGGCTAAAGCGCGTCATTTCGTCCCGAGAGTGGAAATTTATTGCCCGAGGGACGTAAGTCCCGAGGGCAATAACCACCCGAGGGACGAAAGAAAGCACTTTAGTCCCGAGGTATATACGATATTTTTTGCACTTTCGGAAATGTTTAAAGCAATAAATTTAAAAAATTAAAGATTTGGAAATATCTATTACCATTTTTATTATGGGGTACTATGCTAATTTACCATAGTTACTGCATTAATAAACAAGATTAATGAAATCGTCATTATAGAAAGGTAAGCAATGTCTGAATATTTCAATTTAAAAAAGGTATTTTGCCTTCAAAATCAAAAAAATTATACAAACACCAGTATAAAATATTCATAACTTGGTGTCACGAGAAAAAAGCAGAAGTTAATGAAGATTCTCTGTTAGTATTTTTTAATGGAAATCAACATCAAAATTTTTAATAAAATTTGACATTTCTTAGACTTTTGTTGTCTTGGAAACATTTATTTATTTTTCATTATATCCCTAGGGATATAATGAAGTACTTTAGTCCCTGTTTTGAGGGACTAAAATCTCACTTTAGTCCCGAAAGTGCAAAATTAGTATATTATATACCAAGGGGCTAAAGCGCGTCATTTCGTCCCGAGAGTGGAAGTTTATTGCCCGAGGGACGTAAGTCCCGAGGGCAATAACCACTCGAGGGACGAAAGAAAGCACTTTAGCCCCGAGGTATATACGATATTTTTTGCACTTTCGGAAATGTTTAAAGCCATAAAGTAATAAAATTAAAGATTTGGAAATATCTATTACCATTTTTATTATGGCCTGCTATGCTAATTTACCATGGTTACTGCATCAATAAACAAGATTAGTCAAATCGTCATTATAGAAAAGCAATGCCTGAAAATTCCAATTTAAAAATAAGTATTTTGCCTTCAAAATCAAGAAAATTATACGAAAAATAGTGTAAAATATTCATGACTTGTTGCCACGAGAAAAAAGCAGAAGTTAATGAACGTTCTTTGTTAGTATTTTTTATTGGAAATCAAAATCAAATTTTTTTAATAAAATTTGACATTTCTTAGACTTTTGTTGTCATGGAAACAATTATTTATTTTTCATTATATCCCTAGGGATATAATGAAGTACTTTAGTCCCTGTTTTGAGGGACTAAAATCTCACTTTAGTCCCGAAAGTGCAAAATAGTATATTATATACCAAGGGGCTAAAGCGCGTCATTTCGTCCCGAGAGTGGAAGTTTATTGCCCGAGGGACGTAAGTCCCGAGGGCAATAACCACTCGAGGGACGAAAGAAAGCACTTTAGTCCCGAGGTATATACGATATTTTTTGCACTTTTGGAAATGTTTAAAGCAATAAATTTAAAAAATTAAAGATTTGGAAATATCTATTACCATTTTTATTATGGGGTGCTATGCTAATTTACCATAGTTACTGCATTAATAAACAAGATTAATGAAATCGTCATTATAGAAAGGTAAGCAATGTCTGAAAATTTCAATTTAAAAAAGGTATTTTGCCTTCAAAATCAAAAAAATTATACAAACACCAGTATAAAATATTCATAACTTGGTGTCACGAGAAAAAAGCAAAAGTTAATGAAGATTCTCTGTTAGTATTTTTTAATGGAAATCAACATCAAAATTTTTAATAAAATTTGACATTTTTTAGACTTTTGTTGTCTTGGAAACATTTATTTATTTTTCATTATATCCCTAGGGATATAATGAAGTACTTTAGTCCCTGTTTTGAGGGACTAAAATCTCACTTTAGTCCCGAAAGTGCAAAAAATATATTTTTTTTTGTGAAAAATGCGGTTTTTCGCAATTAACAGAAAATTCAATTGAATTTTCTAGATTTATTCGACTTACTTCTGTACAGATTTGTATTTTGAATCGAATGAGATATATCCCATTTTGATATATTTGGTTGTTTTCGAGATATAAATCTAATTATTTCTAATGGAAAATTACATGTGAGGGATACTTTGAGAGATAACCTTAAGACCATGAGATGAATTGATATGATTCAACACTAACATGTAGATTTATACAAACTGGAAAATAGACATAAATTAAGCGATATTTTTAACATAAATTAAATCAATTTAATGATTTGTTAACAGCACACAATGACAATTGTCCTTTTTTTTATAATATCTAGTGATTGTATTCAAATTTGCTAGGTCCTCCAAATTAAAATTATATAAAGCGAATATTTGAAATATATTTTGTTGTCACTATTAATGAAGCGTTCTTTCGATATGACAAAAATTGTAGGTGGTCGCTCTTTTACTACACCACCACCTGGCAAAGAAATTGCGATTACAGGTAAAAACAATATTTCAATCGCCTTTCCTACAAATTCTCAGTTTTTTTTTTTGAAAAGGAATTGCTGGGAAATTCTCTGAAAGTGAAAATGTTTACGAGTTGCGCGATAATTTATTCAATAAAGTCGATATGGTAACTGAGGATGATCGTCGATGGTCTTTTAGACACCCAGAAATACCTAGTAGGGCTGGAAAAATTCCCAATGCTGATAAATTCGATGCTGGATACTTCGGTAAGTTTTGTTTGAAGCGTCTAAAACTGTGAACATAGCAAACTAAAACGTGTTTAAAAAAAAGGAATCGAATATAAACAAGCTCTATCAATGGATCCGATGTTGCGTATAACGTTAGAAAGAGCAATTGAAGCGATAATTGATGCTGGGTATCATCCAGTTGAGTTAGAAGGTACCAAAACTGGTGTGTTTGTCGGCTCTAGTTTCTCAGAAAGCGAAGACACATGGTTCCGGAAAGATTTGAAAGAACAATACTCTCCCATCACTGGGTAAATATCAGAAATTTCCTTATTGTTTGAACAAAATTTGAGACAAAATTGTTACAGATTAACAAGATCGATGATAGCCCATAGAGTTAGTTATTTTTTAAAATTGAATAGTGTGTCCCATAATTCTGATACAGCTTGTAGTAGCTCTTTATATGCTCTTGATTGTGCTTACAAAGCACTCAGATGTGGGCATGTTAATGCTGCTATTGTTGTAGGTTCTAATGTTTGCCTTAATCCTTTCCACACGTTACAATTTTTTCGGTAAAAATAATTTATTCTAAATATTAACATTCACCTAAATAATTTATTATCTGATCGTTTAGACTTGGTGTTTTTAGCAAAAAAGATAGATGTAAAGTTTTCGATATAGATAGTGACGGTTACGTCCGTTCTGAAGCTACTGGTGCTCTTTTTCTGCAAAAAATTAAAAACTCTAGACGTATTTATGCTAGATTGATACATTCTAAAACAAATTCTGATGGTTTTAAACCGGAAGGGATAACATTCCCATCACAAGAACAACAAACGACATTATTTAGGGAGATTTTTGAAAAATCTCAAATAGATCCTGGAGATTTGACGTACTTAGAAGCACATGGGACAGGTACAATCAACTCAATTTAAAACAAAAATATTCATTTGTATCTTGTGATTATAGCAACTGTAGTTGGCGATCCTGAAGAAGTCAAAGCTATTGATGCTGTATTTACAAAGAATCGTACAACTCCTTTGTTAATTGGATCAGTGAAATCGAATGTTGGCCATAGTGAACCATCATCTGGACTTACAGCTATAGTTAAAGTCATCATTGCGATGGAAAATGGAGCAATACCACCAAACATAAATTTTACTGCACCACGTCCAGGAGTCGAAGCTTTAGAAGAGGGTCGTATAAATGTATAGTTTATGAAACAACACCATTGCCTAATAACAATGGACTTTTTGGTAGATCTTCAAACAATATAAAGAGATTTTTGTTAACAATTTTGGTGAAATTTAGGTGTCAACAATTTTGGCTTTGGTGGTGCAAATGCTCAAGTCATATTGAAATGGAATACAAAAGACAAAATTAATGGAGGATTGCCAAATGACAATTTACCAAGACTAGTTTGTGTTAGTGGTAGAACCAAAGAGGGCGTGAACTCACTTTTAGATGCTTTAGAAAGCAGTAAATTGGACCGAGAGTATGTTCGATTATATCACCAAGTGTTTAGCAAGAATTTCGACAACCATTTCTATCGTTCCTACTCAATTTTGACCAAAAATAAAGAATTAGAAAGATGCATTTATAACAATAATAACAATTTTTCGAACAACGTCTGTACAGTGTATAAAGATCTGAGAGAATTTTCAATTTTCTCGAAATCGTTCCAACGTGTCAAAGATATTCTGGCAATCAGAAAGCTAGAGATGACGAATTTAATTGAAAATTTTTCAACAAAATCAACAAATCCGTCTCTAGATCAAATTATTGGCAATTTAGCAATTCAAATAGGCTTTGCTGATATGCTTAAGACACTGAAAATTCAACCTGAAGGCATTTTAGGCATCGGCTTGGGTGAATTTATTTGTGGTTATTTTGAAAATTGTTTAACATTGGAGGAAACCGTCAATTGTGTCTATCAAATTGCATTAAATATTTGTAGCATTGGTGATAACGTCACGGCTTCATATTTTATTGATTTAAAAGGAAATATCGTGAGTAATAAATTTGAAAAAATAATTCCCGATTCTGAATGTTAACTTTTATTAGTTGAAACAACTTCCAGATGAGATTACAATAACACAAATCCATCCAAATGGTTTAACAATAACAGGAAATGAAGAAATTTTAATCAAATTCATCACTAATTTGAAAAACAAAAATATTTCTGCTAAGAAAATTGAGAATGCTGCGTTTAATTTGCAAAATAGTGATTTCAAAACAATTAGTAAGGAGTAACTCTCAATAAACCAAATAAAGTCTCTTCAAATCAAATTTTAGGAACTAAATTAGTTGAAAATTTGTCTAAAATTTTGACAAAGCCTCAATTACGGCCTGCCCGATGGTTATCAAAGACTAATCATAATCTCCTTTCAACTAAATTCTTTCTAGAATCAATCAGTTGTGTTGTGGATTGGTGTAAACTTGTTGAAAAATTCAAAAGAAATTCGATAGTCTTTGAAATTGGCAAAGAAGAAACTCCCACTTTCCACAGTAATTTTACAAAAATTGATTTTTCGAATAATTCAACTACTGACTGTAAAATTTTACTGCTTGAAAACATAGGAAGGTTTGCAATTCTTTCGAAATCTCGAACTTCTTTAGCATATCTTTTAATTTCTTTCAGATTGTACAATTTGGGTTGCAGTATGGATTTAGCCGAAATTTATCCAAAAGTGGAATATCCAGTCAGTCGATCGACTCCAATGATTTCTCCATTCATCAAATGGGATCATTCAAAATCTTGGTTCGTTACAAGATTTGATAAGCAAATAGAAAAGACAACTAGCAGTGAAGATATTTACAAAATTGATCTTAACGCAGAGAGTTTTTCTTTTATAGCTGGCCATACTATTGACGGTAAACATTTTTATGATGTGAAAAACTCTATGGCAATTTATTCGATTGGTTTATAGGTAGAGTTTTGTATCCAGCCACTGGTTATTTGTGCCTAGTTTGGGAAACTTTGGTATCGAAATTGGGAAGCTTTATGAGTAATTTTCAAGTTGTCTTCAAAAATTGTCGCTTTTTAAGAGCTACAAATGTGTCTAAAGATAAATTACTAGAAATGACAATTTCATTGGACGATTTGGGTTATTTTGAAGTAAATTTTCAACAATCGTAATAGTTGAATTTATTGCTTTGATTTTAATAGGTACTGGAAAGTGATGCTGTAGTTGTAACTGGTCAAATTTTTGTAACCGACAAAATCGAAGATCATCAAACTGATATTCCTTTGACATTTTCGTCAAAGGACACTCAAACTTCTCCAAAATTAAACAGTAAAGACGTTTATAAAGAGTTACGTCTTCGTGGCTACAATTATTCGTAATTTTGATATTAAAATTAACTGTTACTTGTACGTTAACAAAATTTCAATTTTATAGGGGAGAATTTCGCAGTATTGTTGAATGTTCCACTGGTACCTCTTCTGGAAAAAATTCGTTGGAATCAAAACTGGGTCACATTCATGGACAACATGTTGCAAATGCGAATTCTACAAAACGATACACGTGGACTCTACGTGCCTGTTACGATTCAACATTTGTCGATAGATGCACCTGACCATCCTGCTTATACGCAAACGTTTAATGAAATGACGGATATTCCGGTTTATGTTAACAAAGATAGTGGACTAATCAAGTCATTACCATTAAATAATGAGATAAATCAATTCAAAACTCATTAAACGTGTTCAATTTTAGATCTGGAGGCATTGAAATTCGTGGTTTGAAGGCAAGTCGGATTGCCCGGCGAATGCCTTTGGAAGAGCCTGTCTTAGAAACGTACCAATTTGTACCATTTGAAGCATGTTTAAGTGTAGAAAATGCTGTTCGTGTTAACATTCAACTGGCTTTAGAAAACATGCCAATCTTTAAAGTCAAAGCTGTGGAATTAATTGATGAAGAAACCAATAACGACATTGAACCATTGGCGCCAATTATTTTCGACACACTGGTTGATTTGCCTTTGATTCAGGCTGATGTTTCTATTTTCACAAAAAAACAAATGGATTTGTCAAATGTGAAAGTAGAAAATTGCAATATAACTGGTGAAACTGAATGCTATTTAATTGTTGGTAGTAAATTATCAAAACGACCCTTGGTATGTAATCTAATAGAAACTAATTTATTCAATTTGATGTTTTTTGTATGCTTAGGTACTGAATCAGGTAAGTGGTTCACTTCTGGACAATGGTTATTTGTTTTCCAGGGAGGCATTTGACTTCAAACCATCACAATTTAAACATCCTCAACTTAGCATTTTAACAATATATGAAAATGATTTAGAAAAATTAGTATTGTATCGAAAATGTATACCTTCGCTAAAATTACCAATTTCTGTAAATGTGGAGGATTTGGAATCATTTTCATGGTTGCCTAAATTACAAAATCTTTTGAAAACAAATGAAGATATTATAGTTTATTCACAAAATCATCCTGAAAATGGAATTCTGGGATTGATCAATTGTATTCGGAAAGAATTTGCCGCAAGCAATACGCGAGCGATTGTTATCAATGATTCAAATGTTCCAGAATTCAATTCAAATTCGGAATTTTACAAAGAACAGTTGCAGAAACAATTAGCAGTCAGTATTTATCAAAATGGCGAGTGGGGTTCATACAGGCATTTAAAGATAAGGGAACCAAAAGAGAGTGAATGTCAACATTGCATCGCTAATACTTTGGTTAGAGGTGATTTGTCTAGTTTAAAATGGGTTCAAGGTCCTTTGCAGTTTAATATGAACTTCGACTCTGAACACGAATTAGTTCATGTAACTCAACGAAATTATTTAATTATTCGTAATTATGGTCGATTCAATTTATAGATTTATTATGCCTCACTCAACTTTAAAGACGTAATGATAGCTTCAGGTCGCATACATGCAGAAGGTGGTGAACGATATCAAGAAGAGTTTTCACAAGGCTTTGAATTTGTTGGAAGAGACTCGACGTAAGTTTTTTTTGAAGCTTCGGTAGGTTCGTTTGGTTTTTTTTTGAACAATTGTTCTATTTTGAGTAGTGGTAAAAGAGTGATGGGCATGGGTGGTCAAGGGACTTTATCAAATCTCTATGCAGCGGACAAGCATTTGCTTTTGCCTATTGCCGATCACTGGACAATGGAGGATGCTGCCACAATACCGGTAGTTTATGGTACTGTAATTTATGCCATTTTCATGGTAATTACAATCAGAACGTCTAAAATGTTTTTCACTATCACTTGTAACTGATTTTCATTTTAGAGATCTTTGATAAAACCAGGTGATACCATTTTGATTCATTCAGGGAGTGGTGGAATTGGACAAGCTGCAATTAGTTTGTGTTTACATTACGGCTGTAAAGTTTTTACAACTGTTGGTACACACGAGAAACGGGAATATTTGAAAAAACGGTTTCCAAAATTAACCGGTAAGATTTACTAAAGGACATTCTAATTGTCATCCATTACTTTTTCAAAATCTAAAGATAATGTAATTGGAAATTCTCGTGATACAAGTTTTGAACAAATGATTCATCGTGAAACGAAGGGACGTGGTGTTGATATCGTGTTAAATTCATTGGCTGAAGAGAAATTGTTGGCGTCTGCGCGTTGTTTGGCACATGGTGGCCAATTTTTAGAAATTGGTAGATTCGATCTGGAGATTGACAATCCATTAAATTTGTCGTTAATGGAAAAAGAAGCTTCATATAATGGAGTTATGCTTGATCATCTTTTCTTATTAGATCCAGTAGGGAAAAATAAATTAGTTCACTTAATTGAACACGGCATTACCAATGGGTCTATACAACCATTGACAAGAACTATATTTGATAAGGATGAAGTTGAACAGGCATATAGATTCATGATGTCTGGTAAACATATGAGCAAAGTTATTATCAAAATACGCGATGAAGAGGTAGAAAAGAGGGTTATACCTAAGCCAATACCAATCAGAGGAATTCCAAGGTAAATAAAGCGTAATTTTTGTTATTTATAGGATGTTGTCAGGTATCTTTACAGGTATCGATGTGATTCCAATAATGTTATCATAATTTTGGGTGGTTTGGGTGGATTCGGTTTAGAATTGGCCGACTGGTTAGTGCTGCGTGGTGCCAGAAAACTCGTTCTAACATCACGAAAGGGTGTCACAACTGGTTATCAAGCATCTCGAATTCTGTAAGAATTTTACAACAAAATGAAATTAATAGAAGTGATTTAATTGCAATAATTTCGATAGAATTTGGAAGTCGTATGGAGTACAAGTGTTAATTTCAATTGCCAATGTTACAACGCAATCAGGCTGTGAGGAGTTAATTGCTGAAGCTACTCGATTAGGTTCAGTAGAATCAATTTTCAATTTGGCTGTTGTTTTACAAGATGCATTGTTGGAAAATCAAACTGGAGATTCATTCAAGACTTCATTTGCACCAAAAGCCTACGCTACCCATCATTTGGATGGATTAACTCGTACAAAATGTCCTCAATTACGTGCTTTCGTTGTGTTTTCTTCAGTGTCTTGTGGACGAGGCAATGCTGGTCAAACCAATTACGGAATGGCAAACAGTATAATGGAACGAATCTGTGAGAAACGTCGAAAAGACGGATATCCAGGTTTAGCAATTGAATGGGGAGTTGTTGGTGATGTTGGCATTGTTGCCGAAATGCAGCAAGACGATGTAGTTTTAGAGATTGGTGGTACTTTACAACAACGCATCGCCAGTTGTTTAGAAGTTTTAGACACGTTTTTGATGCAACATCATCCGATCGTCTCAAGTATTGTCGTTGCTGCTAAGAAAGGTGCCGGTTTTAATGGGAATGTTGTCGAAATTGTTGCATCAATAATGGGCATTAAAGATTTGAAAACTGTCAGTCTGCATTCAACATTAGCTGAATTAGGGATGGATTCAATGGGTGGCATTGAAATTAAACAAACATTCGAGCGTAATTTTCAAATTATTTTAAGTCCACAAGACATACGAAATATGACTTTTGCTAAGCTTTACGAAATACAGGATGAAGCAACCAGTGATAATACTGATAAAACAAAAGTTATCGTCAATGATAAGCATGTCGAAGGGTTTGAAATGTTAATATCGCAAATTATTGACGAAATTGTTACGAAAACGGAATTAGTTCAACTCGATACTAAATCAGATCAAAATTCAAAAAAAATTATATTTTTCCCAGGTATTGAAGGAATTGCAAAAACTCTTCTACCTCTCAGCAGAAATCTACAAAATCAAGCAATTTGTCTCCAATATTCAATGGAGAATATAAAAGATACAATTGAAGAAATAGCAACAGATGTATTTCCTGTAATTCTACATTCCATCTTATTAAATTATAATTCTAATCATTTTTATTTTTTTAACAGCATATCTTAAATATTGTACAAAAATCAGAACCGTTCTATTTCGTAGCTTATTCTCTTGGATCAAGTGTAGCCCTTGAATTTGTTAAAATGTTAGAAGAAAAGGATTACTTTGGTAATTTAATATGTTTGGATGGTGGACCAGAACTTTTAGCTCATGCCCTGTCGACACAATTTGGTTCTAACAATGGTGAAGATGCCTTCCAAATCAACTATTTATCTTACATAATGTCATACTACATTAAACAAGAAGTTATATCGAACAACCAGGCAATAGCTTCTTTGTTATTTAATGTAATTATTATGTATGATGAGTCAGTTTATTATTTTAGGATTTACTTACTAATTGTAAGTCGTTGAATGAACGTCTTGACATGATTGAAACGCTTCTACCGAACGATAGTCAGTTTTCATCGGAACATTTACGCAAAATCTGCGAATCGTTGTATAGAAGAGCTGCGGCGATACGTAATTATCAACCTGAAATGAAACTGAAAACAACAAAGGTGTCACTATTTAAACCGAATATGTTACTTGTAAATGGTTTAAGTGACGATTATGGCATATCCAAATATTTTGATCAACATGTTGATATTAAAACATTCAATGGAAATCACTTAACAGTGTTAGAAAACATTGAAGTAGCTCAATCGATAGATTTATGGAGAGAAGGCAACAGTTTCTAATTCGTACATTGCCCTATAAAATTATTCCAATCATCTCAAAATAATGAATCAATATCTACTGATTCGATTCTATCGGCCGTTATTCGTTGAAATTGTTGATGATAAAATTGTAAATGAAAAACTTAAAATGTTTATATTTTTTTATTCATGCATGTAAGGATTTGTTATAAAAGTCTCAAGTGTCTTATACAGCATGATTCTCATTGCTAAACACATGACAAAAATAAGGTTTTCACCCTCCCAATGGGATAGTAGATGTATAAAAAAATAAGTTAGATAGGAATAGATACTAACTAACAAGGAAACATTCCCAGGTGTCCCCCTTCGATTTGGATATGTTATTCTTCATCGAATTCTAAGAGATGCATGTTTTTTTTATCGGCGGAAAACATATCTAGAGGGTGAAATCGCCACCCAAAGTTGAGGCTCAACGGGGTACTTTTTAAGTTTCTCAAGATGAAAAATAATGTAGAAGTCCATTGTTTGCATATCGAAATGTTAATTAGGGTAGAAGTTATAAGAGTTGACATTAAGAAAAGTCAAAAACTATTAATCTGATTTTGACGAAACTAATGTCATTCGATAGAAGACAAAAAAGTTTTGGACTTTTTCCAAATATTACGTTTAGGGGGCAACCACCCGTCAAGCATATCTGTACGTATCGGAAAAAAACATTCACTATTCTTATTATTGTGATGTTTTAATTCATAAATAGTGCCTTTTATCAATTCTCAGTAGTTGGGGCACAAAATAATATTATTTTCTTCTTTGTTGCCTACGCTTTTAATTTTCATGCTGAACATTATTTTTTATACGAGTATAGATGCTACAATAATTATTATCGTATTATAACTTTCAAATATATTTTCTCTAGAATAATTCTAAAACTTATTTGTTTTCATTATCAAAATTCAATTATTTATATTTTTAATGTCAATTCACCCCCTATTGAGTTTTTCCATAAAAGTCGTGAAAGTTGTATTTTTCGACAATAATTGATTTTGTGAAAGTACAATGGCTAGTATTTGTTATATAAAAATTCAGCAAATTTCAACCCTTATATCTGTTGTACTATTTATTTATTTATTATAATTCCAAGGGTATTTTGCGCCACATTTTTCTCAATAACAAAATAATATCATCCCCTAATATGTTATAAAATTTAACTTATATCAGTGTATTTCTTTCGCATCGTATAAGTCATTTGCTTATTGCAAGGTAATTTAATTAAACCTTATTAACATTAAAAATATGAATAATTGAATGTCGATAGAGGACATAAATAAGTGTTTAGTATCTATATTCATATTAACAAAGATGCCCAACATGAAAATTGAATAGGTATGCAACATATGAAGAAAATACTATTGTTATGTGCCCCAACTGTTGAAAATTGATATAAAAACACTATTTATGAATTAAAACATAAAGATTATAAGAATAGTAAAGTTTTTTTTTCTGATCCATTCAAATATGGTCGAGGAGCAGTTACCCCCCTAAACGTAATTTTTCAAAAAAATCCAAAAACAGGTTTCTTCTACTTTTTTGTCTTCTTTCGAATTACATAAGTTTCGTCAAAATCCGATGAATAGTTTTTGACTTATAGCAATTTTCTTATTTTCAACCCTTATAACTTCTACCCTAATTAACATTTCGATATGCAAACAATGGACTTCTCTATTATTTTTGTGAGAATAATGTCGTTTGCCCCACTTGAAGATTTTAACCGGAAGTATGCGAAACTTAAAAAGTACCCCGTTTGAGCCTAAACTTTGAGTGGCAATTTCACCCCCTAAATATGTTTTTACGCCGATAAAAAAAACATGCATCTCTTAGAATTCGATGGAGAATAACATATCCAAATTTCATTAAAATCGGAGGGGGACTCCTGGGGATGTTTCCTTGTAAGTAGGTAAAAATTCAAAATTAGTGAGAAATCACTTTAGTCCAAAAAACGTATGTTTTGTGAATTATTACCATAAAGGGTGAAATACCAAAGATAAATGGTCCTTCGAGCCATTTGAACCACAAGAAAGGTGAAGAGTCTCGTTTTGAAAGTAAAAGGGATCAAAGATAAAAAAAAACAAGTATCAGAAAATTGTTGCCTGATGTCTTTGATAGAAGGAAGGACATCGATTGCCTCCAAAGGGAGTAGTAAAAATAGAATTAATAGTAAAGTGTCGCAGATGTCATCAACTTCGTCGTTCAAAGGTTCTCCTGATAAATCTATAAAAAATATGACAGCGACAGAAAATAAAAGTATTAAAACGTCGATAACAAAAAATACAAAAACAGTAGCCTCAAAAAAGGAACAGATACAAATAAAAATTCTAGAAAAGAATTAAAACTGCTTCAATCTAAGTTACAAAGAGAAGAAAAACACAATTCAAAAAATGGGAACAACTCAGTCAATTTGAGTAATAACTTTAGTGTAGAGAATAAATATTTTGAAGTTGATGAAGAAGTAAAACAGTGTAGAACAAAAGAATGGGTAAATACGGTAAATAATCAACCACTGAGTAAAAAACGTAGTACTAAACCTGAAGAAATTAATCAAGAGAAGTTCTTAATCGAAATATTATTACGCCAGAGCATAAAAAGTGATTTACTTGAATTCAATGGGGATCCTAAACAGTGGATTCACTTCTTCACTCAGTTTAAAACTACAACGAATATGTTGTCCTTGTCTAACGAAGAAAACATGATGCGATTGAGAGCTTGCCTAAAAGGAGAAGCTAGAAGAACAGTAGATGGGCTACTTATTGCATCAAGTAATGTTGGTAAAGTGATGGACATTTTAGAACAGAGATTTGGTAGATCAGAGAAAATCATTCAGTCTTTAATTGGTGAAACAAAGAATCTTTCATTCAATAAATCAAATGACTACGGAAGTATAAAGAAATTTGCTGACAGTGTCCGTAATTTAGTAGCTACCATGGAAGTAACAGCCATGGAAAATTATTTGACATGTCTACAATTACTAGAAGAATTAATCCAGAAGGTGCCATATAACATGCAGTTAACTTGGGGGAAAAGTTTGATCAGAAATGGTACTAAAAAGTCACTGAAAGAATTCAGTAATTGGTTAAGTAGTGAAGCTGAAGCGATCAACATTACAAACTTACCAAGAGTAAATGCTTCGTATTCTTGGAAAGTTAAACATACACTAGTCACTGATTGAAGAAAAATTCGACCCTGTTTCTATTGTTCAGGGGAGAATCACAGTATTGCAAATTGCAAAAAATTCCTACAAGTTGAAATAAAGGAAAGATGGAATTTTATCTTGAAGAAAAAACTTTGTTTTGCGTGTCTGAAAGGAAATCTTCGTATAGAAAACTGTACTAAAAAAGAAGTCTGCCGAATTGATGGTTGTGAAAAACTTCATAACAAAATATTACACAAGAAAGAAGAAAGACAAATCAAGTATGAAAGAAATACAGAAAATCAAGAAAATGTTGTAAGTGCCCAAGTAGTAGCTAACACAACTGTAACGACCGATGAAATTTTGTTAAAAATTGCACCTGTAACAATTGTATCAGGAAGTAAAAACATCCGTGTAAACGCTCTGTTCGACGAAGCTTCCACGGTGACACTAATAGATCAGGAATTAGCTGACAAACTTGATTTACAAGGAGAGCCGAAAGAACTACGAGTAAAATGGATGGATAGGTCTCCCTTAAGTCTATACCATCTAGACAAATTCATTTCCACCTTCTTGTTCCTGATCTTGAAAAGTTTTATTTACAAGATGTTTATACAAAGAAAGATTTGGATTTACCGATACAATCAATCAATATCAAGAGATTTAAGAATAAATGAAGACATCTTTAGAAAATATCAATTAAAGACGCTCCTCTCGTGAACAGCAAACCTAAGATATTGATAGGGCAAGATAACTGGGCCTTAATTACAACAAGAGAGTTGATTGAGGGCCCAAAGAATGCTCCACAGTACTGTCCAGGACGAAGTTAGGAAGGGTGGTTCATGGAAATATTGGACCCTACATAAGTAGAACACACATTAAGTTCAATTCTTGTATCTGTAAGGATCAAGAATTATATGATATGGTTGAAAATTCATACAAGTTAGAAAATATGGGCGTAAATACAACTAAAGAAATTCTAATATCTAAAGAAGAAGAACGTACTTTGAAAATAATGAAGGAAATTACGATGAGACATGGAGACAGATGAATGACTGGTTTGTTATGAAAGGAAGCTGACACAATTTTGCCAAATAATAAACAAGATGCTGTGAACAGACTGCTATCAATAGAAAAGAAAATGCGAAATAATGTCATATTTGGGAATGAATACAAGAAGAAAATACGTGACTACTTAGAGAAGGGTTACGCAAGAAAATGTGTCGAGCCTGAAGAAACATCGAGAAGAATGTGGTATCTGCCACATTTTGCAGTTATCAATCCAAATAAACCTGAGAAAATCCGGTTTGTATTTGATGCTGCAGCGAAATCAAGAAATAAAAGCTTGAATGATGCTCTGTTGAAAGGTCCTGATCTCTTGAATTCACTTCTAAGTACTTTATTGAAATTCCGTGAAAGAAATATTGCCTTTGCTTTTGGAGCTGTATATTCTCCAGCTTCTGCGCAGTATGCCTTGAGAAAAAATGCACAACAATTCGCAAATGAACTTCCAGAATCGGTTAATGCAATCATGATGAAATATTACATGGACGACTATATTGACAGCAAAGATACGGAAGATGAAGCTTTTTACATGGTTAACTCTGTCATCGATATTCACCAAAAAGGGGGTTTTGTTATGACAAACTGGGTTAGTAATTCCAAAGAGTTACTTCGCCGTATTCCACCAGAATTGAGAAAACCAGAAGTGAAGAGTTTAGGCTGTAATAGTCAATCAATTGAAACAATTTTGGGTTTAAATTGGGAGCCGAATGAAGATAATTTGATATGGACAATGAAGATAAGAATCTGAATGGAAGTAAAATTTGTACCAAACGTAAAATGTTGAAAATTGTTATGGCGATTTTTGATCCTCTTGGACTACTATTAAATTATACCTGTTTTGGGAAGATACTACTACAAGAACTTTGGCGAAAAAAGATTAATTGGGATGAATTAGTGCCGACAGATATCAATGACAAATGGATACAACGGCTAACAACTCTGAAACAGATAACGAAATTGACAATTCCAAGATCTGGCAAACAACATCGAAGTTCACATGTTTTGTGATGCAAGTGAGAAGGCCTTTGCTTGTGTAGTTTATCTGAAAGTATTATTCGAGACAAAGAATGTTGTTTCGTTTATTGTTGGCAAATCCCGAGTAGCACCATTGAAACCAATGTCGATTCCAAGGTTAGAACTACAAGCTGCTATCTTAGGAAGCCGACTGGTTAAATATGTTTGTGAAGAACTAGATTTTGAAATAAAAAAGGTGGTTTGTTGGACCGACTCTAAAACAGTTTTATGGTGGATTAGATCTGAAGATTATAAAAAAATTTAACTCTTTGTGGCTCACAGATTGAGTGAAATTAAAGAAAACACGAACCTTAATTGGTGGCGATGGGTTCCTTCAAAAGAAAATGTTCCAGATGATGCCACGAAATTAGGTTCTAAGAGTAGTGACAAAAACAGATGGCTTGCTGGTCCAGAATTTTTGTTAAACGGAAAAATCATCTGGTCTGAAGAGAACCTACAAGAACAACTGATAGAATAGACGATGGCAAATAAACATTTGGAAATTAACAAAGATTTCTTCAACGCAACTACTTTGAACTTAATAGAAACCAGAGGATCTTTACCTGATATTAGCCGTTTTTTGCCATGGTCACGATTAATACGTGCAACTGCATGGTTACTACGTTTTATAAACAGATGTAAAAAATTAGAATTAAGAAGTGAATTAACAGTGGATGAAATCAATGAAGCAGAAATTATTTGGACTAAAACTGTACAACTTGAAAGTTTTGAGGAAGAGTTGAAATACTTACGGAAAGATAAAGTTCTAACGACAGGAAGACTGTTTAAACTATCACCTAAAATTGACTCAAATGGTATTTCACGGGTACGAGGAAGAATTGATTTACAACTGTCATTAACAAAGACACGAACAATCCTATTATCTTGGATGGGGCACACAGATACACGCAGTTACTTATATAGCATGTTCATTCGAAAACAGGACATTTAGGCGTTGAATATACTGTGAACACATTGAGAGAAAAATATTGGATTCTGAAAATGAGAAACGAAGTCAAGAAATTTCTTAAAATTTGTAGCATTTGTAAAATAAAAAGAGCGAAACCTCATGTACCTGCAATGGGACCCCTGCCTGATGTTAGACTAGGAATATTCAGTCGTTCGTTTACATATGTTGGAATGGATTACTTTGGACCCTTGGAAATAACTGTGAGACGTTCTACAGAGAAAAGATATGGGGTGATATTTACGTGTTTGACAGTTAGGGCAGTACATGTTGAATTAACTGCTTCTTTAGACACGAACTCCGCCATTATGGCAATTCATAGATTTGTGGCTAGAAAAGGAATTCTTTCAGACAATGGAACAAATCTCAAAGGTGCTGAAAAAAAATTGAAGAAATCGCTTTCTGAACTTAACGAAATTTGAATAGCACAAGAATTGACTGCCAGAAACATAGAATGGTCATTTATCCCGCCAGGTTCGCCTCATATGGGAGGTAGTTGGGAAAGATTGGTGAGGTCAATTAAATCATCTCTTTATACTATACTCAAGGAAAGGAAACCGCGTGAAGAAGTTCTCCAAACAGTTTTGGCGGAGTGTGAGAATATTGTGAACAACAGACCATTAACTCACGTGTCAGTTGACTCAGATGATCCGACGTGTTTAACTCCAAATCTTTTCTTGTTGGGTGGTAGTAATATATTAACCCCACCAGGTAAATTCGATTTAAAAAAAACAACTGAGAAAGTTGTGGCGCATTTCCCAAGCATTAATAGATGCATTCTGGAAACGATGGGTAAAAGAGTATCTGCCCACATTGGTAAAAAAAAACTAAATGGTTTACAGACAGTGGTGAAATGTTAAAGAAAGATGATGTAGTAGTGATTTGTGATCTAACGTTATTAAGTAATTTGTGGCCAATGGGGGTCGTCGTGAATTCTTTTACTGGTAGAGATGGTAAAGTGCGGGTCATAGATGTAAAAACAAAAAATGGTGTTTATCGAAGACCTGTCGCTAAAACTGCTAAGTTGGATGTTTCGTAAAGACATGTGAGAAGTAACAGTAAATGTTTCATGGTGAACTTTTACTTTTTCAAGCGGAAGAGAATGTTTAAGACTTTGTATTATTGTATTATTATTATTATTATTTATTTTTGTTGAGATCTAGTGAGATAAGGTAGGTAGGGAAAAGGATTGACAGAAATATAAATAAATAGAAAAATTTTTTTTTGGAAAAAACGTGTGTTTCGTGAATTATTACCATAAAGTGTGAAATTTCAAACACCGGGAAAATGTGGAAAATAGTTATTTTTGACATAAGTGTGGAAATTGCCTTTTTTGCGAGGCGCGAATGTACGTTGAAGCACGAGCGTTAGCGACTGCTCCAACGAATCACCCAAGTCTCGCAAAAACGTCTTTCTACTCGAATATAGAACACTATTTTTACTACAATCTGTTTACAGAAATGCAAATTAATTGGAAATATATTGAACAAATTCATTAAATTTTTGTATACATATTATGTTATCAATAAAATTGACACCTTATGATTCTTATTGACATAACAAATTCAAATCAAGTTATCCTAGAAAATTATTACCAACAGAAAAATATTCATTAAATTAATACGAGTATAATGATAATTGAAAATTAGGAATTTTTAAAGAGTTAAGTTACGTATCATTTCACATTTATTGATTGTTTCTATAGGGTCGTTTTCACCAACTATAGTAAAACGATTTAACAAACAATAAACGGTAACCAATAAATAAATTTTACATTTATTATTTCACCAACTTTGGTTTTCGTAAACTATCAAATAAAGTTTCCGTTAAGCTAACTGACGAAAATTGACTAGTTAAACTATAAATAAAATAAATAGAAGTTAGAATTTTCTTAATAAGAATTCATAAAGGCCAACTTCGTAGCAACTCAACAAGCTGAATCTATTCAACTCCATCTTATTTTAGAAAAAAATAGTATAGTTGGTAGCTACACCTACTTCAAAATAAAAAATTCTTGATAGGATTTACTGTTGTAGGTGTAGAAGTTGAATCTTGTTGATAAAAATTCGTAAAGGTCTACCTCTTGGCAACTCCACGAGCTGAATCTATTCAACTTCATTATTTTAATGAAAATTAGCAAAGTAGGTAGCTTCACCTACAAATTCTTGAGAAGGATTACTACTTTAAGTATATAATGTATATAATTGTCAAATTAGATGCATTCCAGTAAACAAATAACGTAATCAAGAGTGATACTATAAATTACAAACTGAAAGTGAAAAATAGTTAATGAATAAATATTTTATTTAACGAATAAATAAAATTAATTCATTTATTAAGAAACGAAACGTTAATGACAAGTTGGTGGAATTGACCTGTAGGCAAAGATTAAAATCGTTGTTTATAAGAGCGTTTTCACACGGGGCAATATATTGCAAGCAATAAAAAGCAGCAATATTGCTGTGCATCACAATACGTGCTTTTAAATCATTCGTTTTCACACATACACGGTGCGATATATTATATGGTTGCAATAGCGCGATATTGCAGAGACACGCAATATGTTCTACAGATATCGCACACTATTTTATTGCTGCCGTTGCAGAAACTGTAACAAGTGTATGTTTATTTTCACACGGCTCGACGATTATTGCAAGAATTAGTCAAGAATCAATCGTCCATTGTTGTAAGACGTTTATTGTGCTGTTGTTTCTACTGAAAGAGCGAGCAGTAAAACTCTACGTCTACTTTCCATGATAACTACAACTGGACTAAGGCACTTGACAACATGGCATTTTTTATTGTACTATTTATTGCAGCAATAACATAACGTACAACGATACAATATATTGTATCGCTATCGCGCCGTGTGAAAATTCATAAAAATTGTGAATAAGAACGGAAATTGAAGAACCTGGAATTCCGCCAGAAATAACAGACACCGCAAATAAAGTGGTGTTAAATTAACTTCCAAAAAAATCAAAACAAAAATATGAGAAAGCTTATAAGCGCTTCTTGGAATACAAATTTAGAAAAAAATGTAAGTTCCTTTTCGGAGAATGCTATAATAATAATTAATTAATTAATACAATAATAATAATAATATAATGTTATATTGTTATAATAATAATTAGATTGATTTATTAATCTAATTATTATTATTATTATTATACAGAAAAAGATCACAAATTAGATTGTTCAGGTGTATACAAGATCAAATGTGATGAATGTGATTGTTGCTATATCGATGAATCGGGTAGGAGTATTAAAACTAGAATTAACGAACATCGAAAGTATCCAACATCCACTTTCTATCAACATATCACTTCTTCCGGACACCGATCTGGCGATGATAATAACATAGAACTGTTACATAGATGTTGTAAGGGGCGAAGGCTCATTCTTCTTGAGTCTTTAGAAATTTATAAAAGTAGAAAACTTAACTCAAATTTATTAAACGATCAAATTGAATTGAGCTTCACCCCCCTTTTTTCATATATTAAAAATATTTAAAACATTTAAAGATTATGTAAATTATTCTATTGAATTAATGTTAACTGATTCGATTTATTTTGATGTTTAAATAATTCACTATTTCAAAGATTTACTGCATAAATTGAAAAAGTTTTTCAGAAAAATTCAAAAAACGTCACTATCGATAACCAACAGGTTTGATGCTGTTCCGGTAAATTTCTATCGAATTCATTCTATTCTAACAGGCGCTTTGATGAACTGTAATTGGTGAACTGAAATCTAAAAGATTTTTTCAATAATTTTTCTAAATTTTCCAAATTGTCATAATTAGAATCAGTAATTTGTTAATCAAAATTATTTATTAATTAAGTATTATCGCTTGTATATATTTTCGATTTTTTCGATTGTTTGGTATTTTTGAAAATTTATCTTGACTATTCATTTTAAAATTCGATATTCATTGTGTCGTTGTGGTTTTATTACTTGTCGTAAGTTTTTTATATTTATTATGTTACTTATCGAGACCTTTTCCTATTAAGCTTTTCTTTTTATAACATCAGGTGCAGCTGAAGATGGGGTGTAACATTAAAATGTTCCATTTCCCTGACTATCGTTGCCGTTTTTGTTTGGAGCTTTGATTTTCTTCCTTTGGGGAGACATTGGCTGGAGTAGGAGGCCATGGGGTCCTACTAATTGCTTGGGTACCATTTCCGTCATAACATCTGACGTTGCTAGAAGAGCGATATGTCGTTTATATCGGGATGTTTCGAGTGTTCATCTATTTACCGTACCGTACCGTTTCTTTTCTCTTACCGCTTTAGATGGATGCTTGGACATCTTGATGTATCTCGTGTCGTTCTTCGTTTTTCCGGATTAGGTCCTATATCTATAAGATGTAGGCTGTTCTATTGGTTGCAGGGTGGCATTTTCGTTGTCCTTGCAACCATCCAACCCTTGATTTTCTGAGAGCCATTTCAGCTTCTTGAGGGTGTGCTATAACAACCTTCACACTGTCTCTGCTGCAGTGTCCCGTACCTTTATCCTGTCTTTTCTTTATTGTTTCTTCTTCTTTCAGCAGTAGACCTTCAGAGGTAGGGATGCAACCCCGCTTAATGGAGTTTCCCTTTTCCTTCCTTCCCTCTTAAGCTCTGGGCTCCCGAAACTGAAGGTCTCTCTCTCTCTCTCTCTACCCTTTTCCTTTCCTTTTTAATATTGTACGTATCGGAGAATCAACGGTACCATTTGCTTATCGTAAGTTTGATTTCAATTGATCTACTTACTTTCCAATTTTCTGTTTTCGACCATCTTTCGCTGTTTGGGGATGTTTTGATTTTTAATTGAGGTGATAATGATTTTTAAACAACCTGATAATTGTCGGTATTGCAGTATCCTGCCTTTTTCATTTCCGGCACTCGGTTAGCCAAAACGGCGTTGTTTATTGTGTTTATTCTATTTTCGCCCTTAATTACTAGTACCAACGGCGTTTATGAACACGGTATCTTTTTGAACTGTGCGCAATCACGTTTTCGGAAAACACGTTTTCAGTACCCCGAATTTGTAGCGTTCACTTCCCTTGTCAACGTTGAATTGGTCAGACGTTCGTTTACGTTTCGTTTTTTTTCAATTTAATAATTGGGATTTACCGTACCGATTCCTTTGTGGAATATTTTCGATATCGTTAAATACCCCGGAGAAAGGTAATATTTTCTTTTCAAATTCATTCTTTGGGGTTCTAATTCGATTGTTTAGGGGTATCTTTAGAGACCTGGAATAAATCCGGAGTTTTTGGTTTGCACAAGCATTTTTTTGGCGTTATTCATCCAGTACGGGTACTATCGCTCATTCAGTGGCGTAATTGGCTGCATTCAACGTAGGGTATTTCCTTCGTCGTTCCTGATACCGTGCGTTTCACTCATCCAGTGGCGTGGCGTGGATTACATCATCGTACCGTGGCATCGAAAACGATAAGTTTAATCTTTATTTAATGTTTCTATTAACGTACTTTTGCCTACGTCCTACGAGACTGTTTTTTGATTTTCTAGGCAAATTGCGTTTCGCTAAGATCATTATCCGTTCAATAATATAATTTGTATTATTTTGAACGTTTCGTTAATTAACTATTATATTTTCTCTTTGGTTTCCATTTTTGCTAATTCTTTGTTAAATTGTCCAGTCACACAGGATTTATCTAAGGTATGTGACCTTGTATCGCGTATCTCCTGTGTGATTGATAATCAAAGAACCTAGTAGTAAATTTTAAAAATCATTTTCATTAATTTTATAAATTATCTAAATTTAAAACGAGTTCGAACTCTATTAGCATAATAGAAAACTAAACCACCTTATTAGAGTGGTATATTTCCCTTCCATTTGTTTTTTTGTAAATCATTAAATTGTTTGATTTCAACTTTATTTTGTTTAACCGAATCCTATTCCACGATTGTGGGATTCTATAAATTTTATAAATCGTGGTGGCGCCCTTTAACAGCTATTTTTAAAACCCAAAAGAACCCCTAACGAACCCATCCATCGCTCCTGGATACTGAGCAACGGGAGAACACAAAGTGTTGGTTATAGGGGTTAACCCGAAACTAGTCCTGCAATAATTTTTAATAAATGTAATAAGAAGTTGACTTGGTTCAAATTATTTATTTTCTAATTCTAATTATTATTATTTTATGTTAATATAATAATATAAATTGAACAGCGTGCGAAAAGTGATTACTTGCCACCCTAGAGTAGAAATGTACACTTTGGAAAAGTAAAAATCACCAATCAGAAGCCAGTATTTATTTTAACTTTGCCGTTGCCTACGCGACGGATCAACTCTATTGGAATTTGACACTTTCCACCTATCAAATACAAACAGAAATAATACCCAGATTCCAAATATTTTCGATTTTTTTATTCATGGGTTTGCCTTCCAAGTACGATTAGAAGATTTATCGTCTATTTTACTCACACTGATTGGTTCAAAATTACTAGCACGGCCCTAATGTGTGGGTGCTGCAAGGTTGCGCGGTTGCTTGATGTGTAAGGGAACATAAAACAAGAGAGAATTCAACATTTTATCAGCATATTATAGACATAGGACATCTTAGCAAAATGAAAAGCAATGTAAAATTAATACATCACGAAAGAAATGGACATAGACTCGAATTATTAGACAATCTAGAAATTAAGAAACAAAAAGAAAAATATCCCGATATTAAATGATCAAATACAATTAAAATACCCACCAATATTAGACGCATGCGTCATTTAATATTATAAAAATACAATAAAACAAAAGAAGAGGAAGGGAAACGGATATAACCTTATTTTTAGTTTGAATAGCGTTTTTGATATAAAAATCAGCGTCTCTTTGGATGAATAGTAAAATTAAAAATTAAAATAGGACCTTGTATAATCTTGTATAAAATAATAACTTGTATTAAGTTATTGAGTGTAAAATGAGTAGAAATTTCATCAAAATTTTTTTATTAACATATGAAATTAAAATTATTACAGATTTATATTGTGATAAAACATCTCGAAAATGTCTCGAATATTGTAAACATTCGATTTTGATAACAGTAACTTTAAGATTTTAACATTTGTAACGAAATTTATAATTTTGACAATTGCAAAATTAGATATTTTAATTTGTTCACAAAACTGACGTAAGTTATTGATATGTTTAATTGTATCTGTGTTTTATGCTATATTTTTTGTAGTAAACTACTGAAGATGACCAGTTAAGGTCGAAACCGGTATGATATAAATATACGTAAAAATAAAAGAATTTAAGGAAGAATTAACAAAATTTATTAAAAAAAGATATTTCTATTATTCTATCTTTATCTTTCTTTTTTTGAAAATTAATTAAATCAACTTAATGATTTACGAACACACAATGACCATGGACAACACTTTTAGGTTATTCGTATTGTTTGGATTCAAATTTACTGAGCCCAGTCAATAGAAATTATATAAATCGACGTCTTATTCAACCGTGCTACTTAGTAGGTTCTTCTATCGAAATGAATCCAAAAATTATAGATAGCCGTTCTTTTTCCACATAATCACCTGGCGAACAAATTGTGATTACAGCTAAATATATGTTAAGCGTCACATTTATACTTTCTTTGAAAAGGATTTGCTGGGAAATTTGTTGAAATATCGATAAATATGATGCTGGATTCTTTGGTAAGCCTTATTTTTGTTTTATGTCTTACTACTAAGGTTAAGAAGGATAGTTGTTGCTACCAATCTGTTGAATTTCTTGCATCATGGCAATTCCTATACATCTATTCGATTTAAGTCGAACTTTCAGACAAACGCGCTCCTTTCTTAAATAAATTTTCCAAGAATTTGTAAGAACTTCCTAACAGAAATGCAATTTAGGTTCGTAATTAGTCTTGCTTAACATGTAAAACAATATCCGGATATAAGGACACTTTTTGGAAAAAATTTGACCAAGTCTTCTAATTTTCCTAAATTTGATATTTTTTTTACGGTTCTGAAAAACGTTTTCCATTTTGTACCCAAACCTGTATTTTTTTAGCAAAATAAAC
Source organism: Mylabris phalerata (assembly GCA_020740385.1). Lineage (NCBI taxonomy): Eukaryota > Metazoa > Arthropoda > Insecta > Coleoptera > Meloidae > Mylabris > Mylabris phalerata. Next base: position 1,301,488 of record JAJEOX010000290.1, read on the forward strand.
AATATTAAGTTATATAGGAGAATTATTTATAGTAAATTATAAGAAATTACAATAAACAAATTCTACATTTTCCTCAATTCCTAAAAGGAAACCGGCCACTCCTTGCCTCTTGGAGGGTCCTTTTTATTCTTGTTCGAATCAATAAAATCCGGTGAAAAATAAATGAAGTAACGAATTATAAATATTGGCACTTTTCAGAAAAAGATGTACTACGGGCTCTTGAAGATTCTAAAAAAGTTTTTGTACCATGCCCCACTAATCCTAGTACTCGATTTGCGGCGATTACGCCCAGACTGTAGTAAGTAAATATCATCGTCTCTCTCATTTTGGACTGTTGACATCGAACGCTTTATATTCCTTAGAAACTTCGTGTGCCACCTTTGGGATACGGCTCACAGTTAACCTTTCGTATGCTTCTTTTTACTCAGCATAAACTTTGTTACTGAAATCTGGCCCGACGGGCTATTCTGGTTGTCTTTTCAAATTTTTGGCATTTTCTCTTTGGGCTAAACTCAAAACCATGTGATACCATCGTGTCCTTAAGGCTCCAATCTACCCAATAGTGTTTTCACGCTGTCTGTAGTGTCCGCTAGACCATATTGTGCATTATTTTTGGGACAACCCTCATAACAAGAATTGAAGGTCTTTTTATCTAAAAATTCTAAGAATCCACCATGGACAAGCGACAACAATGGATCCAACGTTGCGTTTGACATTAGAAAAATAAATTGAAGCAATAATTGATGCTGGTTAACATCTATCGGAATTGAAAGACACAAAAACTGGAGTCTTTGTGCCTAGAGGTGCTTCAGAAAATGAACAGACTTGGTTCCGAGAATATTGGAAGAATAAAATTTTTCTATAACTGGGTGAACTTCGAATTTTCCATACAATTCTAAGCTAAAATCCAGGGCCGGAGTGATAAAAAATACCGTTCTGCTATTCTGCATGTTAAATTGTCTATCAAATTTTGATTTTTAATTCTCAAAAACAATTATTATTTAAATAAATTTTTAGGGTGTTTTTTTCGAACCTAAAATTGTAGCCAATATTCCCACCAGTGCCACCAGAATAGTTGGACCGCCCGCCAAGAGAGCGCGCCACTCGTTATAAGTTCCTCCGAGTACTACCAACAACGGGCTATAATTAACCGCTCAGGATCCACCAAAAGGAAATCTGAGAATCCGCTCACAGATTGCGCTCCCTGGTGGACCTTTCTTGCTAGTTCTCAAGTAATTCAAAGCGCTCCCTAGTGGACCGACTGAATCTCATCAGTGTTAGTATTGTTTTAGTAAATTGTGTTTTCTACCCCATTCGTAACTAATATTGGTAATAAACCTTTCAAAACCAACCAGATTTTTGTACCCTCCGAAAGAAGGTTACAAATTGGCGCCCAACTAAGTAGGCTCGAAAACCTACAAGTCATTAGTGTAAATCGTTATCCGCGTAAATTAGTGATCGAACTCGGAAAGTTTGTCGCACCCGCGAACAAAATTCATAACGGAAACACGAAGTAGGAAAAAAGCAAACAAAATGAACGCCGAGTTATTAGAAGAACTCCTTAAAAGACTTACTCCATCCGCACCAGTCAAACACTTCACTCAGTGCACAGCGCGCTACAATGGCACCCGCAGCACCGAAGCCGTCGAAGATTTCATTGCTAGCGCCGATTTCTACAAAGAGAGTGAAGGTATCAACGATGATAACGCAGTGAAAGGCCTAACTCTCCTTCTCGAGGGAGCTGCATACACCTGGTGGACCGGCGTCCGGTCATCCGTCGGAACATGGAAAGAAGCCACCGATCTCCTCCGAAACGAGTTCGCACCCCGACTACCAGCCTACGCCGTATATTTAAAAGTATTCGCCAGCAAGCAAACAGACCAACTTCCCACAGGACAATTCGTGGCCGAAAAACGTGCACTGCTAGCCCAGATTGTTCCACCTCTAAATGAAGCTATGGAATTAGATATGGTATACGGTCTTCTTTCGCAAAAAATAAGAAAACACATCCTACGCACCGAAGTAAGAACGTTCGCTGAATTAGTGTCAAGTGCCCGACTAGTGGAAGCCCTCGATAATCAAAACCAACCGCGCCGCGAAAACGCGAAAGCAAATCAGTCCAAAAACAGAATCAAGTGCGATTTTTGCAAAAACATGGGACACGATGTGTCAGTTTGCCGAAAAAAAATAAAGGCAGAAGCCGATAAAGAGACCAGCGCAAACAAACCAGCCCCATTTAAGTGCTACGGTTGTGGAAAAGAAGGAGTGCTCAGAAGGAACTGTGCCGATTGTTCCAAGTCAAATCCAGTTCCACAAACAGTCAACTTCAGTTTTATAAGTGCCAACAACCATTTACGACCTGCCGTCCGCATCCATCTAGATGGAATCCCTGGTACTGCCTACCTAGACACTGGAGCTAAAGCCACTCTCGCTAGCCCCCAACTACAACAACTACTTCGAGAGAAAGGATACACCTCTCAACGCCGCCTAACAAACATAATGCTCGCAGATGGAACATCCAAACTACAGCCAACGGAAATTTTCCAAGCTACCATCACTATCGAAAACCGAGAAGTCGTGACGGAATTTCTCTGTATAGACCTTGCTCCAGCAGCCACCACTTTGTTGGGAATCGACTTCATCAGAAATGCTGGACTTGTGCTCAACTTCCACACCAATCAATGGAGCTTCTACAACGAACCTCAACGAAGCTACCACTTCTCCAACAAAGACTCCACCCAAGAAATGGACATAGAGCCCACGGACGCTGAAATTATCACCATACTCTCCGGCATGCAAACTGCGCCAGCACTATCACCTATCAGAGATCCTGAACAACACTCCGATGAAATTTCTGGGTTGACCCATAATTATGGCCCACTCATACCCCTGCAACTGTCACCTCCCCCGAGCCACCGATATCTCTGGTTAGAAGGAATGAAGGACATCGAAATGGAATGGGAACGACCGCTCGCCCCGTTCGAAGAAAGTCTGTTCCCAACAGCTCCGGTAGCTGCACTGGACGCAAGCTATGTCAGCCTGCGCCCCAACGAAGCAACAATCCTCCGCCAAAGCGAACAAAGACAACTCAACATCCTACTACAACAACATCTCGATTTATTTCAAGACCATGGACCGCCAACACCCGTCATCTCCCATCGTATCGACACCAAAGAACATGCTCCAGTAGCCAAACCGCCATACAGGTTATCACCCACAAAACAGCAAACCTTACGTAACGAGGTGGAAAACCTCCTCAACCTAGGCATCATAGAAGAATGTGAAAGTGCCTGGGCCGCTCCTGTCATACTCGTCCCAAAACCCGATGGAAGTCTTCGACTATGCGTAGACTACCGTGGACTTAACGCCATCACGACGCCTGATGTATATCCGTTATCAAGACTAGATGACCTTCTGCACGCCACTGGTAATACCACCCACTTCAGCACGATGGACTTAAAAGCTGGTTATTACCAAGTGCCCGTTGACCACGCTGACATCGACAAGACCGCCTTTATCACACCATTTGGAGTATACCGGTTCCTGCGATTACCCTTCGGACTTCGCAACGCGCCTGCCACCTTTCAACGGCTCATCGACCGCTTCAGACTAGCTTTAAACGGCGTTAATCTACTCGCTTACTTGGATGACCTAATTCTGTTATCTAGATCCTTCGAACAGCACATAGAAGATCTACAGAAAATATTCGAACAAATGAGGAAATTCCGACTCCGCATGCATCGAACAAAGTGCCATTTCGTCTGCCCATCCGTGAAGTATCTCGGCCACATCGTAACACCGCAAGGTATTCACACCGACCCCTCAAAAATAGAAGCAATTACGAAAATGACTACACCCCAAAACGTCAAACAAGTACAATCTTTCCTACAAACCTGCAGCTGGTATAGAAGATTTATCAAAGATTTCTCAAAAATTGCCCGACCACTGTCCAATCTTCTGAAGAAAAATCAACCTTGGATATGGTCTGCCGAACAAGACTCAGCGTATCAAGCCCTAAAACAAGCACTTAGCTCCGCCCCAATCTTAATACAAGCGACGGCAAATAAACCGTATACACTCCGTACCGACGCTAGTTCATACGCCTTAGGAGCAGCCTTATTGCAAGGGGAGGGACCAGAAGAACGGCCCGTTGAATATGCAAGTCGACTCCTTATCCCGGCCGAACAAAACTATACCACCACCGAACGTGAAGCATTAGCTGTTGTGTGGGCAGTTAATAAATTTCGCGGGTATCTAGAAGAAGCCGACACCATCATTGTAACCGACCACCAGCCACTAAAATGGTTAATGAACCTCAGATCTCCTAGCGGACGACTTGCCAGGTGGGCCCTACAATTGCAACCGTACAATATTCGCATCGAATACACGCCCGGTCGCGCGAACGTATTAGCTGACACATTGTCTCGACCACCCATCGATAATCCGTCGCCTACGCCAATAGCTAGCATTATCGCCGACCTACCAAAATATAATCCCGCGGACCAACGAGAACAGCAGTTAGCCGACCACGAATTAAGGAAAATCATCCAAGACCTAGAAAAGAGTTCTCCCGAAGACACGGCGAGATGGACAAATCGCGGCTACATAATGAACCAAGGGCTCTTATACCGATACTCCCAAGACGATGACTACGATGACGCACAACTAGTCATTCCAATACAACAACGAGAGCTCGTTCTCAAGGCATATCATGATGCCCCTACGGCTGGACACTATGGAATTGATCACACACTTTCCAAAATCTCCTCCAAATATTACTGGCCCGGAATAAGACGTTCCGTCACCGAACACGTAAAAACCTGTACAGCATGTCAAAGATACAAAGCCTCAAATTTGCGACCCGCTGGACTCCTGCAGACCCCAATAATGCAACAACGCTTCGAAACCATCGCCATCGATTTATTTGGCCCCTTACCAACAAGTCCGGACAACTTCCAATGGATATTCATCATCGAAGATTGCACAAGTAGATGGACCGAAATATTCCCGCTTACTAATGCAACAGCGAACAACTGTGCACATACCCTCATCAACGAAGTATTCCTCCGTTATGGAATTCCACGCCGAATCATCTCCGACAATGGAAGTCAATTCATTAGTAACCTAATGCAACAAGTCACGTACGTCCTAAATATTGACCACAAATTAATTCCTGTCTACCATCCCTCCGCAAATCCGGTAGAACGACGAAATAGAGATCTAAAAACACAGTTAGCTATACTTTTGGGAAACCAACACGATAGTTGGCCACAGAAGCTCCCAGCAATTCGTTTCGCCATGAACACACATCGATGTCAGACCACTGGATTCACCCCGGCTTTTCTAACGTTTGGAAGAGAACTACGCACACCCTTAGAAGTTCAACTGGATTATAGAGCAGTTCTCACCAACGAAAACTTTGTACCAGAAATCACACCTCACCTGCATCGAATTGGGGATATCCTTCTCCAAGCTAAAGAAATAAGTGAAAAAGAACAAGACCGAAGGAAAAACCAGGCTGATAAACAGCGTCGTCCTTCTCCATCATACCAAGTTGGAGACCAAGTCTGGGTAACTACACACACCCTCAGTCGCGCCGACAAAGGTTTAACTTCCAAGTTCGCCCCAAAACGAGACGGACCCTACACGATCAAACGGATTCATGGGCCTTGCAGTTACGAGATTTCTAGTCCGCAGCAACCCGATAGTATTTTTGGAGTCTTCCACAGTTCCGCTTTAACTCCATACAATGGTTCCTCAACAACATCCGAAGCTCCAGTTCAACATTTACGACGTCGAGGAAGACCCCTAAAATCGACTTCACCACAACCAAAACAACGAGGCCGTCCCAGAAAGAAGCAAAACTAATCACAGAACCAACCGTCGGGACGCCTTTATGGTTCTGAAGGGGAGAATTGTAGCCAGTATTCCCACCAGTGCCACCAGAATAGTTGGACCGCCCGCCAAGAGAGCGCGCCACTCGTTATAAGTTCCTCCGAGTACTACCAACAACGGGCTATAATTAACCGCTCAGGATCCACCAAAAGGGAATCTGAGAATCCGCTCACAGATTGCGCTCCCTGGTGGACCTTTCTTGCTAGTTTTCAAGTAATTCAAAGCGCTCCCTAGTGGACCGACTGAATCTCATCAGTGTTAGTATTGTTTTAGTAAATTGTGTTTTCTACCCCATTCGTAACTAATATTGGTAATAAACCTTTCAAAACCAACCAGATTTTTGTACCCTCCGAAAGAAGGTTACAAAATTAGATTTTTAAATATTTTAATGGTTAATATTTGTTTCCAAGTGAATTTTAGAGTGATTCACATCATACCCATCATTAACAAAATTTGCTATATGCACAATTGTTTAAAAAACAAAAACTCCAAGTATAGTAGGCTTCTAGGAATAGTGAAAATTGACTTATAAGTCGACTTATAAGTGGAATTATTTCATGATAGGGTTTTACAAAAGAAATTTATCTACTATCAATACTAACAAAGGTAATACAATAATTTACAACTCATTGCTAGATGCAAAGAAATATCTCCGTTTTCTAACGCAGGTAGTTGGGGTGGGCAGAAAGCTCCGCATATTTTCAATGAATGTTTTTAAACATTGTCAAGAAAATTAAACAAGAAAAACCAATTTATACGTGTATAGGTAAATGATAGTTTTAATTAACTACAAAAAATTATAAATTTATTAGTCAGAAAATTAATATTAATTTAAATTAATTGTTATTTAGAAATCCATATCATTTTCATCATCACGATCACTTTCACTGCCATCATTAATGTTAATAACAATTTCTGGAGAGTCCGTTATCGATACAAAAGTATTTTCAATGTTTATTACATGTTTTACACAATTACGCCACAATTGTGCATCAGGTTCATGCAGTTTTCTACCCACCCTAACTACCTGCATTAGAAAAAGGATATGTTTCTTCGCATCTGGCAATGAGTTGTAAATTATTGTATTACTTTTCTTAGTATTTACAGTGGACAAATTCCTTTGTTGAGCTCTATCATAAAATTATAGAGATTCTTTATATGCCCTTGATTGCAAAAATTGAAATATGGTCATATTAATTTTCCGAAAATTGCAAAAACTTTTGAAAACTTTTGGAAAATTTAACTATTTTTGGTATTAATATAGTGAGCTGCTTATGCTGGTGCTCAACTGTTATATAGATCGGATTGTGCCCCAAAATTGGCCCCCAAAATCCGTTACTAAGTCATAAGGTCGATCGGTACTTAATTTACTTGGTGTGTTTACAGAGCTTCTATGTTTTTTTAATGAATATTTATAGCTTACCTTGATATGACTTAATTCTAAATATTAAATTAAAATAGACTTAAAATAAGAAACGTAGATTGTAACTAATAACTGACAACTATTTTTAATTATTATTTTTAAAATCAAATATGTATACCGACTGAACAACGGTAGTTTACCTTGCTATTGTCTGTGCTTTGGATTCGTAATATCTTAGATTCATCCATACACATTCCAATGCATTCAAAATGTCAGATTACCAAATCTAGAACCAATCTATGACAGTATCAAAGCATAGCCAGCTGTTTGATGAAATTCCATTGTATTAATTTCTTTCGAGAATCGACATTCAACAATAAGGCCTTTCAATAGAAACTATTAGTTTAGCATTATAAATGCTTAGGCGTTGAACTAAAAAAAAATTAAAAATTTGCAATTGTTGGATTTCCTTGAAATTTATAGGAGTAAAATCAGAAAAACAACTTGATTTTGATTTAAACAATAAAGTGATTGAACTAAATCTTGAAATTAAAAAAAAAAAATTAATTAAACGGTTATGCATACATAACATGTCGGCAAAAAAACATGTTGATGTTTATTTATACACTGTGATTCAAAAGAAGCGCATAATACAAATAACTTCTTTATTTATCAAAATTCCGAAAAACGCCGAGATAGGAAACTTTTCATTTTTTAATTATTTTTTGGTGGCTGCGACAAAACGATTGTACCAGTTAGCATCACGAAAAAATGACATCATCAGTTTTATTAATTAAAACCTCTCTTTTTGAATTTTTTTTCTGGAAAGCCGATTTTTCTGCATTCAGATAAGTAAAAATTGTAAGAGCTTACATAAGAAAATTTTCGTGAAAAAACTTCTTAAAAATTCCAAGATTTTCTATCATCGCAAAATCCTTGCATCAGCATAGTATACAAAAACGCAATGTCTCTGAATAAGCATTACAAGCATTGATTTACTAATAGATCAAGTAGGCATAGGTTGAATATTTGATCTAATGGCGGACTAAATTGTCAAAAATAAAAATGAAAAATTTGGATGACTGTTAGCTATCTTTTCTAATGTAACAATTTTTACACGTTTGAACGCAGAAAAATATGATCTTCCAGAAAAAAAAAATCAAAAATAGGTGTTCTAATTCAAAAAAATTGCTGACTACGTCATTTATTTGCAATGGTAACAGGTAGAATCGTCTCAATCAAATCACAAAAAAAATAATTAAAAAATAAAAGGTTACCTGTTTCGGCGTTTTTCGAAATTTTGATACATAAAGGAGTTATTTGCATTATGCGCTTCTCTTGAATCACAGTGTATAGGTCGAAATGAAACCATAAACAATATTTCTATTACCATATTCAAAGTGTCCTTTTTTTAACATTAATTAAATCAATTTAATGATAATTGAAAATTCTTTAGTTACTGCTATTGATTGTATTCAAATTGGCTAACTCTACAAAATTGTAATTATATAAAGCGAATGGTAAAAATGTATCTTATCTTAATTACTAGTAAGTCCTTCTATCGATATGGATCCAAAAATTCTAGGTGGCCGTTTTTTTGCCACATCACCACCTGGCAAAGAAATTGTGATCACAGGTAAAAGTCGTTTAAATGACTTTTTTACAAATTTTCATGCTTTTTTTCAAAAGGAATTGCTGGTAAATTCGCAGAAAGTGAAAATGTCTACGAGTTGCGTGATAATTTGTTCAATAAGGTTGATATGGTGACTGAGGATTATCGAAGATGGTCGTTTAAACATCCAGAAATACCCAGTCGAGCTGGAAAAGTGCCCAGTATTGATAAATTTGATGCTGGCTTCTTCGGTAAGTCTTTTTTTGTTATCTGCATGGGTTGCTGTCACCCAACTAAACTCAAATTCAAATGACAGCTGTCAAGTTGTGTTAAATAATCTCTTAAATAATTTCCAATTTAATTCTAATTAATGTTTTTATAACAGCCGGCTCTTGGGTTGAGGCAACAAGGCGATTGCCTTAGGCGGCTTGTTTGAGAAGGCGACATTTTAAGTTTAACGGGTGAACCATTCGGAAGTATACAATTTAAAGACAAGTTTCATTAGTTCGAACAATATCTTGAGAATACGTAGGGTAGTCCTCACGGAGCATTTTGTCAAAAGTTTATCCCTGTAGTTTATCGGAAAATCAGTCATGGAACACTTTTTTCGGACAATGTCACGATTTTCACTAGTTAGCTAAACGTAAATCAAGATCATGTCAAAAGGAAGTGTTTTCTGACCAAATACACAGTGAGCAATTGGGTTCAGCTTCTGCTAACATGTTTCCTATGAAATTCCCTATAGATGGATTGCTGGCCCACGATTAGGACTTATTGTTAAACTATACACCGTGTCCCATAAGTATCGCACATCCTCTTAAGGGTGGATAAGGGATGTTATTCTAAGACGAAAAGTCTTATACAATTTTTTCACCTGACGCAAAGATAATTAGAAATTAATTAAATTATGTAGTCAATCGGATGAGGGCTATGGCGATAAAAAATGGAGGGAGGAGTCTTGGTCTAACGATAATAGTAAAGCAGAGATACGGCAGTTGGCGGTAAGGGTACTCTCACTCGCAATATTTGCCGTTATTATTGTATCCTATCCTTGATTTTTCAATCGAATTTTCTTTTTATATTAATGACTATTAAAATAATAAACAAAAAATTGTAAACAGTTGGTATATTCTATCAATTATTAACGCTGATAAAAATGTCCAGCTTACAAAATAAATCATATTATTTAAAATAAATCAGAACTCTTTTTGGCTGAAATAAATAGTAAAAGAATTTAAAACAATTATTCAATTTTAAAACAATGCTTACTGAACAATTACTTCGAATAGATATTTGTCCTTCATTGAATAGTCTGGTGATAATACATAATTTCTTACACTTGTGTTGAAGTTTATAGCTGAAGTACCAGGAACTTCGATAACACGGCAATACTTCATAGGTGCCGGTATTTGTGTAATACAGTCTGATAGAAAGTTGATAAGTCGGCGACGAATTGCTTCAATTGTAAAAAATGTTGTTATTTTCTTTTTTTACTGATTCTCAATCGTTTTCAAAATGTATTCTTGCAAATCAATTTTTGAAGCCAGTAGTTATCGAATTGTTTGTAACGAGACATATTATTCAAAATGTCGCATTATACTGCTTCAGACTACTTAGAAATGATTTTAGTTTATGGAGAATGTGGTCGAAACGCCAATAGAGCTGCCCAGATTTACCGGGAAAGATTCCCTAATCAAGAACACCATCCAGATCATAATGTAATAATTCGGGCGCTTCAAAGAGTTCGTGATATAGGAAATTAGTAACAAAAAAGTTGAAAAATTGAAAATATTAATTTTAATAATTGTATTGCATGTCTGTAATACAACAGAATTTATTTTGTTTTTATTCGTTCTTTTCATATATTGCAATTACAAGAAAAAAATTTTTGTGACTGAATTTTTTGGTTTTGGTTTCAAAATCAAAATCCCACATTTAGAATTTTTTGTTTTATTTGATTAATAAATTATTTCATTATTTGAGTAATCGATTCTGGATATACAAATATTTTTTGAAATAGTCTTCTATTTTTCATCATAATTAATAAATGATAAAGCATTGTGATACCTGGCGTTGTGAAAGCTACCTTACGTTCAAAGTTTGTAGCGCCAGCCTGCTTACTATTCCACTTCCCACGTTCCATATCGAGACTCCTCCCGCCACCAATTCTATCGCTCTAGAGCGCATCCGATTGGCTACATAATTTAATTAATTTTTAATTACCTTTGGGTCAGGTGAAAAAATTGTATAAAATTTTTCATCTTAGAATAACATCTCTTATACACCCTTAAGAGGATGTGTGATACTTATGGGACACGGTGTATATTGTAGGTACTTTTTAATGGTCCACTTATTCGTAACAAAGATAAAAGCCTCTCGAAATTTGGATTCAAAAAATCTTAAAAGCCTAAAAATTCCTACTGAAGAGCCATTTTTGTTAAAAAACAGCAATTAAATAAAAGCAGCAATTATAATTTCGAACCAAAACTTGTTTAAATCTGGATGAATATTGAGTTTTTTTATCTAAAAATTCTAGGAATCCACCATAGACAAGCGACAACTATGGATCCAATGTTGCGTTTGGCATTAGAAAGATCAGTTGAAGCGATAATTGATGCTGGTTACCATCCATCAGAATTGGAAGGCACCAAAACTGGAGTTTTTGTGGCTGCAAATGCTTCAGAAACTGAACAGACTTGGTTCCGAGAAAAGTTGGAAGAGCAAAATTTTTCTATGACTGGGTAGATTTCTAATTTTCCATGCAATTCTTAGCTAAAATCAATATTAACATTCTGTCACTGTAGATTAACAAGGTCGATGATTGCCCATAGAGTGAGTTATTTTTTAAAATTGAATGGTGTCTCCCTCAATGTGGATTCAGCTTGTAGTAGTTCTTTATATGCCCTTGATTGCGCTTATCGAAAACTGAAATATGATCATATTAATGCTGCGATAGTTATCGGTGTACATTTATGTCTACATCCAAATCACACAAAGCAATCTGCAAGGTAATTGCAAATTATAATTAGAGAGTTGGAATCTTGCCACGTAGAAGGGGCGACATGAAGTCAAGTCGGAAAAATTTGATTAGAGCAGCACATTAATTTTGATTTGAAAGTAGTTGTTTTCTCCGTCAACAAACAACAACATGAGACGCTCTATATCGATAGCAACAGAATCTAAAGAGACATTAATTTAGAATTATGGATAACTGATAAATTTGTACATAATATTTCATTTATTTTTGTGTACAATTCATCTGTTTATTAGCCTGAGGTATAATAGAGGAGCAGTGCTGGGGAAACCGAATCTGTCAAGAATTCGCTAAAATCAAACTGCTGCGTCTTAACGATGACGTCACTCAATCAAAAGGATCATTATAATTGGTCCACTGTTTTTCTAGGTTTTGTTGCTTTCGATATAGAGCGCCACGGAAAAAACAACTAATTTAAAATTGAAGCTTATTTGCCACTCTTGTCAAATTTCCAGAAGACTAGATTTTTGACGAGTAAAAATCGTATCTCTGGTCATAATATATGATTATGATTAACAATAATTATCCTGCGATTTATGTTTAAAGACTCGGTACTCTGAGTAAAAATGGGAGATGCAGAGCTTTTGATATCAACGCTGATGGTTACGTTCGATCTGAGGGTGTTGCTGCTCTAGTCTTACAAAAATCCAAAGATTCTCGACGTGTTTATGCAAGAGTGATGCACAGTAAGACCAATTGTGATGGGTTTAAATCAGAGGGTATAACTTTTCCATCACACCTACAACAAGCAGCGTTATTTAAAGAAGTGTTAGAAGAATCACAAATAAATCCAGGAGATTTAACATATTTAGAAGCCCATTGCACTGGTACTTTTAATTGAATTGTAAGTAGAACTTGAAGATGATTTGTTATAATTATAGGCACTATCATTGGTGATCCTATCGAAGTGAAATCAGTTGATGTGACTTACACAAAGAATCGTACAACTCCTCTTTTGATTGGTTCAGTGAAATCCAATGTCGGACATGGTGAACCATCATCTGGTATTATTTCCATTGTTAAAGTCATTATTTGCAATGGAAAATGGAGCAATACCACCAAATATTAATTTTACTACAATTCGTCCTGGAATTGAAGCGTTAGAAAAGGGTCGAATCAAAGTTGTTACAGAAACAACACCATTGCCTAACAACAATGGACTTTTTGGTAAATCCTCAACAATATAAAGAAAATTTTGATAATAATTTTGGTGAAATTTAGGTGTCAACAATTTTGGCTTTGGTGGTGCAAATGCCCATGTCATACTGAAATGGAATACAAAAGTCAAAATTAATCGAGGACTAACAAATAACAATTTGCCAAGACTAGTTTGTGTTAGTAGTCGAACTAAAGAGGGCATCAACTCACTCTTAGGTGCTTTAGAAAATAATAAATTAGACCTGGAGTATGTTCGATTATACCACCAAGTGTTCAGCAAAAATTTTGACAACCATTTCTATCGTGCCTACAAAATCTTGAACAGAAATGATGACTCAGAAAAATACATTTACAACCTTGGAGGTATTAAAAGGCATTTATATATCATATTTGGAAATTTCTCGAAAAGTTGGTGTAAAATTCTCAAAGATTTACAAGAATTCCCAACTTTCTCTCAATCGTTACGGCGTGTTGATGATATCTTGACAACTAAAAAACTAAATATGACGAATCTAATTGAAAATTATGAAGCAAAATCGACTAATTCATATTTCGATCAAATTATTGGCAACTTGGCAATTCAAATAGGCTTTGCCGATATGTTTAAAGCTTTGGATATTCAACCCGAAGGCATGTATGGCATTGGCTTGGGTGAATTTATTTGTGGCTATTTTGAAAATTGTTTAACACTGGAAGAAACCGTCAATTGTGTCTATCAAATTGCATTAAATATTTGTAGCATTAGCAAAAATGACAGAGTTTCATATTTTGTTGGTGTAAAAGGAGATGTCGTGGGAAATAAATTTGAAAAAATTATTCTCAATTCTTAATGATAATTTTTTTAGCTGAAACGACTTCCAGATGAGATTACAATCACACAGATCCATCCAAATGGTATAACAGTAACAGGAAATGAAGAAATTTTAATCAAATTCATCACTAATTTGAAAAATAAAAATGTTCATGCTAAGAAAATTGAGAATGATGTTTTTAATTTGCAAAATGGTGATTTCGGCAAAATTAGTAAGGAACAACTTTCAGTAAACCTATAAAAGACTCTTTAAATCAAATTTTAGGAGCAAAATTAGTTGAAAGTTTATGTCAAATTTTACCAAAAAGTCAGTCACGACCAGCTCGATGGTTATCAAACGTTAATCATAATCTCATCTCAGTTGAATACTTCTTAAAATCAATCAGTTGTGTTGTTGATTGGTGTAAATTTGGCGAAAAATTGAACAAAACTTCTGTTATCTTTGAAATTGGCACAGGACAAACACTTGACTTCGAGAAAAATTTTTCGAAAATCAATTTTTCGAATGATTCAATTGTTGATTGTAAAATTTTACTACTTCAAAATTTGGGAAGGTGTGTGATTCTCAAGAAATTCTGAGTTTCCATTTCATAATTTATAATTTTTTAAGATTATACAATTTGGGATGCAGTATGGATTTAGCCCAAATTTATCCAAAAGTGGAATATCCAGTTAGTCGATCGACTCCAATGATTTCACCTTTCATCAAATGGGATCATTTGAAGTCTTGGTTTGTTGCAAGATTTGACAAGCTAGAGGAAACTGCTAGTGATTCTTGTTACAAAATTGACCTTAATGTTGAAAGTTTCTCTTATATTTCAGGCCATAATATTGATGGTAAACAATTTTATTTTGTAGAAATTTTTCTGGCAATTTCTGATTAATCTTGCAGGTAGAATTTTATATCCGGCAACTGGCTATTTGTGCTTAGTTTGGAAAACTGTCGCATCAAAATTAGGAAGTGGAATGGCTAATTTTAAAATTGTCTTCAAAAACTGTCGCTTCCTAAGAGCCACAGCAGTTTTTAAAGATAAAGTGCTAAAAATGACTGTTTCACTGGGAAATCTCGGCTATTTTGAAGTGAGTTTTATTACTCGGGAGCAATTTTCAATTGTTTGCTGCAAAATAATGCTTACAGGTGTTGGAAGAGGATGCAGTTGTTGTAACTGGTCAGGTTTTTGTAACCGACACAATCAAAGATTATCAAATTGACTTTACAACAACTCTTCCACCAAAAGAAGCAAAAACGCGTCTCAAATTAAACAGTAAAGACGTTTATAAGGAGTTGCGTCTTCGTGGCTACAATTATTCGTAATTATCAAACTAAAGTTAAGAGTTACATGTATCTTAATAAAATCTATTTGACTTTATAGGGGGGATTTCCGCAGTATTGTTGAATGTTTCCACTGATGCGTCGTTTGGTAAAATTCGTTGGAATCAAAACTGGGTCACATTCTTAGACAACATGCTGCAAATGCAAATTTTACAAACGGACACACGTGGTCTTTACGTGCCTGTTGCCATCCAACACTTATCGATAGATGCAGCTGGCCATCTTGCTTATATTAAAACATTTAGTGAAAAGGCGGATATACCAGTTTATGTTAATAAAAATAGTGGATTAATTAAGTAATTAACATCAAAATATGACATAAACGAATCCAAAAGTTATCAAATATATTCAATTTTAGATCTGAAGGTGTTGAAATTCGTGGCATAAAGACAGTCAGAATTGCCCGACGAAAGCCGTTTGAAGAGTCCGTCTTAGAAACGTACCAATTTGTACCATTTGAAGCATGTTTAAGTGTAGAGAATGCTGTTCGTGTTAACATTCAATTAGCATTAGAAAACACGCCAACTATTAAAGTCAAAACTGTCGAAGTAATTGATGAAGAAACTAACAGCAATGTTGTACCATTGGCACCAATTGTTTACAATACATTAGTTAATTTGCCCTTCATTCATGCTGATGTTTCAATTTTTACAAGACAACAGTTAGAATTGACAAATATTAAAACAGAGAATCGCAATATAGCAGGTGAAACTGAATGTTATTTGGTAATTGGTAGTAATTTATCAAAACGAACCTTGGTTTGTTATTTAAGTGGAGCAATTTTTAACTCCGCTAATTATATTCTTTTTTCCATGTTTAGATATTGAATCAAGCTATCGCTTCACTTCTTGACAATGGATATTTATTATCCAGGGAAGTACTGGAATTCAACCCATCACAATTTGATCATCCTCAACTTAGCATTTTAACAATCTATGAAAATACCATTGAGAAATTAGTTTTGTATCGAAAATTTAAGCCCTCGTTGAAATTACCAATTCCTGTTAATGTGGACGATTTGGAAGCATTTTCATGGTTACCAAAATTACAAAATCTTTTGAGAAGAAATGAAGATGTTGTAATTTATTCACAAAATCAATCAGAAAATGGTGTTTTGGGATTGATAAATTGCATTCGTAAGGAATCTGCTCCAAAAAATACTCGTGCAATGCTTATCGATGATCTAACTGCTCCCCAATTCAATATGAATGTTAAATTCTATAAAGAACAACTAGGAAAAAAGTTAGCCGTTAATGTTTATCAAAATGGGCAATGGGGTACTTACAGAACTTTGAAAATGAATGAATTGAAAGAGTTTGAATGTGAACATTGTGTAGCCAATACTTTGATCAAAGGCGACTTGTCAAGCCTCAGGTGGATTCAAGGGCCTTTAAAGTTCAATGCAAAGTTAGGATTTGAGCAAGAACTTATTCATGTGAGTCAACTAAATGAATTTAAATATTTGTTGCGAATTGATTTCTACCCTTTGCAGATCTATTATGCTTCAGTCAACTTTAAGGATGTTATGATTGCTTCAGGTCGGATACATTCTGAAAGTAGCGAACGATACCGAGAAGAATTTTCACAAGGCTTTGAATTTGTTGGGAGAAACTCAATGTAAGTTTTATTGACGCTTCACTGCAATTTTTTTTGTAAGCAAATGTTCAATTTTGAATAGTGGCGAGAGAGTAATGGGCATGAGCGATCAAGGAGCTTTATCAAATCTCTATGCAGCTGACAAGCGTTTACTTTTGCCTATTCCTGATCAATGGACAATGGAAGATGCCGCCACTGTACCAGTTGTTTATGGAACTGTAATTTATGCCATTTTCATGGTGATTTAAATCAGAACATCAAAGCAATGTTTTTCACCATCATTTGCAACTGATTTTCATTTTAGAGATCTTCGATAAAACCAGGTGACAGTATTTTGATTCATTCAGGGTGTGGTGGAATTGGACAAGCTGCAATCAGTTTGTGTTTACATTATGGCTGTAAAGTTTTTACAACTGTTGGCACACAAGAGAAACGGGAATTTCTTAAGAAACGTTTCCCTAAATTAACAGGTGAGGTTTTCTAAATGACATTTTCGGAAGAATTAATTACTGTTCCTTAATTAAAGATAATATGATTGGAAATTCTCATGATACAAGTTTTGAACAAATGATTTATCGTGAAACGAAGGGCCGTGGTGTTAATTTCGTCTTGAATTCTTTGGCTGAAGAGAAATTGTTGGCGTCTGTGCGTTGCTTGGCACACAGCGGACAATTCTTAGAAATTGGTAAATTCGATTTAGAAAACGACAATGCATTAAATTTGTTGCTGATGGAAAAAGAAGCTTCATTCAACGGAGTGATGCTTGACCATCTTTTCCTATTAAACTCAATAGAACAATATAAACTGATTTGCCTAATTAAAGAAAGCATCGCTAACGGGTATGTACAACCATTGACAAGGACTGTTTTTGATAAAGAAGAAATTGAACAGGCATACAGATTTATGATGTCCGGTAAACATATGGGCAAGGTCATTATCAAAATACGTGATGAAGAAGAAGAGAATATTGTTTTACCTAAACTAACGACTATGAAGGTTGTTTCTAGGTAAATAAGGCCGAATTTAGGTCAATTTCTTGGATTCTACCAGACATTTTTTAGATACCGGTGTGATCCTGAAAAAGTTGTCATAATTTTAGGCGGTTTGGGTGGATTCGGTTTGGAATTGGCCGATTGGTTGGTACTGCGTGGTGCCAGAAAACTTGTTCTAACATCACGAAAGGGTGTCACAACCGGTTATCAAGCATCTCGTATTCGGTAAAGATTTTACTACAAAATGGAATAAATAGAAGTGATTTAATTGCAATAAATTTTAATAGAATTTGGAAGTCGTATGGAGTGCGAGTGTTAATTTCAACTGCTAATAGTACAATGAAATCAGGTTGTGAAGAACTAATTGCTGAAGCTTCTCGATTAGGCTCAATTCAGTCAATATTTAATTTGGCTGCAGTTTTACAAGATGCATTGTTAGAAAATCAGACTGAAATATCATTCAAGACTTCATTTGGACCAAAGGCAAGTACCACTCATTATTTGGATGAAATAACGCGTACAGAATGCCCTCAATTACGGGATTTCGTTGTGTTTTCATCAGTGGCTTGTGGGCATGGCGTTGTTGGTCAAACAAATTACGCAATGGCAAACAGTGTAATGGAACGAATCTGTGAGAAACGTAAACAAGACGGCTATCCCGCTCTAGCAATTGAATGGGGAGCTATTGGTGATGTTGGCATTGTTGCTGGAATGCAGAAAGATGACGATACAGCTTTAGAAGTGGGTGGTACTTTACAGCAGCCAATTGCCAATTGTTTAGAAGTCTTAGACAAGTTCTTGATACAACATCATCCGATTGTATCCAGTTTTATGGTAGGAGCAAAACGAGAGGTTGGCAATAATATTGTCGAAACTATTGCATCAATAATGGGCATTAAGGACTTGAAAGCAATCAGTTCACATTCAACTTTAGCAGAATTAGGAATGGATTCAATGGGTAGTGTTGAAATTAAACAGACATTAGAACGTCAATTTCAAATTGTTTCAAGTCCACAGGATATACGCCACATGACTTTTGCTAAACTTTACAAGATACAAAATGAATCCCTAAAAGATAGTGGCAAATCAATTATACATCACAGCGAAGTATGAATTTGAAAGTAATGAAAATAATATTCTTCGTATCTAATATACTTTTTTATTATTGTCAACCAGTGTATTTTATGTGGCATTTTAAGCTTGTATGCGAGGTATTAAATTTGTTTAAAGCGAAAGCTGTTTTTTTCAACTAGTTTGTTTTAGGTTAAAAAACTTTTGATCAATTTATAGTAACATTTCATGAATAAGTTGATTTTAATTTTGAATTTCTTTTTGAAATTAAAATATCTAATTTTACAAAAGTCATGTAAACGACAACTGGCAGAAAAATGCTAATGTTTCTAATTCCATATGTCATTTATTTTTAGATTGCTTCAATGATTTGAATGGAATTTTAAAGCAGGCATTGGCGTTTTTTATTTTGGAAAATTTAAAGTGAATTTTGAACTACAAAGTAATATGTAGCAGTACTTTTTTATTCTAATTTTTTATAATTTTCAACTCCCTCTTAATTTAATTATGCAATGAAATATATAGACTGTGCTACAATCAAATTTGCAAGAAAGCTTCCATTACTTTTCAAAAAAAGTACAGGGAGGGTAAAACGGGCTTTTGAAAGGTATAGAAACAAAATTAGAGAGCCAATTATGCTACAAAGTCGTTTCTGTAAAATTAATAGATTATATTAGTTGAAAATTTATTAAAACGTCACCGAAAACACAAAAAGGGAGACATATCACTTTGTCGGGTAGGGCAAGAAATGTTATAAGCAGTATTCAGAAATTCATATTTTTCTATTATAAAAATCTATGATGCTTGTGCAAGAATTATACGTTCTTTTTACCGGTTATAACAACAGATCTGATTTTTTGAAGATATTTTGAGAAGTCCACAGAACAGTGATACTTTATGACACTGATATAGCTATTCAAGTCGATTTTATATTCTTATCACTTCTGCTTGCTATTATTTATATTTATTTAAGCGTTAATTTTCTTATTGAAGGTGCAATTAACAGAATAAAAACCTACTATTTTATTTGGCTCCACATGTCCTATTTAACCCGACCTTCTGGTATTGTATGCAATGTATTGCAGGAAGTGCGAGGGATTGAAACAAAGTGTCTTAGCCAAGTAGCTCATTACTGATAATTGCAGAAACGCCATAGATACCCCGTTTTATCAGCCTACCCTATTTTACACACTTTACCCCTATACAATATGTATTTCGGTATTATTTTCATATATTAAGTATAATTGTTTAACAACAAAGCTTAAAATTTACAGAGAATTCTATCAGCTTTCCGAAAATTGCAAAATTCTTGAAAACTTGTGGAAAGCTTGTCATATTTGTATATTTATTGAACCACACCTATTTTCTGTTATTGAATATGTTGTAAAATGGATAACATATTTTTGCAATAACAATACGAATCTGTATTCACAGAAAACGAATTTGGAAATTATATTTTTGAGTTCCAATAATTGACGTGGTATATGTTAGGCAACGGAGCACACATAATGATAATGTAGAGCGCTTACCGACTACAGTTTCGACGGCGGCACCATTTGTACACTTCTATGTACTACTATTCACTACAAATCGATGTGCCTAATAGCCGATTTTTCCGAGAAAATGATTAAAATTTTCACATACCAATAGTACAGATTTAAACTACAAAGAATCGCGTACAATCTGAAAAGAAAACTCGGTAGAAAACAATTACGTTCAACAGGTGAAAATGGCTAACGAATTTCCTTAAAATCAGAGAGAATTTCCTCGAATTTTCAAAACTTGGATTTTTCCTTTCACTTAGGATCTCCACTGTTATATTAGTTTTCAGAAAATGTGACATTCAACTATCTATCTTTCAAAAAACGCCTGAATGCTTCGAAATTTTAGCGTTTTTCTCAATTTTCCGGAAAACTACGGAACCGATGGAAAAACTTAAAACACAGTTGGAAAGCTCATTCAATTTTCCATCGATGGCCGTTACATACAATGCAAAAAATATTACTAAAAAGAGAGAGACTGCTGACTAAGCATCTACATATACAAGTTTAATGTTATCATCATTATTATTATTATCGTTGTGCGTTAGCAACAACCATCTAGAAAGAGAGAGACTGTTGACTAAACGTCTACAGATACAAGTTGTTTTGTCTTTGTTGATCATTGCTTTCTTTTGTTCAGTTTAGTTAATGTTAAGTCTTTGTAAAGAATTAAAACAATAAGAGCGTTATTATTAGATTATTAGGGTCGTTTTATTATCTCCGAAACTATAATTATTTGGTATCGTAAATTGGAGAAACCTCAAATTAATAATCAAGAGGTTATAGGCCCAGGTTTTGGCCGATACTAATAATTCGTGAAAGAATAATAATAAAAACGGAATAAGGCTCGGTTCAAAGACAAAAGACAGTGTATTGTTGTTTTGTGTATCATCAAAAAAAAAATGGAAAGTGATAAATACGTGAAAGTGTGTATATTCGATGGAAGTAATTACAGCAGTTGGAAATTCAAGTTATTAGCTCTTTTTGACGAGTGTGATCTAAAAAGATATGTAGAAGAAACCTTGGAGGAAATTCTAGAAAAAGCAACTGACGGCAAAAAGAGAGAGGAGATCAAACTTGCTGAAAAGAAATGTAAGTCGACAATTATTCACAGAATTGGTGATGCACATTTGGAATATATAAAAGATAAACAAACGGTGAAAGAAATTTTCGATACGTTGGAGAAAACATTTGAGAGAAAAAGTATTGCCAGTCAATTGTATTTTCGAAAGAAACTCTTGCAGTTAAAATGCACAGAAGACGGTAATATTGAACAGCATCATTTATTATTCGATAAAACAGTTTGTGAATTAAAGTACACTGGAGCAAAACTTGAAGAAATTGATATTGTTTGTCATTTATTGTTAACGTTGCCAATTTCTTATGAACCACTTGTGACTGCTATTGAAACAATAGATCAAGAAAAATTATCAATAGAATTTGTTAAAAGTCGTATTTTGGATGAAGCTAACAAGTGATTGAACAAGAACGATGTCGAGAAAATTGAATCTGTGGCCATGAATTCGAAGACGAAAATGTAATCAATTAAATGTTTTCCTTGTGGTAAACTTGGTCATGTTCGTCCAAAATGTTGAACAAAATTCGACAAAAACAATGATGGAAAACATGATGTGAAGAAAAATAATCCATCCACAGCAAATGTTGGTATTTCTGAAGAAACAAACAAGAATGAGTTCGCGTTCAACACATCAAGTGATTTGGATTTTAAGAATTAATGAATAAAACTCCATCCATTTCTGTTTGGATTCTGGATCAACAGATCACATGATTAATAGTGAAAGTTATTTCAATGAGATTGAGCAGTTAAATCCACCAAAGAAGATTGCAGTTGCGAAGAACGGAGTTACGTTAATAGCAACAAAAATCGGTAAAATCAGATGTAGTAGTGTTATTGACGGGATTGAACATGATTGCGTAATCAAAAATCTGCTTTACGTCAAAAATTTAACATGTAATCTGTTTTCAATCGGAAAGCTAGAAAAAGCGGGAATGAAAGTGACTTTCGAGAACAATCGTGTTGAAATATCAAAAGACAATAAAGTGTGTGCCGTGGGAACAACGAATGGAAGATTGTATGAACTAAAATTCAAGTTAAAATCTGATAAATGCGCAAATTTATGTAAAACCAATAATTTTGAGTTGTGGCATCGACGGTTTGGTCATTTGAATAGTGCTGACATGTTAAAATTGGCAAATAATGGTATGGTTGATGGCATGGAAAAGTTTTTGTAAGATATAAATCTTGATTTGTGTGAGTCATGTGTATTTGGAAAACAAACACGGAAACCATTCAAAAGCATTAAAACAAGCAGATCTTCAAGAATTTTAGAATTGATTCACTCAGATGTTGTTGGTCCAATTTCACCAAATTCGTACGACAACAAGAAATACTTTGTTACTTTCATGGATGATTATTCGCATTTTGCGATGTGCTATTTGTTAGAAGAAAAATCTGAAGTAATTGAAAAATTCAAAGAATATTATGCCATTTGTACCGCCCAATTCAATCTAAGAATTTCACGTTTACCTATAGATAATGGTGGTGAGTATATTTCGAAAGAATTTAATGTTTTGTAGATCAAATGGTATAAGAGTTGAAAACACTGTTCCATACACACCGCAACAAAATGGTGTCGCAAAAAGATTCAACAGAGTAATATATGAAAAATCGAGAACAATGCTGGTTGATGGTACAATATCGAAAAAATTTTGGTCCGAAATAGTACTAGCTTCAGTATATCTAGCAAATAGAAGTCCTACAAAAGTCCGACAGAAGCTGAATATGCCTTATCACACGCTGCATGTGAAGCTATATGGTTAAGAAATTTACTTGGTGATTTGAATATAATAATTGATAGTCCAATAAGAATTTATGAAGATAATCAAGCCTGCATAAGAATATCAGAGGAACCGCGAGAACATAAAAGAATGAAACACATTGATGTCAAATATAATTTTATTCGACAAATGATTGGAGATGGAAAGATTGAATTAACTTATATTCACATGTCGTTACAATTAGATGATATTTTTACAAAAGCACTTGGTTCATCAAAATTCACAGAATTACGTGGTGTGATGGGGATGGTTGTTGAAGGGGGGTGTTAAGAATAATGTTATTATCATTATCGTTTATACGTAAGATAGCAACAACCATCTAAAAGGAGAGAGACTGCTGACTAAGCGTCTACACTTACAAGTTGTTTTATGTCTTTGTTTATTATCGCAATTCCGTTGTTCAGTTCAGTTCAGTTCAGTTCAGTTCAGTTCAGTTGAGTTAATGTTAAGTCTTTGTAAAAGTATAAAATAATAAGAGCGTTATTATCTGTTTATTATGGTCGTTTTATTTTATTCGAAACTGTAATTATTTGATATTGTAAATTGGAGAAACCTCAAATTAATAATCAACAGTTCCCGCCTTCAGATGCCGCGGGACAATCATCTACGTACAGCATTGATGTACGTGACTTTCGATTCTTATTGTAATTTTAATTACTAAAACGATAGACCGATTCTCGAACATTGTTGTGTTCGTGCAAGTACTTGAACCCACTCGCTCCGCTTATGAAAATCCAGTAAGAGAGGGGCAAAAAACAGCTACAGTGAACCGCTTGTTTATTGTTTGTGACGTCGCCCGTTCATTTCATCAACTACGTTGAATGATTATCGCGATCCAAGAGGAACGAGCAGAGGGATTATTCGAATACAGTATCGAGTCGTTATTGTCGATCGCTAACTTGCAATAGAATTTGGAGAAGTCACGTGTTTGCACTTTTTTTTTAATATACTATAATTTTATTTTAGTTGTACATTGTATTATAAAAACTTAAATATTGATGAAAGAAAAATCAAAAATTTTCTCTTTTATTATAACTTTTATATTTTTGAGTAAGTTTGTACATTTTTTAATAATTGTTAATAACAGAAAATCTATTGTAGCGTTTGTGAACTGTTGATGGCTAATTAGCCGAAATTAGTTTTCAAAAAAATTATAATTGATTCGTATAGCTCGTTGGCTTAAACTTTTCATGTTTAACGTGTGTAATCACTGTTAATTAATATTTAATATTCTTTAAAATTAATACATCTTAAAAAATTAACTGCGTTTGGGACAAACCAATCTCATTAATAAATGTATTGTTAAATTTTACTGTACAGTGCCCCCTAATAAAATCTTTAAAAACCCCAATTAATTTCTCTTTTTTTTAACCCTATCTATCCCTCAAATTTTCTTTACCCAGTAAATAATGCGGTAATGCCACTTCCTTTTCATTATTGAATGTTTGAGTTTTTTATTTATGGTAATTACCAGTATTTTTTCCAGGTTTTCAGCGCAGTTACGGTCATGTATTTTTGTCTTACTTGTTTGAAGGTTTTTAATTGTTCTTTTTTTTAATAAAAGACATTCTAAGCAAGTAGGGACGTCTAATATTTTTATTTCCAACCAAAAAAAAAAGCTTATAAGTACTTGAAATGTTATAAACACAAATAGGTTGCCATCAATTTACAAAAAATCGAAGCTATAGTTTTAAATCATAAAAAAGAGGTTTGACAACATTGCAAACAAGTAAGGTGGTCGCCTCAGATATATGATAAAGCAGTCTGTAGTTATGATGAGGCCCTCTATCCGGTACTAGATGAAGTAAGCCACTCGTAACGACAACAACAATTCGTTTTTCATCAATTTCCCGAAAAACTAAAAATGCAATCGGAAAATATCATAATAGGAAAGCCCTTTTAATTTTATACATGCTGTATGAAATTCATTCAAAAATAAGCAATATTGGCAGAGTTATGAACGAAAATATAAAAAAACATGCTTCCGGTTTTTCTTTTGTAACTCTGGACTACTTTCGAATTTTCAAAAACCTGATAATCCACGACATTCTACTTGAAATACTCTTTAAAATGCCGTTTAGATCATCAAAATCCATTAGAAAATGCACTAAAATTCTACGATTGAAAATGGCCTCAAGAAATAGAATATGTATCATATACCCTTAATCGGTGGAATCAGTTGTCCAAGTCAATTTGAGATGGATTTAAGCGATAAAGACGATTTTGTCGATTATAAAGATAACGTTATGAACCTCTTTACAAAATTGAAGAAGGAAATGCGAAACATACAATTGAAACAAGAGGCGGAGAAGAAGAATCTTTCTGAAGATCTAAAGAAAATCAACAAAAAAGCGCGACAAGTTAAAAAGAGAACTGAAGCAATTGGAAAGGAAGAATGGGCTCATTGTCAAAAGTTTGCAGAAAATTAATGAACATAGGCAAAATACTGATAAAATTGTAAAGTGTTTCAGGAATAAATAGAAATAACTGCACATTTCTCAAAAATTAATTGATTAAAGAATTTGATACTATATTGACTTTTATTTTAAATCATGTTCAATTGAAGCTCCAATAATCTGAGAGAACTATAATAGTTTATTGATTTTTAGAGATCTACAGATTAAACCGGAATCGAACATTTTCTTATTGCTTTATATTATTCCCTAATAATTCCCTGAATATGTCTAAATAAGTGGAGTGAGGACCACTTTATACAACTTTAGATCGCCCAGGGCAGTGATGGCGAACCTTTTGAGCTCAGTGTGTCAAAATTTTGAAAAATCAAAACATAATTTTCGAGGCGTGTCGCAACATCACAAAAGTAAAGACTAAAAAAAATTTTGATACACTTATAATTTTTATAAGTCCGTTATTCGTTTAATGCCATTTAAAATATAAAAACCAAAAACTTGTTTTACATATTTCATTGACACTTAGAAAATCAAATAATAACAAAAATAAATAAATATAAATTTATACAATTAAGAAAATAAATATATATGCAAAATTAGTGACTTTTTTGATGCTGGAGTTTGTTTGCTAAATCTTCTATTTCGGGTACATACTTGGTAGATTTCAAGGCCAAGCAAGCGCCACTGACTTCATCTGTTAACTGATCCGTTTGTTTGTCTTAATATTATTTAAAGCTGAAAACAATGTTTCACAAAAATATGTGGAAGAAAAAATTGTTAGCAAAGCCATTGCTAAATCTTTCAAGTTGGTATAAGTGTCAGGTAATCTGTTCCAAACCTTCAAAATTTCATTTTCGTAGCTATACTCATTCATTCTTTAAACGATTTTCAACTACTGATCTTAACTCAACAAACGCTTGAACCCAAATGCTATTCTGAAAATCTACCAATTGCATCTCTAACTCGTCAATTTTTAACCATTGAAAATCCTTTAATTTCAAAGTATTGTAATCAACTACATCGAGATACTTAATTATTTAGATTGTCTGTTCTAGACTTCTAAACTGGTTGAATCTTTCCCTGAACTGTTGAATTAATGAGTTTATTATATTCTGGTACAGAAGTGTGGACTCCATTTCATGTGGTGTTGTTGTCTTTTCGAAATCTTCTATATCGCAGATAACACGGCGATCAAGTGCACCTGTTTACCAAATGCAGCCGAGCGCACTCGAAATACCCGACGTACATCTCTATATTAATTTCAATGTTGAAACCATGTAGTTAAATGTTTCTCATATGTATATTTGTTACGCAATATTATTGTACTTGTATATGCACGCCTGGCTTCAAAATTCAATATTTAATTATTATTAACGTAAGTAATAATATTATTATTAATAACCAACTCTGGTCGTTATAAGAGACAAATGTTCGAATTACTATGACACGCGTGTCATAGGTTTGCCATCACAAGCCTAGGGACTGTGCATAAGGAAGTTGTTTTTTCAAAGCAATATTCAAATTGTAAATAAAATTGAATGGACGATTATTAGAATATTTCTCCATATATTAATTTTTTATACAAACAAAAAGTGCAACAAATGCGGAAATTGGAAAATGTAGTTGCCATGCAAATTAAATCGATAGAAACCTTGGATGTACTTGAAAATATATAAATTATTAAAAAAGACACCAGACGTTCTGAATATATAAATGAAGCCTCAGTTCCTGCGCTTGCAATCTCATCAGTTTTTCATTTTCTCGAATTCGAATTCCCTGATATCTTGACACCCAAAGTAGGGTGTTTATTGTCCCTTGACAATAATTTCAGAGCCTTTAACACTTCCTGACTGTCGGTTAAGATATATTTATGAAGGATTACAATACATTATTGCAAGATTTCCAGCTTGCATTATGGAAGGGAATTTTCCTTATGCAATTGATTCCCTATAATTGGATCTGTATATTTTTGCCCGTTTTTGATTCAGCCATAAACCAGATGGAGGATCTGTGATGTACAATAATTGATCAATCCAATTTCTTACCCCATGGCGGTCATGATTACTTCATATGTACAATGGTTTAACTAATAAGTCTGGGGAGATGGTTCTCATGGCCCTTATTATTCACAGGTACGCAAATTGCAAATTGTAAAGTAATTTTATTGAAATGAATTTTAAAGCATTTTCTTATGATAAGTTAGAGTTCTTAAGTAGTTTTTCAACTTCCCCGACCAGAGGGTATGAAAGTTATTAGTTTCGGACCGAAATTTCGAATTCAAGATTTCACTAGATCTTTACGTTTTGAGGTCCCCTGAACACGTTTTTGAAGTTTTTAACATGATGTCCGTGTGTGTGTGTGTGTGCGTCTGTCGTTTCTCCAACGATTATTCAAAAACCATTTAACCGATTGACTTCAAATTTGGTTAGCACAAATTATTTGGTGCCGTTCGAGTTGATTAGTTTTTGGTGCCAATCGGACCACGGTGGTGCAAGCAAAATAGTGTAGTCAACTAATTCAAATTTACCGCCCTCTATAAGCGATCGGTTGTCATAGAAAAAAGTTGTTATATAGAGAGGTATAAGAAAGTTGAACTGAAAAGCATGTGTGGAATCACCGATCAGTGAATTGAGTTTTGGTTGACGAAGTGCTGGTTCCTCATTGAATTTTTCGGTGGTTGTGAGATAGCCACAGTACTCGATTCTCGGCTTTGATTTTTATATTACGTTAGTTTTTTTATTAAATAAAATATCTACAATAGGAAAAATTTGAAAGGAGCCGAATCTAAGAACCGGCTTAGTAACTTCCCCGACACATTAATCATGAATTAGAATAGTTTATTAAAAACAAGTGCCAGAAGTTGACAATTAATGGACGAGTCCGAGTTAAAAAAAAAGAGTACCGCAGCACGAGTTTTGTATATTATTTTTTCTATTGGAGATATTTTATTAAAAAAAAAACTAACTTACTATAAAAATCAAAATCGGGAATCGAGAACCGTGGCTATCTCACAACCACCGAAAAATTCAATGAAGAACCAGCAGCTTGTCAACCAAAAGTCTATTCACTAATCGGTGATTACACACACACTCTTTTCTGTTCAACTTTTTAATAAACTCGATTCACGAATCAATTGCGAAATTTTGACAAAACGACAGAACTGTCATTTGAGCGCGGAATAAAATTAGTACGATAGTCCCAACAAAAACATGGAAAAATTCAAATCATATGGATTGAATTATCGAGAAAATATACATTTCTTTTTTGTGGAAAAATCAAAATTTATATTATTTTAAAACATTTGTAAATTAAAACAGCACTAACCGAAACACAAAACCCGCTCAAAAGAAAGCTTGAAAACCAATTATTCTAAGGTTATGTTCCAAAAACGACAGAAGCTTGTAAACAAACGCGTAGGATTTTCTGCCTTCAGTGATACCAACAGTAGATATCATTCTGTCTTTACAAACTACCGTTATAAATTTTGCTACGCTTTAAAAATTATGTTGGATAACCTTCTAAACTGTCATTTCAAAATTTCGCAATTGAATCGTGAAAATCTCTCTTTTCTACAGCTCATTTCTATGGCAACCGATCCCTTATAGAGGGCGGCAAATTTGAATTAATTGACTACACTATTTTGCCAATTTTGTGCCCTTATTTAAAAAAAGAGAAGAAGATTGCATATGATGGGTATCGTTCTGGACATAAAAGCACATGCCCTTTCGATTGTTGATATCAAATTAATATGTTATCTTATCAACCCCCTCCCCCTTGCTCCCCTCGGGGTCCGATTGGCACCAAAAACTAATCAACTCGAACGGCCACCAAATAGTTTGTGCTGGCCAAATTTGAACTCAATGGGTTAATCCGTGTTTGAGTAATCGTTGGAGAAACGAGACACACACACACGCGCGCACACACACGCGCACACACACACACACACACACACACACACACACACACACGCACACACGCACGCACACGCACACGCACACACGCACGGACATCAAGGTAAAAACTTCAAAAACGTGTTCAGGGGACCTCAAAACGTAAAGATCTGGTGAAATCTCGAATTCGAAATTTTGGTCCGAAACTAATAACTTCCCTACCCTCCGGTCGGGGAAGTTAAAATTTTTTATAATTATCAATCTACCATTGACTTTAAATGTAAGGAGAGTTACTATGACTACAATATAAACAAGGGATCTATTTCAAAATTATGTTATAAGGACAATTTAATATATTTAAATTTGAACCGCGAGTGGCGCAGTTGTAAGCAAGGCGACATTCGTAACGGTTAGTCTTGGGTTCGAATCACAAGTCAAGTACAATTTATGGGAAAATCCAAAATTGTACTTGAAAACAATTATTGTCGGTAAGAAACAAGTAGTGTGGAAAGTTACTTTGCCGCACTAGTGCGGAAAGTTGGATTTTCCGCACTAGTGCGGAAAGTTGGATTTTCCGCACTAGTGCGGTAAAGTGCCACTTTCAACACTGGTTTGGCTCATCGAAAATAAGACATTCCGCACTGTCGTAGAAAAAATAATATAAATTTTGATTCTTCCACAAAATTTGAATTTTCACATGTTTTTGTTGGGACTACCGTACTACTTTTTATTCCGCGCTCAAATGACAGGTCTCTCGTTCTGTCAAAATTTCGCAATTGAATTGTGAATCGAGTTTATAAGAAAGTTCAACTGAAAAGGGTGTGTGTGGAACCACCGATCAGTGAACAGCGTTTTGGTTGACGAGGTGCTGGTTCCTCACTGAATTTTTCGGTGGTTGTTCCCAATTTTGATTTTTATAGTAAGTTAGTTTTTTTATTAAATAAAGTATCTACAGTAGAAAAAATTGTATAAAAAGCTCGTGCTACGATACTCGTTTTTTTTTAAAACTCGGACTCGTGTATTAATTGTCGACTTCTGACACTTGTTTTTAATACACTATTTTAATCCATGATTAACTATCCGGACTGTGTCGGGGAAGTTAATCGGCCGGTTTTTAGATTCGGCCCCTTTCAAATTTTTTTATTTATCGTGGGACTAGTTTCGGCGATTCGCCATCAACAGCCGCACAGTCGAAGCAGATACAGATGATGAGTCTAAGATAACATGACTATTAACTGTATAATTATTGTCACAATCGGGATATTGAATATAAAGTTCTCAAGGACAACAATGTCACAATCGGTTTTATCAATTCGTCAAAAGCATTTGCAACTGATTTTATTTTTACGTTGTAATTGTTTTATATATGAAATTTAAATTTAAACTTATGTACAGTGACACCATCGGCTTCCGATGATGCGACTATTCTAAAAGCGTTGTTAAAGATAATTTTTTTTTTTAATTCCTATTTTAACTTTTATTCAATTGACAACGTTTTAGCAAAAGTTGGACCTTCCAGTTCACAGGAAAGTCAGTCAAAAAACGCTTTTTTAGACCATTTTTAAAACAATAACAATTATACTTAGATCTTTGAGATATCCTTAGTCGTTTTGTTGTGTATAGTTAGTTGGCAAAAATTGCGATATTGTCTAAAATTTTGCTAGCGTCCTCTTACAATTAAGGGTATCGCTCGAAGTGAACGGTAACATTCAATCCCCCATAAGAAACAATGAGAAATAAATTCGATAGAACAGAGAAACAACAGCAAAAGATATCGAAATGGGACATATCTCATTCGATTCAGAATTCAATTTTGTACAGTTGTAAGTCCATGAGATTTGGAAAATCAAACGGAATATTCTGATAATTGCGAAAAACCGCATTTTTAGTCAAAAAGGTATGTTGTCATTCAGAAGAACACGTGCCTATGTAATCAACAAAATGAGATGATAGGTAGATCTAGAAAAGTTAAGGCTTCAGGGGACATTCATTCCCGTTTTATTTTTTTTTCCATTTTTCGGAAAAGTGTCTACAATGATAAAGGTTTTCGAAATAGTACATTCTAAGTAACTCAGTAGATGATGTGACGTGATTTCGTGACTTATGATTGGCGCGATGAAGGTTGGGGGGGGGGCAACTTGATTGTTTCTCGACTGATTTCTCATACGTCTATTGAACGAAAATTTTAAATTTACAAAGAAATGGGAAAAATGCAAACTGCCTCTCGAGCGAGACTCTTGACTTACGTACTGGTCCTCCCGATATATTAAAAATGGCACTTCTTAAAACTCTCAAGCCGGGCCTGCTTAAATTAGAATGAACATTTTATCATTGTAGATTATGAAAATTAATTATAGAGTGATCTATTTTTAAAAATTGAATTGGATTCAGCTTATAGTGATTCTTTATATGCCCTAGATTGCGCCTACAAAAATTGAAATATGGTCACATAAGCTTTCAAAAAATTGCCAAATTCATGGGGAAATTTATGAAAACTTTTAGACAACTTATCCGAAAAAGGAACGCTTTTGTAATACAATGAACCGTCATAGTTATTGCAACACAATGAAGAGGTTATATTGACGCTTCAACTGGCTGACTATTTTATGTACTAATATAGTGAGCCGCTTATGCCTGTGCTTAACTGTTTTATAGATCGGATTGTGCCACAAAATTGGCCCCCCAAACAACTTGATTTCTTTTTAAACCATAAAGTGATTGAACAAAGTCTTGAAATTAAAAAAAAAATTAATAAAGTAAACGGTTATTTATAAATTACATGTAAACAAAAAAACATGTTGACATTTACTTATATAGGTTGAAATAAAATCATAAATTAAAATATATTTCTATTACCATATTCAAAGAGTCCTCTTTTTAATATTAATCAAATCAATTGAATGATAATTGAAAATTATTTAGATCCTGCTATTGATTGTATTCAAATTGATTAACTCTACAAAATTGTAATTATATAAAGCGAATGATTGCAATGTATCATATTTTAACTACTAGTGAGTCCTTCTATAGATATGGACCCAAAAATTCTAGGTGGCCGTTCTTTTACCACATCACCACTTGGTGAAGAAATTGTCATCACTGGTAGAAATAGTTTAAACGGCTTTTTTACAAATTTTCATGCTCTTTTTCAAAAGGTATTGCTGGGAAATTCGCTGAAAGTGAGAATGTCTACGAATTGCGTGATAATTTGTTCAAGAAGGTCGATATGGTAACTGAGGATCATCGAAGATGGTCGTTTAAACATCCAGAGCTACCCAGTCGGGCTGGAAAAGTGGCCAGTATTGATAAATTCGATGCTGGCTTCTTCGGTAAGTCTTTTTTTTTGTTATCTGCATGGGTTGCTGTCACCCAACTAAACTCAAATTTAAATGACAGTTGTCAAGTTGTGTTAAATAATCACTTAAATAATTTCCAATTTAATTTTAATTCATGTTTTTATAAGGGCCGACTCGTGGGTTGAGACAACAAGGCGATTGCCTTAGGCGACTTGTTTGAGAGGGCGACATTTTGAGTTCAACGGGTGAACCATTCGGAAGTATACAATTCAAAGACAAGTTCCATTAGTTCGAAAAATATGTTGAGAATCCGGAGGGTAGTCCTCACGGAGCATTTTGTCAAAAGTTTATCTCTGTTTATCGGAAAATCAGTCATTGAACACTTTTTTCGGACAATGACACGATTTTCACTAGTTTACTAAGCGTAAATCAAGATCTTGTCCAAAGGAAGTGTTTTCTGAACAAATACACAGTAAGCAATTGGGTTCAGCTTCTACTAAAATGTTTCTTATGAAATTCCCTATAGATGGATTGTTAGCCAACTAATAGGACTTATTGTTAAACTATATTGGTATTTTTTAATGGTCCACTTGTTGGTAACATAGAAAAAAGCCTCTCAAAATTTGGATTCAAAAAATCTTAAAAGCCTAAAAATTCCTGCTGAAGAGCCATATTTGTTAAAAACAGCAATTAAATAAAAGCAGCAATTATAATTTCGAACCAAAACTTGTTTAAATCTGGATGAACATTGAGTTTTTTCATTTAAAAATTCTAGGAATCCACCATAGACAAGCGACAACTATGGATCCAATGTTGCGTTTGGCATTAGAAAGATCAGTTGAAGCGATAATTGATGCTGGTTACCATCCATCAGAATTGGAAGGCACCAAAACTGGAGTTTTTGTGGCTGCAAATGCTTCAGAAACTGAACAGACTTGGTTCCGAGAAAAGTTGGAAGAGCAAAATTTTTCTATGACTGGGTAGATTTCTAACTTTCCATGCAATTATTAGCTAAAATCAATATTAACATTCTATCACTTTAGATTAACAAGGTCGATGATTGCCCATAGAGTGAGTTATTTTTTAAAATTGAATGGTGTCTCCCTCAATGTGGATTCAGCTTGTAGTAGTTCTTTATGTGCCCTTGATTGCGCTCTTAGAGAAATGAAATATGGTTGTATTGATGCTGCCATAGTTATTGGTGTACATTTATGTCTACATCCAAATCATACAATCCAATTTGCTAGGTAATTGAAAGTCATTATTAGAGTTAGGATTTTCACCCTTAGAATGGGAAACATTAAATCAAGTCGAAAAAAATTGACAAGAGCAGCACATTAATTTTGATTTGATAGCAGTGGTTTTGTCCGTCAACAAACAACAACAACCCGAAGCGCTCTATATAGATAGCAACAGAACCTAAAAAGACGGTAGACGAATTAACATGGTCCGTTTGATTGAGTGACGTTATCGCTAAGGTAATTAATTTAGAATTAAGGGTAATTGATAAATTTGTGCATAATGTTTAATTTATTTTAGTGTACAAATCATCAGTTTATTAACCTAAACGAGGTATAAAAGAGGAATAATGCTCGGGAAACCGAATCGGCGAAAAATTCGATAAAATCAAACAGCTGCGTCTTATCGAGGACGTCACTCAATCAAAATGATCATTATAATTGGTCCACTGTTTTTCTAGGTTTTGTTGCTTTCGATATAGAGCGCCACGGAGAAAACAACTAATTTAAAATTGAAGCTTATTTGCCACTCTTGTCAAATTTCCAGAAGACTAGATTTTTGACGAGTAAAAATCGTATCTCTGGTCATAATATATGATTAAGATTAACTATAATTATCCTGTGATTTATGTTTAAAGACTCGGTACTCTGAGTAAAAATGGGAGATGCAGGTCTTTTGATATCAACGCTGATGGTTATGTTCGATCTGAGGGTGTTGCTGCTCTAGTCTTACAAAAATCCAAAGATTCTCGACGTGTTTATGCAAGAGTGATGCACAGTAAGACCAATTGTGATGGGTTTAAATCAGAGGGTATAACTTTTCCATCACACCTACAACAAGCAGCGTTATTTAAAGAAGTGTTAGAAGAATCACAAATAAATCCAGGAGATTTAACATATTTAGAAGCTCATGGCACTGGTATTTCTAATTGAATTGTAAGCAGAACTTGAAGGTGATTTAATATAATTATAGGCACTATCATTGGTGATCCTATCGAAGTGAAATCAGTTGATGTGACTTACACAAAGAATCGTACAACTCCTCTTTTGATTGGTTCAGTGAAATCCAATGTTGGACATGGTGAACCATCATCAGGGATTATTTCCATTGTTAAAGTCATTATTGCAATGGAAAATGGAGCAATACCACCAAATATTAATTTTACTACAATACGTCCTGAAATTGAAGCTTTAGAAGAGGGTCGAATCAAAGTAGTTACAGAAACAACACCATTGCCTAACAACAATGGACTTTTTGGTAAAATTATAAATTAAATTTAGAGGAGTTTGATAATTATTTGGCTCAAATTTAGCTGTCAACAATATTGGTATGGGTGGTACGAACAGTCAAGTGCTATTAAAATGGAATACAAAAGTCAAAATTAATCGAGGACTAACAAATAACAATTTGCCAAGACTAGTTTGTGTTAGTAGTCGAACTAAAGAGGGCATCAACTCACTCTTAGGTGCTTTAGAAAATAATA
This sequence comes from Mylabris phalerata, assembly GCA_020740385.1. Lineage (NCBI taxonomy): Eukaryota > Metazoa > Arthropoda > Insecta > Coleoptera > Meloidae > Mylabris > Mylabris phalerata. Next base: position 1,337,072 of record JAJEOX010000290.1, read on the forward strand.
AATTAGACCTGGAGTATGTTCGATTATACCACCAAGTGTTCAGCAAAAATTTTGACAACCATTTCTATCGTGCCTACAAAATCTTGAACAGAAATGATGACTCAGAAAAATACATTTACAACCATGGAGGTATTAAAAGGCATTTATATATCATATTTGGAAATTTCTCGAAAAGTTGGTGTAAAATTCTCAAAGATTTACAAGAATTCCCAACTTTCTCTCAATCGTTACGGCGTGTTGATGATATCTTGACAACTAAAAAACTAAATATGACGAATCTAATTGAAAATTATGAAGCAAAATCGACTAATTCATATTTCGATCAAATTATTGGCAACTTGGCAATTCAAATAGGCTTAGCCGATATGTTTAAAGCTTTGGATATTCAACCCGAAGGCATGTATGGCATTGGCTTGGGTGAATTTATTTGTGGCTATTTTGAAAATTGTTTAACACTGGAAGAAACCGTCAATTGTGTCTATCAAATTGCATTAAATATTTGTAGCATTAGCAAAAATGACAGAGTTTCATATTTTGTTGGTGTAAAAGGAGATGTCGTGGGAAATAAATTTGAAAAAATTATTCTCAATTCTTAATGATAATTTTTTTAGCTGAAACGACTTCCAGATGAGATTACAATCACACAGATCCATCCAAATGGTATAACAGTAACAGGAAATGAAGAAATTTTAATCAAATTCATCACTAATTTGAAAAATAAAAATGTTCATGCTAAGAAAATTGAGAATGATGTTTTTAATTTGCAAAATGGTGATTTCGGCAAAATTAGTAAGGAACAACTTTCACTAAACCTATAAAAGACTTTTTAAATCAAATTTTAGGAGCAAAATTAGTTGAAAGTTTATGTCAAATTTTACCAAAAAGTCAGTCACGACCAGCTCGATGGTTATCAAACGTTAATCATAATCTCATCTCAGTTGAATACTTCTTAAAATCAATCAGTTGTGTTGTTGATTGGTGTAAATTTGGCGAAAAATTGAACAAAACTTCTGTTATCTTTGAAATTGGCACAGGACAAACACTTGACTTCGAGAAAAATTTTTCGAAAATCAATTTTTCGAATGATTCAATTGTTGATTGTAAAATTTTACTACTTCAAAATTTGGGAAGGTGTGTGATTCTCAAGAAATTCTGAGTTTCCATTTCATAATTTATAATTTTTTAAGATTATACAATTTGGGATGCAGTATGGATTTAGCCCAAATTTATCCAAAAGTGGAATATCCAGTTAGTCGATCGACTCCAATGATTTCACCTTTCATCAAATGGGATCATTTGAAGTCTTGGTTTGTTGCAAGATTTGACAAGCTAGAGGAAACTGCTAGTGATTCTTGTTACAAAATTGACCTTAATGTTGAAAGTTTCTCTTATATTTCAGGCCATAATATTGATGGTAAACAATTTTATTTTGTAGTACCTTTTCTGACAATTTTTAATTAAACTTGCAGGTCGAATTTTATATCCGGCAACTGGCTATTTGTGCTTGGTTTGGGAAACTGTCGCATCAAGATTAGGAAGTTGTATTAACAATTTAAAAGTTGTATTCAAAAATTGTCGCTTCCTAAGAGCCACAACTGTTTCTAAAAATCAAGTGCTAAAAATTAATGTTTCACTGGGAAATCTCAGCTACTTTGAAGTGAGTTTCATTACTCGAGAGCAACTTCCAATTGTTTGCTGCAAAATTTATGTACACAGGTATTAGAAGACGATGCAGTAGTTGTAACAGGTCAGGTTTTTGTAACCGACACAATCAAAGATTATCAAATTGACTTGACAACAACTCTTCCACCAAAAGAAACAAAAAACGCGCCTCAAATTAAACGGTAAAGACTTTTATAAGGAGTTGCGTCTTCGTGGCTACAATTATTCGTAATTATCAAACTAAAGTTAAGAGTTACATGTATCTTAATAAAATCTATTTGACTTTATAGGGGGGATTTCCGCAGTATTGTTGAATGTTCCACTGATGCGTCGTTTGGAAAAATTCGTTGGAATCAAAAATGGGTCACATTCATAGACAACATGCTGCAAATGCAAATTTTACAAACGGACACACGTGGTCTTTACGTGCCTGTTGCCATCCAACACTTATCGATAGATGCAGCTGGCCATCTTGCTTATATTGAAACATTTAGTGAAAAGGCGGATATACCAGTTTATGTTAATAAAAATAGTGGATTAATTAAGTAAATAGCATTAAAATATGACATAAATCAATCAAAAATTTCTTCAATTTTAGATCTGGAGGCATTGAAATTCGTGACATAAAGACAGTCAGGATTGCCCGACGGAAGCCAATGGGAGAGCCCGTTTTAGAAATGTACCAATTTGTACCATTCGTAGCATGTTTGAGTGTGGAGAATGCTGTTCGTGTTAACATTCAATTGGCATTAGAAAACACACCAACTATTAAAGTCAAAACTGTCGAAGTAATTGATGAAGAAACTAGCAGCAATGTTGCACCATTGGCACCAATTGTTTACAATACATTAGTTAATTTGCCCTTCATTTATGCTGATGTTTCAATTTTTACAAAACAACAGTTACAATTGACAAATATTAAATCTGAGGATCGCAATATAGTTGGTGAAACTGAATGTTATTTGGTAATTGGTAGTAATTTATCAAAACGAACCTTGGTTTGTTATTTAAGTGGAGCAATTTTTAATTCCGCTAATTATATTCTTTTTTCCATGTTTAGATATTGAATCAAGCTATCGCTTCACTTCTTGACAATGGATATTTGTTATCCAGGGAAGTACTGGAGTTCAACCCATCACAATTTGATCATCCTCAACTTAGCATTTTAACAATCTATGAAAATACCATTGAGAAATTAGTTTTGTATCGAAAATTTAAGCCCTCGTTGAAATTACCAATTCCTGTTAATGTGGACGATTTGGAAGCATTTTCATGGTTACCAAAATTACAAAATCTTTTGAGAAGAAATGAAGATGTTGTAATTTATTCACAAAATCAATCAGAAAATGGCGTTTTGGGATTGATAAATTGCATTCGTAAGGAATCTGCTCCAAACAATACTCGTGCAATGCTTATCGATGATCTAACTGCTCCCCAATTCAATATGAATGTTAAATTCTATAAAGAACAACTAGGAAAAAAGTTAGCCGTTAATGTTTATCAAAATGGGCAATGGGGGTACTTACAGAACTTTGAAAATGAATGAATTGAAAGAGTTTGAATGTGAACATTGTGTAGCCAATACTTTGATCAAAGGCGACTTGTCAAGCCTCAGGTGGATTCAAGGGCCTTTAAAGTTCAATGCAAAGTTAGGATTTGAGCAAGAACTTATTCATGTGAGTCAACTAAATGAATTTAAATATTTGTTGCGAATTGATTTCTACCCTTTGCAGATCTATTATGCTTCAGTCAACTTTAAGGATGTTATGATTGCTTCAGGTCGGATACATTCTGAAAGTAGAGAACGATACCGAGAAGAATTTTCACAAGGCTTTGAATTTGTTGGGAGAAACTCAATGTAAGTTTTATTGACGCTTCACTGCAATTTTTTTTGTAAGCAAATGTTCAATTTTGTATAGTGGCGAGAGAGTAATGGGCATGAGCTATCAAGGAGCTTTATCAAATCTCTATGCAGCTGAGAAGCATTTACTTTTGCCTATTCCTGCTCAATGGACAATGGAAGATGCCGCCACTGTACCGGTTGTTTATGGAACTGTAATTTATGCCATTTTCATGGTGATTTAAATCAGAACATCAAATCAATGTTTTTCACCATCATTTGCAACTGATTTTCATTTTAGAGATCTTCGATAAAACCAGGTGACAGTATTTTGATTCATTCAGGGTGTGGTGGAATTGGACAAGCTGCAATCGGTTTGTGTTTACATTATGGCTGTAAAATTTTCACAACTGTAGGCACACAAGAGAAACGGGAATTTCTTAAGAAACGTTTTCCTAAATTAACTGGTGAGGTTTTCTAAATGACATTATCGGCAGAATTAATTATTGTTCCTTAATTAAAGATAATATGATTGGAAATTCTCATGATACAAGTTTTGAACAAATGATTTATCGCGAAACGAAGGGTCGTGGTGTTGCTTTCGTCTTGAATTCTTTGGCTGAAGAGAAATTGTTGGCGTCTGTACGTTGCTTGGCACACAGTGGACAATTTTTAGAAATTGGAAAATTTGATTTAGAAAACGACAATGCATTAAATTTGTTGCTGATGGAAAAAGAAGCTTCATTCAATGGAGTGATGCTTGACCAATTAAGCCCAATAGAACAAAATAAATTGACTTGTTTAATTAAGGAAGGCATCGCTAATGGGTCTGTGCAACCATTGACAAGGACTGTTTTTGATAAAGAAGAAATTGAACAGGCATACAGATTTATGATGTCCGGTAAACATATGGGCAAGGTCATTATCAAAATACGTGATGAAGAAGAAGAGAATATTGTTTTACCTAAACTAACAACTATGAAGGTTGTTCCAAGGTAAATAAGGCCAAATTTAGGTCAATTTATTGGATTCTACCAAGCATTTTTCAGATACCGATGTGATCCCGAAGAAGTTGTTATAATTTTGGGCGGTTTGGGTGGATTCGGTTTAGAATTGGCCGACTGGTTAGTGCTGCGTGGTGCCAGAAAACTCGTTCTAACATCACGAAAGGGTGTCACAACTGGTTACCAAGCATCTCGTATTCGGTAAAGATTTTACGACAAAATGGAATAAATAGAAGTGATTTAATTGTAATAAATTTTAATAGAATTTGGAAGTCGTATGGAGTGCGAGTGTCAATTTCAATTGCCAATGTCACAACGAAGTCAGGTTGTAAACAGCTAATTTTTGAAGCTTCTCGATTAGGCTCAATACAGTCAATATTCAATTTGGCTGCCGTTTTACAAGACACATTGTTAGAAAATCAGACTGAAATATCATTCAAGACTTCATTCGGACCAAAGGCATATGCCACTCATCATTTGGATGAAATAACGCGTACAGAATGCCCTCAATTACGAGATTTCGTTGTGTTTTCATCAGTGGCTTGTGGGCATGGCGGTGCTGGTCAAACAAATTACGCAATGGCAAACAGTGTAATGGAACGAATTTGTGAGAAACGTAGAAAAGACGGCTATCCAGGCTTAGCAATTGAATGGGGAGCGGTTCGTGATGTGGGTATTGTTGCTGAAATGCAACAAGATGACGATACAGTTTTAGAAGTGTGTGGTACTCTACAGCAGCCAATTGCAAATTGTTTAGAAGTCTTAGACATGTTCTTAATACAACATCATCCGATTGTATCCAGTTTTATGGTAGGAGCAAAACGGGAGGTTGGCAATAATATTGTCGAAACTATTGCGTCGATAATGGGCATTCAGGATTTGAAAACAATCAGTTCACATTCAACATTAGCAGAATTAGGAATGGATTCAATGAGTAGTGTTGAAATTAAACAGACATTAGAGCGTCAATTTCAAATTGTTTCAAGTCCACAGGATATACGCAACATGACTTTTGCTAAACTTTACAAAATACAAAATGAATCCCGAAATGATAGTGACAAATCAATTATACATCACAGTAAAGTATGAATTTGAAAGTAAGGAAAATAATATTCTTCGTATCTAATATACTTCTTTATTGTTGTTAACCAGAGTATTTTAAATGGCATTGTAAGTTTGTATGCGGTGTTTTTATTTAAAATGAAACCTGCTTTTTCAACTAGCTTGTTTTAAAATGAAAAATTTTTGATCAATTTATAATAACATTTTATGAATAAATTCATATAAATTTTGGATTCCTTTTTGAAATTTAAAAATCTAATTTTATAAGAATCATGTAAACGACAGCAGGCAGAAAAATGCTAAAATTTCTAATTCCACATGTCATTAATTTTTTGTTAGCTTCAATGATTTAAATGGAATTTTAAAGCAGGCATTGGCGTTTTTTATTTTGGAAAATTTAAAGTGAATTTCGAACTACAAAGCAATATTTAGCAGTACTTTTTTATTGTAATTTCTTATAATTTTCTATCCCTCATAACTTTATTCTGCAATGAAATTACAGGCTGTGCTACAATCTACGAAGCGTATTTCAAATGTCCAAGAAAGTTTCCATTACATTTGATCAAAAGGACAGGCAAGGATAAAAGGGATACTTAGCGTTCGGATAAGCATAGAAACGAAATTAGAGAACCAATTATTCTTCAAAGTTGTTTCTGTAAAATTAATAGATTATATTAGTAGAAAATTTATTAAAACGTCACCGAAACACAAAAAGGGAGACATATGGCTTTGTCCCGTTTTGTCCGACGGGTAGGGCAAGAAATGTTATAAGCAGTATTCAGAAAGTCATATTTTTCAATTATAAGCACCTATAATGCTTGTGCAAGAATTATACGTTCTTTTTACCGGTTATAACAACAGATCTGGTTTTTTGAAGATATTTTGAGAAGTCCACAGAACAGTGATACTTTATGACACTGACATAGCTATTCAAGTCAATTTTATATTCTTATCACTTCTGATTTCCATAATTTATATTTATTTAAGCGTTAATTTTCTTATTGAAGGTGCAATTAACAGAATAAAAACCTACTATTTTATTTGGCTCCACATGCCCTATTTAACCCGACCTTCTGGTACCCCGTTTTGTATGCAATGTATTGCAGGAAGTGCGAGGAATTGAAACAAAGTGTCTTAGCCAAGTAGCTCATTACTGATAATTGCAGAAAAGCCATAGATACCCCGTTTTATCAGCCTACCCTATTTTACACACTTTCCCCCTATACAATATGTATTTTTGTATTATTTTCGAATATTATATATAATTATTTTGCAACAAAGCTCAAAAATTTGCTGAGAACGATATCAGCTTTCTGAAAATTGCAAAATTCTTGAAAAGTTTTGAAAAACTTGTCGAAAAAGGGAATGGAAGCAATGAACCAACATAGTTATTGTAGTATCATTACGACAGGATGACTATTTTTAGAACTAATATAGCTGTTTAAGTCTATGGTCAACTGTTAAATAGATAGGATTGCCACGCCAGTGCCTCAAAATCCGTTCAAAAGTGATAACCTATTACCCAATTTACGAGGTCAGTTTACAGATGATTTTTAATGAATATTCATGGATTACCTTGATTGGACTTCATTCTAAATATAAAATTAAATAAAACTCAAAATCAATTAGATATGTATACAGACTGTACAACGGTATTTCATCTTGCTATTGGCCAAGTTTTCGTTTCGTTATGCTTTAGATTGATCCGTACACACTACAACGCATTCATAATGTGAGATTCCTAAATCATGAATCAATCTAAGACACTAGCCAGATGCCTGGTGACATACCATTGTATCTATTTCTTTTAAGAACCGACATTCCACAACAAGACCCTTCAATTAAAATTTTTATGGTCGAAATGATTGAAATGAAAAAGTTAAAATTTAGAAATTTAATAAAAAATTCTAACGATTATATATCATTGCTGTAATACAAATCAAACAATAGAGAAGATAAGTTCAAACTAATGTATTTATTCAAATTTTAATTAGCATGGAACTAGTTTCGGCAATTTGCCATCATCAGCCACTCAGCTACAAAGATTAACGTGGATTACATAACAATCATACAATATGAATTTTATAACTTCTTCAAAATAGATACAAATGATGAGTTGAAGATAACATATATATTAACTGTATAATTCTTGTCACAATCGGGATATCGAATATAATTTTAAGTATAACAAAATCACAATCGTTTTTTATCAAATCGTCAAAATCATTTACAACTTATATTATTTTTACGATGTAATTATTATTTTAATATATAATTTTTTTTAAATTTAAACTTATGTATAGTCACACCATCAGGACCCATACGAATTCCGATGATGTGACTATACCAAGGGCGTTGTCAAAAATAAGAAAAGATTTTTAACTTCCCCGACCAGAGAGTAGGGAAGTTATTAGTTTCGGACCAAAATTTCGAATTCGAGATTTCACCAGATCTTTACGTTTTGAGGTCCCTTGAACACGTTTTTGAAGTTTTTAGCTTGATGTCCGTGTGTGTGTGTGTGTGTGTGTGTGTGTGTGTGTGTGTGTGTGTGTGTGTGTGTGTATGTATGTGCGTCTGTCGGTTCTCCAACGATTACTCAAAAACGCTTTAACCGATTGAGTTCAAATTTGGTCAGCACAAACTATTTGGTGGCCGTTCGAGTTGATTAGTTTTTGGTGCCAATCGGACCACGGGGGTGGAAGGAGGAGGGGGTTGATTGCAAAAAATTCAAGATAACATATTAATTTGATATCACCAATCGAAAGGGCATGTGCTTTTATGTCCGAAACAATACCCCTCATGTGCGATGTTCTTTTCTTTTTTTAAATAAGGGCACAAAATTGGCAAAATAGTTTAGTCAACCAATTTAAATTTGCCGCCTATAATCAGGGATCGGTTGCTATAGAAAAGAGTTGTTGTTTACGATTCAATTGCGAAATTTTGAAATGACAGTTTAGAAGGTTATCCAACATAATTTTTAAAGCGTAGCAAAATTTATAACGGTGGTTTATAAAGACAGAATGATATCTACTGTTGGTATCACTGGAGGCATAAAATCCTATGCGTTTGTTTACATTCTTCTGTCATTTTTGAAACATAACCTCAGAATATTTGTTTTCAAGCGGTTTTTTGAGCGGGTTTTGTGTTTCGGTTAGCGCTTTTTTAATAAATAAATGTTTTAAAATAATATAAATTTTGATTTCTCCTAAAAAAGAAATGTATATTCCCTTGACAATTCAATCTATATGATTTGAATTTTTCCATGTTTTTGTTGGGACTACCGTACTACTTTTTATTCCGCGCTCAAATGACAGTTCTGTCGTTCTGTCAAAATTTCGCAATTGAATTGTGAATCGAATTGTAAGAAAGTCGAACTGAAAAGTCTGTGTGTGGAATCACCGATTAGTGAACAGAGTTTTTGTTGACGAGGTGCTGGTTCCTCATTGAATTTTTCGGTGGTTGTGAGATAGCCACGGTTCTCGATTCCCGATTTTGCTTTTTATAGTAAGTTAGTTTTTTTTTTTAATAAAGTATCTCCAATAGAAAAAATAGTATACAAAACTCGTGCTACGGTACTCGTTTTTTTAAAAACTCGGACTCGTGTCGGGGAAGTTATTAGGCCGGTTCATAGATTCGGCCCCTTTCAAATTTTTTTTAAATGATGTTAATTGAATACAAGTTAAATTTAGAATGATCTAGCACTTTGAAATTTTTGAAATTTTTAAATATTATTATATGTTGTTGAGGCATTTGAAAAGTGGTTCGAAGTTTGTTTCAATTTGATCGTTTAGTATGTTGTTATTACGATGTTTATAAATTTCAAATGCCTCTAACAATTTCATTTTGAATCCTTTTGCACATTTGTGCAACAATTTAACGTTAGTTAGGTCGATTCCGTGTTTTCCTTCGGTTATGTGTTGGTACGTAGATGAATTATTGTTTTTGTGATGTTCTTTGATTCGAATTGATAATTTTCTACCTGTCTCACCGATGTATATCATATCACACTCTTTACAATTAATTTTGTATACCGACTCCACTTCCACTATTTGATTTAATTTTTATTAAGCAACGAATATAAATTCTCGTTTGTTTTGAAAGAGGGTTCGATTTTGTATTCATTAAGTATTCTCTTTAAACCATTGGCACAACTACTGTATGTGCATTTTCTGTAAATAAAATTTGTGTTATAATTAACATTATGGTACAATGGATCTCGTTTTATGATATTTTTATTAATTAATTTGTCGATAGTTTTTCCATTGTAACCATTGCATGTTGCTAGTTGTTTTATGATATCAATTTCTTTATTAAAATTTTCAGGTTCTAAGTCCATTCTGAACACTCTATTTAAATGCAGCCATTTTGTGTTGAAAAGGATGGTGAAAATCTATCGGTATAAGGACACTGCATTTTGCTAGTTTTCTATAGACATCGAATTGAAATTTATTGTTAGTTTTTATAATCTTTAAATCCAAAAAGCTTAATGTATTAATATTTTCTAATTCAATTGTGAATTTAATCTTTTTATTCAAATTGTCAAGAAAATTGTGAAAGTATTCTGATGTTTTGATGTTACCTTTCCATATGACTATGGTATCATCAACATATCGTTTATATAAGACTAAGTGTTTACTGAAAGGGCTTTTTTGATTTAGAATGAAAGGATTTTTAAGGTGGTCGAGACACACCCGATATTAGATTACCCATGAGTTGATTTTATAAAAGTTGTCATCAAATTCACAATAATTAGTTGTTACAATAAATTTTAGTATATCGAATAAATTTTTTTGATCAATATCATTATTGAATTTATTTTTTATATATTTGTTGGCAATATTAAGTGTTGTGTCAATAGGAACATTACTGTATAAATTTGTTATGTCCAACGATACCATCAACAAATTATTATTGTAATTTATAGATTTAATTATGTTATATGCTTCGGTTGAATTTTTAACTGTGTGTTTTGGTTTGAAATCTAGGATTTTTAATAGGAGTTTTGATAAGTTGCTTGTAGGGGTGTTGTAAAAGGTAGTTATGGGTCTGATGGGAAGGTTGGGTTTGTGTATTTTTTTGTGTTAGTGTATAGTTTTGGTAGTCTAGGTCCTAGGATTCATAGAGATTAGGTTATTGGTTGAGTTATATTTTTTAATGGTGTGAGTCTTTTTCATTAGAATTTCAAATGTTGATGATATCGTTTAACGGTGATTTTCTAATTAATTGGTAATTATTATAATTAAGATTTTCGATTGTTTTATCAATGTATAATTGTTTATACATTACCAAGATTCTCTGCCCGTTTATCGGCTTATTGTTTTCGATTTTACTTTTGATATTCTTTATGTTTTTAATTATTTTTGATGTATTGCTAATGGTGTTAGTAAGTAAGCTTTCTTATTTTTTAATGTAATATTTATAATTATTTCAGATGTTGTCTTCGTCCTGATGTCCTTTGATTGCCGTATCTATTTTGATTGTTATAAGTGGAATTGGGTTGTCCTTCGGAATTTTGGAAAATTTGTGGTATTTGTTAAGGATATATGTATTTCGCCGTTGGTAAATTATATATCGGTAGGATTAGTAAAATTTTTATGAACATTGTAATTACCATTATTTGAGTTGAATATGGTGTTCTTGTTCTTGCTTTCTCTTTTCTGTGTACGATAAAGTTGTTCGATTTTTCTTTTGTGTCGTTGGCTAATGGTAATATTTTCATAATGTTGTTGTAAATTTCGTCCAGTTCGATGTTATGAAGTATTCTCGATAAGTTTCTATACGTGTATAGCAGCTTCGTATTCAGTCAGTTCATTTTTGAGTAATGTTTTCTGCGTTCACTTCTCATTATTTTAATTTCGAATTGTTGTCTAAGTTGAACGTCGATATTTTTGTTGTTTATTCTCGCAAAATTTGGTATGATGTTCTTACCAATACATGTATCGATAAAATTAATATGAAGTCTACATTTCTTCCTCTTCATTTGTAGCTGGGTAAATAATAAATAATGAAAAATAAGCGAACTAACATATTCAAACGATTATCCTTCATTGGTATAATAAAAATCAAACAACCGATACATTTTCAACACAAAATGGCTGCATTTAAATGTTTAATTGATAGAGTGTTCAGAATGGATTCACAACCTGAAAATTTTAATAAAGAAATTGATGTCATAAAACAACTAGCAACATGCAATGGTTACAATGGAAAAACTATCGACAAATTAATTAATAAAAATATCATAAAACGAGATCCATTGTACCATAATGTTAATTATAACACAAATTTTATTTACAGAAAATGCACATACAGTAGTTGTGCCAATGGTTTAAAGAGAATACTTAATGAATACAAAATCGAACCCTCTTTCAAAACAAACGAGAATTTATATTCGTTGCTTAATAAAAATTAAATCAAATAGTGGAAGTGGAGTCGGTATACAAAATTAATTGTAAAGAGTGTGATATGATATACATCGGTGAGACAGGTAGAAAATTATCAATTCGAATCAAAGAACATCACAAAAACAATAATTCATCTACGTACCAACACATAACCGAAGGAAAACACGGAATCGACCTAACTAACGTTAAATTGTTGCACAAATGTGCAAAAGGATTCAAAATGAAATTGTTAGAGGCATTTGAAATTTATAAACATCGTAATAACAACATACTAAACGATCAAATTGAAACAAACTTCGAACCACTTTTCAAATGCCTCAACAACATATAATAATATTTAAAAATTTCAAAAATTTCAAAGTGCTAGATCATTCTAAATTTAACTTGTATTCAATTAACATCATTTAAAAAAAATCTTATCTTATTTTTGACAACGCCCTTGGTATAGTCACATCATCGGAATTCGTATGGGTCCTGATGGTGTGACTATACATAAGTTTAAATTAAAAAAAAATTATATATTAAAATAATAATTACATCGTAAAAATAATATAAGTTGTAAATGATTTTGACGATTTGATAAAAACCGATTGTGACTTCGTTATACTTAAAATTATATTCGATATCCCGATTGTGACAGTTATTAGTCATGTTATCTTCAACTCATCATTTGTACCTATTTTGAGTAAGTTATAAAATTTGTATTGTATGATTGTTGTGTAATCCACGTTAATCTTTGTAGCTGATGATGGCAAATTGCCGAGACTAGTCCCAGGCTAATTAAAATTTGTCTAAATACATTAGTCTGAACTTTTCTTCTTTATTGTTTGTTTTGAATAAAAAATGTTAACAATTCCCAATTTTTGGATTTCTATGGCAGTGAGGGAGTAAAAAATTGAATGACTGATACTTGAAACGATAAAACAATTAAATAAAGTTTTAATATTAAACTAGTTATTTATGCAAGTGCATTATGGTGTCTCTAATTATGTTACTTTGGATGATAATTCTAATTGTATTCATACTGTGGTTTGGATAAAATAAGGTTTGTTCAATTTAAAGTCAAATTGTACATACAATTAACATAAATATTTCCAAATAATTTATTATCAATTCATAATAAACACAACATTTTGATAAATGTTCTTGTCAATTTACTTTAAATAACTGATCTGTCATTTTTAACACCAGTTTGAAGCTTTTAGCTCTTTGGGAAATTGGTGAAAAGCCGTTTTAATCGGAAAATTTCGCGATCTCCGCCAATCGAAAACTTATCGCAAATAAACCAGCATCATGAAAAGATTCGAGCAAAACAGTTTTTTTCATTTTCCTCGCGAAATCCCGGTAAAACAGAAAAAATTGTCTTCTGAGATCGGTCATGAATGAACGAATGAACTACCTTTAAATCGAAGGGAAATAGTTATTTTCGATATAAGTGTGGAAAGTGCGTTTTTGCGAGACGAGGGTGTACGTTGGAGCACGAGCGTTAGCGAGTGCTCCAACGAACCACCCGAGTCTCGCAAAAACGTCTTTCCACTCGAATTTCGAACACTATTTTTTCTACGATCGAACGGAAACGACAGAAATTTATTGAACAAATTCAATAATTATTTGTATATTATATTATTAATTCTATATATTCAATAAAATTGACACCTTATGATTCTATTATTGACAACAAATTCAAATCAAATTATCTTAGAAAATTAATACCAACAGAAAAACATTCATTAAATTAATATAATGTTAGTTGAAAATTAGGAATTTTTAAAGAGTTAAGTTGCGTATCATTTTACATTTATTGATTGTTTCCTTAGTGATTGACTTTCAACTGTTTTTATTTTCAACAACATTTACATATTTATTTATTAGTCGTAGACAAATATTAAATTCGTTGTTTATAACACATAAAAATTGTGAATAAGAATGGAAATTGAAGAACCTGGAACTCCGTCAAAAATAACAGACACCGCAAATGAAGTAGAGTTAAATTAACTTTCAAAAAAATCAAAACAAAAATATGAGAAGCTTATAAGCGCTTCTTGGAATACAAATTAACAAAAAAATGTAGGTTCCTTTTCGGAGAATACTATAATAATAATTAAGTAATTAATATAATTCAATGATAATAATAATAATTAGATTGATTTATTAATCTAATTATTATTATTTTATGTTAATATAATAATATAAATTGAACAGCGTGCGAAAAGTGATTACTTGCCACCCTAGAGTGGAAATGTACACTTTTCCATGGTACTATATGGAAAAGTAAAAATCACCAATCAGAAGCCAGTATTTATGTTAACTTTGCCGTTGCCTACGCGACGGATCAACTCTATGGGAATTTGACACTTTCCACCTATCAAATACAGACAGAAAATCGACAGTATCCGTTCGATCGTAGAAAAACATTGTTTACGATAGCTCGGTGTGTGTTTTCTAATTGTAAGAAAAAATCCTTGACATTGATATCATAACAACAGCTGGAGCATACGTGACTTTTTTTGTTTACGTATTAATTGTAATAAAGGGGCAACAAAGATACAAAGAACATAGAATTATCATAAACAATGTTTTTTCGTAGATTTACAAGTAGTAAACAGCTGATAGTGGTTAATAAATTTACTATTCATAATCGATCCCGGAAAACAAATTTTTCTGTTTTTTCGGGATCACGGGAGGAAAAATGACAAAAATTGTTTTGCTCGAATCTTTTCATGATGCTGATTTGTTTGGTATTGGTTTTCGATTGGCCAAGATCGCGAAATTTTCCGATTAAAGCGGTTTTTCTCCGATTTCCCAAAGACCTACAAGCTTCAAATTTTGGTAAAATGATCTCTAGGGACTCTCCGATAAATCCTCAAAATATTTTTCAAATCGCTTGTCCTATAATGGGGGTTGCCATTAAAATATATGGTCGTCGATGAACCAGGCTGTCTAGATAGTTGATGGACGTATATTAGGTTTGAACCAGAGATATGGAGTAGGGAGAATACGCTTCAAGCTGTGCCAACTGGCTAAAATTGAAGGTCGCCATTTTGCGGGTTTGTCAAAGCGGCAAATTTGAACGTATTTACAAAAATTCATTTTGCATATCCGAAAATTTATAAAATGTTGTTTACAAAAAATAATATAGTGGATAAGAGAATATTCGCAATTTATCAGTAAACAAACATGTATTTTTTGTTTAACTTTGAGTTATTCAAATGGTCACAATAAATAAAATATACAATTTTCTGCATGTATTCCCAATATCTGAACAATATCTCGAAATTGACATTTCACTAATCTAATTTTCGATGAAAACCTTTCTTAAAACTCGGTAGTATTTTGAAATTTTTTCGATGTATTGGTTTTTTGAGTTTGTTAAGTCCTGTTTTTAATTTTCTGGCAGTTTCACCAATACATAGGCAATATCGTACTTATCGTATTTGATACAGAAGACATAATTTTTCTTGAATATATGTTCTTAAAAATGTTTTACAAAAAAATTAATACCCATTAGTTAACATCGTGTTTCTATTGATTACTAACAATAAGTAATATTATTTTATTCAACTTCCCTCTAATTAACGGACCTTGTATTTTAGCTGTATATCAGAACATTTCTTCCCCTTTTTCTAATAAAATCTTCGTCAGAAAAGCACAAAGAACAAACAATTTTATTCTTTGATTACGTCCATGTTTCGATGTTGTTCTTCAAAACCCGTAGCCAAGCTTTTAATGGAGATCCAGATTGAGGAAAACTAAAATATTAATCCAATTGTAAAGCGTATAAGTCTAATCGGTCCTTTTTTGATGGTTTTTAGACACGTGTAGACAACAAATACTTACGTAAGAAAAGGTATACTCTTAGGCTTAAATCTTCTACTATTAGTATATCCTGGTACTGAACAGAAGATTTTCGCACAATTTAATGTAATTTTTTACAAATCTACAAACTAAATAACGATTTTCAACTATGAACACTTTACTTGTTTATGTTTTCTGACACAACAACCCGCAAAATGGCTGCCACCATGCCGTTCCATTAAAATCGGATGCGCAGTGGTCGAAGCTTATTGTCCCTACTGTATATCTCTCATTGATATCTCTGGTTTGAACCGAAATACTCG
Source organism: Mylabris phalerata (assembly GCA_020740385.1). NCBI lineage: Eukaryota > Metazoa > Arthropoda > Insecta > Coleoptera > Meloidae > Mylabris > Mylabris phalerata. The sequence continues at coordinate 1,353,162 of JAJEOX010000290.1, forward strand.
AGTGCCTCTGGTGTTTGGAGTGAAAAGCTTGATAATTTGGGGAGAAATTTAAAATATATACAATTTGGAATTTTAAAATTGTGTTTTGAACAATAATATAAAAAAATTTGAAAGGGGCCGAATCTAAGAACCGGCCTAATAACCGACAGAGTCCGGATAGTTAATCATGAATTGGAATGGTCCATTAAAAACAAGAGTCAGAAGTCGACAATTAATGCACGAGTCTGAGTTGTTGAAAAAACGAGTACCGTAGCACGAGTTTTGTATACTATTTTTAACTTCCTCGACCAGAGGGTAGGGAAGTTATTCGTTTCGGACCTAGATTTCGAATTCGAGATTTCACCAAATCTGTGTGTGTGTGTGCGTGTCGCTTCTCCAACGATTACTCAAAAACGGTTTAATCGATTGAGTTCAAATTCGGTCAGCACAAACTATTTGGTAGCCGCTGAAGTTGATTGATTTTTGATGCCAATCGGACCACGGGGGGAAGGGAGAGGGAGTTAATTGAAAAAAAATTAAGATAACATATTAATTTGATATCACCAATCGAAAAGCCATGTGCTTTTATGTGGGAAACGATACCCATCATGTGCGCTGTTCCTTTTTAAAAAAAAAGGGCACAAAATTGGCAAAATAGTCTAGTCAACCAATACAAATTTGCCGGGATCGGTTGCCATAGAAAGGAGTTGTTGTTCACGATTCAATTGCGAAATTTTGAAATGACAGTTTAGAAGGTTAACCAACATAATTTTTAAAGCGCAGCAAAATTTATAACGGTAGTTTATAAAAACAAAATGATATCTACTATTGGTATCACTGAAGGCATAAAATTCTATGCGTTTGTTTACATTTTTCTGTCATTTTTGAAACAACCTCAGAATATTTGTTTTCAAGCGGTTTTTTGAGCGGGTTTGTGTTTCGGTTAGTGCTTTTTTAATATATAAATGTTTTAAATTAATATAAATTTTGATTTTTCCACAAAAAAGTAATGTGCATTCCCTCGACAATTCAATCCATTGATTTGAATTTTTCCATGTTTTTGTTGGGACTATGGTACTAATTTTTATTTCGCGCTCAAATGACAGTTCTGTCGTTCTGTCACAATTTCTCAATTGAATCGTGAATCGGGTTTATAAAAAGTTGAACTGATAAAGGTGTGTGTGGAACCACCGATCAGTGAACAGAGTTTTGGTTGAAGAGGTGCTGGTTTCTCATTGAATTTTTTGGTGGTTGTGAGATAGCCACGGTTCTCGATTCCCGATTTTGATTTTTATAGTAAGTTAGTTTTTTTTTTTTTAAATAAAATATCTCCAATCGGTGGAGAACCGACAGACGCACATACACACACACACGGACATCATGCTAAAAATTTCAAAAACGAGTTCAGGGGACCTCAAACGTAAAGATCTGGTAAAATCTCGAATTCGAAATTTTGGTCTGAAACTAATAACTTCCCTACCCTCCGGTCGGGGAAGTTAATAAATTGTAAGTACAGCCCATTTCTCTTAAAGGTGTTCACAGCGTCAAAACGTCTGTCAATTATCGAGTGATTGGAAACATATTTTAAGGATTTCTAGGGGGGTTCTCAGAGAACATTTTAGCAAAATTAGGTCCACGTAGATCATTGAGAAATACATTTGTAACATTTACGTTCGATGTACGAGAGACCAGTTTTTCAATTATTTTCAGGATACAGTACCAGAAAACCGAAAGAAACAGTTTTCAAGTCATCTTGAATCCATTTATGTAAAAAACTGATTGACGAAAATGTTGAGATTTTCGACAAAAATCACTTTTTCCCCGATTTCCCAACGAGCTACAGGGTCCAACTTTCACTGAAATGTGCACCATTGACCCCCCTATAAATCCTTAAAATATGTTTCCAATCATTCGATAATTAATAGACGCTGTGAACACCTGGGGCTGTAGATGGTATATTCTATCAAGTATTAACTTTGATAAAAATGTCCACTTTACAAAATAAATCATATTATTTAAAATAAATCAGAGCTCTTTTTGGCTGAAATAAATAGTAAAAGAATTTAAAACAATTATTCAATTTTAAAACAATGCTTACTGAACAATTACTTCGAATAGATATTTTTCCTTCATTGAATAGTCTGGTGATAATACATAATTTCTTACACTTGTGTCGAAGTTTATAGCTGAAGTACCAGGAACTTCGATAACACGGCAATACTTCATAGGTGCCGGTATTTGTGTAATACAGTCTGATAGAAAGTTGATAAGTCGGCGACGAATTGTTTCAATTGTAAAAAATGTTGTTATTTTCTTTTTTTACTGATTCTCAATCGTTTTCAAAATGTATTCTTGCAAATCAATTTTTGAAGCCAGTAGTTATCGAATCGTTTGTAACCAGACATATTATTCAAAATGTCGTATTATACGGTTTTAGACTACTTAGAAATAATTTTAATTTATGGAGAATGTGGTCGAAAAGCCAATAGAGCTGTCCAGATTTACCGGGAAAGATTCCCTAATCGAGAACACTATCCAGAGCATAATGTAATAATTCGGGCGCTTCAAAAATATTTTTGTGGCTGAAATTTTTCATAATCAAAATCCCATATTTAGAGTTTTTTGTTTTATTTTATTAATAAACTAATTCATTATTTGAGTAATGGATTCTGGATTTACAAATATTTTTTGAAATAGTCTTTTATTTTTCATCATAATTAATAAATGATAAAACATTGTGATACTTGGCGTTATGAAAGCTACCTTACCATGTTCACATGACAAAAATTTGACGCGCGTTTTTGAGTCGCGCGTCTAGAGATTCTATATCTATATATATAAAAATCTCGTGTCACGGTGTTTGTGGCTGAACTCCTCCGAAACGGCTCGACCAATTTTCATGAAATTTTTTATGTATATTTAGTAGGTATGAGAATAGGTTGTAAAGTATATTTCACTCCCCTAGGTGATTAGGGTGCCTCCATCTCAAATGCAAAAATATTTCACAAAATTTTTTTTTTATTATTCATCAAAAATGCATATATATCCAAATTTTCACCCTCCTGTCCCTATCCTTCAATTTTTTAATCAAGATTTTATTATTTTTGTAAGCAGGCCTTGCACTAACTAACAGACAAATAGTAGCGCAGTATTTAATTTGGTTACCATGGATACATTTATTGTTGAATTTATTACAAGCAACTTAGCGTTTGTGCAAATTAATCGTATTTGATAAATTTCATTTTCCATTCAAAAAATTTTGTAATTAATTTTAATTTATGATTGTATAAAGATTGCTAAAATACAAAAAGAACAAATACATTATCGGTATAACGTTTTTCATCAGTAAGGGCAACAATTTTGTCTATTTGTGTGTATGAATTACATTGAACAATGCCAGCAAGACGCAAGGGAGCGGATTTGGGCCGTAGAATGAATAGAGCAACAAACACGCGAAATAGAAGATCAGAAAGAACAGAGAAACAAATCCAACAAATAAGTCGCAAGAACAAACGATGTCTGTTTGCGGCTTAGATTTGAGCACAGCATGTTTGTCACATGAGCAATTATACGTGGCATGTTCTCGCGTGAGCAAACCATCGAACTTATTTGTGTTGGCTAGAGAGGGACTGACAAAAAATATACTACATTCAATTGCTCTTCGAAATTAAAATTGCTTCCCTTTGTTTCATCTGTTACTTTAGAATAAAAAAATTACCGGCGGTCATAGTCTATCCACAAAAACTTACAATTCTTTCGTTATTTTTTATTTATCAACCAAAATATTCACAACAATATTTGTCGGGTCAACTATTCTATACATGAATAGTAAATGAAATTATTCTCAAATATGCTATGTTATTTATAAGGATACATAGTATATTGTTCAAAATATACAAAAATTTGAAATTGTAAGAGGTGAACATGGATTACAACAAATTTAAAATGGGAAGCAATTTCAATAGGTTCAAACAAACTCTCATAGAGTCACCAGAAAAAATCCAAACCGAAATTCTTGATCGTGTCGGAAAACTGCCGTCGAACCTCGATGATGAATTGATGCCACTGTTCATTTCATCGCGAATTGAGCCTGCTTACTGGTATTACATTGATGAATATCTACACAAATCAAGAACCAACGATTATGATCGTAGAACCTTCACAGAGTTTGTATTCAAAAAATTGAACCTTAATGAAGATTTCATATCAAAAATCCACACCTATGTGAACGAGTCTAAACGATTGCCGCGCTATGGAGCAATTCTGATAGCAACCGATAAAAGATCCGTACTGCTAATTCGTGGTTTCAGTGGTCAATGGTCGTTTCCGAAAGGAAAATTAGACATCGACGATAATAACGATACATTAAGATGCGCAATTAGAGAAATATATGAAGAATTACAATTTGATGTCAGCCAAATTATATCAAAGAACGAATACTACGAAAAGTATGTACAGCCAAAAAAAGGTGATGCATCATTGGTTGGATTGTATGTTGTTAGGAATGTTGATAAGAACCAACGGTTCCGTTATAATCGAAAGGAAATCAAACAAATTAAATGGTTCGAAATCAAAGAATTAGCCAGGTTAGTTGACGAAGATGAAGACTTAAAAATGGTGATAAAACCATTTATAAACATTTTACAAACATTGACAAATTGAAGATATAATGTTATATTTTTTTTGTTCCAGGTGTTAACGAAAATAAGGCACACAGTGAATAGAACAAACGAACATTGTTGCCAATACGGTTACTACAACGACAATTATCTCGTCAATTTTGTCATATTAAGTTTAGATATAGAAATGTCTTGCAACTAAATTAATATCTCGTCTATAAAATAGGTAAACTATTCTTGTATACTTAATTGAAATTTTTATTTTAGCTATTATATTATTTTAGAAAATGAAGCTGACAACAGTGCGCCATTTTATAATGCATGCGCCGCTATGTCATTTATACGGTTACAAAGGTGTGCCAAATATTGAACTTGAGCCAACTTCAATTTTAATTATTTTTGGTTGATTTGGAAAACTGAAACGGACGACTTCCGGACGCTGATAAAAATACACAAATTAGATTGGAATTTGGAGTTTTTATTGCATAAAATTTCCAAAAAGTAATCGAACTTATTTGTGTTGGCTAGAGAGGGACTGACAAAAAATATACTACATTCAATTGCTCTTTGAAATTAAAATTGCTTTCCTTTGTTTCATCTCTTACTTTAGAATAAAAAAATTACCGGCGGTCATAGTCTAAGGCGCTTCTTTCCTGTTACTGTCATAGATTATATCCACAAAAACTTACAATTCTTTCGTTATTTTTTATTTATCAACCAAAATATTCACAAGAAATAATTTATACGGCAGAACAACGTTTGCCGGGTCAGCTAGTATTTATATACGATCGTTCACATGAACGCGCGTTGACGACCGTCGACGCTTGTCAACGCGATGTTTTGAAAAAAAATCTCTACACTCGCGTTGACGTGCGTTTTTAAATGTATTTGATATTCATATGCTGTTCAGATGAGCGTTCACATGACCAAAATTTGACGCGCGTTTTTAATTCGGGCGCCTAGAAAATCCACATATTTATATACTATTCAAACGGAGTAGGACAGTTTTTCAAAATGACGGAAATTGATACCGAGTTATTTATTCAAGAAATAGAAAAAAGGCCTGCTATTTGGAACATTGCTGATGAAAGTTATAAAAACAAAATTTATAAAAGACGTGCCTGGGAGGAAATAATACTTATATTTAGTAACGAAAACGATTCAAAGGAAAAAAATAAAAATCTTGGTAAGTAAAATGTGATTATTTATAATAGAATATATTGTATATATGTAATAGTATCTCTATCTCTATCTATAATATATTTTATAGATATAATTCATATCATTTGATCTTGCCACTCAACTTTTCCTTCATTGATAAAATAATTTGCAAATTTTGATCGTACAGTGTTTGCAGTTGTCGTGGCTCGTCCATTGTAAGTACAATGTATGCTTGCCAGGGTTTGTTACAATGTATCCTCATGATTATATCCATCTCTCATTTTGACATAATTGTGAAGCACTGTAATTGCCTTAACAATCTTTTCGGTACAATCCACATTGACATCTAATGGACGATGTAGTATTCTCCATTTAGTGCTCGCTATACCAAAAGTGCACTCTATGTATCTACGTGCTAAAGTTAGCCGATAATTAAAAATCTTTCTTTCGTAAATGAGCATTGTACCACCAAAGGGCCTTATTAAATTCTCCGTCAATCCAAAAGCTTCATCGGCTACAATTACATAAGGCAATGGTGTTATATGGATTTCCAGTAACGGTTTGGGATTTGGTATATCTAAAGATTTTTCAGTAAGTTTTTTTATAAAAATCAGAGTACTTAAAAATTCCGGAATCACTGTCTTTCCCATAAGCACCAATGTTTACCCAAATAAACCGATAATCAGCATCACATAATGCCAACAGCACCAATGAAAAGAAATTTTTATAATTGTAATACAAAGATCCAGAATATTTTAGTTTTAACAATCGAATATGTTTTCCGTCAAGAGCACCGATACAATGCGGAAAGTGTGCATACCGCTCAAACCCTTAAGATATGTCAATCCATTTTTCTCTATTTGGTACTGGCATTACAATATTTTTAAGTTTCCTCCAAATGACTTCAGATACCTCATTAATTATACCACAGACAGTCGATTTTCCAATTTTATATGCATAGTGCAGCTCTGCCATTGAACATCCATTAGCAAGATATCTAAAATAACAAGTGCGTATTACACATTTTCATCTTTTCTGAACGTCTATGTTTTACAGGTTCTGTACTGCACAGAAAATGGAAAAGCCTACGAGACGGTTTTGTTAGAGCCTCAAAAAAAAAGGAAAATCAGACTCCAAAGCTTCTAAGAACACTTATGTCTATTACAATAGACTCCAGTTCTTAAGAGGTATTGATCTCGAGAATGTGCGACATACAAATTTCAATAACGAGAGCAACTTTGATGATTCAAATATCTTGCAAGAGTTTGAAAATGAGAATGAGAATGAGAATGTGCCTAAGAATGGCAATGGCAATGAAAATGCGAATGACAAAGAAAATAATGATCCAGTACCACCGGTTTCTCTGCATTACAAAGGGAGAAAAAGAAAAAATAGAACGAATGAAACCGACGATAAGTTTTTACAAATGTTGGAAAGAAGTGTACAACAGAGGCGTTTGGAGTGTGCGGAGCTAATGAAACAAAAGGAAGATTTATCAGACGAAGATAAATTGTATTGCTTATCTCTCGTACAAGAAATAAAAAAAATACCGGAAAATCAGCGCCTTCAAGCAAAAATCGATATTTATAATGTCAGAGCCAAATATCAATGAAACCACCGAATTGTTGTTCCTGCTCCTCGCTCAACATCCCAATATCCGTCAACTAACTGGCCTAAAGAAAAATATTCACAATTTCACCTGTTATTGGCTGTTCGTCGTACAGCCGTGAAGCAGAAACTCCGCTATCAATTACATAGTGATGATTCACAATTAGATTTCTTTATTTTATAAGTGTTCAATTCAATTTAATTTTAGTACTGTTTAATTCAATAAATACTTACCTTAAGGTAACTATAAGTTTTTCTTCTGGCGATATGCAATATCTCACAGCATTGCTCTGAGCTCTAATGTCTTCTCTTATAAGACACAGCAACTCATCGACAGATGTTACCGACATTCTAAAGTAATTGAAGAATTTTGGTTCATTTTCTCTTAGCTTTGGATATAATGTAATGTATAAGCTTGTACTGAGTCTATTATGTAGAATTGGGTGCACCCAGTGCAAACGTTTGCGCGTTTGTTTTCGTTTTTAATATATCAACCACCAAATAATTGCTTCTTCAATATCCATTTTACCACTTGTAACGCGCGTTTTTTTGGCGTCTGTCAAGTGTTTCACAAACGCCAAAAAAACGTGCGTTAACACCCGTCATTTGAACATCTCCAAACTTTGAACGCGCGTTTATATGCGTGCACGCGCGTCGACCAGCATTACATGTGAACATGGCCTTAAGTTCAAAGTTCTTAGCGCCAGCCTGCTAACTACTCCACTTCCAACATCCCATATCGAGACTCCTCCCGCCACCAATTCTATCGCTCCAGGGCGCATCTGATTGGCTACATAATTTAATTAATTTCTAATTATCTTTGGGTCAGGTGAACAAATTGTATAAGATTTTTCGTCTTACAAGGAAAATATACCCAGCATGAGCTTGTTTCACTTCCGCGCCAGAATTTCGGTACGCATATGACGATTATCATACGCAATTGAAATTACGACTCAACAAAACGTTTCAGATTGCTAAAGACAATATTCAAAAAAGCAAAGAGTCATCCAAAATTCGTTACGACAGAAAACAAAATTATGAATTCAATGTATGAGACATGGTGTACATTTTAGACAAAAGTACGCAAATTGGAATTAATAAAAAATTATCATCAAATTATAAAGGACTTTTCAAGATTTTAAAAATAAATTCAAATAATACTGTTGTAGTCAAAATCAAAAATAAAAATGTAACATACCACAAAAACTTATTGAAATCCTTTATTGCAGACACATCAGCACGATGTTCGGTATAATATTAGTATTGCTTCTTGGTAGTCACTTCGAACTGACTCAGGCCAATGCATCTTATACAATTACACCGTTTCATCAAACCCCTGGCATACTTTACCAGAATTACAGGAACGCAAGAACTTTCAATTCCCATTTTACCTTAGTATCTTTTATAAACTTAACAATATATCAGAATAAACTCTCTCTCATAGAAAACATGTACCACGGAAGTGAGAGAATATGTCAACAGATAGAGACACAAAAAACTTCCGCCTTCCGATGTAGCAAATCTCTTGAACTTATCAATAATCAACTATTAAAGCTAACTCAAAAATTTGAAACAATAACCCATTTAATTGGTCACGATTTAATTACAAAACGTAAAAGATGCTGGCTTTTCAACGGAATTTCCAAAGTTTTAAAATGGATAGCAGGAACACCAGATTCGGACGATGCTGATTATTATGCAAAAGCCATAAATTTGCTAAATACTAAAAATCGGGAAACAAATCTTGATGCAACTCAAACAGTCTTAATGCGATCTGCAATAAATAATTATAACAACTCTGCACAGTCGTTAGTATTGAATTCTGAAAAACTAAATGAAAATCTCTCACGTTTCAACAAATTTAGCGAAACCACAACTAACCAGGTGAATTCTTTAATTTTGGCAAAAACAGTCGATGATCATATCAGTCTATTAACAGTTACTAGTATTATTAGTCCAATCAATTTAAAGAACGAACTATTAAATATAAAATTAAATAGTGATATGGAATTTCCAGTTTCTATCGAAATAGATAAAATATACAATTATTTTTCTATAAGTCGACTTACTGCTGTATACTATCACAACATTTTGATGTTTTGAATGAATATTTCTATTGTTTTCAAACAAGTATTCATATTTTACAAACTGTTACCATTGCCAACACCTGTTCGTAACTCCACTATCTACTCGTATGTCAGCCCTTCTAAGTCCTTCTTACTCCTCGATGTTGCAGAAAAGCGTTATAGATTCCTGAAAGATCTTTCTCTATGCCAACAACTTTATACATCAGAGTACATATGTGAAATAGCAATGACATACTTTGTTGATCAAAAACCAACCTGCGAGGTGCTACTCAGAACTAAGGTCTTAACTGAAATACCCCAGGATTGTTATACGACTACAATCAATGCCGAAATAGAAATTTGGCACTCACTTACATCTAATTCATAATTGTTCGTTACCTCAAAACCTAGTGTATCATGCAATAATGGAATAACTACTGAAATCACATTGAGAAATGTCGGAATATTACATCTCGACAACAACTGTAAGTGTTATACAACAACAACTGTACTAAGATCCAACTCAAATCTCAGTACAACCTTTACAAACTTCATGCCAACGATCAATATAAATGAAGATAAATGCTGCGCAAAAAAGATTACAGATCTTGAAATCAAGAAAAATACCTTCTATTAACTTCAAGGAGGCCTGCCTCGAAAACCTTCGTCATGTTCAAAATCAATTAGAAAAATTCGATCGTACTCTGGAGACTGAAATCAACAAACCTATACTAACTGAGCATCAAAGTGTTTTCAACACCATTTCATTGATAATAGTGATAGTGATAATTGGAATTAATGTATATAAGTTATTCAAATTATCCCATAAAAATCAAATTATAGTATTTGTTCTGTAAAAAAGCAAACACAACATGATGCAATCTATAAGTGCGACACTTCATTCGAACTTCGAGTTTCCGCACCTCCATCAAGTGTTTCACAACAAAAATATCAACGTAATAAAACACCGATCCTGGTAAACGCTACGAAAGCTTGTTATTAAAGAGCTTCGATAGGACCGAAGCAACCTCCAAGGGGAGAGGTGTGTTATGGACCAATTAATTGTTATTATTATATTATTCATTATATCCAATATTATTTTATCATTATTATTATTATTATTAATTTCATTTTAATTGATATAAATAAATTTTAATTGTAAGTAAATGTCAACTTTTATTATATGTGTATGCATCATTCTGTACACAATCTAATTTGGCTCCAGTAAGCAAGGATACCCTAATGATTATGTCAAGGGTTGCAGATCGCCCTCTGACTCTATTTATTTAGACAAAACGTATAAATACTGGTGTCTTTGGAGCTGGAGGCAGACTAGATAGATCGAGACAGTTGTTAGTTTGTAATCTTTTTCAGTAATAAAATTAGTGTAGAAAATAACAGTTCTTATTTCTAAGTGGTGTAATTCCAAATTAAAGTCAAAAATCATCAAATCCATAACAACACTTACCTCTTATCGATAGGTCTACTGTTTTCCTCGATTTTGTTGTTGAATTGAGCGCCACGCCGTTAACGGCGATGTCACTTTTTTTTAACAAATACGCACATAAATGACCCAGAATTACTCAAGGATCAATCAAGTTGAAAAATGTTCTAAGGATTCATCGTTTTAGCAAAATTTGGTCCTTGTATCTCATTCTAAACTTGATCAAAAAACGCTCATTTCTACCAATGTCACGATTTTCAAATATGAGATACGCATATAATATAATTTAGAGCAACCTCGTAACATAGATTTTTTTATTCTTTTCCATTTTATTTTGGAACAAATGGAAATTATTTGCATTTTTTCTATTATAGAATGTAACGGGGAAAAAACAATGTGCAAATTATTCTTGACTTATTGAAAGTTCGCGAACTGTTTTTAATCAATTTCCACATGAGCTGAACTTTTAATTTTCCAGAAAAAATAAAAATGAATTTCAGAACCCTTCATGTAAATCCTTGAAACAGTCTTTCAATTACTCCCCAATAGTGGTCGTTGTCATAAGAACAACTGGTTCGAAGAGAAGTACCTAGATAAATCGCCATTTTAATATCTGTAAAACATTATCCAACTATTTGCTACATTTAACTTTCTTATTACGACTAGGTTTGCCGAGAAGTCCCTTGTGTAGTACGAGTCGACTCTACCTGAAGTGAGTACGTCTAATCTGCAGCACTAGGTGGAAAGCTACTGTCGCACTATCGTTTTTGGGAAGCGCTTTCTGTTTTTCTATAGACTATTACCGTTTGGCATTTCTCGTACACAGGCTTATGAACTATTGCCTCATCGTTGAGCGAGTAATTAGCAAATATAATTATTCAACAAAGTCTACATGAGTAACACACTTATCTTAATCTTACTTACATACACAACATCCCCCTTATCTACAAACTTTAATCTCAGACATAATCTCGGTATTTAGATTGCAATCTGATTGCTCTTTTTGACTTATGCAATTTTAAATTATTTTGTTTCATTTGAATCAATTGATGTACTTGGAATACACTTATTTTCATGTGTACCTAGATTATAATCATCAAAGACTGACTCATCAAAATCATTTTGGGACCGCCTAAGGTGTTTATTATTGGAGATCGCAGCTAAGCGATATGCGCTCTGGTGATTGTTTCGAGAACTCATATAACATTGATAGTATTGTTTACATAGAGAAGCATAGGTTAAATCATTTATTTTCCAGAAAATAAAATATAGTACGGTATTTCGTTTAGTTTTTAGAAATAGTAAAATAACAATTATATTTCGTTTAATGAACAAGAAAAACATATCAAATAACCGACACTAAATTAAAATTTGATATCTATGATTAACATGAAACTTCTTTGAATAGTTGACATTGAGACAAGTATGTATAAAGATATCGAGAAATAATACCAAAAATTGAAAACAGAAGATGTTTCTAGCAGCGTGCGTATGTTTTTTTTTTTAATTTTGATTATATTTGTGGATCATATTGTGTGTTTTATAATTTTTAGGTACACAAGTTTTTTATGATTAGAGAAGACGAATAAAATCTAAAGGTATAATGAAACTGATGAAAAATTACAACGTATTCGATTATATTTCAGTTATAGTATCAACAAGTTATTAGGATCAAGTTTACCTAAAAATCATTACAAAAATTAATCTACAACAAGAAAACAGATAAACAAGTGAAATTTGAAAAGATAGTATCTAACATCAATACTAAGTAACTGAAGTTTGAAAGTACTATTTTAATAAAATGTTAAGTGTTAGATTTACTTAAAAATCATGTTTCTTGTGATATTCCATAAGAATATTTTTCATATTGATCAAATGTTTATTTGATCAATATGAGAAATTGTATGTTTATACAATTTTGCTCATATCTTTAATATACCATTATTTTATAATAAATTATAATAATAAGTCTACTTTTTTCTTAAAATTAATATCTTGAAAAGTGTAAGAATTTTCAAAGTGAAATAAAATTAAATTTTACTACAGATTTCTATTTTATTGCTAAATTCAGTTCAGTATTTCAGCGATGTCAGCATTTTAAATTTCGTTAAATACCTATATACATGTTTAATTCCTGCGGACATAATGTCTGAAAACAATGAAGTAATCATTATTGTTGTGTACCGAATTGTAATTCTTGGAGAAAAAGAAACAACAATATTAGTTTTCATTTATTTCCACCTGTTACTCATCAAATTAAAATTAAAACAACATTCGATAATTGAGAGTTGGTAAGTCGAAGAAAATTATGGATTCAAACATTAAAAACAGGGAAAATGTAAACCCTTATATGAAAGTTTGTTCTTTACATTTTAAGGAACATGATTTTTTTAAAGGTAATACTGATTAATCAATTTACACATTTAATACTTATATATTATATAAATGAATTCAGGTACAAATCGAAGAAGGCGATTAAAAAAAACTGCTGTCCCTTCGCTTAAATTACCAGTTTCTTCTATAACAAAACAGATGAAAAAGCCAAGATTCCAAAAAAATAGAGAAATTGTTAAGAAACCATTAAAAGAACGATGTGTTATTTGCAATGCAGGATCTACCACTGATCAAACAGAAACTCTATCAGAAAGTGAAATAACAGCTGCTCAAGCCTTGTTTGACCTACTGAATACTGATTCGGAATATGAAGGACCAAAGTCTATGTGGGAAATTAGTATTCAAGTAAATATTTCTAAAAAAGAAACCATCTGTGATTTTATAAATAGTGATGGAGCCCTCATAAGTTTTACAGGACTGCAGAGCCACGAGATGCTGGCAGCTATATTAGAGGCTATTAATTTAATATACAAAGACACTCGTCTACATAAGTTAACAATTAAAGAATGTACAATTTTAAATCAACAAAAGAATTGCGTTCCATTTTTCTCTAATTTGGAGTAATTAACCATATAAATTAAAAAATCAACTCAAAGTCGAACTCCAAATTTTAATAATATCGAAACTAAAACATAATATGCTGTGGTTACGGCCGTTTCGAGTTATCACTCATCATCAGATCAAAAACTGGTGAAGAATTGGAAAAAGAACAATCGTTAATCAAATGAAGATAACAAAAACGGCCATCTTACCCTTACACCATCAAAAGTTAAATCAAATATTTAATTTTAAACAATCATATTAAAAAAGAAAAATACACCATCACTTAAAAAGTTTTTCCACATATTGTTAGATGATTTAATAAAATACAATGAATTGACTAACTAATAATTGAAAATATAGTCAAATAATTGAAAAATATCAAAAATATCACCAGTTTTTGGTCTGATGATGAGTGATAACTCGAAACGGCCGTAACCACAGCATATTATGTTTTAGTTTCGATATTAATAAAATTTGGAGTTCGACTTTGAGTTTATTTTTTAATTTATATGGTTAATTACTCCAAATTAGAGAAAAATGGAACGCAATTCTTTTGTTGATTTAATTAATGCTGGTCAAGGCTATAAATGCTTCCAATATAAAATCTTAAGGTTGAAGTTGAAGAAGAACAATCTGAGAATTTGGTTTTTATGAGAATGTCGGACACAACGCCTTATCCCAAAATTTATGAAGGTCACCTTGAGCATATACACCCTTGCCGCTGAAAAAGCGAAAAAAATATGCTATCAAAACTTGGATTTCAGAAGAAATTAAGGACGCCTATCGAAAAAGAGACGCACTTCAAATTAAAATTTGGATTCTTCATCAGGATTTAATTTCCACTACACGTAATATCTGGTGGGACATATTTGACCACGAGGTACGTAACTTTGTAGAGAGAGAAGGAAGATTACAATATTTGAAATTATCAAATAAATTATGTAAATTGAGATCGATGTCAAACAATCATGTAATAAAAAATTCAAATATCACTAGTAACTTCAAATTTCATTCCAATTTTGTGAATATATGCGGTGTCAATATACCATCGAGAATTAACAATTTGCTAGACAAAGGATTTAAATATGCATCTTCAGCAAACCTTACCCTTAATAAAAAATTAGAACTTCTTTCTTCACGGGAACCATTTGTTCGGATTCTAGTACTACTATTTCTCCAATATTATCTAACAAGATTATAGACTAACCCCAGTGGGCCCAGTGCCGACTGGGAGTGTGGGACTCTCCCCTGAGACTATACGAAGCCCCGGGGCCTACCCACTAAAACCCCTTCTCTTCTCCTCTCCCCACCCCGGGACCAGCAAAGCATTACATCGGGGTGGGTTTTGTCTGTCTTTCTGAAAGCAACGATGAACTCCTCCTTTAGAGTCTCCAAGGGGGTCTATTATATATATATATATATATATATATACACAGGGCTATTCAACTTAAATGACCCATTTGGCCCCTCTTTGTCGAACTCCCTGTCTCTACGTTGAATCATCTTCTTGCAGAAGAGACCAACGCTGTTCCAGCTGTGCTCGCTCTCCAACATCACCGAGACCAGATTGTCAACGGTCAGCACACCGACGCTGATTTGAAGGGCCATTCGCAAGTCATCCATCATGCCACACTCGAAGACAGCGTGCTCGACACTGTCGGTCACCTGACAGTTAGTACACCGATCATCAGGTCACCGGTTAAAACGGTGGAGGTATTCCGCGAAGGCACCATGCCCTGTTAAAATTTGGGTTATGAAATAATCAACGTTACCGTGACCTCTCCTGCACCATATAGATCAACAATTATCTTCCTGGTCCATGAAGCGCGGTCAGCGTTACTGGACTATTCGCGCTGCCACTGCTGCATAGTTCTGTTGCGCTGCTCGATGCGATCAGCAACATCTGCCTCGAAGATTCTTCTTCTTTCGTCAACTAATAAGTGAATTGGTACAACCCTCGATATCACCGTCACGGCTTCTGCGGAAATTGTTCTGTATCCACAGACCATCCGTAAGCACATTGCTCGCTGTGCCGACACCAGCTTCTTTCTTATGGAATCCAGTCTCAGAGCATCGCACCAGATTGGAGCCCTGTACAACAAAATCGATTAGACCGTCATGCAAAGCACGCGTCTTTTGCCCTCCTTTGGGCCTTTTATATTCGGTAAGATTCGATTGAGAACATTAATGACCTTGAACGTTTTTTGAACGGCTGTTCCAATATGTTCTGCAAAAGTTAGGTGTCTATCCACCACAACACCCAAATATTTCACACTGCGAGTTGATATTTGATTTCCTTTTACAGAAATTCAGCATCGCGGCCACTGTTTTCTCGGTCGCTATCTTCAACTTGTTGCTGACCATGCATCCACTTACCACGTTAAGTGCTTTGTCGACCTTCGCCATCAGTTCTCTGTCACCGCCAGCCGTTGCAACCAAAACCAGGTCGTCTGCGTAACAGACGATCTGAACGCCCCCTGGTACATCCAAGGACATTACGTCATCGTAGAGAACATTCCACAGAGTCAGTCCCAACACCAAACCCTGCGGAACCCCTCCACCGATTGGCAAATATACACCCTCTGTCAACCGACACACGTCTATTAGTTAAGTAATCCTTGACCAAATTTATCAAATATTTAGAAATCTGTCTTTGTTCCAGTTTATCGACGATTATCTGCCACGACGCCGTGTTAAAGGCATTCTCCATATCGACCAACACCAAAGCGGTATATCCGGGCTTCTGTAAAACTCCATCAACCACCACCGAATCGAGCACCCTCTTCACCGCCGACACCGTGGATCTACCTTTTCGGAAACCATACTGGAAAGGCGAAAGACCACCTTTTTCCTCGATTTCCGAGGTGAGCCTACAATTAATCAAATTCTCGAATATCTTCCCGAGTACACTCAACAGGCATATCGGCCTATACTTAGTGATTTGTTCCGGAGTTTTCTTCGGTTTTTCAATTAGGACCAGTGTGGCCAGTTTCCATTGTTCTGGAAAACTGTTATTTTCTAGAAGGTTGTTATACAATTCTCGAAACAGATCGAGATTCTTCTCAACGGCGATCTTAGCCGCCTCAGGTGTTATTCGATCGGGCCCTGGTGCCTTTTTGTTTTTTAGGCGCCTCGTTGCCATCAGTATCTCATCGTTGTTAAACAACACTGGTGTCTCCGTATTTACCAATTCGAATACTGGTGCTTTCTCACCATCAAAAAAAGGCTGTTAAAAATATCGATTCTCCGCTGTTTAGACAGCGTAACCTTCGGAAAGGAGATTTTCAACTGCTTCATAACGATTTTGTAAGCGTCGCCAAATATATCGTCATCTAATTTTTGACATAGATCGTTCCATTTGTTCTTTTTTGACCTATTGATTTCTAGGACTAGTTATTTCTTAGATCTTGTGTATTCGCTCTGGCGTTCCTCCGTGTCGCGCGAGTGTTTTCGCAACGCTCTCTGATACTTTCTCCTCAATTTTAGTGTTTGCCTACGAAGAACATTAATTTGTTCAGTCCACCAGTAAGGTTGGGACCTGTCTTCCCGCACAGAAAAGGTACTGTCCCTTAAAGCCTGGGCGATGATGTTTGTAACACCTGCAACCCCAGGTGTGAACTCCGGTGATGATCGCAAATTAATGTCGATTATTTCCTTATATAGCTCCATGTCTGTATGAAAGTCTTGTTTTTCACGCTTTATCTCATGATCAGTGAGCTCAAATCTAATGAATTGGTGGTCACTTAAACTTAGATCATCGAGCACTTGCCAGGAGCTAATTTTTTGTGTAATTTCAGGTGTTACTATCGTCAGATCTGCGAAAGACGTGCCGTTCGGCCTTATCACTGTAGGTTTCAACCCCTCGTTCAAAAGGCACAGATCGTCTGAGGACAGCCAATCGAGTAAGTACAGACCTCTCGCATCCGTTATTGTTCCACCCCACATTGGGTGTTTCGAGTTAAAATCGCCCGTGATGATGATGTCGTTGTCTTTTTGTTTCAGATCTTGTGCCAATTCATCGATGTACCTTTGGAAATCATTGAAATTACAATTAGGACTTATATAAACACTATATAAGTAGAAATCATCAAATGCCACCCAAACGAAGCAACTGCTGCTCCCGTACGCGTTCACGCTATACCTTTTGGTAAGGTTAATTATACCTACCGTGGCATTTTTGTTGCGATATATGTTTGATTTGTTTTTTGTCGATTTTTTGTTTATCTCACTAACAACGATAATATCAATGTTCTAGCGGCGAGCTAAAGCGTAGGCCATATCTTGCGATCTAACGGAATTATTGGTATTTATTTGTAGTATCTTACCCATTGATAGAGGATAGAAAAATTATTCCAATCGGACTTATGGCGTCTTAGATCGTCTATGTCGGACAAGCACATGGAAACATGGATAATAAATAAGTGTATATAAATAAAGCTCTGTATGTATAAATAAATAGATAAAAGATATGTAAATGGGACAATAACACACATATATTCTGTAAATATGTATAGAAATCTAAAAAATATCACAGTCATTTTATAAATATCACAGATCATAATATGAAAATTTGTATAAATTGAACAGTAAAAATAGAACTCTAAGTAAATAAGAAAGATATCACAGTCAATAATCACGTAAGGATTTGTATAAATCACAGATAGCCTATCACCCATAACGATTAAAATTAAGGTTGTAGTAGACTCACCTAAATACTTCGTCATCTCCAACGGTTTTAAGCCTTCTACGCGTCTCGTTTAATGCTTTCTTAAAAGCATTACACCGACTGCTTCCCATTTTATGTTCTTCCTTGCAGATCAAGCACCTTGTTTCATTTTTGCAGTCCTTGTTCGAGTGGCCTTCCTGACCACAATTATAGCACTTTCCTGAGTGGTCTTCAGATGCTACACAATCTACCGCTTGATGCCCATAGCATAGACATTTGAAACATTGGGTCACCGGAATCCTTTCTTTGACCCTAGCCCTAGAAACTCCAAACTGTATAGTATACAGTGACGGTTTGCGTATTCCCTCTTGTTGGGCGCATTTCTCCAACTTTCAATACCTGCGGGTTTAGAATTAGTGATTTTCTAAGTTCGGCTTCTACTTCTGTGTTAGTAATAGTTGCGTCCAGGCCCCTTAAATATAACGTTTTGTTTTTTACATTATGTACCTGTCTGACGTTTCCATCTTTTATTGTCTCGGCTAGTCTTGCTTGAATTGTTTTCATAGCTTCGGTATTTTTATCCATGATAATTAATAATTCCCCATCTTAATCAATAAATTTTTGCATAATTCAAAGCATTGAATGTATTCCGAATCATTGTAATTAATTTCCGCATCTTTCTTGAGACATTTTGTTACTGGTTTTGTTATTTTAGCAAAATCTTTAATGAATTTTCTATAGTAACCTAACAGACCTAAAAATCCTTTTATCTGCTTAGCAGTTTTAGGAATTGGAAATTTTTGAATTGCTTTAATTTTATCCAGATTTGGTTTTACACCGTTCGGAGTGACTATATGTCCAAGATAACTAACTTCTTTTCTCAAAAATTCTGATTTATCTAATTGAATTTTGAAGTTTGATTTACGGAGGTGTTCGTATACTTCTTTCAACCTTTCTATATGTTCTTGTAAACTAGTACTGAAAATTATTACATCGTCTAGATAAACAAGAAATTTTTCATTTTGGATACCCCTCAAGATATTCTCCATAACACGTTGGAAGGTCGCGGGTGCATTTTTTAACCCGAATGGCATTCTTAAGAATTCGTAATGACCATTTTCCCTATTAAATGCAGTTTTCGGAATGTCTTCCTCTGCCATCTCGATTTGATGGAAGCCCGAAGCCAAATCAATTGTAGAGAAATATTGACAACGTCCTAATTTATCTAACAGATCGTTTATGTTTGGTAAAGGATACCGATCTCCGATTGTTCTTTCATTTAATTTGCGGTAATCTATTACGATTCTCCACTTTTTCTTGCCTGAAGCATCTAATTTTTTAGGTACCATCCAAATAGAGGATTATCATGGAGAGTGCGATGGTGTAATTATTTTTTGTTCCAACAAATTTTTGACTTGTTCTTGCACTTCCTTTTTATGAATTTCAAGATAACGATAAGTTTTTGAATATCCTGGAATTTCATCTTTAGTTTTAATATGATGTTTAATTTGACTAGTAAATGTTAAATGATTGTTATCTAAATGCAAAATGTCGGACTATTCGGAAATTAATTTTAGCATGGTTCGCTTTTGCTCAAAATTCATATGATCTGTTCTGATTTTTGTGAAATTTAGTTTGAATTGATTGTAAAGAATTGAAATTTGGTTGAACGTTGGAAGTTTCATATTCATCAAATTTTTCGACAATAATTGATTGAGATAAATCGAAATATTGTTGGGTTTCTAAAGTAATTATTTAAAATAGCGCAAATTGCCTCATTGTTTTTTACTGTCGCAATACATTGTGGAATTTAAACTCATCAATTTTTGTATATGGAATGACTACCTCACCATTTTTAATGTTATCAATTTTTATTTTAACGATTTGTTCTGACCTTGGTTCAACTGTTATGTGATTTACGTTTACTTGAGAAATTTGATGAAATTGTAGTTTTATTTTACTATTAGGTGTAATTAATAAATTGTTTGTTAAATCAATTATTTCATTTAAGAGTTTTAAGTTATCAGTTCCAAGTAAACAATCAAAATAATTATGGAAATCAAAAATATGAAATTTTAAGGGAATATTTCTTTATTTAAATAATTTTGAAGATGGTATGACTGTAGTAAATTTTTCCACTGAAGTTCCGTGTGCGGTACAAATTTTAAAAGGATCTTTTTTTATATCTTTTTTGAAATATTTTTCAGCAATTAATGATTTGACAAATGTATCGATTAAAAATATTAGATTATGTTCTGGAAATACAATATACGGTAGTTCGCTAGAATTTTTATTTAAGTTGATTAATTTGAATTTTGGGATTCCGAGGCTTCTATTTCTAAAAAATCATCTGTTTTAGTTTCTTCTGGAAAATTATCATTATCACTTTCTTCAATACAATCATCGTTTTGATTTTCGTCGAGATGATCATCAATATTAAATAATTCTTCTAATATAAAATTAGGGGTTTGTCTATAAGTGAAATTTTGATTTTGTCTCAAATTGGAAGTATTAGGAGCACGATTCTAGGTATTTCTTGTAAAGGTACTCATTGGTATGGGTCTGAAAACATTTACTGTTCTGCTTTGATTAAAAGGTGCATTATTTCGTTGAAGGTTATTTACTGTTTGTTTGGTTGTTGATTGTGAAAAATTATGTGGAAAATTTGTTAATTGCAATTGAGAATAATTATTTGTAACTCTACTTGGGTTTGACTTTTGATTATTAAATTTATTTTTTGATCTTTTTTTGAGCCGTTTCTAACTGAAAATCGTTCGTTAACATATTAAGAGTCGAATTGAGATCATTTGGACTTTTGGCCCGCATAAGAGAAGCTATCGGATCTTTTAATCCACGCAATAAAATTCTTAAAGCATAAGCTCTAAAATAAGACGTTAAACTTGTTGCTTCTTCTTTGGTAAAATTCATTGTTACATAGGAAATTTGTAAATTTAATAAATTTTGTATTTTATTGAAAAATTCGAAAGCCGTTTCATTGCTTTGTTTTAATTGTGTAATTTCTATAGATAAAGTGTAACAATCTCAATTATTAGCGTAACAATTTTTTAATGCATTTTTTAAATCTGCCCATTTATTGATAACACAGGAGGAAATATTTAGAGCAGCATCGCCCTTAATTTTTGCTAAAATGTCAGATATTCATTCTGAAAATTTGTTGCATCTACTGTATTATAAAATTTATTGACGAGCTTTTCACAAATATCAATAAATCTAGGTAATATTTTTTTTCTCCATGAAATTCAGGAATCATGTTCAAATATTCTTGCTTTAATACTGACATATTTAATTTGGAATTTGTTTGTAATTCTAAAGCAAGAGAATCTGTTTGTGTTGAAATTTCTGAGCTTCGATTGGAATTAATTGCGTAATTAATTGTAATTGGTACGGAATTTGATGAGATATTTTCAAAGGAGTCTTGTGATTCTAAATCGTCCGAACTGTCGTCACTACGATAGTGATTTTGTGAACCTGTAATTGACATGTGTACTTACAGCAATATGATGATCTGTTCCATCTGTTGATCCAATTTGGGAAACCAACTCAGAAAATTTTTCGATGTTCGCTCGAAGTTTTTTCACCAAGCTACTCAATTCACTTGACTGGAATAGATCACTTGCTTCGAAGATTTTCACAATTTTCACTTGTGAAGATTTCGTTTTAACCAATAAATCCACGATATGAAACAAATATTATATTCACTAGATTTGTTTGGCTATCCTACCGACTGCGCCACTTAAATAAAGTAATACTTATTTTTGAAGTTTTGATAATTACAAAGACAATATTAGAATGAATCTAAGTAATGATCGACCGTATTTAAGAATTCACTAAAAATGCTATGCTCACAATATTTTGGCAAACAAAAATATACTGACATCCTTAAGAAACGATTTGACCGTAATTAACAATTTACTAATAATGCTTTGCTTTCAATAATTTAGTAAACAAGAAAAGTATGACAAAAATATAGTGAGCCACTAAAATATTATAAATCAGCATTGTTGCTATGTAACTGGTATAGATGACATCCTGTGTCACATATGTATAGAAGCTAAATGGTTAACATTTCTAAAAAAAAACAATCTGAGACTTTGAGATAAAGAGGAGCCAATGTTAAATGTTGGTTATGTTTACACTTTTATGGTTTTCTATTAATAAAAATATACGGAAAAAATTAAAAAGTATTATTATGGTTACCTTCAATTCTAATGCATTGTCTTCGAACGTACGCAAAAATCACTTGTTTTGACTGTGAATATCAATGAGGTGCTTATAAATACTGATCTTTCAACCTGATTGATAATCATCATAAATTAATTTCAGGAGCACGTGTTAGATTTGCAAAAATTAGTTTGTTTAATTGAGTTAAAAATCGATTTTTGCCATTGATTTAAACAATAGAAATGAATACATGTAACAATTAGAAAAATGCTGTAGAATTGTTGCAATCAATTAGATTTGACTGTCGTTATAATTGCACTAATTTTAATGTTTTGGTAAAATTTATTCAAAATTCTATTTACATAAAACTGACGAAAGCGGATGGCAATTTTGGGTTATTTTGATAATTGTATTCAAATTTTGAAAGTCCTCAATATTCGTGTATATAAAGTGAATGCTGAAACCAAATTCAATTGTGCTGATAACTTTCCAAATTAGTAGTCGATATTTGAGAACTATGGATTCAAAAGCCGAAGATACATCAATGTCCGGAATAGAAATCAATATCACAGGTAAAAATCAAAATAAAATAATTATTTAAGAGAATTGTATTAAATTTTCTTCATTCGAAGGAATCGCTGGAAAATTTGCTGAAAGTGAAAATGTTTACCAGTTGCGTGATAATTTGTTCAATAAAGTCGATATGATAACTGAGGATGATCGAAGATGGTCATTGAGACATCCACAAATACCCAGTCGAGCTGGAAAAACGCCCAATATCGATAAGTTCGATGCTGGGTTCTTTGGCAAGTTTAACTTTATTCAAATTAACATAAAAATAAACGAAAAATTGCTTGAGAATTTAAAAAATAAAATAAAAATTTATAGGGATTCACAACAGACAAGCGACATCAATGGATCCAATGTTGCGTATGACATTGGAGAAAGCCGTTGAAGCTATAATTGATGCTGGTTATCATCCATCTGAATTAGAAGGCACAAAAACTGGAGTTTTTGTTGGTTGCAGTACTTCAGAGACGGAACAAACATGGTTTCGTAAAAATTTAAAGGAGCAATACTTTTCTGTCACAGGGTAAATATGAAGGATTTCCTCACACTTTGAACAAAATTGGAAACAAGTTTGTTGCAGCTTGACAAGATCAATGATAGCACACAGAGTAAGTTATTTCCTAAAACTGAATGGTGTGTCGCATAATTCGGATACTGCTTGCAGTAGTTCTTTATATGCGCTTGATTGCGCTTATAGTGCAATCAAAAATGGACATGTCAATGCTGCTATTGCTATTGGTGTGCATCTCTGTCTCAATCCCTATCACACGTTACAGTTTTCTCGGTAACACTAATCCGCTATGATAATTCAAAATGATCTAAATTATCCGTTTTTAATTTTTTAGACTTGGTGTTTTGAGTAAGAGGGGTAAATGTAATGCTTTTGATATTGATGCTGATGGTTATGTTCGTTCGGAAGCAACTGTTGCGGTGTTTCTGCAAAAAACTGAAGATTCCAGACGTATTTATGCTAGATTGATACATTCTAAAACAAATTCTGATGGTTTTAAACCGGAGGGAATAACATTCCCATCACAAGAACAACAAACGACATTACTGAGGGAGATTTTTGAAGAAACTCAAGTTGATCCGGCAGATTTGACGTACTTAGAAGCACATGGGACAGGTACAATCAACTCAATTTAAAATAGAATATAAATAAATAAAAATATTCATTTGTAACTTTTGATTATAGGAACTGTAGTTGGCGACCCTGAAGAAGTTAAAGCTATTGATGCTGTATTTACAAAGAATCATGCAACTCCTTTGTTAATAGGATCAGTGAAATCAAATGTCGGCCATACTGAACCATCATCTGGACTCACAGCTTTAGTTAAAGTCATCATTGCGATGGAAAATGGAGTAATACCACCAAACATCAATTTGACTGCACCACGTCCTGGAGTCGAAGCTTTAGAAGAGGGTCGTATAAAAGTAGTTACTGAAAAAACACCATTGCCTAATAACAATGGACTTTTTGGTAAATCCTAAAACAATATAATGAGAAATTTGATAATAATTTTGGTGAAATTTAGGTGTCAATAATTTTGGCTTTGGTGGTGCAAATGCCCATGTCATACTGAAATGGAATACAAAAGTCAAAATTAATCGAGGATTACCAAATGACGATTTGCCAAGACTAGTTTGTGTTAGTGGCAGAACTGAAGAGGGCGTCAATTCACTTCTAGATGCTTTAGAAAGTAATAAATTGGACAATGAGTATGTTCGATTATACCACCAAGTGTTTAGCAGAAATTTTGACAACTATTCCTTCCGCGCATACTCAATTTTGACCAAAAATAAAGAATTGGAAAGATGCATTTACAACAATGGTGGCATTAAAAGTCCTTTGTATATCATATTCGGTAATTTTTCGGATAATTGGGGTAAAATTTATAAGGATTTGAAGGAATTTCCAATTTTCTCAAAATCGTTTCAACGTGTCGAAGATATTCTGGCAACTAGAAAGCCAAAGATGACGAATTTAATTAAAAATTTTGCTCCAAAATCAACAAATTCATTTTTCGATCAAATTATTGGCAATTTAGCGATTCAAATAGGCTTTGCTGATATGCTTAAGGCACTGAATATTCAACCAGCAGGCATTTTAGGCATCGGCTTGGGTGAATTTATTTGTGGCTATTTTGAAAATTGTTTAACATTGGAGGAAACCGTCAATTGTGTCTATCAAATTGCATTAAATATATGTAACCTTAACGTAAATGACACGGTTTCATATTTTATTGGTGTAAAAGACGATACCGTGAGTAGTAAGTTTTAAAAAAAATTATTCCCAATGTTCTTTATGTTGATTTTCTTCAGCTGAAACCACTTCCAGATGAGATTACAATCACACGAATCTATCCAAATGGTTTAACGATAACCGGAAATGAAGAAATTTTAATCAAAATCATCACAAATTTGAAAAAAGAAGATATTATTGTTAAGAAAGTTGAGAATGATGCTTTTAATTTCCGAAATGGTGATTTCAGCAAAATTAGTAAGGAACAAATGTCAAAATACCACATAAAAGCTCTTCAAATCAAATTTTAGGAACAAAATTAGTTCAAAGTTTATCTCAAACTTTACCAAAAACTCATCCACGACCTGATCGATGGTTATCAAATGTTAATCATAATCTCCTGTCAACTGAATACTTCTTAGAATCAATTAGTTCTGTTGTTGATTGGTGTAAATTTGTTGAAAAACTGAACAAAACTTCTATAATATTTGAAATTGGCACAGAACAAACTCCAGACATTGAGAAAAAAAATTCGAAAATCAATTTTTCGAATAATTCTATTGTTGATTGTAAAATTTTACTACTTAAAAATTTGGGAAGGTATGTGATTTTTCATAAATTCTGAGTTTCCATTTTATTATTTAGGATTTTTTCAGATTATACAATTTGGGATGCAGTATGGATTTGGCCCAGATTTATTCAAAAGTGGTGTTTCCAGTTAGTCGATCAACTCCAATGATTTCTCCATTTATCAGATGGGATCATTCGAAATCTTGGTTCATCACAAGATTTGATAAGCAAGCAGAAGAGCGAGTAGCAAATGATTGTAGTTACATGATTGACCTTACCGTTGAAGATTTCTCTTATCTTTCTGGTCATTCTATTGATGGTAAATATTTTAATTTTGAAACATCACTTACAAAAATCATCGCTTGACTCATTTATAGGCAGAATCTTGTATCCAGCCACAGGTTATTTGTACTTGGTTTGGAAAAGTTTAGCAACCAAACTGGGGAAACACATGGAATTTTTAAGAGTAGTTTTCAAAAATTGTCGCTTTTTAAGGGCTACAAATATGTCTAAAGATAAATCACTACAACTGGCAGTTTCGTTGGACGATTTGGGTTATTTTCAAGTAAATTTTCAACAATCGTAATAGCTGAATTTATTGCTTTGATATTAACAGGTACTTGAAAGTGATGCTGTAGTTGTCACTGGTCAAATTTTCGTAACCGACAAAATCGAAGATTATCAAACTGATACTCCTTTGAGATTTTCGTCAAAGGACATTCAAGCTTCTCCGACATTAAGCAGTAAAGACATTTATAAAGAATTACGACTTCGTGGCTACAACTATTCGTAACTATTTTGAAGTTAAGACTTATACTTTTCTTAATACACTCATTCTACTGTACTCTGCAGAGGAGAATTTCGAAGTATTGTTGAATGTTCCACTGACGCTTTGGTTGGCAAAATTCGTTGGAATCAAAGATGGGTCACATTCATGGACAACATGCTGCAAATGCGAATTTTACAAAAGGACACTCGTGGACTTTACGTGCCTGTTACCATTCAACATTTATCGATTGATGCTCCAGGCCATCTTGCTTATACGCAAATGTTTAATGAAATAGCGGATATTCCGGTTCATGTTGATAAAGATAGTGGAATAATCAAGCAATTAACATTAAACTATGAAATAGACCTATTCAAAGCTAAATAAACGTCTTTAATTTTAGATCTGGCGGCATTGAAATTCGTGGCTTGAGAGCGAGCCGAATTGCCCGTCGAAGACCATTGGAAGAGCCCGTCTTAGAAACGTACCAATTTGTACCATTTGAAGCCTGTTTAAGTGTAGAGAATGCTGTTCGTGTTAACATTCAATTGGCATTAGAGAACACGCCAATCTTTAAAGTCAAAGTTGTGGAATTATTTGATGAAGAAACAAACAATGATGTTGAACCATTGACACCGATTATTTACGAAATGTTGATCGATTTACCTTTGATCCAGGCTGAGGTTTCAATTTTTACCAAAAAACAATTTGATCTGCCGAACATTCAAGTAGAAAATCGCAATATTGCCGCTGAAACTGAATGTTATTTGATTGTTGGTAGCAATTTTTCAAGAAGTCCTTTGGTTTGTTATCTAACAAAAAAAAATCAAATCATGTTTGCTTCATTCGTTTTTCTTCCCTGCTTAGGTATTGAATCAGGTTATGGCATCACTCCTTGACAATGGTTATTTGTTATCTAGAGAACCATTAGACTTCAATCCATTACAAGTTAAATATCCTCAACTTACGGTTTTGACAATTTATGAAAATGATACTGAGAAATTAGTTTTGTATCGAAAATGTATGCTGTCGTTAAAATTACCAATTACTGTTAAAGTGGACGATTTAGAGACATTCGCCTGGTTGTCGAAATTACAAGACCTGTCAAAAAACAATAAAGATGTTGTAATTTATTCACAAAATCAATCTGAAAATGGTATTTTAGGTTTGATCAATTGCATTCGTAAAGAATCTGCGACAAGCAAAATCCGAGCTGTGCTTATTAATGATTCGGAAGCGCCAGAATTCAACGTAAATGTTGAATTCTACAAAGAACAACTGCAGAAAGAGTTGGCTGTTAATGTTTATCAAAATGGGCAGTGGGGTATTTATCGACATTTGAAAATGAATGAATTAAAGGAAATAGAATGTGAACATTGTATTGCTAACACGTTGGTCAGAGGTGACTTGTCGAGTTTAAAATGGATTCAAGGACCGTTAACTTCTGAAATAGAGGTGGAATTTGAACGTGAACTTGTTCATGTATGTCAATGAGATACTATTTGCAGATTAATTTCTGTTGGTTTCCCTAATTTGCAGATTTATTACGCTTCACTCAACTTTAGAGATGTCATGACTGCTTCAGGCAGAATACATGCTGAAGGTAATGAACGTTACCTTGAGGAGTTTTCACAGGGGATGGAATTTGTTGGAAGAGATTCAACGTAAGTTGCACATATGATTTCGATAACATTTAAAAACTTCTTGGAAATTAATGGTATTTTTTTTGTCAGTGGCAAGAGGGTAATGGGTATGGCAAACCAAGGAGCTTTATCGAATCTTTGTTCAACCGATCGTAATTTTCTTCTTCCCATACCTGATCACTGGACAATGGAAGATGCTGCCACTATACCTGTGGTTTATGGTACACTTCTCTTTGCCTTTTTCATTGTCAGTGCATTCAAAATGTCTGAAATGTTTGCATCATTTCTTAACTGATTTCCATTTTAGAGATCTTCGATAAAACCAGGTGATAGTATTTTAATCCATTCTGGGAGTGGTGGAGTTGGGCAAGCTGCAATCAGTTTGTGTTTACATTATAGATGTAAAGTTTTCACAACTGTAGGTACACAAGAGAAACGGGAATTTCTAAAGGAACATTTTCCAAAATTAACTGGTAAGATTTACTGAAGGATATTCTAATTGTCATTCATTATTTTATTATAATTTGAAGATAATGTAATTGGAAATTCTCGTGATACAAGTTTTGAACAAATGATTTATCGTGAAACAAACGGACGTGGTGTTGATTTTGTCTTGAATTCGTTGGCTGAAGAGAAATTGTTGGCGTCTGTGCGTTGTTTGGCACATGGTGGGCAATTTTTGGAAATCGGTAAATTTGATTTAGAAAGCGACAATTCATTGAATTTGTTACTCATCGAAAAAGAGGCTTCATTCAATGGAGTGATGCTTGACCAAATTTTTCTATCAACTCCAATGGAAATAAATAAATTAATGTGCTTAATTAAGGAGGGTGTAGCTAATGGATCAGTGAAACCATTAACAAGGACAATTTTTGATAAAGACGAAATTGAAAAGGCATACAGATTCATGATGTCTGGTAAACATATGGGCAAAGTTATTATCAAAATACGTGATGAAGAGGAAGAGAAGGTTGTTGTATCTAAAGCTACAACTATGAAGGGTGTTCCAAGGTAGATAAAGCGTAATTTTAGTCAATTTCTTGGATTCTAGCTAAGGTTTTTTAGGTATCGTTGCGATCCAGGTAAAGTCGTCATCATTTTAGGCGGACTGGGTGGATTCGGTTTGGAATTGGCCGATTGGTTGGTACTGCGTGGTGCGAGAAAGCTCGTTCTGACTTCACGAAAAGGGGTCACAACAGGCTATCAGGCGTCTCGTATTCGGTAAGGATTTAACTACAAAACGTTATGAATAGAACAGAAATTTTTGCAATAAATTGTGTTAGAATTTGGAAATCGTATGGAGTACAAGTGTTAATTTCAATTGCTAATGTCACAACAAGGACAGGCTGTGAAGAATTGATTGCTGAAGCTACTCGATTAGGAACAATAGAATCAATTTTCAATTTGGCTGTTGTTCTACAAGATGCACTGCTGGAAAATCAAACTGAAGATTCATTCAAGACTTCATTTGCACCGAAAGCATATGCTACTCATCATTTGGATGAAGTAACTCGTACAAAATGCCCTCAATTACGTGAGTTTGTTGTGTTTTCTTCAGTATCTTGTGGGCGTGGCAATGCTGGACAAACTAATTACGGAATGGCAAACAGTGTAATGGAACGAATCTGTGAGAAACGTCGAAAAGACGGGTATCCAGGTTTAGCAATTGAATGGGGAGCCGTTGGAGATGTTGGCCTTGTTGCCGAAATGCAACAGGAGGATGTTATTTTAGAAATTGGTGGTACTTTACAACAACGCATCGCCAGTTGTTTAGAAGTTTTAGACACATTCTTGATACAAAATCATCCAATTGTCTCGAGTATTGTCGTTGCAGCCAAGAAAGGTATCGGTGCAAGTGGGAATGTTGTTGAAATTGTTGCATCGATAATGGGCATTAAGGATTTGAAAACTGTCAGTTTACATTCAACGCTAGCTGAATTAGGAATGGATTCGATGAGTAGTGTTGAAATTAAGCAAGCACTAGAACTCCAATTTCAAATAATTTTAAGTCCACAAGACATACGTAACATGACTTTCGCAAAACTATACGAATTACAAGACAAGGCATCTGATGATACTGATGATGATAAAACAAAAGTTGTCGTCAGTTCCGAAAGATTTGAAATGTTAATATCGCAAATAATTGATGAAATTGTTACGAAAACAGAATTAGTTGAACTCGATACTAAGTCAGATCAGCAATCAAAGAAAATTCTGTTTTTCCCAGGTATTGAAGGCATTGCAAAGACTCTTCTACCACTCTGTAGAAATCTACACAGTAAAGCAATTTGTGTCCAATATTCAATGGAGAATCCAAAGGAGACAATTGAAGAGATTTCAGCAGATCTATTTCCTGTAATTCAACATTCCATCTTATTCAATTATAATTCTAATCATTGTTTTTTTTTCTAAACAGCATATTTTGAACATTGTACAAAAATCAGAACCCTTCTATTTCGTGGCTTATTCTCTCGGATCTGGTGTAGCCCTTGAAGTTGTTAAAATGTTAGAAGCTAAAGGGTATTTTGGTCATTTAATATGTTTAGATGGCGGACCAGAACTTTTAACTCAAGCCCTATCAAAACAATTTGACTCCAACAATATTGAAGATGTCTTTCAAATGAACTTTCTGAGTTACCTAATGGCATACTACATTAAACAAGAAGTTATATTAATCAATCAGGTAATGTTTTTTTTTAATAAGCTTTTTAGTTTTAATAAATTTATTTATTATTTTAGGAGTTACTTGTCAATTGTAAGTCGTTGACCGAACGTTTTGATATCATTGAAACGTTTTTACCGAAGGATGGTCAATTTTCACCGGAGCATTTGCGAACAATCGGTGAATCTTTGTGTAGAAGAGCTATAGCGATACGTAATTATCAACCTGAAATGAAGTTAAGAGCAACAAAACTGTCATTATTTAAACCAAAAGCGTTACTTGTAGACGGTTTAAGTGATGATTACGGCTTATCAAAATATTGCGATCAACATATTGATGTAAAAACATTCAATGGAAATCATGTTACAATTTTGGAAGACATGGAATTAGCAAGATCGATAGATTTATGGGCTGATGCATGAAATTAATCCTCAAGATTGATACCTCAAGGAAAAACAAAACCTAAGTAATAGGAGAAATATCGTGAAACGCCCTATATACAGTGGCTCATGGAGCTCATATGAGAGCCGTAGGAAAATTTAAAAATGTTAAAATAATAAATCTATTAGTAAAATGAGTGCATCTTAATTGGAATCCTAATAATCGAAATAATAAGCAGTTACTCAAATTTATGTTGATATTTTGGCAACTAACAAGCTAAAAATGATAAATTAACCGTTTTGTTACAAAATATACAAATTCGTCTCTCGTCAAATTATTGGAAAGTTATCAATAGTGTTAGGATCTACAGTTTCCGCCATAAGTATTTCAAAGCGTTGAACCTACCATTCTCGTAGTTGTTCTATAATTCTGATTAAATAACTTCTTGTATGTTGTGAACTATCGGAGACGAAAAATCATTATTATTTACAAATAGTCTGAAATAATAATTAAAATATTAAATTAATTAAATAATAATTAAAATATCTTAATTTCGTTACGTACAAATCATATGTTTATTAACCCAAACGAGTTACTATAAGACTATTCAGGAGGGGGAACCTATTCCATTGAAATTTACAGTACAATCAAACGCCTGCGTTTTACAAATGACGTCGATTGATCATCATATTTTAAATGCTCTACTGTTTTTCAACATTCTGCTGCTATCGTTATAGAGTAACTCGTTTTGTTAGCGACGAAAACACTCGATTAAAACAGAAAATAACATTCCGCTCCACTCGAATTTGTCAGGAGAGTAGATTTTGGCCGCCACGCTCTACGGTGCCAAATCCTATCTCTAGTTATCAGTTCAAGCTGGTTTACCGAGAGGGTAAAGTAAATAGAAACATTAGCGAATGTAGGTCTCTTCCTCTTACAGCCGTTTCGTTCTCTATGTTAGAAAGAGAACTAAGGCATTGGTGAGGTGGAGTATAATGAACTTAAGTCTACCTACTTCTACCACTACTCTAGTGAATAGAGAAGAGAGCTCTTATCGATATCTGAGACAGACAAAGACAATTAGAGAACAACAAACCTTATGGGAGGAGATCGCTCCATCTTTGTCTCTCTCACAGAAATCTCCAAAGTTTCTATTGTACCCTCTTTCTCCCTCCAACAGAATTCAGAAAAAGGTAGTGGTTATCGAATATTGAATAGACAGAGAAAGCTATTGTCCTCTCTGTCTATTCAATAGAGTTGGATAAGCTATCGTTACTAGAGTAGTGGTACAAGTAGGTAGACTTAAGCTCATTATATTCCGCCTTACTAACGCCTTAGTTCTCTCTTTCTAACATAGAGAACGAAACGGCTATAAGAAGAGAGCTACATTCGCTAATGTTTTTATTACTCTCGGTATGTTTAAAGCATTGAAAATTCAACCTGAAGGCATTTTAGGTATCGGCTTGACTGAATTGATTTGTGGCTATTTCAAAAATTCGTATTTGTTTAGACAATAAGGAATAATATTATAAAAAAAATCAATAAAACTCACAATCAGTGTTGACCAAATTAATCCTTATTTATATTAATTTTCAATTTTCGCAAAACCGGTTTCGGACTATACATCCATCTTCAGTTGCTCCTAATTAAAATAAGACAAAATAACAATTGTAATATTTACAGTCACAAAATAAAATGTAAAAACGTATGAACTCAATTTTATCATCAAACATATATCGTCAACAAATTGTTCATTACTATAAATTGAATTAATGTTTAAACAAATTTTTAGATACCAGTTAGAATCCGTAACAACTAAAATTCGAGACTCAAGCACATGTACTATTGTTGTCTTCGAGAAAATTATTATTTCTATTAGATATGATAAAAATATTTGTGTAATAACACAAATCTTAAGCTAAACAGAACACAGAAATAGTAGAAAATCGAAAATGTTGAATTACTATACAGTTGTAATAAAAGTCTTAGATTGATAATTCTGGAAACTTTCGAGATTTGCAGACATAAAAAAAATTATAACTTAATTAAGGGTAAAGTTCTTACTCGGCTAGTCTATCGCCAATTCCATATAAAATACATTGTATTGTATCGTCATCTTAACAATGGTAAAATTGAAGGGTAGTTTGATTACATTATTTGTGGTCTAGAATTGAGTCTTTCAGGATTTTTTTCAGAAATTTTTAATTTTGCGGTGTTTGTTTGAAAAATTCATATTTGAAAAGCTATTGCATTTGAATAACTTAAATTTGGAATTCTAATATTATAACTATTGCCCCTTTTACTAAATTTTGAGGAATTGAATTATCTTTCAGCGATTTGTTGAACTTAATTATTCGCTTATGAAAAATAACAATTTCAACCATCACTATTGATCTCTAGTCTGCTATGAGTTAATAATTCAACTATAAAGAAATGCATAGAAGGCTTTTTCGCGATTTTGCTTCAATTCATTGTTAATTTTTTCTGTTGTTTTCCACTGAACGTTCCATTTAAAATAAGAACGATATTACTATTTGAAGACTAGCTGAAAAAAAATCATTTCAGCTAAACGCTGAAAGAGAATTTAATTTTATAACCTTTGAAGAAAAGTCCATAGTTTGAACTATTTTAATTCCAAATATGGATTCACTAGCAACAATATTTTCAAAGATTTGAATTGTTAAATTTAACACTGTAAAATAAAAATTTTAGAACAAATCAAAATTCCTTAATAACTATCAATACTAAACCATAAGTTATGTATGTTACCAAATTACCCTTCAATTCCATTATAGAATCTAAATATTCAATAAAAATATAACATTACATTTAAAATAAGAAAGTACTGTGCATTACTCCAGATACATACTCGGTTGTGCAGATAATGTATAGTTTATATGGTAACTTCCATTATTTGACTTACGATTTGAGAAATATTTTAAAGTAGGGTCCCTAAAGATCGTTTTGTCAAAATTTGAACCTTGTAGCGCTTTTTAGGTCAACTTTCCAATGAGCTACGAGACCCAAATTTTACTAAAGTAACTCCAGAGGCCCTCCTTTAAATTCTCGAAACATTTTAAAAATCTCTTGTCAAATAATGGTAGTTGTCATACTTCTCGCTGAATAACCATGTATTAACACTTGATAGAAAAACGAAAATTTTTTTTAGGGGCAGTTCAGATGGAAAAGCAGGTGCATATAAAATTTCAGAAACTTCTATCAATTAGAACTTTTTATACATTTAATTTTCCATTCTCTTGTATACTATTGGGAAATTGTAATTTAACGATCCTTTCGATATATAAATCCTCAAAATATTTTTCAAATCTCCGGCATATGAACTAGTTGAAACACATTGTATATCCTATCCATAATATTTTTTCTCCTTATTCTCTAAATCTATTTTCCCCACAGAAGAATAAAAATTTAATACAAATTACCCTCCTTCCTAAAGATCTTATTGATTCTGACTATGTACTTACATATACCGCATCTTTCTCCTAAATGTTCTTATCTTTTATAGCAACATCTAGTATTTGACGACTGATTTGGAAAATATTTTTAAGGTTTATAAAGAACCATCTGGAAATCATTTGAGCGAGATTTGAGCCATGTAGCCCATCGGGAAGTAGGTAAAAAAATAATTGTTTCTAACGATTTTTCGACTTTCAAAGCAAATTATGCATATAAATTGATTCAGAATGACTCAAAGATGCTACTAACATTGATTTTATTCGTTTTTCTCCATTTTATTCTGGAACGGGTAGGAATACTCCGTGTTTTTTTTCCAGAATAAAATGGAGAAAAAATGAAAAAAGTAAATGGCAGGTATCTTTGAGACATTTTGAGTCATTTGATGTGTTTATCTATTTTCAAAAATCGCAGCCTTTTCTAAAACGAGTGTTTTTTGACCAATTTGCTGATGAGCTAACCTTCCTATAGATCTTAAAATATTTTTCAAGTCGCTCGTCAAATAATAGGTGTTTCCATTAGAGCTAGGAAAATTTAAGTAAAACACGCGGTATACGAAATTTTTCTGATTAATTATAAAGAATAAACTGTGATAAATATTTATCCAAGTATGTATGTTGATTTTTACTTGTTATGAAGAGGATGATAAGGCACTAATTAAAAACGAAATTAATCAATCATTCTAAGAAAAAGACTCTAAGGTAGATGAACGATTTGGTGTGAATAATTGAGCAATTAAAAATTCAAATAATTAATTTGTAAAATTTTAAATAAAGATACCTTACAATTAACGAAATGATAGCAATAATCAACAACATACACTTTTTTAATTTGCGGTATGAGTTGTGTAATTAAACAAATACATTATATTTTTCGGTCGTCCATTAACACGTTCAGCCCGGCGTATTTTTTTGAAGTCCGTATGGTCGGCGGGCTGGAGATTATCAGTTGTTTATTCATCTGGCGGCGCTTGTTTGTTTCACTATTTCCTAGCAAACTAGGTGTGGACCACCGGTGGTTCACGCCGACAAGCGGAGCAAATGAGGTGTGGACCATCGATGGTTCACGTCGCCAGATGAAAGCAATGCCTGTGAACCACCGGTGGTTCACGCCGGGCTAAACGTGTTAAATTTATTTCGCTGATTAGCTAGCAGCGGGATTTTGCTCCGAATTTGGGGCAATCATGTGACTTCCCCAAACTCTATTGCAAGTTAGCGATCGACAATAACAACTCGATACCGTATTCGAATAACCCCTCTACTCGTTACTGTTGGATCGCTATAATCATTCAACGTAGTTGATGAAATGAACGGGTAACGTCATAAACAATAAACAAGCGGTTCACTGTAGCTGATTTTTGCCCCTCTCTTTCTGGATTTTCATAAGCGGAACGAGTGGGTTCAAACACTTGCACGAACACAACAATGTTCGAGAATCGGTCTATCGTTTTAGTAATTGAAATTACAGTAACAATCGAAAGTCACGTACGTCTATGATGTACGTAGACGATTGCCGCGGCATCTAAAGGCGGGAACACGATCCCTAAGCTTAGTAATCATTGCAATTACAGTAAGATTCGAAAGTCAAGAACGTCCATGGCGTGAACTAAAAGTAGTTACAGAATCCTAAGCTTACAAGCAAACATTCCCAGGTGTCCCCCTCCGATTTTAATGAAATTTGGATATGTTATTCTTCACCAAATTCTAAGAGATCCTTGTTTTTTTTATCGGCGGAAATACATATCTAGGGGGTGAAATCGACACTCAAAGTTTAGGCTCAAACGGGGTACTTTTCATGTTTCGCATACTTTCGGTTTTAATATTCAAACGGGACAAACGGCATTATTCTCAGAGTGAAAAATAATGTAGAAGTCCATTGTTTGCATATAGAAATGTTAACTCGGGTAGAAGTTTTAAGGGTTGAA
Organism: Mylabris phalerata; assembly: GCA_020740385.1. NCBI lineage: Eukaryota > Metazoa > Arthropoda > Insecta > Coleoptera > Meloidae > Mylabris > Mylabris phalerata. Next base: position 1,390,053 of record JAJEOX010000290.1, read on the forward strand.
AGTAAAAAAATTGCTATAAGTCAAAAACTATTCATCGGATTTTGACGAAACTAATATCATTCGAAAAAAGATTAAAAATAGGAGAAACCTGTTTTTGGATTTTTTCGAATTATTACGTTTAGGGGGTAACCATCCGTCAAGCATATCTGAAAATCGTATCGGAAAATAAATTCACTGTTCTTATTATTTTTATGTTTTTTACCAATTTTCAGTAGTTGGGGCACAAAATAATATTATTTTCTTCTTTATTGTCTACGCTTTTAATTTTCATGCTGAACGTTATTTTTTATACGAGTATAGATACTACAATAATTATTATTGTATTATAACTTTCAAATATATTTTTTCTAGAATTATTCTAAAACTTATTTATTATCATTATCAATGTTCAATAATTTATATTTTTAATTCACCCCCTATAGTTTTTCCATAAAAGTCGTGAAAGTTATATTTTTCAACAATAATTGTACTATTTATTTATTTATTTATTATAATTACAAGGGCATTTTGCGCCACATTGTTCTCAATAACAAAATAATATCATCTCCTAATATATTATAAAATTTGACTATCAGTGTATTTCTTTCGCATCGTATAAGTTATTTGCTTATTGCAAGGTAATTTAATCAAACCTTAACATTTAAAATATGAATAATTGAATGTCGATAGAGGGAATTAATAAGCTTTAGAACAGATCTAGGAAAAATATATCGCAAAATAATAATAATTTTACTATCTATATTCATATAAACAAAAATGTCCAACATGAAAATTGAATAGGTATGCAACATACGAAGAAAATACTATTGTTATGTGCCCCAACTGTTGAAAATTGATGGAAAAGCACTAGTTTTTGACTTATAGCAATTTTCTTATTTTCAACCCTTATTAACATTCCACCCTAATTAACATTTCGATACGCAAACAATGGCCTTCTACATTATTTTTCATCCTGAGAATAATACCGTTTGCCCCGTTAGAATATTTTTAACTGGAAGTATGCGAAACTTAAAAGTTTTGAGCCTAAACTTTGAGTGGCGATCTCATCCCCTAAGTATGTTTTTCCGCCGATAAAAAAAAACATGCATCTCTTAGAATTCGATGGAGAATAACATATCCAAATTTCATTCAAATCGGAGAGGGACATCTGGGAATGTTTCTTTGTTAGTTATAATTAAGCGTAGGGATCGTGTTCCCACCTTTAGATGCCGCGTGACAATCGTCTGCATACATCATAGACGTACGTGACTTTCGATTCTTACTGTAATTTCAATTACTAAAACGATAGACCGATTCTCGAACATTGTTGTATTCGTGCAAGTACTTGAACCCACTTGCTCCGCTTATGAAAATCCAGTAAGAGAGGGGCAACAATCAGCTGCAGTGAACCACTTGTTTATTGTTTGTGACGTCGCCCGCTCATTTCATCAACTAAGCTGAATGATTATAGCGATCCAACAGAAACGAGTAGAGGGGTTATTCGAATACGGTATCGAGTCGTTATTGTCGATCGCTAACTTGCAATAGAGTCTGGGGAAGTCACGTGTTTGCCCCAAATTCGGGGTAAAATCTCGCTGCTGGCTAATAATTTAACATTTGTTGTCTCTTCTTTTCATGGATGTATCGACAGCGACATCTATCTTCTTTTTGACATAGTACTATTGTTTTTAGACGACCCAGATATAGCTGAATAGTGTAACGAACCGTCCAGCGTCACCAGCAGCCACATACTGGAAGTAGCGAGGTACCGCGCAAGTCCGGGCAGTAGGGGTACTCGACCGATAAGCCAACAGAATATAAGCGGCCGCGATCGGTCGTACCGACACCTTTTTCCAACCTGACCTTTTCCTAATAATTACCAGCTATGGCTATTGGCGACCTGGGAACATCCTGAATTCCACAGTGGCTATTGGCGACCGGAATAAACCGTTGTTGTAATCGTAATAAATCCGCTTCCGCAGTGGCTATTGGCAACCGGAAGAATCCGTTGTTATCCCCGTTATACCGCTTCCGCCGTGGCTATTGGCGACCGGAGGATTTTCCCTCAACTCTTCACCGTGGCTATTGGCGACTGAAGAGATCGTTATTGTATTCGTTCGTAAACCGCTACCTGGCTCCCGCCGTGGCTATTGGCGACCGGAGGATTTTCTCTCAACTCTTCACCGTGGCTATTGGCGACTGAAGAGATCGTTGTTGTATTCGTTACCCTATCAATCCTGCAGTGGCTATCGGCGACCAGGATATACCCGTCCGTTAGAATTATTTTGTTTAATTGTGCCGAATTATACCGAATTTATTTTCTTATTGTTGAGTTATTTATTTATTTATTTATTTATTTGTATATAGTTATTAAAATAAAACCTGTTTATTTTTACTTATCGTCTCACGAGTATTTTGTGAGTGGCGCCCGAGTCCGATATCACCGTATCACTCTCGCTTTCGTTACAAATCGCAAACGTTGACCCTTATTTTCTCTGGCCAGCTACAACCCGGGCAAATATCGTTACAATAGTATTAACATTTTCTACACTCACTTTTAGCTATTTGACGTTTTGGACTTCTACCAACTTTCCCTAAGAGAAAATACAAAAAGATAGAAGTCTCAGGAAACTAACTATCATATTTGAAAACCAAGAATCCATTTTTAACTTCCCCGACCGGAGGGTAGGGAAGTTATTAGTTTCGGACCAAAATTTCGAATTCGAGATTTCACCAGATCTTTACGTTTTGAGGTCCCCTGAACACGTTTTTGAAGTTTTTAGCTTGATGTCCGTGTGTGTGTGTGTGTGTGTGAGTCTGTCGGTTCTCCAACGATTACTCAAAAACTGTTTAACCGATTGAGTTCAAATTTGGCCAGCACAAACTATTTGGTGGCCGTTCGAGTTGATTAGTTTTTGGTGCCAATCGGATCACGGGGGTGGAAGGGGGAGGGGGTTGATTAAAAAAAATTCAAGATAACATATTAATTTGATATCACCAATCGAAAGGGCATGTGCTTTTATGTCCGAAACAATACCCATCATGTGCAATGTTCTTTTCTTTTCTTAAATAAGGGCACAAAATTGGCAAAATGGTGTAGTCCACAAATTCAAATTTGCCGCTTTCTATAAGGGATCGGTTGCCATAGAAAAGAGTTGTTCACGATTCAATTGCGAAATTTTGAAATGACAGTTTAGAAGGTTATCCAACATAATTTTTAAAGCGTAGTAAAATTTATAACGGTAGTTTATAAAGACAGAATGATATCTACTGTTGGTATCACTGAAGGCATAAAATCCTATGCGTGTGTTTACATTCTTTTGTCATTTTTGAAACATAACCTCAGAATATTTGTTTTCAAGCGGTTTTTGTGTTTCGGTAAGTGCTTTTTCAATATATAAATGTTTTAAAATAATATAAATTTTAATTTTTCCCTCAACAATTCAATAGATATGATTTGATTTTTTCCATGTTTTTGTTGGGACAACCGTACTACTTTTTACTCTGCGCTGAAATTACAGTTCTGTTGTTTTGTCAAAATTTCGCAATTGAATCGTGAATCGAGTTTATGAGAAAGTTGAATTGAAAAGGGTGTGTGGAACTAACGATCAGTGAACAGAGTTCTGGTTGACGAGGTGCAGGTTCCTCATTGAATTTTTCGGAGGTTGTGAGATAGCCACGGTTCTCGAACCCGATTTTGATTTTTATAGTAAGTCAGTTTTTTTTTTTAATAAAGTATCTAGAATAGAAAAAATAGTATAAAAAACTCGTGCTACGGTACTCGTTTTTTTAAAACTTGGACTCGTGCATTAATTGCCGACTTTTGACACTTGTTTTTAATAACTATTCTAATTCATGATTAACTATCCGGAGTGTGTCGGGGAAGTTATTAGGCCGCTTTTTAGATTCGGCCCCTTCCAAATTTTTTCTCAAAATATGGGATTTAATTAATAAAATAATACAAAACTCAAAATCAACTCCCATATACTAATAAATACAAAATTGTGATTACATATGTTTCGGGAATATTCCCATCATCAGATCAAAAAATTAATATTAATTAATTTGTGAAATAAAATCAAAATTGTAAAATATTAAAAAAATAAAAGATAAATTGAGAGAAATTCTATAAGTCAAATTTTAATTTTTAACTTCCCCGACCAGAGGGTAGGGAAGTTATTAGTTTCGGACCAAAATTTCGAATTCGAGATTTCACCAGATCTTTACGTTTTGAGGTCCCCTGAACACGTTTTTGAAGTTTTTAGCTTGATGTCCGTGTGTGTGTGTGTGTGTGTGTGTGTGTGTGTGTGTATGTATGTGAGTCTGTCGTTTCTCCAACGATTACTCAAAAACGGTTTAACCGATTGAGTTCAAATTTGGTCAGCACAAACTATTTGGTGGCCGTTCGAGTTGATTAGTTTTTGGTGCCAATCGGACCACGGGGGTGGAAGGGGGAGGGGGTTGATTGAAAAAAAGTTAAGATAACGTATTAATTTGATATCACCAATCGAAAGGGCATATGCTTTTATGTCTGAAACGATATCCATCATGTGCGATATTCTTTTCTTTTTTTAAATAAGGGCACAAAATATGCAAAATAGTGTAGTCAACCAATTCAAATTTGCCGCCTTCTATAAGGGATCGGTTGCCATAGAAAATTCAATTGCAAAATTTTGAAATGATAGTTCTGTGGTTCAGTCAAAATTTCGCAATTGAATCGTGTATCGAGTTTATAAGAAAGTTGAACTGAGAAGTGTGTGTGGAACCACCAATTAGTGAACAGAGTTTTGGTTGACGAGGTGCTGGGGTGCTGGTTCCTCATTGAATTTTTCAGTGGTGGTGAGATAGCCACGGCTCTAGATTCCCGATTTTGAGTTTTATAGTAAGTTAGTTTTTTTTAAAACTTGGACTCGTGCATTAATTGTCGATTTCTGATACTTGTCTTTAATATATTTTCCTAATTCATGATTAACTATCCGGAATGTGTCGGGGAAGTTATTAGGACGGTTCTTAGATTCGGCCCCTTTCAAATTTTTTTTTTTTTAAATTTTTCAAAAATTTAAAATTGAGAGAAATTCTATAAGTCAAATTTTAATTTTTTTTTTTTTTAAATTTTTCAAAAATTTAAAATTTGACTTATAGAATTTCTCTCAATTTATCTTTTATTTTTTAAATATTTTACAATTTTTATTTTATTTCACAAATTAATTAATATTAACTTTTTGATCTGATGATGGGAATATTCCCGAAAGATATGTAATCACAATTTTGTATTTATTAGTATATGGGAGTTGATTTTGAGTTTTGTATTATTTTATTAACTAACTATCAATTTGGTTGTCATAATTAGGTACGTGATTCAAGTACACCAAATTTCTATAACTTCCATCAATTGGAAACTGTTGAATTTTTTCCTGTATATCAATTCAAGGCTAGAGCTAAAAAAAATTAAAATAAATTTACTTGTAGGAAAATTAATTTTTAGGTAAGGACAATTTACGCCAGGCGATGCGATCGGATAACAGCTACTTTAGTTATAACTACGATTTGCATTTGATTGATTGTTTTGCCCGGATGGGGTTTCATCTTGTTTACGGTTTGCTGTTTTATGTTTTGATTTTAAATTGGACGTTGTGTAACATAAATTGTAATATTTTATGTTTTGCTCAAATTTTATAATTTGTTTCTTTTTTTTCGTTTTCAATTGATACTTTTGTCTTTTGTACTTCAAACTAGGAGTATATTGTAATAATTGTTTTGTAGGCCCTGATGAAGTATGAAATAAATACGAAACTGTTGACATGGTCAATTGAAATTATTTGATTTTTCCAAATACCTCATAATTATCAAACGTATAGGTCTAAAAGATGGATGATATTGAGAATAGATGAAATTTTTAGTTTACTTGCCAAATTATAGGAGGTCCTAAATTTAGCATCCTCCTACAAGATCGGAAAGCTAAAGATTTCACCTTTGATCCTTTCCTTGTGAGCCCATCTTAGCTTAAGCTAGAACTAGAATCAAAAATTCAGTTACTTTCTGAGTACTCTACTTTTTATATTAGATAGGATTGCCTTTTCCCTAAATTAACCCTTCTTTCTAACAAAATTTTAAAACAAAACTACTCTTCAGTTGGTGTTAATCAGAGATTATAAATTTTAGCGAATTATAAACTATATGAATTGCTTTCTAGTAAGACTCAGATTCAGTGAAGGTTTGTTTGAAATTTTGTTTGTTATTTTATCTCGTTTATGCAAACAAGACCTTTGAATGGAAACCAATATCGTATTTTTTACTTTGGATTATAAGTAAGTTTTTATGGCAACTTTCATTATTTAACGAAGGATTTGAAAAATTTTTCAAGAATTTATAGGAAGATCCTTGGAGATTATCTTAGCAAAATTAGAAATTCGTAACTCAAAAATGCCTGTTTTTAGCGATCTCACAATTTAAAAAAAAATACCCACATAAATGACGCTGAATGACTCAAGGATCAATCAAGTCGAAAAATGTTCTAAGGATTCATCGTTTTAGTAAAATCTCATTCCAAACTTGGTCAAGAATCGCTCATTTCTTACAATGTCACGACTTTTAAATATGAAATTCACATGTAATATAATTGAAATGTTTTCATTCTTTTCCATTTTATTGTGGAACAAATGGAAATGATTTGTATTTTTTCTAGAATGTAATAGAAAACAACAAATATTGAGATTTTTCTTGAGTTATTTTGTTTTTAACCAACTAACAAATGAGCGATGAACTTTTAATTAAAAAAAGAAAATCAGAACCCTCCATGTAAATACTTGAAATGCTCTTCAAAGTACTGCCCAAATAATGGGCGTTGCCAAAAGAACTACTAGTTCGGAGATAAGTACCTAGACAAAGGCCCATTTTAATATCTGTAAAACATTATTCAACTATTAGCTCGATTTAACCTTTTCATTACGACTAGCTTTGCTGAGAAGTTCCCTGTGTAGTACGAATCACCTGTGTCTGAAGTGAGCACATCTGATCTTCTACACTTGAGGCAAAGCTTTTGTGGTAACATCGTTTATGGGAAGCGCTTGCCTCAAACTTGATGGCATCCAGTTTATTATATCTACCTAAAGAAGCTAAATGGTTAACATTTCCAAATTAAAAAAAAAGCTAATCTAAAACTTTGAGATAAGAAGGAACAAGCTTTAAATGTTAGTTATGGTTATACTATGAGACTCTTTTATGGTTTTCTAATAATAAAAATATACGGAAATAATTAAAAAGAATTATTATAATTACCCTCTGTTCCAATGTATTGTATTCGATTGAACATTAAAATCACTTGCTTTGACTGCGAATGTCAATGAGGTGCTTATAAATATTGATCTGTCAACCTGATTGATGATTATCATAAATTAATTTGTGAACCAAGTGTTGGATTTGCAAAAATCAGTTTGTTTAATTCAGTTAAAAATCGATTTTTGCCATTAACACAAACAATAGAAATGAATACATGTAAAAATTAGAAAAATGCTGTAGAATTATTGAAATCAATTAGATTTGACTGTCGTTATAATTGCTCTAATTTTAATTTTTTAGTAAAATTTATTCAATTCTATTTACATAAAAGTGACGACAGCGGATGGTTATTTGAGGTTATCTTGAAGATTGTATTCAAATTTTGAAAGTCCTTAATATTCGGGTATATAAAGTAAATGCCACAACTGAATTTTAGTTATCAAGTTTTCCAAATTAGCAGTCGAGGTTTGAGTACTATGGATTCAAAAGCCGAAAATACATCAATCTCCGGAACAGAAATCAACATTACAGGTAAAAATCAAAATAAAATAGTAATTTAGAATATTGTATTAAGGCTACATCTACACATCTACATCTCAAGATTTCAACCGGCGAAAATGTGAGAAAATGTGAATTTCCAACTCGCAATTTCTCGCTCGTCCTTAGAACTACAACAACCGCAAATAAATTTTTGAAAACGGAATTTTTTATAGCCCCTAACGGTTTTTTTCCGTTTTTCAAAAGGTTGATACAAATTTGAATTACAGACAAAATGCTAACAATATGTTTTTTTCGTATTTTTGTACAATTTCTTATATTTTCTCTTATAAATAACTTAACCAATTGTGATTATTTTGCAAAAATTCTTGTACTGTTAGATAGCAAATAAAAAGTTCTTTTCAAATATTTAAGAAATTTTCCGATTCCGCCGTTAGTTTTCCGGAAAATTAAGAAAACTTCTGTAAGCTACAATTTTTATCTGACAACATTGATCAACCCCTTATTCGAAAGCTGATACAAAGGCGGAGGGCAAGATGAAGCCCTTTTTTTGATATTTTGAAAATTTTCTGAGTTATCGCGGAAAAAACAACTGGTTTTCCTGCCATTGTTTTCACCTATTAATAGTATATTAAGTATCAAGAACGGTAGAATCTCTTACCGTTCGTGATGCTTATGATATTTTTTGCACGATCAATTTTTTTGGTACCACCAGCCTTATTTTAAGCAATACAAACAGAACGAAAACTTTGAGTATTTTGTAGTCTCATGATTAGATAAGTAGGCTGTTTTCATACATGCGTTACCATGGCATTTTTCCAAACATGATCGGTAAGTTGTACTTACCGTTCTAGAACGGCAGAAAAACCAGTTGGTTTTTCCACGATAACTCAGGCAATCTTCAAAATATCAAAAAAAGCCTTTTTATCTTGCATTCCGCCTTTGTTCCAGCTTTCGAATGAGGGGTTGATCAATTGTGTAAAATAAAAAATTGTAGGAGACAACCAGTTTTAGCTTACAGAAGTTTTTTCTTAATTTTCCGGAAAACTATAAGCGAAATTGGAAAATTTCTTAAATATTTGCAAAGAACTTTTTATTTGCTATCTATCAGTACAAGAATTTCACAAAATAATCACAATTGGTCAAGTTATAAGAGAAAATATAAGAAATTGTACAAAATACGAAAAAAACATGTTGTTAGATTTTCGTCTGTAATTCAAATTTGTATCAACATTTTGAAAAACGGTAAAAACCATTGCGTTCTATAAGAAATGCTCTTTTCAAAAATCTCTTTTTGGTTATGGTAGTCCCAAGGACGAGCTAAAAATCGCAAGTTACAAACTCACATTTCCTCCGGTTAAAATTTTGAGATGTACCTTGTTCCCTTAACGTGTCTTCTTATGAAGGAATCGCTGGAAAATTTGCTGAAAGTGAAAATGTTTACCAGTTGCGTGATAATTTGTTCAATAAGGTCGATATGATAACTGAGGATGATCGACGATGGTCATTTAAACATCCTGAAATACCCAGTCGAGCTGGAAAAGTTCCCAATATCGATAAATTCGATACTGGATTCTTTGGCAAGTTTCATTTTATTCAAATTAACGTAAAAATGAACGAAAAATGAGAATAAAAAAATTTATAGGGATTCACCATCGACAAGCGACATCAATGGACCCAATGTTGCGTTTGACGCTAGAAAGAGCTGTTGAAGCCATAATTGATGCTGGTTATCATCCATCTGAATTAGAAGGCACGAAAACTGGAATTTTTGTAGGTTGCAGTGCTTCGGAGACTGAACAAACATGGTTTCGTGAAAATTTAATGGAACAATACTTTTCTATCACTGGGTAAATATCAACGATTTCCTTACTCTGAACAAAATTAGAAACAAATTTATTGCAGCTTAACAAGATCAATGATAGCACACAGAGTAAGTTATTTCCTAAAACTGAATGGTGTGTCGCATAATTTGGAGACCGCTTGTAGTAGTTCTCTATATGCCCTTAATGGTGCTTATACTGCAATCAAAAATGGACAGGTCAATGCTGCAATTGTTATTGGTGTGCATCTCTGTCTCAATCCCTTCAACACATTACAGTTTTCTCGGTAACATTAATCAGCTATGAACATTGCAAATGATCTAACTCATCCTTTTTTAATTTTTTAGACTTGGTGTTTTGAGTAAAAGGGGTAAATGTAATGTTTTCGATACTGATGCTGATGGTTATGTTCGTTCTGAGGCAGCTGGTGCGGTGTTTCTGCAAAAAACGGAAGACTCCAGACGTATTTATGCTAGATTGATACATTCTAAAACAAATTCTGATGGTTTTAAACCGGAAGGGATAACATTCCCATCACAAGAACAACAAATGACATTATTTAGGGAGATTTTTGAAGAATCTCAAATAGATCCTGGAGATTTGACGTACTTAGAAGCACATGGGACCGGTACAATCAACTCAACTTAAAATGGGAATATTCATTTGTATCTTGTGATTTTAGGAACTTTAGTTGGCGATCCTGAAGAAGTCAAAGCTGTTGATGGTGCACTTACAAAGAATCGTACAACTCCTTTGTTAATAGGATCAGTGAAATCAAATGTCGGCCATGGTGAACCATCATCCGGTATTATTTCCATTACTAAAGTTATCATTGCAATGGAAAATGGAGCAATACCACCTAACATCCATTTTACTGCACCACGTCCTGGAGTCGAAGCTCTAGAAGAGGGTCGTATGCAAGTAGTTAATGAAACAACACCATTGCCTAATAACAATGGACTTTTTGGTAATTCCTTAAACGGTTTAAAGAGAAATTTGATAATAATTTTGGTGAAATTTAGGTGTCAATAATTTTGGCTTTGGTGGTGCAAATGCTCAAGTCATATTGAAATGGAATACGAAAGTCAAAATCAATCGAGGATTGCCAAATGACAATTTGCCAAGACTAGTTTGTGTTAGTGGCAGGACAGAAGAGGGCGTCAAATCACTTTTAGATGGTTTTGAAACCAGTAAATTGGACCAAGAGTATGTTCGATTATATCACCAAGTGTTTAGCAAAAATTTTGACAACCATTTCTATCGTGCTTACACAATTTTGACCAAAAATAAAGAATCAGATAGATGCATTTACAACAATGGAGGTATTCAAAGGACTTTGTATTTAATATTTGGCTATTTTTCAAATAATTGGTATACAATTTGTAAAGATTTGAAAGAACTTCCTATTTTTTCTCAATCATTACAACGTGTCGATGAAATTTTGGCAATTAAGAAGCTAAAGATGAAGGATTTAATTGAAAATTATGAAGAAAAATCAACTAATTCATATTTCAATCAAATTATTGGCAATTTGGTAATTCAAATAGGCTTTGCCGATATGCTTAAAGCTTTAGATATTCAACCCGAAGGCATTTTTGGCATCGGCTTGGGTGAATTTATTTGCGGCTATTTTGAAAATTGTTTAACATTGGAGGAAACCGTCAATTGTGTCTATCAAATTGCATCAAATATCTGTAGCATTAGCGAAAATAACACAGTTTCATATTTCGTCGGTGTAAAAAGAGAGGTCGTGAGTAATAAATTAGAAAAAATAATTCCCATCTCTTAATGTTAATTCTCTTCAGCTTCCAGATGAGATTACAATCACACAAATTCATCCAAATGGTGTAACGATAACCGGAAATGAAGAAAATTTAATCAAATTCACCACAAATTTGAAAAAAGAAGATATTATTGTTAAGAAAGTTGAGAATGATGCTTTTAATTTCCGAAATGGTGATTTCAGCAAAATTAGTAAGGAACAAATGTCAAAATACCACATAAAAGCTCTTCAAATCAAATTTTAGGAACAAAATTAGTTCAAAGTTTATCTCAAACTTTACCAAAAACTCATCCACGACCTGTTCGATGGTTATCAAATGTTAATCATAATCTCCTGTCAACGGAATACTTCTTAGAATCAATCAGTTCTGTTGTTGATTGGTGTAAATTTGTTGAAAAATTGAACAAAACTTCTATAATCTTTGAAATTGGCACAGAACAAACCCCAGACTTTGAGAAAAAAAATTCGAAAATCAATTTTTCGAATAATTCTATTGTTGATGGTAAAATTTTACTACTTAAAAATTTGGGAAGGTGTGTGATTCTCATGAATTTCTGAGTTTCCATTTCATAATTTAGAATTTTTTAGGTTATACAATTTGGGATGCAGGATGGATTTAGCACAAATTTATCCAAAAGTGGAATATCCAGTCAGTCGATCGACTCCAATGATTTCTCCATTCATCAAATGGAATCATATGAAGTCCTGGTTCGTTACAAGGTATGATGAACAAGCTGAAGAGAGAAGAGCAAATGATTGTTGTTACAAAATTGACCTTAGGGTTGAAGATTTTTCTTATCTTTCTGGTCATACTATTGACGGTAAACATTCATATTTCGAGATATCATTTGGAATAACCATCATTTGACTCATTTACAGGCAGACTCTTATACCCGGCCACAGGTTATTTGTGCTTAGTTTGGGAAAGTTTAGCAACAAAACTAGGAAGATACATGGATACTTTAAGAGTTGCTTTTAAAAATTGTCGCTTTTTAAGGGCTACAAATGTATCCAAAGATAAATCAATAGAACTGGCAGTTTCGTTGGACGCTTTGGGTTATTTTGAAGTAAATTTTTGACAATCGTAATAGATGAATTTAATGATTTAAAATTAACAGGTACTGGAAAAAGATGCTGTAGTTGTAACAGGTCAAATTTTCGTAACCGACAAAATTGAAGATTATCAAACTGATATTTCTTTAACATTTTCGTCAAAGGACATTCTAGCTTCTCCAACATTAAGCAGTAAAGACATTTATAAAGAATTACGACTTCGTGGCTACAACTATTCGTAACTATTTTGAAGTTAAGACTTATATTTTTCTTAATACACTCATTCTACTGTACTCTGCAGAGGAGAATTCCGTAGTATTGTTGAATGTTCCAATGACGCTTTGGTTGGTAAAATTCGTTGGAATCAAAGATGGGTCACATTCATGGACAACATGCTGCAAATGCGAATCTTACAAACGGACACACGAGGTCTTTACGTGCCTGTCGCAATTCAACATTTATCCGTAGAAGCACCTGCCCATCTTGCTTATATACAAAGATTTGATGAACAGGCCGGTATTCCTGTTTATGTTAATAGAGATTGTGGAATAATAAAGTAATTAACATGCAATTATGAGATTAATCAATACAAAACGTTATAAATGTCTTCAATTTTAGATCTGGAGGCATTGAAATTCGTGGCTTGAGAGCGAGCCGAATTGCCCGTAGAATGCCATTGGAAGAGCCTGTTTTAGAAGCGTATCAATTTGTACCTTTTGAAGTATGTTTAAGCATAGAGAATGCTGTTCGGGTTAACATTCAATTGGCATTAGAAAACACGCCAATCTTTAAAGTCAAAGCTGTGGAACTACTAGATGAAGTAACTGACAATGATGTTGAACCATTGGCATCAATTATTTACGAATCATTAGTCGATTTACCTTTGATTCAGGCTGAGGTTTCAATTTTTACCAAAAAACAATTTGATCTGCCGAACATTCAAGTAGAAAATCGCAATATTGCCGCTGAAACAGGATGTTATTTGATTGTTGGTAGCAATTTTTCAAGAAGTCCTTTGGTTTGTTACGTAACAAAAATAATCAACTCAAATATACTTAATTTGTTTTTCTTCCGTGCTTAGGTATTGAATCAGGTTATGGCATCACTCCTTGACAATGGTTATTTGTTATCTAGAGAACCATTAGACTTCAATCCATTACAAGTTAAATATCCTCAACTTACGGTTTTGACAATTTATGAAAATGATACAGAGAAATTAGTTTTGTATCGAAAATGTATGCTGTCGTTAAAATTACCAATTGCTGTTAATGTGGACGATTTAGAGACATTCGCCTGGTTGTCGAAATTACAAGACCTGTCAAAAAACAATAAAGATGTTGTAATTTATTCACAAAATCAATCTGAAAATGGTATTTTAGGTTTGATCAATTGCATTCGTAAAGAATCTGCGACAAGTAAAATACGAGCTGTGCTTATTAATGATTCGGAAGCGCCTGAATTCGACGTAAATGTTCAATTCTACAAAGAACAACTGCAGAAAGAGTTAGCTGTTAATGTTTATCAAAATGGGCAGTGGGGTACTTTTAGACATTTGAAAATGAATGAATTAAAAGAAATAGAATGTGAACATTGTATTGCTAACACTTTGGTCAGAGGTGACTTGTCGAGTTTAAAATGGATTCAAGGACCTTTAAATTCTGATATAAAGTTAGAGTTTGAGCAGGACCTTGTGCACGTATGTCAATGAGATTCTACCTGAATATCAATTTCTACTTTGATTTCCCTAATTTACAGATTTATTACGCTTCACTCAATTTTAGAGATGTTATGACTGCTTCAGGCAGAATACATGCTGAAGGTAATGAACGTTACCGTGAAGAGTTTTCACAGGGTATGGAATTTGTTGGAAGAGATTCTACGTAAGTTGCACATATGATTTTGATAAGATTTACAAACTTATTAAAAATAATTGCATTCTTTTTGTCAGTGGTAAGAGGGTCATGGGGATGGCCAACCAAGGAGCTTTATCGAATCTTTGTTCAACCGATCGTTATTTTCTTCTTCCCATACCTGATCACTGGACAATGGAAGATGCTGCCACTATACCTGTGGTTTATGGTACACTTCTCTTTGCCTTTTTCATTGTCAGTGCATTCAAAATATCTGAAATATTTGCGTCATTTATGAATTGATTTTCATTTTAGAGATCTTCGATAAAACCAGGTGATAGTATTTTAATCCATTCTGGGAGTGGTGGAGTTGGGCAAGCTGCAATCAGTTTGTGTTTACATTATAGATGTAAAGTTTTCACAACTGTAGGTACACAAGAGAAACGGGAATTTCTAAAGAAACATTTTCCAAAATTAACTGGTAAGATTTACTGAAGGATATTCTAATTGTCATTCATTATTTTATTATAATTTGAAGATGATGTAATTGGAAATTCTCGTGATGTAAGTTTTGAACAAATGATTTATCGTGAAACAAACGGACGTGGTGTTGACTTCGTTTTGAATTCGTTGGCTGAAGAGAAATTGTTGGCGTCTGTGCGTTGTTTGGCACATGGTGGGCAATTTTTGGAAATCGGTAAATTTGATTTAGAAAACGACAATGCGCTAAATTTGTTACTCATGGAAAAAGAGGCTTCATTCAATGGAGTGATGCTTGACCAAATTTTTCTATCAACTCCAATGGAAATAAACAAATTAATGTGCTTAATTAAGGAGGGTGTAGCTAATGGATCTGTGAAACCATTAACAAGGACAATTTTTGATAAAGACGAAATTGAAAAGGCATACAGATTCATGATGTCTGGTAAACATATGGGCAAAGTTATTATCAAAATACGTAATGAAGAGGAAGAGAAGGTTGTTGTATCTAAAGCTACAACAATGAAGGGCGTTCCAAGGTAGATAAAGCGTAATTTTAGTCAATTTCTTGGATTTTAGCTAAGGTTTTTTAGGTATCGTTGCGATCCAGGTAAAGTCGTCATCATTTTAGGTGGACTGGGTGGATTCGGTTTGGAATTGGCCGATTGGTTGGTACTGCGTGGTGCCAGAAAGGTCATTTTGACATCACGAAAAGGTGTTACAACAGGCTATCAAGCATCTCGTATTCGGTAAGAATTTTACAACAAAATGAAGCAAATATAATAGAATTTTTTGAAATTAATTTTGATAGAGTTTGGAAATCGTATAGAGCACAAGTGTTAATTTCAACTGCTAATGTCACAACAAAGGCGGGTTGTGAAGAATTGATTGCTGAAGCTACCCGATTAGGACAAATAGAGTCAATTTTCAATTTGGCTGTTGTTCTACAAGATGCTCTGCTGGAAAATCAAACAGCAGATTCATTTAGGATTTCATTTGCACCGAAAGCATATGCTACTCATCATTTGGATGAAGTAACTCGTACAAAATGCCCTCAATTACGTGATTTTGTTGTGTTTTCTTCAGTGTCTTGTGGACGTGGCAATGCTGGACAAACCAATTACGGAATGGCAAACAGTGTAATGGAACGAATCTGTGAGAAACGTCGCAAAGACGGGTATCCAGGTTTAGCAATTGAATGGGGAGCCGTTGGAGATGTTGGCCTTGTTGCCGAAATGCAACAGGAAGATGTCATTATAGAAATTGGTGGTACTTTGCAACAACGCATCGCCAGTTGTTTAGAAGTTTTAGACACATTCTTGATACAAAATCATCCAATTGTCTCGAGTATTGTCGTTGCAGCCAAGAAAGGTACCGGTGCAAGTGGGAATGTTGTTGAAATTGTTGCATCGATAATGGGCATTAAGGATTTAAAAACTGTCAGTTTACATTCAACGCTAGCTGAATTAGGAATGGATTCGATGAGTAGTGTAGAAATTAAGCAAGCATTAGAACTCCAATTTCAAATAATTTTAAGTCCACAAGACATACGTAACATGACTTTCGCAAAACTATACGAATTACAAGACAAGGCATCTGATGATACTGATGATGATAAAACAAAAGTTGTCGTCAGTTCCGAAAGATTTGAAATGTTAATATCGCAGATTATTGATGAAATTGTTACGAAAACAGAATTAGTTGAACTCGATACTGAGTCAAATCAGCAATCAAAGAAAATTCTGTTTTTCCCAGGTATTGAAGGCATTGCAAAGACTCTTCTACCAGTCTGTAGAAATCTGCACAGTAAAGCAATTTGTGTCCAATATTCAATGGAGAATCCAAAGGAGACAATTGAAGAGATTTCAGCAGATCTATTTCCTGTAATTCTACATTCCATCTCATTCAAATATAATTCTAATCATTGTTCTTTCTTTTAAACAGCATATTTTGAACATTGTACAAAAAGCAGAACCCTTCTATTTCGTGGCTTATTCTCTCGGATCAGGTGTAGCCCTTGAAATTGTTAAAATGTTAGAAGAGAAAGGTTATTTCGGTTATTTAATATGCTTAGATGGTGGACCAGAACTTTTAACTCAAGCCCTGTTAAAACATTTTGACTCTAAAAATATTGAAGATGTCTTTCAAATTAACTTTCTGAGTTACATAATGGCGTACTACATTAAACAAGAAGTTATATTAAGCAATCAGGTAATGTTTATCTAATTTTTTTTTTTTTGATAAACTTTGTAGATTTAATCAAGTAATTCCTTATTTTAGAAGTTGCTTGTCAACTGTAAGTCGTTGAGCGAACGCTTTGATATCATTGAGAGGTTATTACCGAAGGATGGTCAGTTTTCACCGGGACATTTACGAACAATCGGTGAATCTTTGTGTAGAAGAGCTATAGCGATACGTAATTATCAACCTGAAATGAAGTTAAGAGCAACAAAACTGTCATTATTTAAACCAAAAGCGTTACTTGTAGACGGTTTAAGTGATGATTATGGCTTATCGAAATATTGCGATCAACATGTTGATATTAAAACATTCAATGGAAATCATATTACAATGTTGGAAGACATGGAATTAGCAAAATCGATAGATTTATGGGTTGATTTACGAAATTAATCCTCAAGATTGATACCTCAAGTAAAAGCGATACATAATTAAGAGGAGAACTATCATGAAACGCTCAATTTGTGGTTCATAAAACTCATTGAACAGTCGTAGGAAGTGCTAAAATGTAAAAATAAAAATAAATCTATTCATTTTGTGAACAAAATAAGATATGATTATAATGAAAGATGTTATATAATAAAATAATGCAGTCTCTTATTAAAAGATTTATTTTCGCAAGACAAGTTTCGGAAGCTAAACTCCCATCTTCAGTTGCACCTAAGATAACATTATTTAATACAATACTTAAATAAAGAAATTGTAAACTTACCTTAATTTAACGCATTAAAAAACAGCAATTATTTATATTATAAGCGATATAAATAAGAAATACATCAACAAAATAACAATAAAATGTACACAATTAAACACCAATTTAATCTCGAGATTTTTAGTTTTAATATTTAACTACCAGATAATTAATTTTGATTTGATTATATTTTATTTTATTTTACCAAGTAAAGTATAGAACGTCAGGTTGCAAAGTGAATTTGAGTTATTATATTCTAGAATATTTAAAAATTAAACCAGTTATAATCTGATAAATTGAAATAGTGATAGCGAAAGAATTTGAGTATGAATTTTGTATTTTAGAACGTTCTGGAAAAATCGAATTGGAAAAGGACAATTATTATACATTTTACATTTTTAGATTTTTTAGATAAGTAAATAAAGGAGTGAAACTCAAGTCAATCTGGTCATTTAATAAATCTTTATTAGTTTTTTGTTTATGTATCTCCAATGATTAAAGTAAAATGAGTTTCCTCTCCTTACAGCAATTATGTAATGTTTTCACGTTACTGTTATCTTTAGATTGGTGACCGGTAGAGTCCAAATGTTGATAAAATTTTGAAGTTGAACATTTACGATGTTCATTAATACGTGTTTTAATATTTCTACCGGATTCACCAATGTAAAAACAATCACATTGGTCACATTTTATTCGATAAACACCGGATCTTTCTAATTGGTCATCTTTATCAATATTATTTTTTAATACATTATATAAAGTATTGTTTGATCTAAATGTGGGTACAATTCCAAATTTATTTAGAAGAGGGCTTTTCGAAATTTCCAAATCGTCTATTGCAAACAAAACCAACTTTGTTAAATATCTTTCCTCAACGACAGCAAAATATTTACCCCCCTTACTAGATTTTTAAAAATATAGCACGCCCCTTGGAAACATAACGACCACCTACTAAAACTCCCAAAAAAAGAGTGGGAGAAGTATGGGACGAATTTTGGTGGAGGTGCCAGGAGATGGTTCAAGGTCGCACTTCACCCTTAAATAATGTTGTCTTAGGTGCAACTGAAGTTTCGGGAGTTTAGCTCCCGAAACTTGTCTTGCGAAAATAAATCTTTTAATAAGAGGTTGACTTAATTATTTTATTATATAACATCTTTCTTCATAATAATAAATCTATTAGTAAAATGAGTGTATATTAATTGGAATCTTAATAATCAGAATAGTGGCTAGTTATTTAAATTTATGTGACCATTAGCAATCTGAAGATAACGGCTTTAATTAAAAATTTTGCTACAAAATCAATTTCTTCAGCTGGAACAACTTCCAGGTGAGATTACAATTACAGAACGATAGCAGGAAATGAAGAAATTTTAATCAAGTTCATCACTAATTTGAAGAATGTAAATGTTTTTTGTAATAGAAGAAATGGACGATCAAAAGAAAAGACGTCAACTTCTTATTACGATTTTTATTCGAAATCGGTAGAACTAGTTTCGGCTTAACCCCATCTTCATCCAGGTAGTCGCTTTTGTGCTTGGTACGAAAATCTTTACTAAATCCTTTCTAAGTACGAAAACCGTAAATATCCAAAAGTTAAATCATCCTTGTTGTTGGTACGCTGATATTTGTTGGCGCGTACATGTTCCTTTAAAGAAGTCGAGCTGTGACCTGTCCAACAATCTAGCAGCAAAAGACAATGTAGTCCTGTTAATTCTTATAAAAAAAATATTACCTGAAACGGAGTTTCCTGTATTCTTGTGCCAAATTTTCCATCTGGTTCTTTTAAAACAATAAGCACGGGATAGACTAATCAGTAAATGTCAGTGTTCCACTAGTGTGTCTTTCCAAATTAAAGTCACTTGCATCTGCGTTGGACGTATTTTGAAGTTTTTAATTTTTCAGCTGTGGTTCGAATGTGCCCATAAAGTTAGACGTAGTCTATCTCAATATGTTGTAATCTATTGCATATAAGCTACTAACAAATTTGGTTATTTTTCTGGAAACGGGCGCACAGAAGTGTACCCGTTAAAAGTGTTGTATCCATGAGGCTTTAAAGTCTTCTATTTGCACTTCTTCATTGGCTTCTAGTGCCCAAATTCTTAAATTAACGTCATGTTTAATGTTGCGGTTTTCTAAACTTGCTATAAATTTGTTTAACATGTATTCGGCAATTTTAAGAAGTTTGTCTTGTTTTGTACCTCTTTCTTGTATCGCTTCTTCCCACCTATATAATTGTTGTAACGAGTTTACTTTTTTGAAACGATGTTGAACAGTGCAAGTGGTACACTGTTTCCGCTTCTCTAAAATTCTACTGCTTTAGCTTCAGATTTAGGATTTATGTCCTCACCACCGGTTCTGCAGAAATTCTAATCCACTAAGAAGATTCTTACCTAGGGAGAATACATTTGATAAATATGATGACGCTAATTTTAAAATTGGATATCGTTTTTAGATAGAAACGGTAATGCAATTTGTTGAATTATTGGGGGAGAAACTGAAATATTCAAATCAGAAAAACCACTCTTTGTTTACTACAATGTCTGCAGATATTAATAACAGTCCGATTTTTTGCAATTCGATCTTTCCAACAAATAATAGGAGATCTAATGAATATATATAAAAGTGTGTCGAGTCACTAAAGAATTCGTTCGTTTGGCATCAACAGAAATCAAATTCCGCGGACGAGAAGAAAGAGCAACAGTAAAAATTTTTTTTTAGAATTAGTGGTTTTCCTGCAAATAGAATATTAAAAAACAAGTGTTATAAGTCGACAATTATTGCACGAGTCCCAATCTAGACAACGAGTGCGGTAGCACGAGTTTTCTAAAGGGCGAATGCAATATACGACTTATGACACGAGTTTTTTTATACTATTTTTTCTGTTTTGCCTATTTTGTGCCCTTTTTACAAAAAAAAGTTTGAGTTATGAAATTTAGGGAATTTGGTGGGAGTTGGTGTTACTGATTTAACAGTTGAACATTTGAAAATTAACGTGTATTTTGTTTAGTATTTTTGACAGTTGTCAATAAAAACTAAAACGTTACCAACCATAAGAAAAAAAAATTAGTACATTTTCCTTTATTTCACAGTGTATCGAAAAGTGCTCATTTCGATGCACTAGTGAGTTGAATAATATCGCTATTATTGACGCTAAACAGAAAAGATTAATTTATAACATCACTATTATACTATTTCACGTTCTATTTAGGTGTTATAAACTGTACACATAAATTAAATCACCTGGTGGTGATTTGTTCGATCTTCTAAACAGCGACCAACTAATAGTAGGACACCCACTTAGGCCCGGTTTTTCTTCCCTCAGTTAGTCTCGTCTTAGCACGACCTTGCCTTAAATCGACCTAAGCGTAGATTTTGAGTTCTTCTTGAACAGTTATTCTCGGATCTAAATTAAGTCGACAAAATCGGGCCCTTATTCTAGACTAAATTCAAGTTTAGCAAAATATAATTGAAATTGTAACAATTTTTCAAAAAATATGTGAAATTGTAATGCGATACCTACTATCTACAATAAATATTTTTACAACTATAAAATTATTATTAAATATAACTCTTATTATTATAATATTATCATAATAATATATCTTATTAATATTATGATAGTAAATTTCAATGTAATAATGGTTATGTCGATCAAAATGTCATCAATTTATTAATTACTGTTACTGATAATTAAAATAATACTTATTTTCAAAATGAAAATCTTTTATAAATATACAATTGAATTGCAATTTCAAAATTATCAACAGAATTACACGTAATAAAAAAATATAAAATATAAAACGACGTTCTTCTCCAAGGAAAGTTGTATTATAATTACAAGTATACCGGTTTCGGCTTTTATGCCATCTTCAGTACTTATAACTGAAGCAGAAAAATATAATAATGTCAGATAATCCATAAATTGAAACGGAATGTACTTACTCAAAATTTACACTAACTGAAGAGTGATAACATACGACAAATACCATAGTTTATTTTGAAACCAAAACTATTCAAACAACCAATATAAACTAGAAATTTTAAAACCGAAAAAATTAGATGATATGCAGTTGTGTGTATATACCAGAGATATGGAATAGGGAGAATACGCTTCAAGCTGCGCCAACTGGCTAAAATTGAAAGCCGCCATTTTGCGGGTTAGTCAAAGCGGCAAATTTGAACGTTTTTTCAAGAATTCATTTTGCATATAGAAAAATTAATAAAATGTTGTTTACAAAAAATAATATAGTGGATAAGAAAATATTCACAGTTTATCAGTAAAAAATATGTATTTTTTGTTTAACTTACAAGTAAACCTTACGAAGTCGAAACTACCGATTTTGATGATTTTTGGTATATAAGTACTTCATTCTATTCTAAGGGATGCGTGTTTTGTCATTCGTGCCCATACACAACTTTAAGGGAGAAAATGGAGGTTGAAGTTACCCCTGCAAAATCAGTTTTTTAGCAATATCTCTAGAACGGTTCAATATTTTTTGCTAATTCAAAAGCTGAAAGATAGACATTTGTGAGGGCTATAACTTGGTAGAAACCAATTGTCAATATCTTATTGGGGGTGGAAATGACAGCCACTTATGTGCAGTTTTTTACGGTTTTTTGCAATTTTACACCCCATGGTAAAACATAGCAATACGAAATTTTTTATAGTAATAGAAAATTACAAAATAAAAGTTACCTATTCGAGGGTTTTTCATTATTTTCAATTGTTACTCTATAAATAATTCTTAAGTGTTATAATTTTAGTAGTGAATTTTGGCTATCTATATTATTTTTTGAAATCGTATTTATGTAAGAACCTTTCAAATGATATATGAATGAGTACCCCAAACTACCCCAGAATGAATTATGCTAGTACAATTTTCTACATGTATGCCCAATATTTGAACAATAGCTCGAAATTAACATTTCACAGATCTAATTTTCGATGAAAACCTTTCTTAAAACTCGGTAGTATTTTGAAATTTTTTCGATGTATTGGTTTTTTGAGTTTATTAAGTCCTGTTTTTAATTTTCTGGCAGTTTCACCAATACATAGGCAATATCGTACTTATCGTATTTGATACAGAAGACATAATTTTTCTTGAATATATGTTCTTAAAAATGTTTTACAAAAAAATTAATACCCATTAGTTAAAATCGTGCTTCTATTGATGACTAACAATAAGTAATATTATTTTATTCAACTTCCTTCTAATTAACGGACCTTGTATTTTAGCTGTATATCAGAACATTTCTTCCCCTTTTTCTAATAAAATCTTCGTCAGAAAAGCACAAAGAACAAACAACTTTATTCTTTGATCACGTCCATGTTTCGATGTTGTTCTTCAAATCCTGTAGCCACGCTTTTAATGGAGATCCAGATCGAGGAAAACTAAAATATTAATGCAATGGGCTTATTTAGTAATTTTTTTTTATTGCATTTTCCGAAAGATTATGTCCTAATTAGTCAATGTGCAAAATATTATCGTTCTGGGTCAGTGCTTTCATAGTAACAAAAATTTTTAAATTTCAATCTGCTTATAGAGCTCGGGACGTCAGACTTTCCTACTACGCCACGCTCCTCTATCTGTTTCATATTCTGCCGTTATACGTTACGAGTTACGATACGTAATGTTGTGCAAGACGTGTATAACTGCTATATTTTTTATTTATTCAATCTTGATCATCAATGTAATTTTTTATATTATCATTAATGAGTGAACATTTTATTTCAACAACACATTCGTCGTTAATTGCATCAGGAGATCCTCCAACCATAGGAAACTCTCTTGAAAAAAATAGTCCCGGCTTTGTGAATTTGATGGCACAATATGCTAACCACTTCATTTTATAATTTAAGGCCACGTTTCATTGCTGTTGTTGCATAAACTTTTGCTTCAAAAATATTTTCTTCCAATGTACCATTAAAAGTACAACATTTTGTGGCTTGATATGTCTTTGACGCTGTAATTCGGCCATATCTCATTTCAGCCCATATTTTACTTTCACTTTGGCTTTAAGTCGATTTTTCAACATCACCAAGTAATTCTTTTGTCATCTGATGACTGTATAAATTCAAAAAATTGTCAACACTAAAAGCTGTACTTGATATTTTAAATATTTCAATTAACGAGTGAATCGACAAATTATTAATACCAGCTGCCCGATAATGCCGCATAATAGTGCTTTCAATTTTTCTTTTTTTTCTGAATGAATGAATTCATTCAGAAAAAAATCATCATCTGAAATTTCGACTTGTTTCTTTCAAAAAGTTTAAAATATTTAAATGATTTTTAAGCGATAATTTAAAACGATTTATTAAAAAAATAACAATATACCAGCCACACATAAGACCAACCGTTTTCGATTCGTTTCAGTAAAGTAGAAAAATTTCAAAACAGATTTTTTTTTAATTTTCCAACGGATCTTAATGAGCCAAACGGTATTTGAAAGAGCATCGGATTTTTGGAAATTTGGATGCAATCTAGAGTTATATGGGGAAATCTAAATCATGCTTTTTAGCATTTTTTTAGAATATTTTCCCTCATAACATTGAAAAAATTACTTATTTTCTAATGAATTTAACACAACATGTAGCAAATTAAAAGCGCTTTCCTAAGCTGCAAAAAAACATAGTTTTGTTTATCATTAATTTTCTATAAGATTTTCACGTTTTTGCAGCGACAATGGTACCGTCGGAAAGACAATGAAATGATCTATAAATTAGAATATACTTTATACAAAAGTAATTAATTTTAACAGATAAAAATTATCGGTGAAAATTCCCCACTATTTCCCACCATAAATTTTCATTAAATTTTCATAATTTCAGTCTCAAACGATTCTCAAAATAATCTGCTATTCAATAGCTTTCAAATGAGCCCTGGTTCAATTGTCTAAGTTTAAAACTGTACGTAAAAAGTTAAATTAGAATTTTTAAACTTTTCATCGGTTTTCCGGAAAACTAACAGTGCGATCGGAAAATTTCTTGCAGATTTGCAAAGCGCTTCTAATTTGCTACATGTTGTGTGAAATTCAATAGAAAATTAGCAATATTTTTGATGTTATGAGGGAAAATATACAAAAAAAATGCTAAAAAACATGATTTGGATTTTCTCCTATAACTTTAGTACGCATCCGAATTCTCAAAAACCTGATAGTTCACGCGATGCTCCTTGAAAGGCTCTTTCAAATAACGTTTGGATCATTAAGATCCATTGGAAAATAACAAAGTTACCGAGTTTTGAAAATTTTCTACTTTACTGAAACGGGTCGTTAAGGGTAAAGTTTCTACTCGGCTAGTCTATCGCCAATTCCATATAAAATACATTGCATCGTTCAAGTCGGATAACTCAAAAACGGTAACAGATATCAAAATGGTAAATGCCTCATTTTATTCTAAATGTAATTCTCTAACGGCGCGCAGTAGAAGTTTTTTGAAAAAATTAACTGGATTTCCGGAAATCCGGAAAATTTTAATTTTATCTCGAAAAATAGGTGTTTGTCCAAGTCGGATAACTTTTGTATAGTTAACAGAATGCAAAGAAATTTATAGGATCCAATATATAAAGTTGGCTCTACAAGTTTGCGGTGGCCGATTATCAATTTTCTTATTAGTTTTTCTGAAAATTGCATCCAAAGTAACTGATTTTTAAGAAATTATAAATAGAAATAATACAGCATTATCTGCCGGTGACACCCCTTAACCAATAATAATTCTCTATGCAAGATAGTCCCACCATAGTCATTTACCTTGATAAGTTAACAGGGGACAAGGTCGGTAATCAAAAGGGTAGCAGTCGATATCAAAAGAAAGATAAGATAACTAACAGAAACTGGTTTTAGATTGCAATAAATTGTACGGAAAACGTTTTCAAAGTAGAAAAATTATCGACATTGAGGAATTAGCAGATCTTTACCAACAATAATTATTCATTAATATGTTATCTAATTGATGGGAATTTCTGAAATTTGGTTTACATTTGTTTCTCAACCTGAACTACCTCTAGAAAATGTTTTTATAGTTCTATCAACCCCCGTATATAGGGGTAATGCACCCTACTTTCATATTTTAAATAGAATGGTATATTTTTTATTGTATACCTAAATTCGCGGTAAAATTGAAAGGTAGTTTGATAACATGATTTGTGGTCTAGAATTGAGTTTTTCAGGATTTTTTTCAGAAATTTATAATTTTGCGGAGTTTGTTTGAAACATTCATATTTGAAAAGCTATTGTGTTTGAATAACTGAATTTTGGAATTCTAATATTATAAATATTGCCCTTTTTAATAAATTTTGCAGAATTGAATTATCTTTCAGCGATTTGTTGAAATTAATTATTAGCTAATGAAAATTAGCAATTTAGACCATCACTATTGATCTCTAGTCTCTAGTATGATTTAATAATTCAGCTATAAAGAAATGCATAGAAGGCTTTTTTGCAATTTTGCTTCAATTCATTGTTACTTTTTTCTGTTGTTTTCCATTGAAAAAAATAACAATTATTTACATAGATGTAAATTGTGACAATTGAATCGAAAGTTCCATTTAAAATAAGAAAGATAATACGATTTGAACATTAGCTGAAAAAAAATTAATTTCAGCTAAACTCTGAAAGATAATTTAATTTTGTAACCTTTGATGAAAAGTACATAGTTTGATCTATTTTAATTCCAAATTGAACACTGCAAAATAAAAATTTTAGAATAAATGAAAATTTTCTGAATAACTATCAGTACTAGACCATAAGTTATGTATGGTCAAAAAACAATCGTTTTTTAACGATTTTGCGACTTTCAAAAAAAAATTATGCATATAAAGTGATTCAGAATGACTCAAAGATGCTACTAACAGGTAGGAATACTTCGTGTTTTTTCCAGAATAAAATGGAGAAAAAATGCAACAAGTATATGAGGGGTATCTTTGAGACATTTTGAGTTATTTGATGTGCTTATCTCGTTTTCAAGAAGCGCAACCTTTTCTAAAACGCGTGTTTTTTAACCAATTTGATATTGAACTACGGGGCTCAAATATCGGTAAAATGATCTCCAAGCATACCCTCCTATAGCTCCTGAAATGTTTTTCAAATCGCTGGTCAAATAGTAGGTGTTTCCATTGGAGCAAAGAAAATTTATGTAAAACCTGCGGTATAGGAAATTTTTCTAATCAACTATAAAGAATAAACTGTGATAAATATTTATCCAAGTATGTTGATTTTTGCTTGTTATGAAGAGGATGATTAGGTACTAATCGTAAACGAAATTAATCAATCATTCTAAAAAAGAAATCTAAGGCAGATTAACGATTTGGTGTGAATTGAGCAATTAAAAATTCAAATAATTAATTAAAAATAAAATTTTAAATAAAGATACATTTCAATTAACGGAATGATCGCGTTAATCAAAAACATATATTTGTTATAAAAAATCTGCCGTATGAGTTGTGTAACAAAACAAGTACATTATATTTTTCGGTCGTCCATTAAATTTATTTCGCTGACTAGATATCGCAAGACAAGTCACACCTTTTGGAAAAATAACGACTGCCTACCAAATTTATTGAAAAACGGAGGGGGAACTGCTCACAGACCACCAGGGGGTGCTCACTTATATGGTGAGATGTCAGTTTATTGAAAAATAGTAAGAGAACGAACCACTAGTTGGGGCTACAATCGCTTTCAATATTAATTCAGAATCTAGTTGCCATAAAATAAAAAACAGCCGTCTGGTAACGCTACAGTTGCCATTTTGGCTTATTGTTTTTGACGTTATTTGTTGTTGAGAATTTCTGAATTGCTAGATTTCTTTTAAACTCATATCTGTATTAGATTGTTGTTACTAATTATCCTCTATATTTTAACATTTGTGTAAATTAGTTTGTTTTTACATTACTAATTTATTATTATAAAAAGGTAAGATATGCAGTGAATTTTCTGAAATCTGGTAGAGATGAACAAAAAATTCCTCGGCTAATGGATAATGTTATTTGTGGAGAAACACTTAAATATAATAAAAAAGAAAATATATTCATTAAATATTATATAAACATTTTTTATAATAAAAGCTATTTAAACTACGTAATATTTTTTATTTACCATTAATTTCGTGGTAAATGATTTAATAGTATGTTTTAAATTTACTGCGTCTCTAATATTAGTTCTCGACCAAACCAACAGGTGGCGTATTACCATTTTCAAAGTATTGGAGTTGCCTATCTATATTATGTATTATCTATGCAGACCACATCGAAATAGGAACTATACCCTTAATGCGGCGTATGAGAAACTATTTATCAGATTGACCTGAAATTTTTATACGATATTATTTACTCAATTCTCTATCGATTTACATATGAAAAAGTAGATAATTATAATATACTAAATAAGCCCATTGTAAAACGTATAAGCCTAATGGGTCTTTTTTTGATTGTTTTTAAACATGTGTAGTTAACAAATACTTACGTAAGAGATGATATTCTCTCAGGCTTAAATCTTCTCCCATTAGTATATCTTTGTACAGAACAGTAGATTTTTTCACAATTTAATGTTGTTTTACAAATTTACAAACTAAATAACGGTTTTCAACTACTTGTTTATGTTTTATGACACAACAACCCGCAAAATGGTTACCAGCATGTTGTTTCATTAAAATTGGATGCGCAGTGGTCGAAGCTTATTCTCCCTACTCCATATCTCTGGGTCCAACTTATATGATGGGGGGGTACTCCACTCAAGGTCATTTTGACTAGTGATATAACCAGAGTGCGCTAGCATCGTTTTGAATTGCCATCTATAGTTATCCCCGTGAACTAATTTTAATTTTTTTGTTTCAAGTGATGTTTTGAAATGTCACTGATACAGATTAAACGATAACATTAAAAAAAAACTGAATAATTATAAGTCAATTGAATATGTCATTTCAAGGTAACTTTTAAATTGATCAATTTTTTAAAATTGTTACATATATAATTATTTTAGAAAAACTTTATATTATTTGAGGAATCGAAGAATCGCCCCAACATTATTTCCCCAGAAATTTAAACAAGTAAGTATATCTTCTTATTGTCACAATCATTATTCTTTACTTTCTCATAATTTTATACAATACAATACAATGTATAACTTTTTCTTTAGATGTCAAACTTGGATTGAAGCCCTTGGCTTGCAAAATAAGGACCTAACTTATTATAACAAGAAAGAAATTTGTAGTTGCCATTTCTCCTCGCAGCCAGACATTAAACCACAAAGCGTTATTTTAAGGCGTTATTACTCCACATGTGTTTTTTTTGTTATTAATTTGTTTATGCATCTGTTTCGTTATTTTAAATTAGATTATTATAAATTATAATAATTTATTATATTTTATACTATATTTGTTTTATTTTATTGTTCATTGCTTTCCTATTGTAAATACGAAGTAAATTAGAATTTCCCCCCATAAATAAATCACCATGTTACCATATTTTTACTATTCTCTGGTATAAAAGTGGCAACGCCAACACCAGCGCCACCTGAATACATACCTTGACAATGCGGAGTAGTGGGGATATAGGAGTGGGAGGTCTATACTTGTCTATGGTTTTTATACACCAATTCGTGATGTGAATAATACAATGTGTGTCAGCGTTTTGATGTTCAATTGTTTCGTGACGTCACGTTGGACAAAAATTCTCATTGCGAATATGGCGTATAACACTATAAATTATTTTTTTAAATAATAAAATTTACAATTATACTCAAAAGTAGATGAAAACAGATTATCGTAATAATTATATATTATTATATTAATAATAATAGGAATTGTAATTTTTCTATAAAGAAATATTACAACATTGATACGTATTAGATGAATACGTTGATTATAAATTAAAAACAACAAATACAATATTTTATCTTCGAATTAAAAAAAAACAACGAATTATTGAACGATTTTGCTCATTTTTTTTGATAGCTTCTTTTTATTACTCTCGAAACTAATTTTTTTTGTTCAATTCCTGCAATCTAATATACGTTCGGGTTCGTGCTAGACACAAAAGAATCCCTTTCGGTATAATATTTTCATTTGACAATTTTGGTATTGTTAAATCAACAATTCTGTCAAATAGTGAACTCTTCTTCGATAGGGAATTCTTGTTAATTAAAACAAACGTTTCATCTAAAATTCTAGTAACTTCCACTAAGGATGCACTAGGATACATTAGATGACCTCTAGATAAGCACATTATCCAATCAGGTGCATTATCACAATTAATCAAATAGGTCTTTTCTCCCAATTGTAAATCAGGGTATTTATTATCAAATATATAAGCGATATAGCCAGCCAAATATTTTAACGCTTGCTCTTTAATAGTATTCGAAAACGAAAATTCATCAAAGTTGGCCAACAGATCTTCATACTGAGGATGAATTTGCATATCGTCGTGCAAATGAATTTCAGTAGCAGATTCATTTAAATTATCATCGATAAAGTTATCAAATTGCAGTCGCTGCTGCTCAATATCAACAACTTCTGAATTATTATTCATAACCAGAGTTTTTAACGTTATACAAGTATCAATGGGAGAATTACGTAACAGTGGTTGGATTAGACATTGTTCATTTACGTTCTCTTCTGTATTTTGATACGACGTAAAAACGGGAGAAGAACTTTTACCTAATATATACCACCTTAATCTGTATTTGAAGTCCAATGCAGAAGGATGATCATTTGTAGCCCCAATTCCACGTATATAAGAGAGAAAGTTCTCAATTACATCCTGGTTTATCTTGTATGTAATTACATAATCGATATTATATTTAGATTGAAGATAATCAAACATATAAATTAACGACTTATTATTAAGAACAATTCCCTTTTGAAAAGGAATCATCTTAATATGTTTACCAACACGACTTGATTTGATAAAATCGGTCATCTCATGTAAAATATTTATTTGAGAAGACAAATCAACACCAAAACCATTAACACCAGGATGATTGCCATATTTGGCCTTTGCATTAAAAATATCAAACCAACTATTCAACAATTTGAAAATTCTACTAATTTCCTCCCAATAAAAGTCGTTAAGGAAACCTTGTTGTCCACACCATTCGCTAGCTTTAGCTGCTGTATTTGAAAACAATTGAGCAGCTGGACGTACTTTTTGTCGTTCAGATCCACGAACTTGCAAATGATAACGCGACAATTTATGAACAATTTTTAAGTCATCAATTGATGAATGATTAATAATTTTTTCAATGCAAGTTTTATTAATCAACTTATTATCGAATCGAAAACCTTCATCAACGAAATGATTTCGGGCCAATTTCAATAAATGAGGTGCATCAGCAAACACGAACATTTTGCAATCATTTTTCTGGATGTTCAAAAAAACAAATGTCCTCATTAATATGATTGATTCTTGCTCGACATATCGCAAGTAATTGAAACAACGATAAAACCGATTTTATATAACTCCGATATAATATTCAACAAAATACTTTTGATCATTGGTTGATCAAAATCATAATAAACTGGCTGTTTCCAGTGAGCAAATAATCTCCTCACAACAACAACTTGACAAGTTTTATGAGGACCTAAAACTTATTGGTGTTTCTGGTCTATAACAATTCTGTTAGATATAAACATTTCATCAAAGCATAATGCAGTGACACGTTCTTTATCAGCAAAGGTTTTCGATTTCTGTTTCATTAACTTCAAAACGTCCTTCAATATTCCCTGGCAAATATCCAATTGTTGGGGCCATTGACGTAAAGTTGATAAAGCAGGTAATGGATAACCCGTATTTCTTAAATATCGATAAGCTTTAGGGCTCACTGCTCTCAATGATATAGCAGCTGAAATATCTGCAGCATTCCATTTCATAAACTTCTGCTCCTTTATGAGCACTCGCTGAATTTGTTCAGGAGTAAAAATCTGGCTTAAAGTTCGAGAAAGCTTTTCATTTGACATATTTTTCAACTCCAAATTTTCTTTAATTAATCTTGAATTTTCATTTTTTAGCCATATATTTTCTTTCTCTAAGGTGAGATTTTTTTCTTTCAGGGTGACATTTTCATGCTCAAGGTTATATCTAATAAAATGAAAATAGAGTCAATTTTCTATAATTCTTTATTCAGAACATTTCCTTTAATTCTGTAAAACACAGACAAGTGCTAACATTAAATGCTTTAATTATAAATAAAGGAAATGATCAGAATAAGATAATAGAGTAAATTTGGAGTTCAAAGGTAAATAAATGTAATGTGATAAGCAATCGATGATGGGTATTTTAGAATTAAGGAACTAATAAAAAATATAATAGGGGTAGATGTTGAAAATTTCCATAATCGAGTTGTTGTGATTTCCATATACCCATGAAATATTTAAAAAAAATATATTAATTTATTACTACATTGTGTACAATTTTTGAAAACTTACGAATCAGTTGCCATTGAACTTCTGGGATCACTAAAAGAAGGTCCAGGTTGTTCTATCGATTCCGTACTAAAACACGTTGCTGTCTTTTTAACAATCGGTTTTCTCTCGAGTCGCATTTCTGTTTGAAGGCTGTATTTCCCGGTACGTTTTGAATAGGTATAGCATCGTTTTTCAGATTTCGGCAATTTTTCGCAGTATATTTCAATAATCTTTGGCGAAGTGGTACAACAAAACCTTTCTCCTTGAAATGGATTGAACATATACGGGCTAAAATGAATAACTGGAACTTTTGAAATTTAAAATAAATTTTTATACAATGTTGATGTACCATGTTCAATATTAAATTTATCTTGGCGTTTACAAGCTATAATAAATTTTTTACATAAGTCTTCGTTTTTGGGAAAACTAAAATATTTAATGTCCGATCTTTTTGTTTGCTTGGAATAATTTCCACAACCAAACACACAACAACCCAGCATTTTTATAATCACTCAAAAAAATAATTTTACTGATAAATTGTTGGAAAAATCTTCAAAATGATCTGTAATAACAGCATTTGAATTTACTACTAACTGTCAATTTTTGTCCAACGTGACGTCACGAAACAATTGAACATCAGAACGCTGACACACCATGTATGATTCACATCACGCACCAATTAAGGTATTGTTAATTTGATTTTGTAATTAATTAATTTGACAACTGTGTTTTTATCGAATTGCAGCCCTGAAGAAGTGGTAATATAATCACGAAACTGTCGACATATTGGTAGTTTCATTTAAATACCTCATATTCTACACAATAATAGCTTTTCTTTCTATAAATAATTTCTTTCACGATTTTTTTTCCATTTTAATAATTACAGATACGATAACAAAAGAACTCACAAGTCGATATAACAACTAGTGTTTCGCCATAAGTATTTCAACGCGTTAAACCTACCACTGGCGTAATTATTCTATAATTCTGATTAAATAACTTCTTGTATGTTGTAAACTATCGGAGACGAAAAATCATTATTATTTACAAATTATAGTCTGAAATAATAATTAAAATATTAAATTAAATTAAAATATTTTTAATTTCTTCACGTACAAATCATATGTTTATTAACCGAAACGAGTTACTATAAGAGTATTCGGGAGGGGGAACCCATTCCATTAAAATTTACAGTACAATCAAACGCCTGCGTTTTACGAATGACGTCGATCGGTTATGCGGATATTTTAAATGGTCTACTGTTTTTCAACATTCTGCTGCTATCGTTATAGAGCAACTCGTTTTGTTGGCGACGAAAACACTCGATTAAAACAGAAAATAACATTCCGCTCTACTCGAATTTGTCATGAGAGTAGATTTTGGCCGGCACGCTCTACGGTGCCAAATCCTATCTCTAATAATTCAAATCAATTCGATTTTCCGTTACAGAAAATTTTAAATAATTTGTCAGAATAACCAACATAAATTCTACTTTTATTAAAAAACACTAGACGCGTTGTCAAATTTATTTAATTGTGTAATTAGTTGACAATGATGTTAAATTTGAATATTAAACATGACGCAATATAAAAAATTGACGGCATTGTTAAATTTTGACACGATGTCAATTGATTGAAGCTTTGACATAGAAGGATGCAACCGACCCTTACTCTTTCAAATTCAAACGAAGTCTCGTGTATGCTCTGGACAATTAGTCTTAATGACGTCATGTAATTCTTTGTAACCGTAAGTTATGATTAACAAATATACAATGTTGGGTGGATTTATTAAAACCATGTTGTTCGGATTTACTCTCGTATTTATTAACTAACGGTAAACACGGGAGCAGTGAAATTATATATCGCGATGTTCAAGTACTATTTAGAACAACGTGTAAACAATGTACAAGAATACAGACAGTTATAGACAATAACATCACGTGGCAGTGAATCAGATGTTTTTGGCCTAATTATTGATAAATATTAATAAACGGAAAAATGCAAACAAGTAGGAAATAATAGCACAAAATGAAAATAATGTGACGATGAATCATCGGCTTTCGACCTAATTACGAACAACAATAAATAGGTACTTCACATGCCACGAGGAAAGAGCAAAACAGTAGGGTAACCTAACCCTACTAATCCTACGAAAATAAAGCAAGGGTAAAAAGGCACATGCTGATTTCTAAGTAGCTACCATTAAAAGGTAAAATAAATGAAAATTCAACTATACATCTTTTACCCTTTAATGTTGGGGATGAAGGAGCATAGGCGTAGTTAGGGGGGTACTTGGGAGTTCTAAGCACCCCCAAAATCTAAATTAGCTCCCCCAAAGAGATTTGGAAAGTATAAAGTAATTTAAATAATGAATATTTTATATTAAAATTTCAAACATTCGAATCCTGTACAAAATTGAAAATTCAGGTATATTTAGGTACTACTTGTGGGCTCTATTCTGAATTTCTCTCCGTCAAGCTATTTTTTTGTGCAATGGAGGGTTTCAATAGATTACATATATTTTTCTATTAGGTAGGACACTTATTTTATTTCATTTTAAGCATGAATCAATTGAGGGTGCAAGGTACATCTCATTGATTTAAAGCGTGAAAATGCGAGGTTCTAACTCACGATTTCTCGCGTAACATCTGATAACTCTTTCTGTTTTCCAAAATAATCGGCCAATCAAAAACAATATAAAATGATCTAGCTAACTGTAGGTATATATTTTAAAAGAAAATTACTAATTTTAATAAGTGAAAACAATGTTAGAAAAGCAACTCGGTTTTTCCGCGATAGTTCACGCAATTTTCAAATTAAGAAAATAATCTCTATCCTATACTCTGCTTTTGTATCGAATGAGGGGTTGATCAATGTTGTAAAATGAAAATTGACTACGAATTCTTATATCTTCTTACGGAAGATTTCTTAATTTTCCGGAAAATCGATAATGTAATCGGAAAATTTCTTCAAGATTTGAAAAACGCCTTTAATTTGCTATCTAATAGAAAAATTATTGCAAAATAAACAATATTGGCCAAGTTATGAGAGAAAATATAAGAAATTGCACAAAAAAAAAAACGAAAAAAAAACATGCAGCATGATTTTCGTCTGTAATTCAAATTTTTCAAAAAACTATCTTTGGCTGTCGGAACTCCAAGAACAAGCGAGAAATCGTAAGTTAGAAATTCGTACTTTCGCGGTTCAAATTGATGTAATCTGCGCCCTTAAATAAATACCCAATTGTTTTTTAATGTAGTTTTTAACTTCCCCGACCGAAGGGTAGGGAAGTTATTAGTTTCGGACCAAAATTTCGAATTCGAGATTTCACCAGATCTTTACGTTTTGAGGTCCCCTGAACGCGTTTTTGAAGTTTTTAGCATGATGTCCGTGTGTGTGTGTGTGTGTGTGTGTGTGTCTGTCGTTTCTCCAACGATTACTCAAAAACGGTTTAATTGATTGAGCTCAAATTTGGTCAGCACAAACCATTTGGTGGCCGTTCGAGTTGATTAGTTTTTGGTGCCAATCGGACCACGGGGGTGGAAGGAGGAGGAGGTTGATTGAAAAAAATTTAAGATAACATATTAATTTGATATCACCAATCGAAAGGGTATGTGCTTTTATGTCCGAAACAATATCCATCATGTGCAATGTTCTTTTCTTTTTTAAATAAGGGCACAAAATTGGCAAAATAGTGTGGTCAACCAATTCAAATTTGCCGCCTTCTATAAGGGATCGGTTGCCATAGAAAATTCAATTGCGAAATTTTGAAATGACAGTTCTGTGGCTCTGTCAAAATTTCGCAATTGAATCGTGTATCGAGTTTATAAGAAAGTTGAACTGAAAAGTGTGTGTGGAATCACCGTTCGGTGAACAGAGATTTGGTTGACGAGGTGCTGGTTCCTCATTGAATTTTTCAGTGGTGGTGAGATAGCCACGGCTCTTGATTCCTGATTTTGATTTTTATAGTAAGTTAGTTTTTTTTTTAAACTTGGACTCGTGCATTAATTGTCGACTTCTG
Organism: Mylabris phalerata; assembly: GCA_020740385.1. Lineage (NCBI taxonomy): Eukaryota > Metazoa > Arthropoda > Insecta > Coleoptera > Meloidae > Mylabris > Mylabris phalerata. The sequence goes on from JAJEOX010000290.1 coordinate 1,426,144, forward strand.
ATACTTGTCTTTAATTTATTTTTCTAATTCATGATTAACTATTCGGAATGTGTCGGGGAAGTTATTAGGCCGGTTCTTAGATTCGGCCCGTTTCAAATTTTTTTTTGGGACTTTAGCACCCCTAGAGTTGAATATTTAACTACGCCTATGTGAAGGAGTGAACAGTTTTCAATTAAAATTCAACAGATCTAGTTTAGTCTGAAAATGTTCTGAAAATGCTGTAACGCTGTACATATCTCAAACTCTTATCTTTAGTAGTTGGGCAGTAATTTAAGAAAAACAAAAAAAAATTCGGTAATCGTTTACACCTACTTAAAACATTTTGCGTGCAAAAAACAGTTTTTTATATAACTCGATGAGGTATACAAGCCTGCCAAGTTTGATCAAAATCGGTAATTACGTGTTGGGAAACTTCCCTCGTTAGTTATTTTCGACAAAATTAAGTATTTAGTGATAGTAACGTTGAGTATTTGTTCAATTATCTCTGTAAATTTTTCCTTCTTTCATTTATGATATGGTTAAAGTTTATTTAAATTGGTTCTACTATATAACAGAGTTGTCTGTTACCGTAAGTCAACTCGCTTTTTAACAGACTGGTTGCAACAGTTACCGTTTCTAACTCTACCTGATCACAACAACACACAATGATCATTTCAAATTTTTTGATTACTCTTATTGATTAGATTCAAATTGGTAAAGTGCACCAAATTGCAATTATATAAAGCGAATGATTGCAATGTATCTTATTTTAACTACTAGTAAGTCCTTCTGTGGGCATGCATCCAAAAATTGTAGGTGGCCGTTCTTTTGCCACACCACTACCTGGCGAAAATTTGAGGCGTTTTTGAATTATGGGGCCACCGCGTCTCACTATTTGGCAACGTGAGCTGTCTACATTGACTGTAAACAATAGGAGCGACATAATCTCAAAACAATACAATAGAAACTTAGGCAGTTAATTGTAGTAGAATTTTTATCCCGCACTATTAGGAATTCATTGATGTGGTAAGATTGTATTAAATTGTATTAAAAAGTCGAAAAATTGTCATTTAAGAGGCAGATGTGAAGAGATTCAAGCAAATAATTCCATTTAAAATACATAGGACTTTTTTTTCAAATAGCTCGAAAACGGTAAGAGATATCGAAACGGTTAAGGTCTCATTCGATTCGAAATGCAATTCTCAATATCCCTGTCTATAGATATAATAACTTTTTTAATCGGCTGAATTTTCCGAAAATTCGGAAAAACTGTAGTTTCCAGCGTAAATGCATGGTTATTTTTATTTTCACTTAACGTCTAGAAAACTTAACAAAATCAATTGAAATTAATATCAAAAGAACCCTGAAAGTTATAATTTTGTCCGAAGCGATTCAGATTTAGAATTGTCTTTACTGTTTTTCTGAAAATACCTAATTTTTCTAAGATTATAATTCAGACAGATACATGTAGATACTCCTCGATGATAAAACGGACCAATCAGAGAACTCTATCCAATCTTGAAAATTGCAGAAGAGGGTAACAGAGAAACAGATATGTGTTCACCACTTTTCTCTCCAGTTGACAACTGTAAAATAAACAACTGCGGTAAAAAAAAAGATAAGAAAACTAACGGACACAAATTTTGCAAAATCTAGAACTTCAATGGCTGAGATAGCTATTGACTTGAGTGGTTCGATCCCGCTATATACTAAATTTCGCTTTTTTCTTGTTTTTATCCAAAAAACTTCATTTTCATTTGTTAAATTTATAATTATTACTTTTCATTTATATTTTTTATTTTATAAAATAGATAATTTCAAATAAAAGCTTAAAAAAATTACTAATTGGTAGAGGATTGAACCCTCCAACAATCGATCATAAATGAACAATACATCTATTTAGCTATCGGACAATCCAGATGTACGATAAACTTCCGATTTATCAATAAAAAGTAACATCTAATACTCAACTTTTGATATACTTTTTATTCTATGTTGAAATGGAAAAGGACTTTCATAACATGATTTATAGTCTTCTAGTTTTTCAGGAATTTTGATTTGTTTCGAGATGTTTGATTTTGCAATATTTGAAGAATTCTTATTTCAAAACCAGTAACTGAAATCTGAATTTTTAAAAGCATAATTAATGTATTTTCTACCAAATTTTCCACAATTGAATAAGTTTAACTGAAATAAATTTTTCTTTTAGGTAGTTTTCAGACTTTAATATCTTTCTTATTTCAATTAAAGACCACATTTTTTATACGGCTGAATGGAGAAAAAAATTCTGTATCGAACTGTAATAGCAATCCTTATATCGGTTGTAAATATTTTTGTGTTATTTAGAATTTTTAGTTTTCGTTAGCTTTCCCCGTTGTTTGAATGTGTCTAATGTCTAGCCTCCTTTTTAAGAATTCGTTTACAGAGAAATGATTAGAAGGCTTAGCAAAATTACATTATCTGTCATATTTGAGCTCAGCAATGATTATTTTATGTTTTTCAGCGATTTCAGCCAATTTTACACGAAAAAAGGTCCAATTGCTTTTGATTTAATTATTTGTCAATTTCTTCTATGTTTCCTTATAAAAACTAAAAATAAATAATTATTTTGATGTTATTTGTGTCAGAAAGTTGTTTCGCTGTGTTTTAGTATTTTCTTTCAGGAAACAAAATTTACAGGGAAATTTTAAATAACTAAAAAATTTTTAGAGAAAGGTGTAAGAACAGTTAATACAGATCAATGGATTTATCCGAGGTATAAATTTTTAATAAAACACTGCAAAACTAAATTTTTCCGAAAAATTCAAAATTCCTGAAGAACTATTAGCGTTAGACCATAGGTCATTTTATCAAAGTCCAATTCAATTTCACCAAAGAATCTAAATATGAAATAAAAAATATACCGTTCCATTTAAAATATGAAAATAGGGTACTCTACCCCATATAAGGAGGCTGATGGAAAAACGAAAATATTTTCCAAAGGTAGTTCAAGTGGAAAAACATGTAGGTACACATGGATATTCCAAATTTCAGAAACTTCCATCTATTATTTTTGTATAATTATTATAGATTGTTATAGGTATTTTCGAAAATATAATTATTTAACAAAACATTTTGAAAATTTCGCAAATATTGGGAAAAATTTTTGGCAATTCCCGCCATTCATGCGCCACAGCTTTTTAAGTTATTGATATCATTTATTCCCCTTACTAGATTTTTCAAAATATAGCACGCCCCTTACACACATACCCACTGCCTACTAAATTCTCAAAAAATAAAAGGTGGGAGGAGTATGACATGACTAGATAGACTTTTTGATGGAGGCGCTTCAAGGTTGAGTTTCTTTCTATCTTACCCGTTTTTCTATCGACTATCGATTGGTATTTCTCGTACACTGATTCTTAAATTATTGCCTCATTGTTGAGCGAAAAATTACCTGTCAGGTATAATTGGCAGCCACTGTCAGGTGATTATAGTCACCTATAGAAGCTAAATAGTTAACACTTCTAAATTAAAAAAAAAAGCTTATCTGAGACTTTTAGATAAGAAGGAACAAGCTTTAAATGTTAGTTACGTTTACACAGAGATAATCTTTTATCGTTTTCTATTAATAAAAAAATACGGAAATAGTTAAAAAGTATTATTAAAATTGCCTTTTGTTCCAAACAATTGTCTTCTACTGAAGGCCAAAATCACTCGTTTTCCTGTGAATATCAATGAGGTGGTTATAAATATTCATCTATCAACCTGACTGACAATTATCATAAATAAATTTAAGGAGCACGTGTAAGATTTGCAAAAATCAGTTTGTAAATAGAGTTACTTATCGATTTTTGGCATTAGTTCAAACAATAGAAGTGACTACATGTAAAAATTAGGAAAATGCTGTTGTATTGTTGAAATCAATTAAATTTGACTGTCGTTATAATTGCACTAATTTTAATTTTTTGGTAAACCTTATTCAGTTTTATTTACATAAAAATGACGAAAGCGGATGACAATTTAGGGTCATTCTGATGATTGTATTCAAATTATGAAAATCCTTAATTATCGGGTATATAAAGTAAATGCTAAAACAACATTCTATTTGCTTATTTCTGTACCTATAAGTTGCCAAATCTGTAGTCGAGGTTTGAGGATTATGGATTCAAAAGCCGAAGGTCCGTCAGTGTCTGAAATAGAAATCAACATTACAGGTAAAAATCAAAATAAAAAAGTAATTTAGAGAATTGTATTAAAGTTTCTTATCATGAAGGAATCGCTGGAAAATTTGCTGAAAGTGAAAATGTTTACCAATTGCGTGATAATTTGTTCAATAAAGTCGATATGGTAACTGCGGATGATCGACGATGGTCATTGAGACATCCTGAAATACCCAGTCGAGCTGGAAAAGTTCCCAATATTGATAAATTCGATGCTGGATTCTTTGGCAAGTTTGATTTTATTCAAATTAACATAAAACTGAGAATTAAAAATTAAATTATAGGGGTCCACCACAGACAAGCGACATCAATGGACCCAATGTTGCGTTTGACGCTGGAAAGAACTGTCGAAGCGATAATTGATGCTGGTTATCATCCATCTGAACTTGAAGGCACGAAAACTGGAGTTTTTGTAGGTTGCAGTTCTTCAGAGACGGAACAAACATGGTTTCGTAAAAATCTAATGGAACAATACTTTTCTGTCACTGGGTAAGTATCAAGGATTTCCTCATTCTTTGAACAAAATTGGAAACAAATTTGTTGCAGTTTAACAAGATCGATGATAGCGCACAGAGTAAGCTATTTCCTAAAATTGAATGGTGTGTCACTTAATGCGGATACTGCTTGTAGTAGTTCTCTTTACGCCCTTAATGGCGCTTATAGTGCGATCAAAAATGGACATGTTAATGCTGCTATTGTTATTGGTGTGCATCTCTGTCTCAGTCCCTTTCATACGTTACAGTTTTCTCGGTAACACTAATCCGCCATGATCATTGCAAACGATCTAACTCATCCCTTTTTGATTTTTCAGATTTGGTGTTTTGAGTAAAAGGGGTAAATGTAATGTTTTCGATACTGATGCTGATGGTTATGTTCGTTCTGAGGCAGCTGGTGCGGTGTTTCTACAAAAAACGAAAGACTCAAGACGTATTTATGCTAGATTGATACATTCTAAAACAAATTCTGATGGTTTTAAACCGGAAGGAATAACATTTCCATCACAAGAACAACAAACGACATTATTTAGGGAGATTTTTAAAGAATGTCAAATAGATCCGGCAGATTTGACGTACTTAGAAGCACATGGGACAGGTACAATCAACTCAATTTAAAATGGAAATATTCATTTGTATCTTGTGATTTTAGGAACTGTCGTTGGCGATCCTGAAGAAGTCAAAGCTATTGATGCTGTATTTACAAAGAATCGTACAACTCCTTTGTTAATTGGATCAGTGAAATCAAACGTCGGCCATGGTGAACCATCATCCGGCATCATTTCCATTGCTAAAGTCATCATTGCGATGGAAAATGGAGCACTACCACCAAACATCAATTTCACTGCAGCACGGACAGGAATTTGAAGCTCTAGAAGAGGGTCGTATGCAAGTAGTTAATGAAACAACACCATTGCCTAATAACAATGGACTTTTTGGTAAATCTTCAAACAGAATAAAGAGAAATTTGATAATAATTTTGGTAAAATTTAGGTGTCAACAATTTTGGCTTTGGTGGTGCAAATGCCCATGTCATACTGAAATGGAATACAAAAGTCAAAATTAATCATGGATGGCCAAATGACGATTTGCCAAGACTAGTTTGTGTTAGTGGCAGAACTGAAGAGGGCGTCAAGTCACTTCTAGATGCTGTAGAAAGTAATAAATTGGACAATGAGTATGTTCGATTATACCACCAAGTATTTAGCAAAAGTTTTGACAACCATTTCTATCGTGCTTACACAATTTTGACCAAAAATAAAGAATTTGAAAGATGTATTTTCAACAATGGTGGTATTAAAAGCCCAACGTATATCATCTTCGGTAATTTTTCGAACAACTGGTGTACAATTTATAAAGATCTGAAAGAATTTCCAATTTTCTCAATTTCGTTCCAACGTGTCGAAGATATTCTGGAAACTAGAAATCTAAAGATGACAAATTTAATTAAAAATTATACTGCAAAATCAAGAAATTCGTCTCTCGCTCAAATTATTGGCAATTTAGCAATTCAAATTGGTTTTGCTGATATGCTGAAAACATTGAAAATTCAACCTGAAGGCATTTTAGGCATCGGCTTGGGTGAATTTATTTGTGGCTATTTTGAAAATTGTTTAACATTGGAGGAAACCGTCAATTGTGTCTACCAAATTGCATTAAATATAAGTAGCATTATCGAAAATGACACAGTTTCTTATTTTATCGGTGTAAAAGGAGATGTCGTGAGTAATAAATATAAAAAACTAATTCTCAATTCTTCATGTTAATTTTCTTCAGCTGAAACAACTTCCAGATGAGATTACAATTACACAAATCCATCCAAATGGTATAACGATAACCGGAAATAAAGATATTTCTATCAAATTCATCACTAATTTGAAAAACGAAAATGTTTTTGTTAAAAACATTGAGAATGATGCTTTTAATCTCCAAAATGGTGATTTCAGCAAAATTAGTGAGGAATAAATTTCAATTAGCCGAATAAAAGTTCTTCAAATCAAATTTTAGGAACAAAGTTAGTTGAAAATTTATCTCAAAGTTTATCAAAAACTCAACCACGGCCAATTCGATGGTTATCAAATGTTAATCATAATCTCCTGTCAACTGAATACTTCTTAGAATCAATCTGTTCTGTTGTTGATTGGTGTAAATTTGTTGAAAAATTGAACAAAACTTCTATAATTTTTGAAACAGGCACAGGACAAACTCCAGACTTTGAGAAGAAATTTTCGAAAATCAGTTTTTCGAATGGTTCAGTTGTTGATGGTAAAATTTTACTACTTAAAAATTTGGGAAGGTGTGTGATTCTCATGAATTTCTGAGTTTCCATTTCGTAATTTAGAATTTTTTAGGTTATACAATTTGGGATGCAGGATGGATTTAGCACAAATTTATCCAAAAGTGGAATATCCAGTCAGTCGATCGACTCCAATGATTTCTCCATTCATCAGATGGGATCATTCGAAATCATGGTTCATCACAAGATTTGATAAGCAAGCAGAAGAGCGAAAAGCAAATGATCGTTGTTTCATGATTGACCTTAGCATTGAAGAATTCTCTTATCTTTCTGGTCATATTATTGACGGTAAACATTTATATTTCGAAACGTCATTTGTAACAATCATCGTTTGACTCATTTGTAGGCAGAATTTTGTATCCGGCCACAGGTTATTTGTGTTTAGTTTGGGAAAGTCTTGCAACAAAATTGGGAAGATACATGGAATCTTTAAGAGTTGCTTTTAAGAATTGTCGCTTTTTAAGGGCTACAAATGTGTCTAAGGATAAATCAATAGAACTGTCGGTTTCGTTGGACGATTTGGGTTATTTTGAAGTAAATTTTCTACAATCATACTAGCTGAATTTATTGATTTGATATTAACAGGTACTGGAAACTGATGCTGTAGTTGTAACAGGTCAAATTTTCGTAATCGACAAAATCGAAGATTATCAAACTGATATTCTTTTGACATTTTCGTCAAAGAACACTCAAACTTCTCCAAAATTAAGCAGTAAAGACATTTATAAAGAATTACGACTTCGTGGCTACAACTATTCGTAACTATTTTGCAGTTAAGATTTATTCTTTTCTTAATACACTCATTCTACTCTACTCTGCAGAGGAGAATTCCGTAATATTGTTGAATGTTCCAATGACGCTTTGGTTGGTAAAATTCGTTGGAATCAAAGATGGGTCACATTCATGGACAACATGCTGCAAATGCGAATTTTACAAAAGGACACTCGTGGACTTTACGTGCCTGTTACCATTCAACATTTATCGATAGATGCTCCAGGCCATCTTGCTTATTCGCAAACGTTTAATGAAATAGCGGATATTCCGGTTCATGTTGATAAAGATAGTGGAATAATCAAGCAATTAACATTAAACTATGAAATGGACCAATTCAAAGCTAAATAGACGTCTTTAATTTTAGATCTGGCGGCATTGAAATTCGTGGCTTGAGAGCGAGCCGAATTGCCCGTCGAAGACCATTGGAAGAGCCCGTCTTAGAAACGTACCAATTTGTACCATTTGAAGCCTGTTTAAGTGTAGAGAATGCTGTTCGTGTTAACATTCAATTGGCATTAGAGAACACGCCAATCTTTAAAGTCAAAGTTGTGGAATTATTTGATGAAGAAACAAACAATGATGTTGAACCATTGACACCGATTATTTACGAAACGTTGATCGATTTACCTTTGATCCAGGCTGAGGTTTCAATTTTTACCAAAAAACAATTTGATCTGCCGAACATTCAAGTAGAAAATCGTAATATTGCCGCTGAAACTGGATGTTATTTGATTGTTGGTAGCAATTTTTCAAAAAGTCCTTTGGTTTGTTATCTAACAAAAATAATCAACTCAAATATACTTAATTGGTTTTTCTTCCGTGCTTAGGTATTGAATCAGGTTATGGCATCACTCGTTGACAATGGTTATTTGTTATCTAGAGAACCATTAGACTTCAATCCATTACAAGTTAAATATCCTCAACTTACGATTTTGACAATTTATGAAAATGATACTGAGAAATTAGTTTTGTATCGAAAATGTATGCCGTCGTTTAAATTACCAATTACTGTTAATGTGGACGATTTGGAAACATTTTCATGGTTACCAAAATTGCAAGAACTGTCAAAAAACAATAAAGATGTAGTAATTTATTCACAAAATCAATCTGAAAATGGTATTTTAGGTTTGATTAATTGCATTCGTAAAGAATCTGCGACAAGCAAAATCCGAGCTGTGCTTATTAATGATTCGGAAGCGCTAGAATTCAACGTAAATGTTGAATTCTACAAAAAACAACTGCAGAAAGAGTTGGCTGTTAATGTTTATCAAAATGGGCAGTGGGGTATTTATCGACATTTGAAAATGAATGAATTAAAGGAAATAGAATGTGAACATTGTATCGCCAACACTTTGGTTAGAGGTGACTTGTCGAGTTTAAAATGGATTCAAGGACCGTTAACTTCTGAAATAGAGGTGGAATTTGAACGTGAACTTGTTCATGTATGTTAATGAGATACTATTTGTAGATTAATTTCTGATGATTTCCCTAATTTGCAGATTTATTACGCTTCACTCAACTTTAGAGATGTCATGACTGCTTCAGGCAGAATACATGCTGAAGGTAATGAACGTTACCGTGAGGAGTTTTCACAGGGGATGGAATTTGTTGGAAGAGATTCAACGTAAGTTGCCCATATGATTTCGGTAGCATTTACAAACTTATTGAAAATTAATGGAATTTTTTGTCAGTGGTAAGAGGGTCATGGGTATGGGGAACCCCGGAGCCTTATCGAATCTTTATTCAGCTGATCGTTATTTTCTTCTTCCCATACCTGATCACTGGACAATGGAAGATGCAGCCACTGTACCAGTGGTTTATGCTACACTTCTTTTTGCCTTTTTCATTGTCAGTGCAATCAAAATGTCTGAAATGTTTGCATCATTTCTCAACTGATTTCCATTTTAGAGATCTTCGATAAAACCAGGTGATAGTATTTTAATCCATTCTGGGAGTGGTGGAGTTGGGCAAGCTGCAATCAGTTTGTGTTTACATTATGGATGTAAGGTTTTCACAACTGTAGGTACACAAGAGAAACGGGAAATTTCTAAAGAAACATTTTCCAAAATTAACTGGTAAGATTTACTGAAGGATATTCTAATTGTCATCCATTATTTTATTATAATTTGAAGATAATGTAATTGGAAATTCTCGAGATATAAGTTTTGAACAAATGATTTATCGTGAAACAAACGGTCGTGGTGTTGATTTAGTTTTGAATTCGTTAGCTGAAGAGAAATTGTTGGCGTCTGTGCGTTGTTTGGCACATGGTGGACAATTTTTGGAAATCGGTAAATTTGATTTGCAAAGCGACAATTCACTAAGTTTGTTATTAATGGAAAAAGAGGCTTCGTTCAATGGTGTGATGCCTGACCAAATTTTTCGATCAACTCCAATGCAGATAAATAAACTAATGTGCTTAATTAAGGAGGGTGTAGCTGATGGATCTGTGAAACCATTAACAAGGACAATTTTTGATAAAGACGAAATTGAAAAGGCATACAGATTCATGATGTCTGGTAAACATATGGGCAAAGTTATTATCAAAATACGTAATGAAGAGGAAGAAAAGGTCGTTGTACCTAAAGCTACAACTATGAAGGGTGTTCCAAGGTAGATAAAGCGTAATTTTAGTCAATTTCTTGGATTCTAGCTAAGGCTTTTTAGGTATCGTTGTGATCCTGGAAAAGTTGTCATAATATTAGGTGGTTTGGGAGGATTCGGTTTAGAATTGGCCGATTGGTTGGTACTGCGTGGTGCCAAAAACGTCGTTTTGACATCACGAAAAGGTATCTCAACAGGTTATCAAGCATCTCGTATTCGGTAAGAATTTTACAACAAAATGAAGCAAATAGATTAGAATTTTTTGAAATTAATTTTGATAGAGTTTGGAAATCGTATGGAGTACAAGTGTTAATTTCAACTGCCAATGTCACAACAAAGGCGGGTTGTGAAGAATTGATTGCTGAAGCTACCCGATTAGGACAAATAGAGTCAATTTTCAATTTGGCTGTTGTTCTACAAGATGCACTGCTGGAAAATCAAAGTCAAGATTCATTTAAGATTTCATTTGCACCGAAAGCGTATGCTACTCATCATTTGGATGAAATAACTCGTACAAAATGTCCTCAATTACGTGATTTCGTTGTTTTTTCTTCTGTGTCTTGTGGGCGTGGCAATACAGGACAAACCAATTACGGAATGGCAAACAGTGTAATGGAACGAATCTGTGAGAAACGTCGAAAAGACGGGTATCCAGGTTTAGCAATTGAATGGGGAGCCGTTGGAGATGTTGGCCTTGTTGCCGAAATGCAACAGGAAGATGTCATTATAGAAATTGGTGGTACTTTGCAACAACGCATCGCCAGTTGTTTAGAAGTTTTAGACACATTCTTGATACAAAATCATCCAATCGTCTCGAGTATTGTCGTAGCTGCTAAGAAAGGAATCGGTGCAAGTGGGAAAGTTGTTGAAATTGTTGCGTCAATCATCGGCATTAAGGATTTGAAAACTGTCAGTTTACATTCAACGCTAGCTGAATTAGGAATGGATTCTATGACTAGTGTAGAAATTAAACAAGCACTAGAACTCCAATTTCAAATAATTTTAAGT